>QVRM01002067.1:1772500-2372500 GCA_003439945.1 Dermanyssus gallinae
ACTCCCTGCACTCCCCCGACCGTTTGAAGAAATGCGCAAGCGGTTGGTTCCCAATCAGGTCGGGGGGCGGAGATAGTACTTGTTTTTAGTGAGTTGTAATTCCACACTACCGGCCCACACTTGCAGGGAGCTTTCCCGCCGTGGCGACCGTGTGTGTATCGCGTTTTCCATTTAGTTTATTTTCTTTTTTTTAAAGATTTTTCGTAAGGCATGTGCCCCTTTACGGTTTATTCATGCCATGGCTAATTTTAATCCACTCCGGCATTTACCCTGTCTAAATTGGAAACCATGCAAACCGATTTAGGAGTGGCCGGTCTGGGTCTCCAACCCAGTCTTCCCGAATGCAAGTCAAAGGCTTTGCCACTAAGCCATCTTGCTCGGCGGTGATCTCTCTCTCTCTCTCTCTCTCTCTCTCTCTCTCTCTCTATATATATATATATATATATATATATATCTAGCGCATTGTATACGATTAGACTCATCGGTGTCACTTCTAATAATATCAAGGTAATCTAACAGATATCTGGACTTATTAAGATTATGATGATACGCTACCATACGTTCAATATTCAGACAATTTAATTACATTTCAGTTAGAACCTCGTTTAATATAATTAGATTAAATTAATCAATAATTAAGAACGCTCAACGCCTTTAAATCTCCTTGGTTATGAGCTGAACTACCTTGCGATGTCCGGCACGTCTATATCAGGTATATTCGACACGGGTCTGATCATCTCATATGCCCTCGTAGGGAGTTTTACAAAAACTATGGGACTCAGTGCATTTATCGGTTCTGCTCGCAGCAATGCGCTAAGTACTCGGTTGCTTGCCCGGCACTACAACACAAATCTTTACGTTTCCTCTCTATGTCAAACGGCAGGACGACAAATACTGCAGTTTAATATTAACATTAATCATCCTGTATGTTTTACATCTGAGTGAAATAAAAATGATGTATTTATTTAAGTTTACCAAACGGCTAATCGGATTATACTGACGTATATCTACGAATGGCATTAACCTGAACGAATAATAAAACCAAGCGATAAAGCCAATTCTCCACCAAGCAATATCAACGTTGATCGACGAGATGAGTTTTTTGCCACTGGGTAGTTGTTGCTGCTACTACATTATGGGCTAGCAGAAGCTCATGAAGGTTCAGTATGGGAAAGACATAGTCTGGCTAAAGATAGAGAATGAGAAATGACATAAAGTCGTCTCTTACTATCCAATACTAAGCACAGGTAACCTTTATTATGCATAGGCATTAAGGCTGAGATGTCATTTGCTCTAAAAACCGCTGGATGAAGAGCCTGCAAGCAACTTAGGACCGAATTAATGAAAGTGTCTGTGACTAGTTGAGGCGCCACTAGAGACGGAAATAGACCTCTCCCATTTCTTTATTGCTACGGTCGTTTCTCCGAACCTCCCTAAATGTATCTTTCTCCTCATTTATCTTGGCGGTAATGCATTTGTTGTGCGTACGTATGCGCTAATGTACCAACGACTGGCCATCACATGCCTCGAGACCGTACGCCACCACACATAGAGATTGACGTGTGGTAGTAACCGCGTCGCTTAATAATAATAATAGTAATAATAATAATAATAATAATAATAATAATAAGATGAGCTAAGAGCTTAGAGAAGCTTGTTTCTCGGAGAGACCGCGCCGTGTTCTTAGCGGCACAAGATAACTTCAGTAGGGGTTGGCTTAAAGCCTTACTTTTGCCTCAGCAAATGTACCAACGACTGACCATCACATGCCGCGAGACCGTACGCCGCCACACATAGATATGTGACGTGTGGTAGACCAAGGGCAAATGCATCATCAAAAAATTAGTAACCGCGTCGAATATTAATAATAATAATAATAAATTATTAGGAAATTATTAGGAAAAAACTTGCCGATTCTCAGTGGAGGGTGCTAGAGAATGTTGTCGAAGAGCATCACAGCGACAACATACGGATCTCCAAAAAGTATCACCTTGATCGTCACAGAGCCACGGTGGCAGAACGCAAGCTGGCAGAGGGAGATATCCGTTCGGCGGCTCACACGCTCCTGTCCGTTGACACCTTTGCACCACCAGATGACCTATCAGGAGCTCGTAAACAAGCACCCCGCCCTGCCGACCAGCGCAAGTATCGATAATCTTCCAGCACCAAATCCTCAGGAAAGATGTGTTGCGCAGGAGAAGCTAATAGCCGACGCTGTACGATCCTTTGCGCTGGCATCCGGCCCTGGACTTGACGGACTCCGGCCTCGTCACCTACGCGATATGCTGGACTGTATGGTGCCCTCTTCCGAGAGATTATTGACGGAATTGTGTTCCCTGGTTAATTTGGCTTTGAACGGTAAACTACCATCTTTTTGCCTTCCGATTTTTACGGAGCCAAACTGACAGCACTAAAAAAACAGACGGCACCATTAGGCCCATAGCATGCGGCCTCACCTTGCGGAGACTGGCTGCAAAAGTTGCAATCGTGGTAAATCGAAGAGCAATTATTAGTGCCGTTACGCCAAAGCAAGTTGTGTTTCAGTAAAAGGTGGGGCCGAGGCTACAGCACACGCGGTTCGAGGATTCATAGAGGCGGACGGCCCCCTACGTGTGGTGGTAAAGCTCGACTTTCGAAATGCCTTTTACACCATCCGACGCGACGTAATTCTCAATGAAGTGAAATCGAAAGTGCCCCAACTTTTCCCATTTACATTGCAGACCTACAGCAAGCCACCGCTACTATCTTGGGCCGATAAGGAACCTCTCCTTTCATTCAACGGTGTACAACAGGGCGATCCGCTCGGCCCGGCTCTGTTCAGTATTGGAATCTCTGAGATAGTGGCCCGTACAAACAGTCCATTAAACGTTTGGTATCTGGACGACGCCACCTTTGGAGGCCCAGTAAACTCAGTTGTCAGTGACATTCTCAATGTTTTAAGGTCCGCAGACGAAGGAGGACTGGAACTAAATCCTTCTAAATGCGAAATCATCGTCGTAGGCGGAGATTCCCACGAGCAGGGCGAAATGTTCAGAGCCATCGAAAACATTTTGTCCGGATCGAAGAGAGTTGATCAGGCGGACCTGGAAATTCTAGGTGCCCCGATTGGAGTTCGAAGAATTCTTGAGATGATTACAGTTAAGCGCAACGCGCTTTTGCGGATCAAACCCCGCCTCATCGCAATGCACCCGCAGGCAGCTCTTTGTCGCTGGATATATAGCTTAGGCTCGCCAAGGTTGAATTACATTCTGCGGACCTCCCCAGCGAGCAACGAGCTGGCCGGCCTGCAGGACTTCGACGACACCGCAAGGGAAATTCTAGGTGAAGTTCTTAACGTCACTCTGACTGACCATACCTGGTAAAGGGCAACCCTTCCTCTTAGGGAAGGGGGGCTTGGCATCAGGTCCGTGACGGAGCTTGCGCCCGTATGTTATGCAGCTTCGCTACTAGAATTTGCACAACTCGCTGGGACTCTCGTCGAGCCTAATATTCGTCATGTAATACAAGTGACGAAAGACAAAGCCGAGCTAGCTGCAAGAAACGTCATAGGCCCTGGTCCCTGGGAGGAGCGCCCTACACAGCATACGCTTGACGGTTATAGGTGCAATATTGTGGATCGAAATCTTCTCGATAGCATGCAATCGCCCACGGAGAGAGCGGTTTTTATAGCCGCCCGAGACACCTTTAGTAGCGGATACCTAAGGGCTCTACCCTCGCCGCAGCTGGACACACCACCAGCACCATGCTGGACAATACCTTCTTCCGCATGGTGACAGCGCTCCGAATTGGAGCTTCCATATGCGAGCCATACACCTCAGCCTGTAGGACGCCTGTAGAGAGTAACGGCATTCACCCCCTGAGCTGCATCAAAAGCCAAGGAAGAGCCACTAGGCACGCGGAACTTAACTCGATCATAAGGAGAGCCCTGCGTCGTGCAGGCATACCGAGTACGCTGGAGCCCAGACTCGATACAAGCAGTGA
This sequence comes from Dermanyssus gallinae, assembly GCA_003439945.1. NCBI lineage: Eukaryota > Metazoa > Arthropoda > Arachnida > Mesostigmata > Dermanyssidae > Dermanyssus > Dermanyssus gallinae. Next base: position 1,776,482 of record QVRM01002067.1, read on the forward strand.
CAGGAGACCCGACGGAGCACTGTTGCCCCGTACTACCTGCGACACAGTGCCCTTGAGGCCGGCTGGGTTGCCGAACACGCAGATCGAGAAAAAAGATGAAAGTACAGGGACTTAAAGCCCAGATACCGCGTCGAAGCCCTATCGCTATGGAAATATTAGGTCCCGCTAGTAAAGGCACAAGGATATTCATTAAAGAGCTTGGCGAGCGTATACAGGAGAACACAGGCGACCGACGACAGCGCAAGTTCCTGCGGCAGTTGCTCTCGCTGGTGGTATGTAGAGGTAACGCTGCCTGTATAATCGGGTCAATGTTTTGAGAGGAAGAGACTGCTACCGAGATATTTAATAATAATAATAATAATAAGAGCTAAGAGAAGCTTGTTTCCCGGAGAGGCCGCGCCGTGTTCTTAGCGGCACAAGATAACTTCAGTAGGGTTTGGCTTAAAGCCATACCCTCGCCTCAGCTAATGTACCAACGACTGGCCATCACATGCCGCGAGACCGTACGCCGCCACACATAGAGATGTGACGTGTGGTAGACCAAAGGCAAATGCATCATCAAAAAAATTGTAACCGCGTCGAATAATAATAATAACTTAGTCTACAAAATATTTTCAAGACCTTAAGAAATAAACGCCGCGCGCTGCTACAGACACGATCCCGTCTGTTGGCTATGCCATCACAAGCAGCACTATGCCTTTGGAGATATAGTTTAGGTTCCCCTAAATTCAAGTACACATTACGCACTTCACCGACAAGTCAATGCCCCGACGCCTTGCAAGCGTATGACGACTCTACGAGGGACATATTAAGTGAAGTTTTTAACATTGACTTAACGGACAGTACATGGCGAAGTAAACGAAGGTGGACTGGGTATTCGATCAGCAACGGAATTGGCCCCCATATGTTACGCAGCGTCATAATTAGAATTCGTTCAGCTGGCAGAGACGCTAGTTGACTCGAGTGCTCACCACCGGCTGCACATAGCTAAGCAGAAGGCAGGGTCACTGGTCAAGCTGAGGCTGGATCCAGGTCCTTGGGAAAAACATACAACGGAGAAGGTGCTAGACAACTACAGATGCAAAGTCATAGTCCGTGAGATCATCGAAAACCTTGAGTCTCCCACAGAGAAAGCGGTCTTTTTGGCCGCACGAGACACCTTCAGCGGCGGATTCCTCAGGGCTCTCCCGTCACCGCAGCTCGGCACTATGCTGGACAACATCTCATTCCGCATGGTGTCGGCTCTCAGAATCGGCGGGCCGATATGCAAACCACACATTTGTAAGGCCTGTGGAAAACCAGTAGAGAAGGATGGCCTCCACCCACTAGGCTGCATCAAGAGCCAAGGCCGGGCTCCTAGGCACACCGAAATAAACGCAATAATTTAAAGAGCTCTCCGGAGAGCGAAAATACCAAACCTGCTGGAACCCAGAGTAGGACATGACGATAAATGGTCCGACGGTGTCACCATTCCGTCGTGGAAAAAATACCTGGTTTTGGATGTAACAGTATCCTGCACGGACACACCGTCTTATTTGTGTCACAGCGCGACAGAAGCGGAATGGGTTGCCGAACACGCAGAAAAAGAAAAGTAAATACACTGAGTTAAAGCCTAGATATACTTTCGTGCCGATCGCAATGGAATCAATGGGCCCGGTCAGCAGAAACACAAAAAAATTATAAAAGACTTAGATGATCGAATACAAGCGACTCCGGGGATATACGCAAAGACGAATTTCTGAGACAGCTGCTTTCACTGGCAGTTTGCAAAGGAAATGCCGTGTTGATATTAGGTGCGATGAGTTGAAAATAAATAGATGGTAACCAAGAAATAACGAGGATACATGTTCACACCTCACAATTGTATTATTCTAACACATAATAATAATAATAATAATAATAATAATAATAATAATAATAATAATAATAATAATAATAATAATAATAATAATAATAATAATAATAATAATAATAATAATAATAATAATAATAATAAAACGGTTTAAATATGCTGGACTGGAAACAAGATATATTTTTGTGCCTATTGCCATGGAGACACTAGGACCAATCAGCAAGGGAACCGAAGCATTTCTCAAAGATTTGAGTAAGCGAATTTAGGAGGTCACGAACGACCGAAGAGAGGGTCAATTCTTGAGGCAAGCGTTGTCCTTGGCCGTTTGCAGAGGAAACGCGGCATCTATTTTAGGCGCCATGGAGTGAACTAATTATTTAAAAAACTTTGCAATAATACGTTCAGACCTCTCAACTGTAACATCGTTTAACATGTAATAAATAATAAAATTAATAATAATAATAATAATAATAATAATAATAATAATAAATCAATATGGTACATGTAAAGGGCATTACCGCAGTAAACTTCCATCTATTTTCCGCTGACACCGATGCATTTAATAAGATAATTGAAAGACGTTTCATATAGCCAAGTCTCCTGAGCCGTGTAAGTTCTTTGCGTGCCGCTTTGCAAGCACCTTTGATAAGCACTTAGTCGCATTGCAATAAGCGATTACCATCGTCGACTTTGATCATTGTCAAAGCTTCTCTCCTACTGATAGTATAAGGTTGTGGCTGCCAAATAAAACCGGCAGGCACGACCTTTGTGATCGATCGGCGCTCTGTTCTCATCGCGGAGCCTGATCGAAGGGGTAATCACTCTCTGTTATGAAAGAGCGTGTATCATACTGGTCATAAACGTCTCCAGTTCCCATACCCTATGAGCTAACTCTAGAAGTTGGCTATGTATATATCTTCTAAGATCCTCAAGTCTACTTCAGTCTTTTGCTAGACGTCGTCAGTCGGACAAGTCAAGCGTCCCCGACGGTGTCGGTTTTTGCGACTTTTTCGTGTGTTGGTGAGCTTCTCCGATGAGCACCTATCCAGTGTTGGCACTTTGTGCCCGGTGTACTGTGCACTGCTGCGGACCAGCACAGAAACAAGTAAACTGTCCTAGTGAAGCCTCTTAGCTCCAATACGGGCATTTTTCGTACGTTTTTAAAACTAGCGAAGCCTAGAGAGGACGTCCCAAGGTGCAATTCGTGCCACTCACGCATCGTCGTTGAAAGATCTACTGTATAACTTTAGAGGTAACAAAACAAGAGCTTTGCTTTAGCCACAAAAGTTATATATATATATATATATATATATATGAAAATCATGCAAAAAGTATTAAAGACCCGTCGATGTGGACTGTTTGAGGGACCTGCAAGATCCGCTTAGCAACGGTACCGGGACGCGAAGGCAACACGGAAGAAAGTCCCAACTTCCTGGTACCGACAACATGCCAAAAGTTGGAAACTATCTCTCACCAAAGGCAGACGGGCCTAAACGAGTTGTCGCCAACGCAGCTGCACGGCGGACCTAGAAGCTGGGCTTACACCTTCGCAAGCTCACGTAGGCAATAGAAGCATCAACCGGGCCTTACGTAACGCACGGCTCGATGCCGAGGAAGAGACCAGGCTCGTGTTTAGAGTCCTAAACGCTACGAGTTGGGACAGAAATGAGGCACGGAATCGGATTCTTCCTAGGAATTTAGAGCTCTAACGGGTCTCTACATTAAAGTTGCTCCAATGGGTATATCTATCACCTGAGGGCATGACCGCGTTCCTAGTAGCTGAGTTTTCCTCCTTGCTTGCGCTGCTGAAGCAGCCGCTCGGTACTCTTCTAGTGCTACGTGCCCGGATGGCATCCTGCAACCAGACTTTACGTCCACGAACGAGAAGAGCAGAGCATGTAGCTGACACAACCGCGCACACACATGAGTTTATAGATGGTTAGCAAAAAGACGATACAGAGAAAAGAACGAGAGATTGATGGAGGAAGCTATTGCCGAATCCCCACTGACTGAGTACAGGGCCTTCCAAGCGAGACTCCGAGGCCTTATCGGCTGCGGTGTATTATCACAACATTCTTTCCGGTACGGCCGGAGAGAGGCAGGGTGGAGTTTTACCGTTGACCCGATTGACCCGTCCCCCTCGGGGGGAGGCCCCGAGTTAATGAAGATGTTTGTTGAAAGGTGGCCGACGATTTTTAAGGATTTCTATTTGCTTTCGCTAGATGAATTAACTTATCTGGGTGTCCGAGGTCTGTTTGCAGGGCGCAGAAGCACGAGGGTACAGCGGGAGTTCCACAGGACTCAATTTTCGGATCCGTGCTTCGAAACCTGGCTTACGACCGAATGCTCGTCATCAGCGATCTTCCGAATGGGGTCGAGATGCTGACGTGCACTGACGGTCTCGCATTCATGGTTACGGCGGGGACCGAGGCAGTCCTAGAAAGCGCCGCTAATAAACCCTAGACCCAAGTGAACAAGTGGATGGAAAACCCTAAGGTCATACCCGACAAAACAGCACAGATGTACCGAACGAAAGAGCACAAGGAAGGTAATCAGGCCATCCGATAGAAGTTAGAATGGAGGGGGAGGACCTCGGAGCCATCCTCAATGCAAGACCTACGAGATCAGCGCATACAAAGCAAACGATTGATAAAGTAAAAAGGGTCTCTCTAAACTTAGCGCGTATTCTGGAACACGATGGAGCACCACGGAGGGCAAAAAATAGGGGAGCACTAAGGTTAAGCCAATGAACACTGGTGATTAGGGTAAGACCGGACGGTTTCAACCGATGCCGTCCTGTTTTCACCAAGGTGCTTCTATGGGACCTGCTTGCCGACAACAAAGGAGCTGACTAGGCGCGGCGAGCCTCACGACGTAGAGTGCACCGTTCTGCACTGCGAGGTTCTCAGGGCTGCACGAGACGCGAGCCGCACCGCCGTGAGGACTCTCTACGCTATCAGGGGGATTGTCGACTACATGATGACAACGGTTGAGATGCGCGGGGGGGGGGGAGGCAAAAAGGAGGTGAGCGTTGCACCAAGTCAGGCCGGTTGAACTGGTCATTGCCCATCTGGACGAATTACACGGCGGTGCGTGAAGATGGGGGGAAGCAAAAAAAGCTCTGAAGGCGAATGGCGCGAAGTCGCCTCTTTTCTCGCGGTTTTGAAGAATTGCCAAAACAATACCGATCCTGGAGGCGGGGAAGAAACACGAGTTTAGAGGGTTTTCATCATTTATTCATTGCACCATATATATATATATATATATATATATATATATATATATATATATATATATATATATATATATATATAATTATAATAAAACACATGTTTATAGATAAGTAATAAAATATCATCGAGCTAACTGCGTAAGAGAAATAGCTCTCTGACAGGTATCGAGATGGTAGATAGGGCAACTTGGTTACATAAACGACACAAACAGCCGACATCAGAATCGTGGAAGCCTCTTCGATGGCAGAGTTTATGGTGAAACCCGTGAAGTGAATAGCGGTTCACGAGATGTCGGTTGGGTCGTCGTGGTCTCTGCCAGTTCTGTGTGACCATTGCTGGCGAATTAAAGAAGCTTCCGGGAACTGCTCGAACTTTCTTCATAAAGTTTTCTCTAAACTGAATAAGAGCAGCGGTTTCTGAAAGACGGAATCTAGTTACTATATTTTCTACAAGTGGTTGAGTATAAGTCATAAGGTAAACTAGACGGTTTTTCGCATTTCGTGGTAACCCATTGGCTAGCTTAAAAAACGTAGGCTTGATCTTATCTAGTTTTTCTAGCTGTGATAGGCTGAGGTGTTCCCATATGACCTGTATGCCGTAAAGGGTTTTATGAGTCGCATGCCAGCCACGTCAGCTGCTTGTGACTTATTTGCGTAAAACTTTTCTAAACCCTTCACACAAGATCGTCTAAGATTCTTAGGCAAAAATAACACAACGTTGACTCGACCGAATTTCCTAAAATATAGCCCAATATTTACACAATTCTGGAAACGGCTGCAACATCTTAAACAAGCGATTAGTTAAAGTAGAAAACGTAGTTATTTTCATGTCATTTAACTGGCATTTTGAGGTAACAGATGCAGTAGAACTCATGTTTTTCAAAACATTGGACGTATTTTAAAATGTGTTCAATATGGCTCACTGTAGGAGGATACCCACGGCAGATTACAGGGTGTTGTTCTAAGACCCGTTTGGCGGAGGCTGCTTATGACAAGGTCGCAGAAATTGATAACCTTCCGTAAGAGTGGAGCGTTGGCCGACGCGTATGATATCGCGCTATTGATATGACGAAAAAGAAGTAAGCGCTAGAGCAAGCCGCCATCGAGGTACAGATCAAGATATCCACCTAGATGATGAGTCATTATTTGACACTGACCCTTCAGAAGTCGAAGGCTATGTGCCTCACGGAGCGAATCACACCTCACACGCAAAATTGATCAAACAGGAAGTAATGTATGTGGGAGTCATCCTCGACACGGGCCTTGCATACGATCAGCTCACCTGAGATACAGGCAATAATCCGGGTCTTCCAAAAAAACTTAGCAGAAATGTTGCCTAGATCGAGGGAGCCTCTAAGGCCATGAAGCAAGTCAGACTTCACTGTTTTTCGCTGTATTGCTGGAACAACCGATCTGCTCTTATGAAATCATTACGGCACTTTACGCGCGGATAGCCTTATCATCTTCATCATCCGCAGCGGCTCATGCAGCCGCTGTTTTGACAAACACTGAGGGTGTAGAGCGCTCGGGTTCGATCAGGCGCAAGCGCTCAGAATCTAATTATCGCTGTTGTAATCGGCACACTCTCGTCAGCTGACAACCTGAACCCTGCTGTTACGAGAAGCAAAACAAGGCAACACTTGTCTCTAGAATCGCTCGTGGCTTCACAGTCTCGGGCATAAGTGTATTGCGCCTAAACTAAAATCATTGCTCTCTATGTATAGAAGCTTCGAGCACAATACAAAACATACTTGTCGTTCTGTGTCTCGAAATGAACGCTGAGGCAATAGCCACACATTTGAACCAGATCGCCTGAAATGACTTCTTCTCCGACTGTTAGACGTAGACGAAATACATAATAAGATTACCCGATGCTATCGTTTCCTGATCAAACGTTTCACTTCCACAGTCGTCTATAAGTGGATTAAAACCATACGCGCTTAGGTACAGCGAGGCTCTATTCCGATGCGCGAGCATGCGAATCTCCAGCAATGAAGCACGTTTGACCCTAGAATCAGATTCGCGCTTTGCATCGAAGGAAGAGGATAAGGCTGAGCTCCTTGCATCGCATTCCTCGTCTCCGTTCACCCCGACTTCAGTAACCACCGCCTAGTCATCTGTATATAGTTATCCGCAGCTCACCGATCGAGTTCGACAACCGTGACATTCACTCGAAAATGCTGCGTCAAAGCCCAAATGCAGCCGCTCACCTGACAGCATTCCGAAAATATTTTTTAAAAAGTGGCCATCTTTTTGCGGAGCCTCTAAATCTGATCCTCGACGTCTTTAAAATACCCTCGTTTCAAGCAAATTATTGTATCCCCAATACATAAGAGGGGGGCCCGAAAAACGCGTCGAGAATTATCAGCCCGCGTCGCAGGCTCCTGTATTGTTTTTGAGAGGGTTTAGTCTGACACATCACTAATTATATGACCGTAAATAAGCTATTGGATACAGCACAAAGTGGTTTTATGCCTTGTCGTGTACGCGACTACTAGGTAGTCCGCACGACTGGGCATTTCACATAAACACTAACAAACATTTCCAATGTCTATACTTTGATCAGAAAGATGCTTTGGACAGATTCGATCATAAGGTTGTCAACAAAATATGAGTTCTCATCCTTAGACCTACGAATGGCTTGCAGAGCTTTTACGCAACCGGGCTTTCGATTTTCCGCTTGTATACATAATGTTCTGTTCCAGATATGAAACTCGATAAACCACCGAGTGTTATTTATTTGTACGGAGCGGATTTTAAAATATATACAGCGTCATCCTGTGATGCGTTGACAACGGTATGCAGCTCCGAGCTAAACTATTTATTATTTAACGGGTCGACACTGCCAAGGGCCAACGTGACGCGGGATCTTGGAGTCTCGACAGACCTCACCTTTTCCGCACATATCAAACATACTTGTGAATATATTGTTTTGCTGGTTCAGTGATAAGGAGTCTACAATGTATCCTTCTTTGCACAAATTGATTGTGTTATCTAAAGTCCTGTAGTGTTTACACGTATGTCATTCACATTTATGTAAATACATACGTATTATTGAAGGTGTGCAAACGAGATTTTTAAACAGACTCTGCAAAAGATGCAACCCCTAACCGAATGGCTTTCTTTTGCCGCCCTTATTGTACACATTCAGGGACATAATGACAAACGGGTTCTACGGGTTCTAGCACAACTCGTGAGTGCGAACCTTATTGATCACCTTTTTGTTTGCGTTACACGAAAAATATGTATGTCTGGATAATCGCATCAGAGCGGCTGCAGTCCCTTCTGCGACCAGTCTTCTCTCATCCTTTATTTCGTGATTAAGGGAGTTTTCTTACTAAAAAAGCCATACATATAGACATGTATATTTTTTTTTAGTAAATGTACGGATAGTCGACAGGAGGCCACACTGCACCGCGAACGTACTAAGACTATCTTTTATAAATGTCTTATATTTGTTGACATATATATATATATATATATATATATATATATATATATTGTGGTTTATTAACACCCAAGTTGGGTAAATTTTAAATAGGTACACCAGTCTCAATCAGTGGTTCTTCTGCGTCACCGGATCTTCCCTCATCTTGCGAGTTCGGCTATTGACTGCACTGCTGGACATGCTGCGGCGTGGTATCTATCACAATGGCCTACGCATCTCGCGCACCTACAACACTCCTGAGGATTTTGGAACTCTTGTCTGCTGCATAACACGTGATGGAACCCGTGGGCTGCAAATGCCGTAGTTAAATAAATGCTTTATATCAATTTGCTAGGATGTTTAGGACACATATGGGCTTGTGCCATTTGTTACCTTTAGAGAGCAGAACCCCCTCCGCTTTTCGTCATTCTCTTAGCATTTCTACGCTTGCCGCCTTAGTGAATACCCCTGCTACCACATCCGGGTTTTCCGTAAAGAGCATCCTAACCACCATGCCGTCGAGTCCCGGAGACCTTCCTGGTTTGAGCCTCTCCGCGGCCATCATTCCCTTCACGCGTGTGATACGCGGGAATTACTTCTCTCCGGAGAATGCCTCTCTTTTCGCGTATGTTGTGCTGTCCCCTTATCACTCTGACCATTTCGTAAGGCTCATTCTCTAATTCCATAATCATCTCTCACCAGCAGAGCTTCTTGCGGTCTCTTATTTTTCTTTTTAAAAGAGCCTTACATTTATTAAATTTGCTTGTGGCGAGAATCTTGGTTTCCTGGATGGCGCCTTTTAAGCTCCCTCATGGTTTTGTTGCAATCCGACCGTTCCTGTGCTATGGCGCTGGTGAGTATTATGCAGTTCTTTTTGGGTATGAGGGGGGGTTGTCTCTTTGAGTTCGACCTTGAGGACCTCCTCGTCGTTGATTCTGTTGCTGCTGCTTTTTTATCGTGAACACGATACGCTAGTGGTCGCTGAGGTTTTGTTCCTCGGTAAACGCTGTTAGTCCTCTAATTTAATTGGTCATCGTCCATCGTCCATGTCTCTAATGTCATGCAGAAGTTCCTCATCATCACTACGCCCTTTTTCTGTGTAATTTCATTACCTGATTCTTCTATTTCTTTTTTTTCAATTTCAAATTTGAGGTTTATTTACGGAACCGCAATTTCACAATGCTTAAGTTCTCATATACAAATATATTTTAAATGTGTACAAGCTCCAACAACATGATCTAATTCATACTTCAGCATGCCTCAATCCATGCGAAACTAACAATTGAAGTGGCTAAAATTGCTCCCGTTCACACACATGACACGCTTCCTTTAATCCATTGACAGGTAACTAGTTTTGACTAGATTTTACTCTTTACCCGTTTTTTCACCTTATGTTTAAATAATCTGATCGAGACGAGTACGTGAATTTACTTGAAAAGTTAAGTCCAAATAGTCGGCAGGGTGTACGCAAGAACATGACCAATGGATTTCTTTAGGGCTACTGGCCTCACAAATTCCGTTGCACGTCGAGTTGTGCGTCTAACAGCAGTTCTTATAGAAGAAAGCAGCAGCATCCGGAATAACTTCTTTACACATCTCAAATGAAAGCAAGTAAACTTTTACCCTATAAATGCCCCTTAGAGGCAAAAGCTTAAATTCATGAAAAACCTACAAACTGAATTGCTGCGCCGCAAGTTCAAAACTGCCTTGAGGGTCTCATTCTGAATGATTGTCGCCCTCTGAATTAAACCCCTATTATGAACTTCCCAAATAGAGATGCCATAACCAAGAACTGGCACTAATAGCGTCTCATGCACAGAAGACGGCCCTCAACAAACATTCCTTATTCCCGTAGACGACGAATAGATTAAATTACTCTAGAGCATTTAGGCGTAAAAGCATCTAAGTGATCATGCAATCTAGGCGTCTCATGTAAAGCTAAGCCCAGACATTTGATAGTAATGGAGAGTGTCACTTCGGTTCCATTGAGCTTCAGCATTTGAACTTGCGTAGCTTTTTTGGCAGGGCGAAACAACGTGAGTCCAGTTTTAGTTGCTTTTCAAACACAAGAACAGCATACTCCACTACGTGCATAGTCTTCTCTATATCAGCCTGCATTGCAGATGGCTGAATACGAAAAAGTAACGTCGTATCATCAGCATAGACGATGGGCTTACAGGACCCTCCTGGTGCGATCTCTTCAATAATGAAGTTGATCAAAATGATCAACATAAACGGTTCTAGGATTGAACCTTGCGGCGTCCCGATGTTTACACTTCTGATGGCGATTCAAAACAACCTACCTTTACAACCTGTTGCCTCTCCGCTAGGTATGACCTAAACCAAGACACAACAGTGCCACCACAACCAAGATTTTCGAGCATATGTAAAAACAACGAATGGTTTAGGCAGTTGAAAGCGGCAGAAATATCCAAAAAGGCACCGAGGCAAAGCTGGTTGTTTTGGAAAGTATTTACTACCTCCCGATAGAGAAAAGCGAGGGCAAGTTCCGTTGAGTGTGCCTTACGAAATCCAAACTGATTCCTCGAAAAGAAACCAATCAAACTAAGATGCCCTTCGCATCTGGACTTAACCACATTTTCGAATATTTTGGAGAGATAATCCACTGAAGAAATTGAACAATAAATATTCGGATTTTACGGTCGCCATTGCTTTTATATAAGAGAATAATTGTGGACACCTTTAATCTAGCGGGAAAAACTCCAGTACTCAGGGAACGGTTTATAATACGCGCCAAGAGACGAGAAAGTGTGACGGAGGACAGCTTTAGCAATCTGTCTGGGATTCCTGTAGCCCCAACTCTCCAGAAAGCCTTAGTGGATTCTAGCCCTCTCTGTACCTTCGGCGTACTCACTGGCAAGAGAATGGCAAATCTCTCCTGAATCAGGTGCTGGCCACCAGAGCTGGCTGAAGGTTTTCCTTGACTTGGAGAGCCTTTACTGTATTGGATACTACCGTAGCAAAATGGTGGTTTAGTTCCGTTAGGAGGCTCCATTGGCCCAGTAGGAAGCCAAGTTCTACTGGTTCTTTCGGGCTCTGCCAAACAAACCGTTAATATAGTTTCAAAGTTTGGAAGTGTCACCCTGGAGTTTCTCAAATCGCGTCTTATAAAAATTTGCCGTGGCCTTACGAAGTTCACGCTTCTAGCGCAGAAAACTACGATAAGAAGCAGACTTTGATTCTACCAACTGAGCTTTTAGGTGCCAGCGGTAAAGTATGTTAACGCTTTGCCGCAGGCGCTTCAACTTTGCAGAAAAAATTAACTTTGGATGCTGTTTCAAATTACCCGGCCAGAAACTGTTGAATCATCTATTGTATTCATTGACTAGCAAATTACTGAAAGCATCAAAAGCTTCTTCTGTGCCATTAGCGTCATGCATTTTTAACTAGCTTAAACTGGCAACTCTGTCAAGAAACAAACTCACACTCTCCCGAGCATATATCCTTACTAAGGCTGAGTCAGCAGATAGGGTCTCTGTAGTCGGAGAACACTTTCCAGATCAACACGGTCAATACAGGTACCGGAAGCAGGGCGACTCACTCGCTTGACGACATGAAAATGCTTCTTGCTGAGAAAAATTATATATAGATTTCCATGTCTGTATTAGCCAGCAAATTTAGATTCTAGTCACCCATTACTATACATGGTGCAAATTTAGATTCTAGTCACCCATTACTATATATGCAAATTTAGATTCTAGTCACCCATTACTATACATGGCTAAACACATTTAAAGTACCTCTTCCAACTAACCCAGCGGGACCTTCTTATGCGTGAGCCGACTGGAATACATGTCGAAATAAACCCTTTGAAACCGAACTTCTTTAGAAGTACTTGGAGGACCCGTACGTTACCATCATCACTACTTTTAGCAAGCTTAGAGAGTATAAGGCAGTTTGAGCGTATGCTCCCCCCTCCTCCCTATTTACTAGTTTCACGTCCTGAGCCAATCAAATTAAAACCGGAGATGCCATATGTGTTGTAGTCGCCTGATTTTAACCATGTTTCGCTTACGACTACAACGTCTAGTCCAGAACCCCCTTACTCCAGTATGTCCCCCAGCGTTTCGAGTTGTCCTGATCTCTTAAGTCCTCCCATTCCCTCGTTAATGTGGATGGCTGCAAGATTACTAAAAATAGGTGATTTTGCTCCGCTTAGAGTTACAACTTTAAACTCGGGCGGTCTTAACCATGTCTGACATTGCCTTGCATTCGTAGGGTTGTGTGATATAATGTCATTTAAACTATTCAATGTCATGGTCATGTTATGTATTACAAGGAAGGCTAAAACTCTTCTTCATCTGCTTAAGTAACGCCACCAAAGGTACAATTGCACTGAAATCGCTCTTCAGGCATTCCACCGCTTGTGGGCATATAGTATTTAACATTCTCATGATAGGTTTAAACGCCGCAGCCATGCTTTTCTTTGTCCTGGGAGCCTGGCGCATCCCTGACTTCAGGAGCATCCTCTTTTTGTCGAACGACGTTTTTTTGTCGAAGAGGTCGGCTCAGCCAGCCGATTCATCGTTTGTTTCTGGGGAGTAGTTGTAATTTCTGGAAGATTAATTTTAACTGCTGGACCTGCCGCGGTTTCCACAACAACTGATCTCACAAACGATGCGTAAGATCGACTGATTAATCACCTTAATAGCCGTAGCATGATGTTCTACACTGACTTGTTGCAATAGTCTGCGCTCCAACTCCTTTGCTTCTCCATCCAAATCTTTTGTTTCTCAACTTCGTATGCGCGTAACGGACATAAAGACGAGGAAGATGCATGGCAACCTTTACAATTCTCACATTTTGGAGCATTTTTACATTCAGCTGCAAGATGACCAGCCTCACCACAATTTCTACAAGATATCTCGTTTTTACAAGTAGTGGCTATGTGAACAAGTTTTTGACATTTAAAGCACACATGACAACTTTGTGCTTTCTGCACGCCAGACATTCCTCTGTGAGTGACGTACGAGAGGAGCGTAAAAGGACTCTGTTCGTAACAAACTCTGTAAGCTGATCCCCAACTCGTTGCTTCCCAACTTCTCTCGTAACCGTCACTACCCCGTCCTGCTTCAGCGCTGCTAATAAGTCCTCATCCGAAAAGCCAAGGTCAACCTGAGTAATCCGTGCCCAGCTCACTACAGAGAGCTAGCATGCCCTGTAAAGGCCCGGTGCCAATACTTATATCACTGTCACAATCGTGATCAATCCTCCGTGCAATTACAATACAGAAAAATTCTTGGAATTACGCACTGTGTTTGCCCTGATAGCCTCAATCTGTGACTGAACTTTCCCTAGCCTCTTAGCTGTAGCCTTATTTATCACCTGGGTCCAACCGTTACCCGAAACATTATTCCCAGCCTTTTCATTGTCAGTAGCCTCCACAATCAACTGAGTTGCCGGCAACTCAACACGATTAGCGATCTCCTCGTTTCGAGAAACGACACCTGTGATGATGTTCACCACATTTGATGATACTGAGTGCACAATTGGCAGGGTCGCAGTTTCCGAAACATTTACTGCTGTTAAGCTACTGTTTGTTGCAGGCACTTTCGAATTCGACTCTGCCTGCCCTGCTTCCCCATCAGCTTCTCCTTCTTCCCCTTCGACTCTTCTTGTGGCTCCGCTTTACGTTTATTTACAGCGGTTGCGCCTCTCTTCTTCGTTTATTTACAGCGGTTGCGCCTCTCTTCTTCGTTTCTACCGGGGCTCCATTGCCCGTAGCACCTATGATTGACGCTGACTATACAGCAATGCACGTAGCAGATGACCGGTGGAAGTAGTTTTTGTTGCAGACTTTACGCCCGCCGAATTCACCTCTCATTGAATAGTCTAAAGTCTATTTGTGGAATGTTATCTACAGCTTCACTTGCTTTTATGTAAAGATCCGGCAGCCTGCCTCACCACACTGCAAATTCAGCACCGTTGCATGTAGCTGTAAAGTCTCACGCAGAAGAGTTCGTACTGGCGAAGGACACTTGGGCCACCAGTCCTACTTGTAAATACAATCAGAAAGCCACCCAAGGAATCACTTGAACATAAATCTGCTGAACAACACTATCATAGGTCACTCAAACGAAGAGAAAAAAAAGTTGCCAAGCGTTACACGCACCGCTACACTCTATTCAAACCAAAACCGGAAACTTATAAAGGTTTTCGAGTGCTGCCGTTGGGTCTGCACTAGCAAGAATAAAGCCTCTATCTTTCTAGCGCTTCCACCCCTAAAAACCTTTATCGCTTTCCGTGCCTTATGATTTGCAGGGAACCGGTATTTATATTTGCTTCACTTTTTGTTCGATCCGAGAGCCATTCCTTTTTGTTTGTTGGCATCGTTGGCTTTGGTTTGCTGATTGCCACTTGCTTGGCTCCTCATTTTGCGGCTATCTTTTCGACCAAGTCATGTACGATGCGTGTCTGTGCCTGTTGTAATTGACTAGTATTATGTTGCTCCTCTTCATCGTTGTTAAGTAGAGGTTGTTCTTTCATGATATTTCTGGATGTTAGAAGCGAGTCGCCGTTCAGGAGGCCTTTTGGGGCCAACAATCTGTTCGATATTTGTCTCGTTGTCTCTTTCTTTCTTTTCTCTATCTTATCTTTGCTCCGCCCTTAATTATCGGGCTTTGGCATCCCTCCCTTCTACCTCCGCCCTCTCGGCCCGTCTTCTGCCCGTAAGTAGTTGCGCGTACTGCGGACAAGCCATTGTTCTTGGCTTATGGTTTTTATCAGATCACCATCCTTTTTTTCTTTCTTACACGTAGCACAGGGTGTCAGTTTCCTTACATGCCCTCACTATGTAATCCTGTATTGCTTTTCTGATTGAATGTTTATCTTAGTATTTTTTAAGAAGGTGGAAAATCCTGGGAGTGGGTCCTGAACTGGGGTAGTCACTGGAGTAGTCACCCAGTGCTGCATTGCAATCTGATGCGATCCTCTTGATATTTTTGCACATAGGCCCGTCTAAGTATCGAATCCCAGTATGTCAGTCCGATGCCGATTCGAGCATGCTGACTACGATGGTCGCAGTCGGACAGCCCTTGTGGGCATAGGAGAGGCCTGTGTACCCGTGACTGCCTCGCAGTCTCCTTCGGTGAGCGCCGCGTGATCGGATGCGCCTGTAATGCAAAGAGCATGCGTGTCGGTAGTCGCCTGGCCTACGCGGAGAAGATACGATTGAAATTGTCCGTGTCCTGTGAGCACTTGCACAGAGTAATATGTAAGTGTTCCATTGAGCTTATACCAGCTTTTAAGGTCATTACTTAGGCCTCCGTTTAGGCTCCTCTGATGGATCCAGCTGGTTGGTTGGACCACGTGCGCGCCCATGTGTAGAAGGAGTGCTCCCGTGCCTGTGTCCAAAAAGTGTTACCGTCCAGCTTGCGCCTGCTTTTGCCTTCGGCAAGTATCTCCCAAGGAATCTGGCAGGCGAGCGCCAACAGGAGGTCCGTCGAGACAGTCCGATCCCCCCGCGTGACCCGGTTGGCCATAGTTTAATAGGAGCCGCGGCTTCGCTGTCCGCTGCACCTGGCAGCATGGCCTCTGCAACGGCCGCTATGGGCAGCCGCGTGGCGTGTGTCAGCCCATCTCCTCGCGGCGAAGGATACAGGCTAGGTTGGCAAAGACCTTTGTGGCCTTGATGGTCATTCTCCGGTTGTGTGGCAGACCGATGAGGCCTGTATCCAGCGTTGCGCCGTAATTGTCGAACATTCACTTTCCTATTCTGTTGAGCGCCGTCTCCCTCCGCACGGTGGCCACGAGCGCTAAGTCGTCGGCGTAGGTGATTACGCCTACTCAATCGGGCAGGTCGTGTGATAGCAGGACCCCGTCATACGCTACATTCCAGAGGACCGACACACGACCCCGCGGGGCATCCGCCGAGACGGGGTGGACCTCATTGCTCGCCAAAAGCGAGCGCGCGTTGGGATACAAGGAACAAACTCGTCGCGTAGAGGGATTTGCCTTTTAGTTCAAGTGTGTCCATTACTACCAACCAATTCGCTGTACTAAACGAGTTTTGAACGTCAAGCAGGATGAGTAAAACATAATTGGTGTCTTAAGTGTCCGTAATTGCTCAAAAGCACTATATATATAATTTATATAATGTATCTGTATTATACGCAGTACACTTGCATTGCAAAGTTAGGTCAACCCCAGTAAACCAGTACCTGAGTGCAGCGAGCCTAGAATCGCGGCCGCATTTCCACGTTGCATTTCAATGGATATTCTCTGCAGCAGAAATTCTCCCGCCCTCTTCTCATCCTTCTACCAGAGCACTTGTTTGATGGCGCCAAGAGTCGATCGTTTCGTGCAAAAGCCGTATTGGCTGTCTTGCACAGCTGCCTTATTCTTGATCTTATTGTTTGGGCGTCTGACTAGCACCCGAACAGTTTACTTATTGTGTTAAGTAAACATATGTCAAGTGAGGTCCTACACAAGGTAAGAAAACGACCATCCTGAACTAGGCGTGCAAGAAACTGAGCGAGAGTGTTCGGTTTTTGGCGACGTTCTTCTTGGACCTTCTTGTTAGGCCGGACCGTCAACCACCTAACATGCCATTGTTATGATTGCCGCTTGATCTTCGCGATTGAACCGTTTTTTAAGAATGTCTGAGAGCATTTCCTTATTCGTGTGTCGCATCTGCCAGTATTGACGATCCGGCAGACGCGGGTAATGTGTGTATTTGGGCGTTGTCTGAAAGATGATGAAGTGCTGAACGCTAAGACTCCCGCATTGCTTTGGATACAGGCTATCACAGCAGAATCCGCTAGCGTCAAGACACGGAAAGATACGTAGTCGCGACCCGCGGACGTCAGCGAAAATAGACATTTACATATATGAATATGTTACGGTTTACGGCTCCACTCGCGGTTCCAAAATTCGAGTCAGCACAATTGCTTTATTGTATTGTTGGAAGTGATATCAATTCTTCTCTCGAATACAGATCTTCATGTGGAAGCCATGTACAGCAAGTTGTGCAATTTGGTGTCTATTCTCATAATTGTAACGCTTCCACGATTTACCAATCTCTGTGTGTACGAATCCGGCAAGCGGATACGTTAGATCGACTACAGAAATGATCCTGTGAAGTACGATCTTACGATTTACCAATCTGTGATGCGGCGGCTGCCCCACGCGACGTGCAGGTCGTTGAAGTCGCCTGCGACTATTAATAAGTTACCAGTTTAGCAATGAGTGTCAAGTCATATGGTAATGTCATCTAAAAACTTGTTGAAATCTTCTACCGTCACGTTTTGGGGAGAAGTACCGCTGTATAGTGCAGATAGGCCCATAAAATCCGTTTCCCTGGTCGTAGCCCATAATGGACAGTGCAGCCTTTCGTCCAATGCACCAGCTGGCAGGTGGACTGGACAAATAGCTGCACTGGGTGATGCTGGTTTCCTACCGCCTAGATCTGCGTGTTTCGGCCGGTCTACATCCGCTCTTCCTTGCGGCTCAGTAGATTTGTCTTGTACGTTGGGCACGTACAGGACAAACCTACTCGCACACTATGCAGTGGAAGGTCTTGTCCGTGCAAACCGCGGCGACATGCTTCGGTGATCCGCGTCGGCGGCAGAGGTGGGTAGTCACCTTCTGAGCCGTGCAGGAGGCGGTAATGCGGCCCGGTCTCTGGCAGTTGAAGCATGCCGGGAGGCGCGTCTACCCTTACACTGCATACGACGCCCGCGATCATGCGTCCCTGGCGTGGCTCCCTCACCGTGATCGTGATCCCTTAGGGACAGCAAGAAGCCACTGCAGCTCCATTTCAGTTTTAGTGGAGAGCAAAAGAGATTCATTTCCCAGAGAGTCACCTCTCGCAAGGCATCGCCCGCCGTGTCGGGGGGGACTTCGTGAGTATCCTTGGCAGCGCGGAAACTGTAAACAGTTTCTTCATAATACCCGACTTTGCCGTCGTCCCAGAAACCATCAGCAGGCCCTGTAGTGCTCGAGGAGCAGTGATAGCCTTAGGGGCGAAGGCAGTCGCTGGAGCGACCTTGTGGGCCAGAAAAGCCCCCCTAGGTAGGCGAGGATGGCACTGGTGGCTGCGAAGATGTGGAAGTTCACGAACACCCGGAATGACTCGGGGTCAAAGCCGCAGGCCAGTAGCCCGCTCCAACTCTCGCAACTTTGCCGAAAAGCTGCACTGGCTTTTGTCAGACAGACAAGCTCCGAGCACCTAGTGAATAAGCCAGCGAGATGCCTTCACCGGGGACGGGTGCCGGCCGCACACGGGGGCTCGCTCACACGTCTGTGCGCGGCTTCGTCACGTCCGACACGCGTCGCCGATGCACCTGATGCACGTCGCAGTTGTGCCCCGCGCACACCGTTAACACTCCAGTGCACTGTCCTGCTCGTCAATACGTCCAATGCAGGCGCAGTGCACGTAGTCGGAACAGATGCCGAGCTTGTCTATCGTACGGAGCGTGCATCCGGTGAACGCATAGTGCATGTGCAATCAAGGTGCAGCGCAAATCACCTATCTAGCGACCGCTCAGCGCCCATGTGGCGATCGTGATCGTCCACGCCCGCCCAACGAAGCAAGAGTCGAGGCAGGTCTTCCTTTCTCTGCTTAGGAAAAAGATCACCTGCGGCACCGCCAGATGGCCGGTTCAGGAATCACGGGAGGTCACTTTAAGAACCGACGTGCAGGGCGGTACAACACAACACACCCCTAACAGAACAAAACGGAGACGAGTGGAAAGCACTAAATACTGTGTATATCCGCTTCCAACGAAGGTCAGCACGGAGCTTCCCAGCAGTGGGTTCTTCTGCATCCTCTGAGCCTTCGTCAACTAGTTTCATTTGTTTGCTGTTGCGCAGGTCCGCCATCTCCTAGTCCAAAGCCGGGTTACGGATTCGACTAGCAGAAGTTCATGCGTCCCTGGCGTGGCTCCCTCACCGTGATCGTGATCCCTTAGGGACAGCAAGAAGCCACTGCAGCTCTATTTCAGTTTTAGTGGAGAGCAAAAGAGATTCATTTCCCAGAGAGTCACCTCTTGCAAGGCATCGCCCGCCGTGTCGGGGGGGACTTCGTGAGTATCCTTGGCAGCGCGGAAACTGTAAACAGTTTCTTCATAATACCCGACTTTGCCGTCGTCCCAGAAACCATCAGCAGGCCCTGTAGTGCTCGAGGAGCAGTGATAGCCTTAGGGGCGAAGGCAGTCGCTGGAGCGACCTTGTGGGCCAGAAAAGCCCCCCTAGGTAGGCGAGGATGGCACTGGTGGCTGCGAAGATGTGGAAGTTCACGAACACCCGGAATGACTCGGGGTCAAAGCCGCAGGCCAGTAGCCCGCTCCAACTCTCGCAACTTTGCCGAAAAGCTGCACTGGCTTTTGTCAGACAGACAAGCTCCGAGCACCTAGTGAATAAGCCAGCGAGATGCCTTCACCGGGGACGGGTGCCGGCCGCACACGGGGGCTCGCTCACACGTCTGTGCGCGGCTTCGTCACGTCCGACACGCGTCGCCGATGCACCTGATGCACGTCGCAGTTGTGCCCCGCGCACACCGTTAACACTCCAGTGCACTGTCCTGCTCGTCAATACGTCCAATGCAGGCGCAGTGCACGTAGTCGGAACAGATGCCGAGCTTGTCTATCGTACGGAGCGTGCATCCGGTGAACGCATAGTGCATGTGCAATCAAGGTGCAGCGCAAATCACCTATCTAGCGACCGCTCAGCGCCCATGTGGCGATCGTGATCGTCCACGCCCGCCCAACGAAGCAAGAGTCGAGGCAGGTCTTCCTTTCTCTGCTTAAAAAGATCACCTGCGGCACCGCCAGATGGCCGGTTCAGGAATCACGGGAGGTCACTTTAAGAACCGACGTGCAGGGCGGTACAACACAACACACCCCTAACAGAACAAAACGGAGACGAGTGGAAAGCACTAAATACTGTGTATATCCGCTTCCAACGAAGGTCAGCACGGAGCTTCCCAGCAGTGGGTTCTTCTGCATCCTCTGAGCCTTCGTCAACTAGTTTCATTTGTTTGCTGTTGCGCAGGTCCGCCATCTCCTAGTCCAAAGCCGGGTTACGGATTCGACTAGCAGAAGTTGGTTCTCATCTTTCTGAGTATGCTCAAGTCATTTCTTCCAAACCTTTGTTATAGAGCATAGCATTTGATTCCCTGTTGGCTTTTATGCTGTATTTTGTGAGACGAGTGATCTTAAAAGTTTCACCCGGTCATCCCTGGCGCATACTCGTGTAGACCTGCCGGGTGCTAGCACTCACCCTGAGCGGGCGAGTGTGAACTTCGGTCTGCGGCAAATCGGTGAAAAGTACAAGAATCTGAGGTCCGATCGAGCAAGATAGCTTACTGGCAAAAGCCTTTGCCTGGTACTCGGGAGGCCTGAGTTCGAGACCCAGACCGGCCACGCCTAAATTGGCTTTCTTGGTTTCCAACTTAAACAAAATGAACGCCGAAGTGAACTAAAATACGACCATAATCGAAAAAAATTCAGGTAAGCACAGATGTCTCAATAAAAAGAGATGGTGCATTACCATCCAACCCCCATTAAGTTTTTAAAGTCCTAAACAAACTGAGCAACCGTCCTCGGTAAACGCATTTAGTCAGCAACCCAGTAAGTGCGTGTGCCCATGTGCGTTGCCATAGCGTTACCATCCACGTAAAGTCTCTTCCCCATGCTGTTTAGACCACAGCGTGGTGTTGGTGCAGGTTATTGTCATATTACGTCGTTATTCTGAATCAATATTGATAGCGACAGAAGGCTAAAAGCATTCAGTTCGATGTCACATTTTCTGCAGAGCTTTTTCAAGAATCTTCTCTGAACATCCTTAATTGTATTCCTGTGTGCTTGTATAAGGCTTTAAACGGATGAACAACATAAACGTTTAGGTAACTTAATTATATATATAAATATATATAAGGCTTTAAACGGATGAACAACATAAACGTTTAGGTAACTTAATTATATATATATATATATATATATATATATATATATATATATATATATACATTTATTCCTTCCTTAATGCTGAAACAACGGAATCATGTTTACAAGTACAGATGTAGATTCGACCAGATTTCTAATATGAGCAGTGAACGCAGAATTCGTAGACTTTTAAACAAATAGGTCCCGCGCAATATTTGCAGCAGTTGGTGTTAATCCGTTGAGCTGCATAGCTCAGATTGAGAAAGCCATCATCCAAAACCAGGCATTTTGGAACAGAGAACTCAATGCTTATGTCACTGCTGCGTCAACGTATACCGTCGACAGCAGACTGCATCACGGTATGCGGGGAGGGAGAGTCCAGAGAACAGTATATTTCGTCAAAGTCAACGTACAAGAGATATTTAACACTCGATGAAATAAAAATAAGCTCTCATACATATAACAAATATTGTGTACAGTAATAATTTATCATCGTATTTATTTCACTCATATTGAGTATGCATATAATATAAACAATTATACAGGTTATACAATTATACAGTCAGCTGCTCGCGGCATGTTATTCGAGAGAGGCAGTGCAGTGATCTCTTCGCAAAGGCCAGGCAGGCAGACGCATGACACTTCGTAGACACCTGAGAGCACAGTCGACAGACGCACTCGGTGTACTCTTCGTGGAAGCTCGTATTCGAACAAACAATGTGATGATAGCCATGAACTCTGTATCTGGTATAGACGTGGCGATTGTTACATGCAAGACCAGACCAGAGGTGAGAGGCCCTGAAAATATCCAGGTCTCCGACCTCTCGTCGGACTTGTTCAACTTTATTTTCCTATTCCGAGATTAAGCTCTTGAAGTACTTGGCGTCTTCAACCTCAATCGATTTATCTTAACAACTGGTGCACAGCCTGACATTAGGTACACAAAGCGGCTTCTTGCCCACATTGACAGACAAAGTACTCGTTTCATGTACATTGTAAAAAACTGCCCGAGTGAGGTGTTCCCATACTCTGTCAAGACCATACATCAGCGCTGGAACAATCTTGAGGTAGAAAAGCGCCACTGCCGTCGGGACGGACAGTCGCCGGACATCGCCTACCTCTCTTTAAAGAGAAATTAGGGCTGCGCGCTGTCTCGACGATGTGAGCAGTGAAGGTCGTCCCAGTATAATAAAGTCAAAGCCCCAGATACCGGAAAGAGTTAACGAATTCCAAGGATTGGCCGCCGCAACTTATTATGATTTCAGCAGCCAATCGATCTCCTCTTCTGAATTTCATAGCCTTGGTTTTCATGGGGTTTATTTCCAGCCCTCTTGAGACAAGGAACACCTCCGTCAGAGAAGTGATGCGCTTGATGGCACCCAGGTTGATGAGCGACTACTATGTCATCTGCGTACATCACAACTGTGGGCTTCTGTAACTCTTGTCGAATATAATCGACAAAATCGGCAAGCAGAAGAGTGAAGAAGACGCAGCTCAATGGGTCGCCTTGCGGGGTTCCCACATTTTGCCTTACCTGCAACACTTCCTGCTCACCTTGTACCAGTAAAGTGTCTTCATCAAAGAAACTGGAAATTACGCTCAGAAGAGAGCCACCAACCCCATGCGTAACGGAATGACTTCACCAGGAGATCTTGAGGTGCTTTGTCGAAAGCCTTAACGCAGTCTATAAAGACTGCATACAAATAGCCTCTGGGCTTTGTCACAGCTTGCTCTATCTCTGACTGAAGCACATGGATTGCATCACGCGTTCCTCGACCTCTTCGGAAGCCCAATTGCTCCGGCGGAAGGGTCTGGTCGACAACGTACTCGATCCGTTTTATAACCAATTTGCAGAAGATCTTCATCAGCGTCCTTTCAAATGCTATACCGCATTATAAGTTTGGGTCTCGTCTGTCATCACCATGCTTGCCCTTAAATAAAATTGTGTACAGTAGTAGAGAAAGGCAGCTTCCTTGTGGGACGCCAGTCGTGATTTACCAAGAGCTTCATCACATTTCGTTAATCCGTTGCGTGCAACAGAGATTATCACCGGGTTTCGTGTAAAGGAAAAACACTGTAACAGAGAATGCAATCGATGCCGCTTTGTTTTGCCGCTCCGCAAGTGTTCAGATCATTAGTTTGGGCAGTTGATGTAGATTGGCGTGCAGGTCTGTGGCTATTAGTGACAGCGGCATCAACATCATCGCATGTTTTCGTCCCGTACTCGTGCGGCAAACAATTGACTAAGGATTTAATGACAGCCCCGACGCACAGAAATCGGGTCCAAGCCTCTTCTGTCGTCCTCGTCCTGCATTAATAGGCAAAACGACAAATATGTATTGTATTTTAACCGAAGTTCCTTGACTGATAGCGAAGTTTTAAGTTAGGACGCGATGTTCCAAATAGATATCCGAGGCCGATGTTCCGAATGGATATCCAAGGCCGTGAAGAGGCAATTCGAAATATAAATAGGCGCGTCTTGCTATTTTGAGCGACGGTAAAAATAGTACTATACATCGCAGAGACCGCGCCAATAATAATAATAATAATATATGTTTCAAGTTTATTCGCCATAAATTGGTAGTGTATTACAAAAGTTCACATATCATTTTGTAGGCTAAGAATATCGTTAACACGTGCTACAGACGGTGTTTCGATAAACGAGCAAGTGAGTATGTGGTATCGTCCGATATTGCAGTCGCCACAAAATTTACACACGCATTCGTCAATTTCATAACAATTTCCTCTTAAGCACATAAGGTGGTAGTAGCCATGCCATGTTGTTCGGTATATTATATAGATGTATTTTTCTGTGATGACAGTTTCCATTTATTGCTGCAAAAAGCAGGACCCTCGACATAGAAACCCATTACAAATGCCATGTTGCGGGTTTCTCGAAATTCCCTGTAGGCTTCTAAGATTTGTGTACTGAACGATATCTTGTCCAGTACTAAATTCTCTACTAGTGTGCGTTCGTGACATAGTTCTAGTGCGAGCGTGGCCCATGCGTTCTTTGGCAAGCCTAAAGTGCACTTTATGAAATAAGATTTTAATTATCTATGTTTTTGAGGTTCGATATTTTGAAAGAAGGGGCAATTGCGTGAAGGCAGTATCTTACTATAGGAACAATTTATATTCTAAATACATTTAGCGCGATTTTTAGGTCTATGTCAGTAACGTCTCATGGCCGCCGTAGCCTTGCTACGCATTTCCTCTATATGTCTGCTGAATGACAGCCAGGGGTCACTGTTATCCCTAGATAGCAAAAGTGATTAACGAGTTCAACATTTACTCCCCCTATCTTAATGCACCGATCATCTGCAGCGTACGATCTGCCACTACTAAATCGTAGTACTTCTGTTTTGGCGATGTTAATTGTCAGTTGATTTTGTTGGCACCAATTTGAGGTTTCCTTTAGATAAAACTGCAGGTGGTTTTGTATCCTTACAAGCACTACTAAGTCATCGGCATAAAATGCATGTATCGCTTTTACGTTTCTGAGGGCGTCCGCTAAGCCAGCTATATACAATATAAAGATGAATGGGCTTGCGGAGTCACCCTGGACAACTCCAGTTTATAAACGACGCTAATAAGTGCAATTCCGCGGTAGTTGGATGGGTCGGTTGCTTCACCCTTCTTTTTTGTAAATTGGCTGCAGAAAATGTTTTCTCCATTCTTCCGTATTTTGCCGCTGCGTAGACGTCGATTGTACAGTCTGGTTAATGGCGGGCACAGAAAACGTATATTTGCTTTAATATGTTTATACACACTTTGGTCGTGACCCGCAGATTTACAAATTCGTTTGGATTTGAGTACATGCGACCTCTTCTGTAAATGCTCGATAATCACAGATATTATTCCTCGGAGGTAGTAGAAGGTCATCACCGTATAGGCGCACAAAATTATCCATTCATTATAATTGATTAATGGATTTGATTAAGTGGGTCGTCTTGGGAGGAGTATCCATGATTTTGTAGCGCTTTGTTGTACGCGTGTCAAACGCTGAATTATGTCATATGCTTGTTTCTTTATTTGTTTAATCTTTTTAAAATTCCGTTTCATACCAGCGAGTCGTTGTAATCCCTCCGGACTAAAATCCGTGTGACTGCAAATAGTGTACTTTATGGCTTTGCACTGTTCACCAAACCATGGTTTGTGTGTACTTAGTTTGTATAACGGTTTCCCTACGCATAAAATATGGATTGCCCACCGAATAGCTCTTTCAGTTCATTCATATCGTCTGTTGGCTGAATGAGTTGTAGTGCTTGCTGTAATTTCTGGGGGTCAGGGAGCGGCTGAGGGTATGTGCTGAGGGTACACCGGGCTTGTTGGGTCGGTGCAAATGGAACGTTATTTTATAGTGTTTTCGATGTGCTGAGGGTGTTGAATGCATCTCGCTAATTATTGATTGTGGCTGCTGTGCTGAAGTTAAAACTACATCAACGGCACTTTTTCTATTTTAGCTGGCGTACGTAGCCTCATGTTTGTTGTTTTCAAATTGGAATCCAAGATCATGCATTCCTGATATACAGGCTGCGCTTCGTGCGTTATCTTTTAATAGGTTGCAATTAAAGTCACCCCCTATAACAATGTGCTTAGTTGTCTTTTTACAATACCTCATTGCGTCCCCAACATCATTTATTATATCAGCGGGTTGCCTGTCTGGTGGGCTATATATGCATACCAAATAATATTCTTCTAGTTCCAGAACTAACTCTCTTGCAGTGCATTTGAGTACGTGTGAGCACTCGGTCGTTCTGACGGCGATAGCCACACCCCATTTAGGTCAGCCTCTTCATTGAGACTTAAGTGCAAGTCCATGATATATTTTGTGTTGTGTAAACTGAATAAAATTTGCTGGGTTTGTCACAAACGTTTCGGTTAAAAACATAATATCCATGTCAAGAAAATCGTTTTTGCCTGACTTAATATACTATGATTCTAATGATTCAACGTTCCACAACATACATCTGAATTGATTCTGTGTGTGTTTTGCGAGCTGCTTTAATGCCACTTGTCAATCTCTTGAAGATATCATTGTGATATCATCCTCTTCTTCAGTTTGCCTGCTGCGCTTAGTCCCAGCGGTCGTTGTTTTCTCTGCGCCGTTTATTCTAAATGGTTTTAATTGTCCGCGAAAAGGACGAAAGTGTATTCCTTCCGACCACATCCCAGGGTCCAGTAGTTCTTTAAATTTGTTAGCTGCTATATTTATGTGAAAACCATTATAGTATGCCTGGTTTATTCCTGAAAGTTTCGTCACTTTAATGTCTACATCGTTACCCACAATCCGAGCTACATAGTGTTGTATATCCTCACATGTATGTGACAAATTGAGGCGGCTTACAAATAGTGCTTTTATGCGAGGTATTTCGGGCACGGCTTGAACGTTTACAACTTTTAGATCTGTCAGTTTGTTTGTGCCAGTTGTTGCACGTTGTTCAAGATTCGTCACGTGTCCTCCTCTTCCAACTGTCAGCCATGCATTCTTGCGTCCTCCATTTGGTGTGAACGTACCGCTGCTGCTTCCATGTGGTTTTGGCACGTCTTGAATTCGCAGACGTCGAGGGGTCCCGGTGTTGATGCTTGCATGCGAACTTTGCTGAGTATTGCTTCTACACATTTGTAGTGTTTGTTGTCGTTGCGGTGCTGGGTGGTTGTTGCTGGCCCGGTGGACAGCTGGTGTTGTGGCAGTGGTGCTACCAATATTGCCAGTGACTAACTGATTGACGGTTTTTGTTAGCTCGTCAATTTTCTTTTTGAGTGAATGTAGATTGCTAAGGCAGCCCCAGTTTGGTCTTACACTTGTGCTGTTAGTTGCCACAGTAACAGCTAATTGCCCTCACAAACAGTGCGGTCTTTTACTTGATGGATATCACCACCACAACACACATGGAGGGCCTGGGTTGCTCTTGATGTCTCCAGCCAGTAACAGCATAATTACAAGTGCCGTGGACGAATGAGTTGTGTCTTACTAAAGCATTGTCGAGGTAGATGCTTTAAAACGCTCACCGTGTCATCTATTGTAGTATGCATTTAAATTTGATGGCAGTTTGAACAACTTTGCGCGTTTGGCTGCAGTAGTACATCTTTTGAAGTCAGGTTTTTTGTTAAAAAATACACCATTGCTAGAGCACACAAAAACTGCGTCCCTCTGGTGGCCGCAATCTTGCAGAGCGTGGAAATAAATAATAATAATAATAATATGTCTTAGAGCAATACAGTTGTGAGGTGTGAATGTGTATCCTCATTAGTTTATAGTTTCTTTCTTGCTGTCGACAGTCCATCGCACCTAATATCGACGCGGCGTTTCCTCTGAAAACTGCCAATGAAAGCAGCTGCCTCAGAAAGTCGCATTCGCGTGCATCTCCGGTGTTTGCTTGTATTCGATCACTTAAGTCTTTAATAAATGTCCTTGTTCTTCTGCTGACTGGGACCATTGTCTCCATTGCAATCGGCACGAAATTGTATCTAGACTCTAACTCTGTGTATTTACGCCACTTTTCTTTCTCTGCGTGTTCGGCCACCCATCCCGCCTCGATAGCGCTGTGGCACACATAAGACGGTGCGGCTGTGCAGGAGACTGTCGCATCCCAAACCAGGCATTTGCCTTTTTTTCACGGCGGAATAGTAACACCGTCGGGCCTTTTATCGTCATGAAGTCCTAGTCTGGGTTCCAGCATGCTAGGTATTCCCGCCCTCCGGAGAGCTCTTTGAATCACTGCATTTATTTCTGTGTGCCTGGGAGCCCGACCTTGGCTCTTGATGCAGCACAACGGGTGGAGGCCATTCTTCTCTACTGGTTTTCCACAGGCCTTGCAAATGTGTGGTTCGTATATCGACCCGCCGATTCTGAGAGCCGACACCATGCGGAATGAGACGTTGTCCAGCATGGTGCCGAGCTGTGGCGACGGGAGAGCCCTAAGGAATCCAACGCTGAAGGTGTCTCGTGCGGCCAAGAAGACTGCCTTCTCCGTAGAAAACTCAAGGCTTTCGGTGATCTCACGGACTATAACTTTACATCTGTAGTTATCAAGCACTCTCTGCGTTACACGTTTCTCCCAAAGACCTGGATCCAACTTCAGCTTGACAAGCGACTCTGCCTCCTGCTTAGCTATGTGCAGCCGGTGGAGAGCACTCGGGCCGACTAGCGCCTCTGCCAGCGGGCTGAATTCTAGCACAGACGCTGCGTAACAAATGGGTGCCAATTCTACTGCTGATCGAACACCCAGTCCACCTTCTCTTATGGGGAGGCTTGCTTTTCGCCACGTATCGTCCGTGAAATCGATGTTAAGGACTTCACTCAGTATGTCTCTCGTAGAGTCGTCATACGCTTGCAGGGCGTCGGGACATTGGCTTGTCGGTGAGGTGCGCAATGTGTAGTTGAATTTCGGGAAACCTAAACTATATCTCCAAAGACATAGTGCAGCTTGTGAGTGCATGGCCAACAAACGAGGCCGTGTCTGCAGCAACGCCCGGCGTTTTTCTGTTAAGGTCTTGTAAATACTTTGTGGACTAAGTGGAGCCCCAAGAACTTCTAACTCGGCCGGGTTAACTTGCTTACAGCCTGGTAGAACGGCAGCAATGGTTTTGCGTGCTTCGTCTCGTTCCTGGGTGTCCCCCCAACCGTTAGCGAAAATACTGAAAGATATCGGAAAACGAATAGCAGAAGTTACGGGCGACCAACGCGAGGCCATGTTTTTAAGACAGACGATGTGTTTGGCCGTTTGTAGAGGAAATGTGGCTTCTATCATGGGCGCCATGAATTGACAGAAAGCGACCAGAATAGGATTAACCTGGTATAAACGTTCATAATAATAATAATGATAATAATATCCCAATCAACCACCCACCAACGAATACGCCAGTAAACGTGAGCGGTCTGTCTTTGGGAAGCGATCGTAACGTTCCAATCAACTATCAAATAGCCAGTATTGGTAGAAAACCGAAGAACTGACAGAAAGCGAACAGAGCAGGATAAACATGATTTAAACGTTCATACCTCACAATTGTATTAACTAAATAATAATAATAATAATAATAATAATAATAATAATAATAATAATAATAATAATAATAATAATAATAATAATAATAATAATAATAATATCCTATAATATCACCTTTATTGAAAAAGGGGTATTACAATAGAAGCAAAGTCGTTTCGAATCTGTAAACGACGTGCAATCCTCCAGGCAAATGAGTTGTTCACATCGTCCATCCGAGCAATCGCATGGGGGTGGATGGAACGCCGCTTCGGAGATTATTTGGTCTTAGAACAAAATACCTAGTAGTAAGTTTCTGACGTGCTAGTTGTTTTAACATGCGGTAATCCGCATGGGATTGGTATTCACTAACACTAGGCAATGTGATACGCTTGCGTGGTAGACAACACCGACGAGCAACTCGTTTCACAAACTTATCCTGCACGCACTGCAAAAGTCAACATCTCTTTTATAGAATGGCATTCATACGTGACAGCAATAAGTCCAATAGTATAAATAATAATAATTGCCCTCAGAGCATTAACGCGAACGCTTTCTGTTATAACTGTTTACAAACACAGCAGCTTCTGCCGGTGGTAGTTGAAGTATTTCTCTTGCAGGTCGCGCAAACCAGACGCTGCGTAATAGCAGCTGCATCATTGAAACATTTGGGCGCCGATCGCACCGCAGCCGAACAACCAGCATCCGATCTCTTGGGCAGACGTTGACTGATAGCAAGTACACAATTAGGAACGTTCATGTTGGGGCTAAATGAGTTGACACAGGCAAAGCACAGTCGATTCAAGCAGTTGCGGTGCGGCCACGGAACACGCCCGTCCACCACGGAGGCAAGATTTATCCCTAGCGTTCGTCTGTGCTCCAAAGCAAAGCAATCAACTGCTTTAAACTTTGTCAGAAAATAAATAATTTCAATCAATATTGCAGAAACATTTTGCCATTTTTAGTAATCGTGCAATCGTCGGTGTTATTCCTATATATATATATATATATATATATATATATATATATATATATATATATATATATATATATATATACACATATATATATTAGTGATGATAGTATATATTATTTAATGCCTTTCTTTTTCCTTTATGAGTATTATTATTAGAAATACAATAGAAATGTACTATGTCTGTACTCTTATCATATCTGTCTTACTTTTGCATTAAAATTATAATTAGTATCGCTGTGACAAGCACTAACCGGATGTCCATAGTGGGATCTAGTGTTGACCTTACTAGGCTGGAAACCACCAAGACCAATTCATTTTCTGGAATTATTCTTGGACCAAAATCTTTATCAATGAAACTTCAGTCTTGCTCGACACTAATATAAAGTATGATGAGTATTACATTTATATTGCGGTTCCACTGTCATAAATCTGATGTTATTTGAACTTTGGCTGTTGTTGTGGTATGAGGATGATGATATGGTCTTAATGGTCGTACGTAAATGTATAATTGCTAATAATTCCTGTGCCGTGGTGGCTTCTCAACTAATGATCAGCATGATCACGCAAACGACAAGTCACTCAGCAGCCGTCAGTCACGCTGATGTTCTGACCCTGACCCGAAGGGTTGCAGTCATGACAGTTGTACTAGCAGGGGTGGGTGGGTGGTTGGTTGGTTGGTTGCTAAAGGCTGTCATAGATCTGTCAGCCGAACGACCACCACGCGAAGACAAGCAGTTCTTGTCGGAGGAGGCCAACACTCATATTACAATGTCACAATGTTTGATTTCTTGTCTCTCGTGTCCATCTGATCTGATCCCTCTCTCGTCTCGATTGTAGCTCTCTTTCTCTTTGTATTATCGGCTGTTGCTCGGACAGCGACCACCGACCGACAGATCCAAGGACGCAGCCAGGACGTTTGTGCATGAATGCACGCTGGATGGTGTTGTTCGGTGTACGGAGGACACGACGAGGATCGACCTGCAGTTGCCAATGTTGCCTAAGACCTCGCCCGATTTTTCCCGATATGATTTGTCTGGCCGGAGGCTAGCCGAGTAGGCGGCTCTGCTACTTCTTCAAATGTTCCTACGTATTGTCTAGACAATTATAGTGCTCGAGATTAATGTTGAATTACATATCATTATTAGGTAACTAGCATATTTATCGATCCACACAAGAACGCATTTTATACATTATTATTATTGATAAGGTATATGCCCTACGTTGTACTGGAGCAAACAAAATACGTTTGAATTAAATTGTTACAATAAAACACACATAAAATAACTAGCAATGTATTTCTGTTTTTAGTATTATAGTTCTGTAATAACACGTATGATTTTGATCGCAGGCAAACCAAAATTAAATGCAATATATTATACACTATAGTACTAAATACAAATTAAATACCCTCAATTGTTTCCCTTGCTTGAAAATCTGTAAACGAACCAGAAGGCACTTGCTATAAATTCACGCCACTTGAAGGGCTCATAGAGTTGAGTGAAATGCAAGCCTTAAATTATTTGTGTTTGCATACTTCCAGTTCACGGAATACTGAGTATTGTAGCTGTGCTTATCTACGTTTTGTTTGTTCTCGCACCGAATGAAATAAGCAATTAGCGCGGTTTTTTGAGGCAATATGTTTTTGCGCTGTCGGCTTATTTAAACCGAAACTAGACGCAGTTGCTATTCATTTTCATCCTTTTGGTCTCTTTGGCTCTTTGGCATATTACCGTTGCTGTAAAATTCTTCTCTTACAATAGCCATCGCCAGTCTTTGCAAAAAGTTGTTGCCTGCCTTTAGATCATCTGTGCATCAACAAACTTTTATGAGAGCATAATCAAGAAGATCCAGTTGCTCCTTTCTACTTTTCTATAAAATTCAAGTAGTTGAAAAATGTTTTATCTCCTTAATATTTGGTACATTTATCGTTTTTGCTTCCCTCTCTGCCCCGCGGCGCGGAACCATTTTTCCACGCAGCAAGAGTGTATATCATACCATTTTGTTCCACATTAGGCATTTTCCCGATGTACAAGATATAGTTATGACGATAGGACGATTACTATCATCTCTAATAAGATTGATCGGCCTTGGCACCGACGGCATACTAATGATGTAACCGTATACAAGGCACGGCGAATATCAGCATGAATCACACTGTGCTGTTTGCCAAGGCCATTCTTGCAGCTTCGAGTCGATAAGACAGAGCGCGCCAACATATTATCATCTACAGCTCTGATATTTGTGGAGATAGGATAACATTACGGTTCTATTCCAGTTTTTTTTTTCCCGTAAGGCAATTGCCCGTGTACGGATTTTTCATGTCATGGCTAAGTTTATTCCACTCCGTCTGAGGCCGACTCTCATTTATAATAGGGTTCTAATAAGTGAATAGTATTTTACCTTACGGAATATTTCTAGCCTTTTTTTTAGAATACTTATAACATTTTGCTTAAACCTTGCTATGCCGCCTTGCATGTAGCTTGCTAGTGTAACGCATCAGCCGACTCAGTCAGTAGAGTCAGAGTTTTTGATCAGAACAAAGACTCGGTGTTTTTGTAAATGCTGCAAACTTCAAAAGTAACGTCATATCTTAGTTCTCCCATATTGTCGCTTTTAACTTCAGCCCTGCAGCGACAACCGCGCTTCTAATAGAGACCTTTTAGTGGGTTCCGTGGTGGCTGTCACCGACGAGACACAGCCGAGGATAACCAGATTAAATGACGTTTGTAATTCTATAGCACCTGCGCCAACTGCCAGAGTTAGATTTACTAGGAGTTTTGCAAAGAGAGGCTAATTAACGTTATCCGAAGCGCAAAGTTGATGATATCATTGAGACAATATAAGAGAACCACCATAGAACGTACATAACATTCGGAGCGTCTAGAGTGGCTGAAAGGCGCGGCGCGCCCAAGGTCGGTTTGGCTGCCATAACTGTGCCTCTCCAGTTAGCTGTTGACAGTCTCTAGTTGTCGAGTGTCTAAGCGCGGATTTCCACTCGTGTTTGCTGAATGGGTTTCACAACCAGCTCATCTACCGCACACTTCCCTTCGTTAAAAGAACCTTCACTCTCCTCAACATTTTGTGAAAGGCCTGATTTGTTGCAGAGGCCAGCCACTTTTATGAGGTTGCACTCTACTGTGTCGAATTGTTCTATGAGCTTGTTGGTGATATGCTCAATTCCTGGTCCTTCATTATTTTTTCATTGCCAAGCAGAAAAACGCTGGACAGCATGAATGCCGCCTTGTAAAAGTTTGCTGCGGGGCAAAAGACGGAAGCAGTTAAGGAAAAGCAATTAGAGGAAACTGCATATTTTTTAAGTTGTCTGGTACCCCATAGCAGTATTTTAAGAGAAGTCCAGAAATAAGGTAATATCGTTTCTAAGGTAACAGCTGATGTGGCAATCCCGTAGTATCGCCCGGATTAGTAGCCTTGAAGTTAAATCTAGAGCGGTAAGCGTGACAATTGGCGGCTCACCTATCGCTGAGCTGACGTTGATTGACTCTGTGACAATTGCGCATAGTTACCTTTTTCCAACCTCAGAGGATTGCTGCATTTTAATTACTATGGTATAATGTGCACATATGCTCTATCTTTAACACTACATACTCCCTACACATTTTATTTTCTGAATTGGCCTGTGAATTGATACGAGGGACCACCCATCGGATCTTGACCGTTACGCGAGTGGTTTCACTCTAAGGTCTATCCGTAGAACAGGTCACGCTTGCATTTTAAATTTGCCTAACTCTTCTTCCTATACATTCCCCGTGTCCTTTAACTTGTACATGCAAAGAAGCGGGATTTCCTGCGGCTCTGTTGGCACACATTAGCATTTTCTCGCTTCAAAAATTGGTTTTATTTATCAAATGTGTATTTTTTCAAATTATTTTGTAAAATTATTTCATTTAGAACACATATCAGTGTCACATTTATTTTTATATATTATAAGCTATGTTTGGTAAAGTGCGTTGCGAAAAGTTTGGAACTCATGATTTTTTTGTGTTTTTTTAGCATGGCTTGAAACTTTAAGGGCATAATGTACATGACGATTTCGTTGCAATCTCACAATCGGTTCATACAAAAAATAAAACAGTGTGAAAAACAGTGTTGCAAAATATTAGCAACGATAACATGCTAACAACACAGCTCTTGTAAAGGATAGATCACGAGGATCAAATGTCAGGAATATTGTCTTTTTTTTATACAGGAGGGGAAAATTCTTTTAGGCACTCTGTACAGGACTACACGCCAGCTGGTAGCTCGATGACTACCAAAGCCTTTGTATGACCTGCTAAAACCCTCATACCTCCGGTCAACCCCCGTAACCAGGTCCTATAAGTGAATTTAATATTACTTACAGTTAAGGGGAGGAGTCTCTATTACTATCACAACCTATCGTGTAACTCTCCGCACCGGTTCTTGTTTAAAGTCCTGTTAAATAATTTTTCTTGCAAATCAGGCCCTCACAAAGCTCCTATCTGGGCGCTATCCGTTAAATCTACCGCCGCCGAGACCACATCCACCATCACGCCAATAACTTCGCCAACCGCATTGTTTACAATGAAGTCCGCGGCGCGTCGTCGTACAGCCTCCTCCTTGGCCATCATGACCCTTGTTATTGCGCGCGCAAGACTGTTCCGCTGTTCTCGAAACTCCAGGAATATTGTCTAGCTTAATGAATCGTTCTATAGCTGCAAAATATTCTACAGATCAGTCAATGTTCCGAACTAACGACGAAGCTTATGTTTAAACCATGGGTCGTACAAAGGATCTCTCGGATAACGAAAATACATGAATTGAGGCATATGCTGAGCTCGGTCATACAGTACCTGGTACAGCAACCATATTAGGACGGCATAAGAGCACCATAAGCAGGTTTTTACGCCCTGGAGTGAACCAAAGGTGCAGATCTAACAGTGAGCGTAAGCCAGTTTTGACTATTTGAGATCGGCGCAGGATCATAGAGTTGGCTACTCATGACTAAATCTCTTCTTCCTGGATCAGGACCACTTTGGGGGTGCGAGTGCACCGATCCACAGTGTACCGAGTGTTAAGTTCTGACAAAAGCGTGCGATACGCGAAAAGTGAGCTTATGCCGCGACTGCAAGCGTGAATTTTTGCAAAGATACCAAACTTAATATAACGAGTGGAAAAATATCGTCTTCTCGGATGAAAATAAATTGAATCTCGATGGCCCTGACGCCTGTAAGTACTATTGACATGACTTACGGAAGGAACCTTAATGGTTCTCGAAACGTGTGGCCGGTGGTGGTTCTGTGAAATATTGGGGCGCATTTGGATATAATGGGAAGTCTGATCTAGTCGCGATTGTGGGCCGAAACAATTCCGACCAGTACCAGCGTATCGTCGGTTCCCAGTTAGAAGCCCATTTCAGAAGAATTAGGGGACCTGACGCAGTTTTTCAACAAGACAACGCCATGTTTCATACCTCGGCTAGCACTATAGCCTTTTTTTAAGAACAAGGAGTGCTACTTTTTGACTGGCCGGCATTGAATCCAGACCTGCATCCCATCGAAATTCTTTGGGGACATTTGGTGAAGCAGATTGACGCAAATGGTCGACATGATAATTTGTCAGACCTCAAAGAAGCTCTCCAGCAAGCATGGACTGATATTCCACTTTCGTACTTAAAACAGCGCATTAACTTCATGCAAGACCGAGTTTACGATTTGATTCAGAAGAAGGGACGAAAAATCGGTTTCTGTAATAGAATATGTAGCATCAAATAAGTCATACAGCCCTGCTAAGTTTCGATTACTCCGTAAGGCGTTATTGTTGCTAAAATTTTTGCAACGCTGTTTTTTTTACACTTTTTTTATTTGTTGTATGAACTGATTGCGAGATTGCAACGAAATTAACGTCATGGTCGTGGTTCGTCATGTACATCATGCCGTTCAAAAAAACAAGCCGAAATTATCACCAAAAAACAGGACTTGCTATTTTTTGCTACGCATTTTGTATACAACACATGATATATTTCCACACCAGATTCGGTAACATTTACAATTGTGAACTCATTTACATAGTTCACGTCCTGTCCATTCACAATGTCCAAGCACATAGGTTAAAACTATATATACATGTATATATATATATATATATATATATATATATATATATAATATATATAATATATATATATATATATATATATAATATATATATATATATATATATATATATATATATATATATATATATTTATAGAAAATATTGCGATGATTTATTAATCATTTACAATACATTTGCACATTTAAAAATGGTGATTAAAAGGTGTCACTTGAGGTTAAGAATCAGCTGTCCTTGCTTGATGGTAGCCCCCGCTCAAGCGGTATATCCTCAAGGTTTCTTGCAACGTTAAAGCGGTAAGATCCATAAGATTCCTCTTCGTGACGCCGAGCCCCAAAAACGTCCTCGCAGATTCGGAGTCCCATACACCACTCATAGAGATAGTGATGGATTCGAATCTGCGAGGTTTTTGCGGGTCGGGGAGCGCCGCTCTTAGGAACTCGACGTCGTATTTGGTGATCTTGTCCTGCCGCGCTTTTGCCAGGTCTCGATTCGGGCCGCAAACCTCGGCATCTAAAACCTAGACCTCGGTAGGTGTTGTTATTACGAGGTCGGGCTTTAGACCCGGTGCGCCCGGTCGACGGAATAGTCGCTCACGAACCACCTCATGACCCCTCACGCGAAGAAGACGCGTCACGCGGTCACAGACGTCGTTATGTCTCTTTATAGTTTGCTTGTGTATTGTATTGCACATCTCAGCGACATGAGCCAACGTCTCAAGCGCATGACACCCGTGTCTACAACGTTTGTTGCAGCCCGGGCGTCCCCTGGACAATCTGGCACGCGTTAGTAGTGCGTTGAACCTGAGCTTTAGTAGGCTTAAATACTCCTTACCAGATAAGTAGGGCATACCCTTAATCCAGTAATGTACAAATGGCGTTTCGTGTGTTTTTTTAAAATGTGCCCCATCGAACGTGTTGTGTAGTTGTTGAGACCAGTAATCGGTCTCTTGTGTTGCGGTCTCAATGGAGGTTCCCAAGCGCTCGCAAAGAAGTCTTGTTTTTGTAAGATCTCTTTTGAAGTGGTCGGTGGTTAGCATCCATTGGACCCCAGGGTGCGTGGAGTGTTGTAGTGCTGTCAGGCGGGAGAGGCGGAATCTGGGGATAAATGTTTAGAGGCAGGGGATGTCCAGACCGCCGTGTGCTGTGTGCGTGTACAGGTAGGCGTACGGCACCGAGTTATTGAACTTAAGCCATTTCGACTTAACAACCTTTCTGATCTCTTTATCTAGGCCGCTAAGGAGTACGTGAGATGGTCTGGGACCGGAGACCAGTTTATATAAGAGGCGGGGAATGAGAAAGGCTTTCAAAAATATGACTCTTTGGTGGGGTTTAAGGGAAGCTATCGTGAGTCTGTTGAGTAAATTAAGGCGTATATCCTTGGTAGAGTCAACTTTGCCATTGCTGTCAAAGTCGACTCCCAGATATCTCCATCGATCGCTCATACCTTTAGCTGGCAATCACCGATCTTTAACGTTAAATTCTGGTACGGTATTAATAAAACCTTTACCTTCCTTCCTATTAAATAGGTGGAAGATAGTAAAGCTTTTATTAGTATTAGTTTCAAGACCTCGGGATTTCAAAAGGGGGTCCGCAATATTAATGAGCCGTTGTAAAGTAGATTTCGTGAAGGCTAGGAGGATGAGCTCATCCGCAAAGGCTAAGCCCATAAGGCGGAAGTCATCAGTAAGTTGATACTCGATATTAGTTTTGTCTAATTTTGAAAGAATGTCGTCGAGAACTAGATTAAATAAAAAGGAGGACAGAGGATCTCCCTGGCTAACACCCCTAGTTGGCCGAAATGTGCGACATTCTTGTCCAAATTCTATGAGAGTTTTAAATGAGAGGTACAAGCGTTCGATGTAATTAATGAATACCTCCGGGTATCCGCGAGTCCGGAGTGACCACAGGACGGAGTCATGACTCACCATGTCGAACGCCTTACGGAGGTCGATTGAGGCGAGTCTGAGCTCACGTCCTGCAGACTTGGCATCGTTAAGGATACCATCCAGAACTGCAAGATTCTCGAAGGTACCATTATAGAGGAGAAACGCTCGCTGGATTGGGAGAAGCTTAATAGAGTTCTGAAGGCGAAGGAGAATTTTGTTAAGCGTTCGTTGTAAGTATGAACTAATAGATAGGGGTCGCAGATCGCTTGGGGATGTGGCATTGTTCATTTTAGGGATGAACGCTAAGCGTGCAGTTTCATGGGCTGAGGCAATATCGGTACAGACTACAACAGACTACTTCTAACGGGAGTTTACGGAGAGACGAAAGTCAAATCCAAGCCTAGTGCTTTAGAAGTTCCGCGGAGAGCTACATGCGTTTCCTTTAGGGAGATAAGGAGGGAAAGCTCGAAGACATCAGAGTTGGGAGTGTATACGGGGTAAGGGAGTGGTTCAGGGGGTGGTTGTGTCATCGTGTTGGCTCAGTGTTCTACAACTTCGGTGGCCTGCATGTTGTGTATGGTGTGTTTGCCCTCCAGCACCTCATGAGCGCATTTGGATCGGTTTTGGCTGAAAAGTTTTTGAGTGGTTGCGTAGTCTTGACGTCGCTGTTGCCTTTTAGATACTCGCGCTTCAGTGGAAGGAGTTTCTCTAAAGGCACGACGCCGGACAGTGTGTGTAAGATGTTTGTTCAGAAAGTCGTTTAAGGCGATAGTGTGGTCCTCACCTGAGCAAATTATATTTGACAGATGAGTAAGGTCTGTTGAAATTAAATTGCGTTTGGGAAATGTGTTTGTAAGGGCTTGTATTTTGTATATAATAATATATTTTTGGGATGGGTTATAGGGGCCATCTGATTCAGAGTATCGAGGCCGACTAGGCCCAGGAAGCGCAGATCCGTCAGGGTTGGAATCCAGGTGAGACCTATTTTTACGGAGGTCCTCTACCAGATCCTTATGCGCCTGAGAATTACGTTGGCTTCTAATCGCCCCAGGTGTGCGTGAGTTAAATTTAGTAGCTAAAAAGTGGTCAATTTCTCTAGGTGTTTTGTTATTATTATCTAATATAAAATCTGCTTCTAATGTTGCTAAAAGTTCACGGTCTTGTGGGTTCCATCTGGCCTTCTTAGAGGGGGGGGGGGGGGGCTAAAATGTTCTCATTATAATCGTCCGGATGGGCACGACGACGGTGTAAATTAAGACCTGATTTAGAATTAAAAGCCATTAAGCAAGTACCAGATGGACATTTACAATTTAGCTGGGAGACGCGTGAAGTACTGGGGGGGGGGGTTAAAGGTATTATTAGAAGCAGCAGTGTCATTTTGTGAGGAACTTAAAATCAAACTATAAGTCTGTGATCGGTTAGGAGTTGGGGGGTGGCACGAACTTCTCGTTGATCTCTCGCGGTAGTAAGATTTTTAAAAAAAGTTTCGTACGTGAACGATGGCGCGATTTTACCCAGATGTTGTTGTTAAAATAGCTAAAATGAAGCGGTTTTTAGACCATCATTCTGTTTGTCTCTACCCAGGGACCACTATGTCATATCTCGTCACGTACTGTATTTATGTCGGTTTAAGATATATATTTGTGGTAGTTAGATGGAAGACTAGCATCAGACAGATTAATTGCTGTCTCTTCGATTCAGTGTATTGAAGCATCTATCACAAGTATATAGTAGGTAATCAATTAAAATATATAGTGGTTTAAAAACACGATATGGCTGCCCAATATATCGTCGCTTATTGTATTTTCTACGCTGTGTTCGAGTTCAAAACAAAGCGTATCGATACACCACTATATATATGCACTGTCTGGGTTTTGTAGCCAGTGCATACACTATACCTATATAGAAGTTAAGATTAGTGAAATATAATTAGGGCCGCTATATTTCACTAAAACAACTATATAGGTAGACTCACCTTACCTAAATCTAAAAACCGGCACAATCACTTCCACTTAAAAACGCTAACATGCACTTATGACAGGCCTTTGCAATGGTGAACGCACTGCTAACCTATATAACACAGTGACGCGGCGAATTATAACAATTTTGCATCTTTTAAATGCAAAATTGAACTGTTTGACGGTGTTGGATCTCACAGCTCGGTCACACTGGTAGTCACGATCGTCTGTGACAAAAATCCTGTTAAAAAGCCAGATATAACTTGCGATCTAGACAATTTAAGCGGGAGCTCGCACCAGTGCGACCGTCTGGCTCAACAGCTGAGAGACTTATATATATATATTTATATATATGTATTGATATTTTATAGATCTATATGCCCATTTTGCAGATGTTTGTACAACTATGCAAATGCACCTACGCGCACGTCGGTGAGGTTGTGTCTGTACTAGGTAGAACTCGACTATTTGGCATTCATTTGTGGAACGATCTTGGTGCTACAGCTCATTGGTGACCCAGTGATTTCCGGTACATATCCGGTATATATTACATATATATATATATATATATATATATATATATAAGAAAGCTGCTGGAGCAGCACGACGTTAGCAAATTGGCAGAGTATTTGTTTATCACAGCTGTATATACTGTTTGTAGAATTTAACTCCAGGCACCGAGCAGTGGACATTCAATGTCTTCACATGGTCTTCGAAAGCTCAAGGGTACAAATTGTCGTCACGGTAGCGAATTTTGTCGCACTATCCGTGGGCTAAGCATTTATCCCGTGGCCTAAAACAGCTTTTCGGCGCGACAATTGCTTATAAGCGTATGCATCAGAATATTAATCAGAATCATATTACTTTTCTACCGTACTATATATATATGTATATATATATATAAATATATATATATATATATATATATATATATATATATAAATATATGTATATATATATATAAATATATATATTTATATATAAATATATATATTTATATATATATATATATATATATATATATACACAAATAATAGCTGCAGCGTTGTGCGCCTCTGATTTTGTAACGAGGCCTACCACAGCGTAGTCACTGAATTGCCAGTCACTGATACGCCAACAGCCAATTATGACGTATGCAGGCCGACCAACCACTCAAGCCAACTCAAACGTCAACGACCTACAGCACCGACAACTGACGACGTCAGTAAGCCAAGCAAGCATCCAATTCAACGTGCAACGTGACGACCAAGGAAACCACTTGGCTGCGTACTGATGACAATAGGGCACGTGCACCATCGTCCACGGACCGCGCCACATCCAGAGTATCGGCATCATCATCATCACCTCCAAGAACAACGTGCACCGCCGAGACAAGTGTGTAACCCGATCGATTAACAACCTCTTAGATTTGAGTCAAACTTTCAAGATTATTACTATACGAAAGCTACAGCGTCACTGGAGCTAATAAATAGCCCAAGAAAAGGATGCTAACAACGCATTTTCCGGCCGGTAACCTTACGAGTCAGATCTTACGCTGTGTGTTGTCACTTATTGTTCTGAGTCTCTCGTGCTGTAGTCGCCGCCCGAACCACGACCGACAGCGAGAAGACAACGATTGAATAAGACCGACAACGACCAGGACAACGACCGACCACGACCAGGACAACACTGCCAGCCAGAAGATGACTTCACCCAACTGAACTGCTCCCGGCTCCAGCGTAGCAGGACCGCACAACACAACTACAACGACCGACCACGACCGACAACGACCAGGACAACACTGCCAGCCAGAAGATGAATTCCCCCAACCAAACTGCTTCCGGCTCCAGCGTAGCAGGACAAGTGATCAACCCCGACCTACCCGACCACGACCGACAGAGTTCAAGACAGACCCATCGTTCCGAGAAAACGGTTTAGTGCAAATATATACTCCAGTGCGTCGAGTCGGAGAATCGACCGATTAACAACGTCATAGATTCGAGTCAACCTTTTAACATGATTACTATACGAACGCTACGGCGTCACTGAAGTCAAAAAAACCCGAGAGAAGGACAACAACG
This sequence comes from Dermanyssus gallinae, assembly GCA_003439945.1. Lineage (NCBI taxonomy): Eukaryota > Metazoa > Arthropoda > Arachnida > Mesostigmata > Dermanyssidae > Dermanyssus > Dermanyssus gallinae. The sequence continues at coordinate 1,818,855 of QVRM01002067.1, forward strand.
CATTCTTCGTCCGGTAACCTTACGAGTCAGATCTTACGCTGTGTGTTGTCACTCATTGCCCTGAGCCTCTCGTGCTGTAGTCGCCGCCCGGCCAAGTTACCATTTCCAATGACTCAGCGTAACAACAACATCGTTACAATATAAAAGGATGATATGTGTACACACACTTATCAAGCGAATACACCAACCAATCATATATATATATACATATATATATATATATATATACATGTATATATATATATATATATATATATATACATGTATATATATATATATATATATATATATATATATATATATATATATATATATATATATATATATATATATATATATTGACCTACCCTAGGACACACACGTGTATACACAAGCATATGTATATATAAAAAAAAGTCTCACTGAACTGAAATCAGGCACTAACCTGGGGGTTGTAATGGTTGTGAAATAGAAAATGCAGATTTTATTTCAGTGTTTTACCTCTCTGTTCTGTATTTTATGTGTACATGTTAAATTGGCTTGTCGTATAGCGGATCAGTTAATGCGTGCATTTTTCGTCGACGACTTTTGTCGCAGTTGCCGCTCATCAGTAAGTGTTTACTTTAGCCGCATAGCATATATGCTCTATAATTGCAATCTAGGCAAGGTATGCTGGTATGTGTATGTGTATGCTTGCATGTATGACCAAGTGTACTTACGAATGTTTGTGTTCTTAAGAAATATATAACACGATTTCTAAAATACATTTGTTTTTGCAGACATTTTGTCGTCACATCATCAGCATCATCATTGATCTTGTCTACGTGGTCATGAGAAGTGTGGGACATTAGTGGACAAGGCCCCGCCAACGGAGTTTGCCTGCCGGCCGTATGAAACTCAGGCGGCATTTTATTAACTAATGATTACATTTCTACAAAGGCAATAAAATCGTTAACGCGTGAGACAGAGTCGCAAAGAATTTAGTTTTTAGTACTACGGTCAAGTAAGCGTCAACCGGCATGCGACGCTGAACCATCTTTTATCGCTAGAAGAAGATGAGGCACGAGTTCGCCTACCAGACGAATCGATTTAGATCCAGTTAGTTTTGAGTACATCTCGATTGTGTTCTCTCGCGTTGGGCCATTTATTTGACTTTCGTATTTTCACTCGTTTCACCCTCTGTGTTCTTTTAAGTTCGAAAGCGCTCGTTTCTTTCGTACTGATGTTTTCGTGATCAATACGTTATTGTTATGCGCATTTGTTGTTATGCGGCGACCGCTCGAACATCTGGTATCATCTACGATAGCTACGATCATGTATTGATAACCAAAACATTAGCAACTAAATGGCCACTAATTTTAGCCACTAATTGGCCTGCTACTACTATTACTACTACTACTACTACTAAGATCGTCTTGTGCCGAACGTAGGAATCGTCATGGATCGAAACTACGACAAGCATGAATTGACCGCACCAGTTGTGGAAGACCGGGACCGTATGGATCGTTCGATCGGCTTCATGGGGGGGGTGGTGCCGGGGGTGGTGCCGGCGCCGCCGCAGGCGGACGTGTCTTGTGCCGCCAGTCGACCCGCGTCCGCGACACCCGCACTAGCGAGCTATGTCCCTCCCCGACAAGAGGAAGCAGAACAGCAACTACCACAACAACCACAGCAACAGCAACAACAACAACCACAGCAACAGCAACAACAACCACAGCAAAAGCAACAACAAGAATCACAACAACCACAGCAATCACAAAAACATCAACAACACCAACACCAACAGTTACTAGTGCATCAGCAGCAGCAACAACAACAAGAACTACTACAGCAGCAGCAGCAGCAACAACAAAATCTAGGATACGAACAGCAACAACCACAACAACAACAACGACGTCTATTGCATCAGCAGCAGCAGCAACAACAAGAACTAGGATACGAACAGCAACAACCACAACAACAACGACTTCTACTGCGTCAGCAGCAGCAACAACAAGAACTACTACAGCTGCAGCAGCAACAACAAGAGCTAGGATACGAACAGCAACAACCACAACAACAACAACAATTACTATTGCATCAGCAGCAGCAGCAGCAACAACAAAGACTACTACTGCAGCAGCAGCAGCGGCAACAAGAACTAGGATACAAACAGCAACATTCACAACAACAACTACTACTACTACTGCATCAGCAGCAGCAACAACAACAAGAACTACAACAGCAGCAACAACAACAACAACAACCACAACAACAACAACAACAACAACCACAACAACAACAACAACAACCACAACAATCACAACAACAACGACAATACATACGACAATACCTAAAACAATACCTACAACAATACCTAGAACAAAAACAACAACAACTACAATACATACAACGACAACAGCAACAACTACCAGAACTACAGCAACAACTACAAGAACTACAACAGCAACCGTTACAAGTACTACAACCCCGGCAACAACAACTACTACAGGAACTACAGCAACAACTACAAGAACTACTAGAACTGCAACCCCAGCAACAACAACAACTACAGGAACTACAGCAACAACTACAAGAACTACAAGAATTGCAAGTCCAGCAACAACAACTATATGAACTACAGCAACAACTACAAGAACTGCAAGAACTGCAACCCCAGCAACAACAACAACTACATGAACTACAGCAACAACTACAAGAAATACTAGAACTGCAACCCCAGCAACAACAACAACTACAAGAACTACAACAGCAACCGTTACAAGTACGACAACCCCAGCAACAACAACAACAACAACTACAGGCACTACAAGAACTACAGCAGCAGCAGCAGCATCTGCCACAGCTGCGCCTATTTCTACCAGTGCCACAACACAGTGGGCAACCTCTGTCACAGCTACCGGGTGAACGATTCTTCACTAAAGTCCAGCTGTCGTGGGCGGGCGAAACGTATCAAAGTTCGGATCGCAGCAGACACTCGACGTCACTACCTGCGCCACCTTTGGCCAGAGTATCCTCAGCCACAGTTGACGATCCTTCAACTTCGGCGGCTGAGAGCTAATCGCTAGCTGCGACTTCGTCTGCTTCTTGTGCGTCGATTTGGTTGGCCGCCCCGGTGTTGACGACGATGCCGCCGCCACCACCGCCATTCGATGAGGCCATACACCGTGCCAGAAACACTTGCCTCAGCCGGATTATTGAAGAGTGTCCTCAAACATCTCGATAGCAGGTGATGACGGTCATGAGGATCATGGTGATGGTGGTGATGATGGCGGTGGCGGCGGAGCAGCTGCTGTTGCTGCTGCTGCTGCTGCTGCCTGCTGTTAATGATGGTGATGGTGATGGTGGTGGTGGTGGTAGTGGTGAAGACACGGACCGAGCTCGCCATTCTTCTCCCGGCAGTGGCAGGTCGGAGTCGGATATCCCCATGGCCGAATATCCTCGATTCGGTATGAAAGATCTTCGCGCACTAAAGAACGCGTCTTCAAGCTTGCTGTAGCTGCGGCAGCCCAGTGAGGCGGCTCCGGCGGCACCAAGGGTCCTCCGGTCATCCAAGATTGGTGGCACTGCTGCCGCCAAGACAGCAGCTTCTGCCGAAGCTATCGCCGCGACTTCTACTTCTACTACGACGACTAATATTGACAGTACTGTGTGCTAGTGCGGGCGAAGCTAATGCGTCCTCAGAGACAGGCGAAATATGTACAGGGGCAACGGCGTTATCTTCCATAGCACCGCATTGCTCGGCGTCGTTGTCAGGATCAATGCCGCTGTCACCATTGCTGACTTCATCGGCGCCCTCAGACGGCGGCGACAGCAGCAGCAACAGCAGCAGCAGTATGTGCAACAAGACAACTTTGATCTCCAAAGGTCCACCGTTGGTAGCAGCTGGTTGTGTTCGGGCACGATCGCCCGTGTCCCGCACTACAGCAGCTGCAGGAAGTGGGCCAGCTGCTGCTGCTGCTGACAGTGAGATTATTTTGCCCACATTGTTGAACTTACTTGTTGAGCCGAAGCGAGTGGGCTAAGCATACCAAGTTCCACAGAATGTAGTACCATGAGCTGTATGCTGAGTCGGCGTCGGTGTAGAAACAGTTGGCACAGAATCTGGGCTTGTCTATAATGAAACGCCGAGTCGATCGAGCGTGTCACTTTTTTTTCTCTCTTACGACGGCTGAATTTGTTCGCCCAGAAGACGCCCAGGGGAACACACACTTCATCGTTCTTCTTCTGAAATCGCAAGTTGTGTTAGTTGCTTTGACCACTATTGACCATTAGCGACGTTTGTGTTTACTGCATGGACAAAATGCGAAAACAAGACAGACACGCACACGAACCCACACAAAGTTTTGATCTATAATTTAAGTTAAACAAATAAAGTCGAGAGCTTCGACTAACTAAGCTACTATCGTTCTATTTGAGAGCTCATATGATTTGACTGTTTTACTTGGTTTTCAGTTGCTATCCCGATTATTATTATTATTATTATTATTATTATTATTATTATTATTATTATTATTATTATTATTATTATTATTATTATTATTATTATTATTATTATTATTATTATCATTATTATCATCATTATCATTATTATTATTATTTTTAGATCCTACTGCCATTGCTGTAGTACCAGCGCGGTTTTGGTTCTGCAATTCAATTTAAATGCACTTTTATTTTGTCAAAGGGGGGACATTATTTACATTTTACAAACCGTTGCCTAGATTCATAAAATAGTCAGTTCACTTGTGTGCCGACATTTGCGCTGTTAGCGTTTCAAGTTCTCCGCCATCCGCCACGAAAACATGTTATATACACGATCTGTCTTTGAAATTTGTTTTGACGAGATGGTGTTACCGCTTCTAAGATTGTTTAACCGGATGCTAAAATCGTTCGATGTATTTGATGAGTTCATAATACGATTGCACATGCGATAATTCGCGCTGGACTGAAATTCCCGAACAGGACTTATCACAATAGAATTTCGGGCAATGTTACACCTAAATGAGACACGACGAAGGAATCTCCTCTGTACGCTTTCCATTGCTTTAATGCGTTTATCTATTTAAGGCCGCCAAACCTCATAGCAATAGATAAACTTAGTATTATAAAGCCTTATGTAAAAATTGTAATCATTAATTATAAAACAACGAAATATTGTATTAGATATAAGATAAGCTGATCGGATGATTTGTGTAATTACAATTATGTTAATTTCACTCAAATTGAGTATAATATACATTTCAAAATGTTTCTTCATGAAGCTCTATCTTCTTTACGCTTCCGTCGAGACGGTTTGTGTAATATGAGTGCTAAAATCCAGTTGCTGTGTCACCGCAACCCCAAGGTTCCTAATGCAATTTAAAATAGGGATAGCCTCCCCATGTAGCATGTAGTCATGGGCTTCTTTTAACAATACAGCACATTTCGGCACTGATATAAGCATTTCGTTATCCACACACCACTTAGAAACCACTGTAGTACTTGCCTTTCGCTAGCGGTGTTGGAAGGTCCGTATAGTTTCAAATCATCAGCATAAAGCTTATAAGTTATCGATTCAGGAATAACGTGTTTAAGATCTAAAGCAAATATGCAAAATAAAAGTGGCCCAAGGCTTGATCCCTAAGAAACGCCTGAGGGGCACGTGCCCGACTCACTAAAGCTATTGTTTACCGAACTCAGAACTCTATACAAGTAAGATAACTAGCAATCCATTATATAGAGCGAGTATCAACATCCTAAGCATTCGTAGAAGTTTCACATGGTTTACTCTATCAAATGCCTTCAAGGAATCAAAATATATACAATCAAAGACCAGCCTATTGTTTATCATGACAGCCCAATATTGAGTCATTTCGACGAGTTGAGTTGGATTTGTCTTTAGTAAAACCATGCTGGTTCTCATTCAGCAAGCATTTGGATAGAAGAAAATTAAAAATATGATCCATTAGCAGTTTTTCAAAGATGATAGATGCGATAGATGATTGAACTACAGGTCTGTAATTATCTACATTTTACTTTAGACCCCTCTTACGTACAGGGATTACAACTGATTGCCGAAAATGTTTTAGCACAATCCATCCCCATAGAACCTACTGAATATAAAAAAAAGGGGTTCAGTTATCGCAGACGCAAAATGTTTATAAAATATGGGTGGGATTAAATCAGTAGTAAAGCTACATTTAGTGAGTAGTTGTTTGATTTTAGAAAGAATATTATATTCTGATATTTCTAAGTATGGACAGCTATCTCTCGAGACCACGCCGTTGGAAACACCTTCTGGAAGTGAACTCCCTTGGGCAACATAAACCGAGGAGAAGAAGTCCTTAAGTGCATTTGCTTTAGAAGCGTCGTCTACGAGAACCGTCTGATCTATATTTAAAGCCGCAATGTTTTCTTTTCCCTATAATCGTTTATTTGCGTATCCAAAAAACGGCTTTGCGTTTTTAAAATCAGGACTGGCTTCCTCCATCATACGAAGTCTTCTAGTCGCCTTCCTCAACTTTTTTTTATACAGCACATTTGGCTCCTGGTCAATCAGCCGTTCTAGATTGGTGACATATTTACGTAAATTAGCATTATTTTTTACTTGCCATTTCGTTTAGGTATAAACTCTTTAATTAGTAAATGTATCTGGTATACAAAGCTATCATACATCAAGTCAACTGTACCGCAAACAAGTTTAAAAACAAGTTTCTCCAGTTAATACAAGCAAGTCTACAGCTGGTTATTTCATCGTTCTTCTTCCAGAAATTATAACCTCCCTCTACCGTAGGATATTCAGCATCAAATAAAATAGAAAACGAATTGGCGACTGAAATATATATTGTATATCTTCAATGATGGACGGGTCTGAGGTTAAAACTCAATCAATAATAGAGACCAGACGGTCGTCGTAATCGTCGGAGACACCTAAGATTCTTTTATCAGTCACAATACAACTATCAGTAGAACTAGTAGCTAATTGGCTAACACTTCAATGAGACTAGTTGCAAAGGTTGTAAGCACATGTAAGGGGATGCTCACCGTCTATGGAGGGACTCATCGTGCTGTTAACTGGTCGATGTAATTAATATATTAACGACGTTATGGCAATAATAAGGATGGATGTAGTGTACATGCAACAAATAGCTACAAAAACGGCAGGAGACGGCAAACATTATGTTGACGACATTAGCAGCGCTGGCAGCAGCAGCAACAATGAGAAGATTGGTACGATAGCAGACCAACAGCAGAAATAATGACACAATAAAAAAAAACATGCACAGACAACAACAACACTTAATTTACAGAAGTAACAGTCAGAACTTGTTGCACTGGCGATCTGGAAGCCAGCAGTGCATAGACAATTTAACCCAGATAACTCAATAAACAACTGCGGTAGCAAACGTGATAACATCAATAAAGACCATAACGCCGATAAGCATAGCAAACATACTGCCTAGCAATCTCGCGCGTAACATAATGTATCCATGTGACAACATGAAAACATTATACTATGTACCTATTAACGAACATAGCTTCTAACTGGCTTAATGTTTGGCTGCAGCTGTACGTCGCTGCTCTGTTGCGTTTGTGAGTTTATGTTCGAGTGTATTTATGTATTCACCTATTTTACTTGCAATCTACACCTTCAATGCTATATACAATGTTTTGCACCAAAGTGTGTGGTCCACTTACGTAACTACGTTACCACGTACACATATGAATTTAAGTTATGCTCGCGGGAATGTGCGCTATATATATATAAGTATACAAATATACTGGTATAGCTTGGTTAATTTGCGCTTGAGCGTTTTGTAACATTTTGCGCAAGACAGTGCATTTCGGGCTGGACGGTTCGGCGCTATGTATAGTAAAAACAATATGCTAGATGTGTAAATATGGCAAACGTGGCGTTGATCTCAGTAGGTGTTACTACACTGCATTTATTGCTAGGTTGGTTGGGTGGTTAACTGAATAACTAACTGATAATTCATAAGCAAATTGCTTGCTTGCGAAGAAGAAGAAGAAAATAATGAAGACAAAGAACGGAGATTCATTCGACTAGCGAAACTGTTGCGCGCTCACTGCGTCGTATGCTGATTGTGCTTGCGCGTGTAAATAAAGGAGTGCTCGATGCTTACACGATGGTCTGCAGATAAAAGAGATGAACTTTGTTTGTGTATCGAATCTTAACTGCGGATTCCATGGGAGACACCTGACGGTTGTCTCTCATATGAGCTCAACTCACTAGTTGAGCATGTGTGTGTGTCCGCTTAGAATGTTTGTTTTCCGACGATATTTTTGCATTATCCGTGAGTTTCGTCCTAATCCGATATTTTGATCATACTAACATCCTGCATTTCATTTCAGCCTGGCGTTAAATGAAATGTAGAATGTTGCATACATTCTACATTTCATTTCAACAACAACATCGACAATGAAAGCAACAACAGCGACCGGGACAGCGTCACGCGATGCTATTATAGCGTAGGACGAATATCCAGGAGCTTACAACCCACTGTCTTAGGCGACGCCTATACTGTAATTTCCATTGAGTAACTGATAATTGTGGCATTTTGGATCAAGTAAAAGCTGCAAAGAAATACCTTTGCAGCCTCTTTAATAAACTTACCGACTATTTTGCAAGGCATCGTATACATGCAGTGAGAAAATGATGGGCAAGGCATTAGTTATTGGTTTAATAAAGCATAATAAGGTTTAATAATAACACACCGTGATCACACGTTCGCGCGGAGATAATTGTTAACTCCAAAGTGCTAACATATATATATATTGGCCACGCGCCTGGCTGTCTGTCGCACATGTGACTCGCGCAGGTCCGCCGACAACCAAGGTTGTCACCACCGTTCGTTGCGTAGGTTGCTTCAGCGTATCGAAGATCGAGCACCACGAGCACCGTGGCGGTGCTGATGCCAACATCACCAAAGGCGTCATCTCTACGGGCATCACCTGCGCCGTCTACAGCAGCAGGACAAAACCATGACACACGAAAGTCGGAAGCGGAAGGGCCAGAGGAGCGAAGCTCCGTTGCCTTCCGAACAATCGCCAAAACATAGGGCACCTTGCAGGGACATTACTTCTGAAACGGCTCTCCCTACTACGTTTTCTACTTCTGCTACTACAGCAGCGACAACAGAGGCAACAACAACAACACCAATAATAACACCAGCGGCAACAGCAACAACGCCGCCACCGGCAACAGTTGTGTCTAGAGGCGGAGGCAGACTCGACGGGACGGCTGGTGAGTCTGCTGAGCAGGTGGCCGTGCGCGATGCAGCTGTGCGCGCCAAGAAAATCCTGATCGTAACCAGCCTGTCTGCGTGCCTGAACTTCATAGCCTCTGTCTTCTGCATATTTATTTCAAGGCCTACGACGTTCACATACGCCGACAAAGTAGCCAGCGCCTGTTGCAGATGATATCTGCTGCTACCGTGCTGCTACTGTGGCACGTTCTTCATCAATGTCAACGTTCGTATTGGAACTCCGATTTCGGCGAACTTAAGCAGGACTTGAGTCTTTGAGCCTAGATCAAACGCGGCTCGAAAATCCACAGTTATCTTGTATAAAACTGTCCTTTTCGTGCCAGAATTTGCTCAGTATCTGCAAGAAAGAATGTACATGCGTGTTGACCTCTGTGCAAGAAAGCCATGTTGCTCGTCTGGTAATGCCTTTTTGTACTCGACGAACAACGTTAGATCGGCGGCTAGGAGGATTGCAAGCAGTTTGTAAGCGCAGCTTTTCTTGGCGATGCCCCGTCAAGAAGAGGACACGGTCCGCGGTCCCTTGCACTCGGGAATAAGTGTTGTCTTTTAGCATTCCGCAGAGTTCGTCGATAAATGGAACCCGTCGCTGCGAAGATAAGTTTCATCTTACCGGCCTTATGCGTTCCAGTTATTTTGCTTGGTAGTGAATGGCCTTCGCCTTCTTCCGAAGTCTACCATCTTCTTTCTTTTCTCCATGTTACATACTCTGCGCATGCTTTGAGTGCTCGGGTGAGCAGTTAATTGCAGTTTTCTACATCTTGCTCTGCTCGTTTGTTGCCGAGGACTACGATGGCTTCTTGTGGGCGGTTCGCTTTAGGTGATCATGAAAAAGATTTCTCATATCGCGGTCCTAGTCCATTCATGGGACCGCGATATCCAGACCAATAGGTTTATGCACCGTCAGGCCCGCTGCTTCTCTCATTTGGTGATCCGGTCCCACAAAACGCACGTTTAATTTCGGCATATTTGTAGCAAATAAATATATAGTTGAATTACCTATTGCAACTTCAAATGTTGACAAACTCGGGTCATTAGACACACAGAAGCCCAGACCCGGCAGTGTTTCGATGAGTGCTTCCGTCCTGGCGTCCGTAAGTCTGTCCAGTCTTGCGTTCATATCTCCACACAGCTACTGCTGGCTCCACATACATGGCAATCAAATTCAGTCTTCGACTTTCCATAAATAACCACGCAGTTGTGTGTCAGACAGAAGTACTTTCATGTCTCCTAGCCGGCTATGGTGGAAAACTGACACGCCTCCACTGAGACGGCTATGGTGGAAAACTGATACGCCTCCATTAGATCGAGAAGCGAGACAGTGCGCTGCATATTATCCTTGCACTTGTAATTGTGATAGATACCACGCCGCGGTTTGTCCGGCAATTCGGTCCATAGCAGAACTGGCAAATTGTTGTGTGGAAAACTGTGATGTAGCATAAACACACTTACCCAGCCCAGGTGTTAATAAATAAATAAATAAATTATCCTTGCACTTTGAGGGGCGTCAGACACCATGTCTCCGTGAGCACTAGAGCGTTGATTCTGGTCAGCGCAGAAATGGGCTCAAAACCTTCGCAGTTCCACTAAATTATTCTCAGTGTACCCGTTGGCGACCTATTAAGTTCAACAGGTATGCTACCATATCGTATAGTTTCGGCTTCTGTGGTGGCTGGGTGAACTGGCGTAGTTCGTGGTTCGCCGCAGTTGATCTGTTGGCCCAACGCTTTTCCAAAGGGGGGTTGCGGGTGTTTTTGTGCCCAACTTTGGTAATTTTGCGGGCGTTGTTCGCAGGTACGTGTGCTTATTCTTGTCGGCGGGGTTTTCGTTGGCAGATCTCAGTCCCGTCTGTGGCCACTTGCTGGACGCCAGCATTGGGTTTCTCAATGGGGTCATGTGTTTGTTCGGCTCGCCTGTGGTCGCCTCTCCCTTGGTCCGCTTTTTGCGCGTGAATTTCACACCTAAAGAACGGGTTGCCTTTCGACAGATACCCTCAGCAACGGCGTCAGTTACCTCTGGTATCCCTTTGTACGATTATACGTTTCGATGATCCATACGGCGGTGCACATGTTGCGTTGAGATTATATCGATATCTAGATCCTCTTTGCGGGCGACTAAAGTGTCGTTTGCTTCACTTCATCTTTTCTGAACTTAACACAGTCGTCAAAGCCACAGTGAAGGATAACGTTAGTAGGGGCCACACGGTGAAGCAACACTTTGTCAGCCTCGTTTAGCACAGAGACAATGTCAGCTTTTCCGGCGACACGCGTGATTACGGCTGCCTTCCTCGGCAATTAGTTCATTATGTTCTTCTTAATTGATCTGATCGAGTGATCTCCCACGATTAACATGCACTTCGTCTCACGATGGAGTTGTTATTTCTGTTAACAGTGCGTTCGTGCTGGTTGGCCATCGCTTCGCTCTACGTCAATGTCTGACGTCACCAGGGTTTGCGCTGAATTTATTATGCTTAATTGCTTGGCGTGTTGTGCTCTGTACACCGCAAACTCACACTCCTCTCTTGAAGAGCCACCGCATTGTGTTGAAGAACCATGCCGCTCCATTCCGTTTAGGCACTAGTTATTTAACTGCGCGGTTAACACCTGGTTTTTGATCAGCTAAGAGACTTCGCCAATCGTATGTGCCGCTCTGTCAGTCAGCTGCTCGTGTGTAAATTCGTATGTTGCTTGGTGTGGTACTGTTGTTGACAATCTATCCAGTGCTACTTTGACGCGGGTTGATATCGGCTGTTCCGTTAATGAGTCTCTCTTCCGTCCACCAGTGCCACTGTTGTTAACGCTCGGAGCCAAAGTTGCACCGGTGCGAGTTCAAGATGGTGATTGTAGGATGGGAGTCCTTTGTACGGGTTTCGCACTGATTGCTCACCATGAGTGACCACTGTGCACTTCACTCGGGTCCTCGAACCCTCTGTCACCACTCTCAAGATCATTATCGGGAGCGCAATCTTCGTGCGACTAGTTTTGAACAGTCGCAGCAAGCGACGATATATTTATATATATATATATATTTATCGATACCCGGTGTGCTGAGCGTCGTACTTTTGGCAAGATTCATGTTCAAAGAAGTATATGGCTTACAAACACGCTTAAGCATATATATATATATATATATATATATATATATATATATATATATATATATATATTTGCAAGCAATAGTCTTGCAATTTTAGGCAGCTTGTAGGCCTAGTTAAGCACAATAGTTTAGGTTTTTGTCTTTGCGCTGACTCAGCGCGGTTTGTCGGTCGGCAGTTGTTGCGTTGACTGACAGTCGTAGTGGCGTCGTCGCTATGGCGTTAATCGACTAATATCAACAATGAAAATGTCTGTAGTTTAGTAAGTTACTTTTACCAAGGAGCTGTACAGGCCACCCATCTCAGGTAAAGGCGGATTTTAATTTCCTGACTTTCGGTCAAAGGACTAGCTGAAAGTTTTCATGAAGGGGTGGGTGCTCGCGACGGGCTCAGGAGGCAATTAGAAAAATCGATTCGACTCGCTTTTGGTGAGTGTCTACTGGTGAGTGCTAGTATGTGTGTAGCACATATCTGTGGCACAGATTCGACCTTCACTAAGTAGTTTGAGCGGTCCCTTTAAGGCGGAGTGGCGTCTAACTCCTAATAAGCATCCTGGCCAGAAACTATTTATGTATTAAGGGTAAATGTATATATGGTTAAAACAACCAAACGACTCAAACTACCATACGAGCAATTGTAAGGTTGTAAACTAACTTTTTGCCCAGTGACCTATTTCTCCATGGGGGCGGGTAATAATATAAAGAAAAACATGCTTTACTTCGAAGTAAAAATATTATGTTGCATATATTTCATTGCTCGGGGATGTCTGGAAGCGCCTTTTCCTGAATGATAAGTCATTTTTTAATTTTACCTTTCTCAACGGAAGGTTAATCTTAAGCAAGTGCAGCAAAGGTTAAGACCAGTAATACATATATTAAACATCTTTCTGTAAACCTCAACCGGCATAATGCTGAAAACGTTGCGCAGACAACTCGCGGTTTGACTATGTTGAATTACAATTTTATTTACGTGTATAGAGTATTTATAGTTGCGCTTGTCAATATACCTAGGTTCTTCGTCATATCTTTATATTCACGTGCGCCGTGGCAATGTGGCTAGTGTGCTGGAGACCCTCATCAACAGATGATCCACCCTTGGCCTTAACGACCCCCCGGTTAGCCCAACGCAGGCGACCGGAAACATGGACGGTGGCCTACCGTACACGTGCGTCAATGTGTATGCATATACAATGTGTACTAAGTGTATATGATTGTGAGTAAATGGAACAGAACGTATGCAATACAGCTTTCATGTTTGAGGTATTCGTATTCACTCATAAAATCGCGTTTTGGATTTGAATGACCAATGACTGATCCAGCTCCACACGGCCCACCTCGTCACTACCACGGCGCCAACTAATTAACCTATACTTCCTGCACTACCCGCCGCTATTATCGGCTGCTCGTATCTTAAGTACGCCGCTTTGACTTCCGGTGTCGTCATTGTGTGCTCTAAGCTATGGAGCGCTCTAACTATTTCAGTTATTTTCCCACTTATAAAGGATGAAGTCGCCTCAAACACTACTCGTAGCTTAACGAACATCTTAATCAGTCACACGCAATTTATATCTCTATGCTACACTACATATGCCGGTTCATAGCAAATTTGCAATTTGCAAATTTGGTCGACTTACAAACCGCCCCTCTCCGAATCAAACACGATAGGCTTGCGGAGTCCCGTCTCTTCCTTGTTGAACCTCTTTGACAATGCCAAGTCGTCAAAATGCTCGTGGTAGAGCTTCATATTTCAGTATAACTACGTTATTCTTCTGTATTATGTCGCTTCGCTCTTTTCTCCGTTGCAGAGCATTTTTTAATACAAGTATGTAGTGGGTTTGCCACTGCTTCTAAAATTGATTAAGTTAATTAACCTATTGCTGTTCCTATATTTTTGTAATCCAACCTTAATATTTGCCGAGCGACGTTAGTTTGTCGGCCAGGAACACCTTTGGCATGAGGAAGTGACTTTGGCTCTCGGCTCGTCGGGTCAATCTAGAATTTGTGTGGGTAGTTAGTTCATTGAATATAGCTGTCACCACCAACTCGATGCAGGCGGCAGGGCTCGCTCTCGCCCTTGCTGAGAGTGAGGTCGTACTCTCAGTGGACCAAAGGAACTGCTCTATACCTCCGCTTAGAAGACCAGAAGATCGCATGCGGCAGGCGACGGAGAAGGCAACCAACACAGCCAACAACTTCGCACGGCTCAGGGCGTTAGTACTCATATCGCGCGGAGGTAGTCCAGCTGAGTCGGGGTATTGCCACGCCTCCGTATGCATCAGTGCCTCCGCTAAGCAATTTATAACAAATACTCGTATTCCGAACGATTCTTCAGTTCTGTAGTGTAGCTGAGAATATTCAATCGAAGAGCTCTTGTGCGTCGTACCAATAAAAGAGTTGGTCTCCTTAAGTGGCTTTGTCGTAAATTACAGCAGTACACGCTCTGTAGTTCTAGTCGACTAATGCTTGTATTTCAGCCGTATGGGTCTAAGATCCCTCTTTACCCCGAAACCCGCCAGGCCTCTAACCTCGTCAGCCCATGCCAACCATGCCCGCGACAACCCTGGAGGTAACGCCCGGCCGATCGGTCGCTGGGTCCGGTGAAGCTTTATGCAGTATGAACTTTGCTATAAATGGCGCTATTACGACTTCGTTTAGAGACGGACCTCGTGCACGCTCACACCTACGTTTGTGGAGACGCCATTCAGCCGGACGGACGCCACGGGCTATCCTCTATCGTCAGCGCAGGTAGGCGAGCCAGAGACCAAGCCTTAAACGAAACATTTAGCAGAGCATTACGCTCTAGTGGCCTACCGTGCGTCCTGGGACCCGTCGGACTGGACAGGGAAGGCGGAAAGAGACCTGACGGTCTGAGCTTAACCCCTTGGGGAACGGTTGCATGCTGATTTGGGCTGCGAAAGCTACAGACTCATTAGACCCTTTAATGGTCAGTGCTGGCGCGACCCGGGCCGGAGGTGCTTCAGCTCTCGCCGAAACAGGCAAGGTGAGAAAGTACCAGAACATAGGGTACCCGTACATGTTCTACCCACTTGCCTTGGAGACACTTGGCAGGCCGGGCCTTGCGGTTTGCTACAGAAGGTCTTCTAGCCAGCAGTGATAGGCGAGAGAGCGATTTTCTCAGACAGCGCCTGTCGGGGCAGCGCGTCCTCGGTCCGGGGAACCCTCTAGAGATGGTTGGTCCCTACATTAGACACTTCGTAATGTGCTCACGTTTACAGGCACCCAATTGTCATGTTTCCACCGTTGGGCAATTGATTACAAAAAAAAAAATATATATATATATATATATATATATATATATATATATATATATATATATATATATATATATATTTATTAGACACGGGCAATAGCCTTTTCTGCACAATGCCTTAATTGTTATAATTGCTGAAAATGTGTGTCAAAAACGGTTAAGTCAATCACGAATGCACGACAGTCTTTATTGTATGTTGCTAGCGACCTCAAACAATCATAATGACGGCTGGTCACGATGACAGAGCCTATATGATCACTTTGTAGAATATTTTAGGAAGTCCAAGCCTCACGTCTGGGCATAATTCTGCGACTATACCGGATCCTTGGGTTCCAGCAAGATTACCTGTCACCTATGCGGACCTTTGCTAGGCAAAGCCTTCGCAGATATATCACAGTTAAACATGGGGTCGGAGGCACCTTACCCAGCCATAACGACCCGTTAACGAATCCAACCAAGGTGGTCAGAAAGTCGGTGGTCGATGCCCTCTCAGGTGTGTGCTTAAGGGTTCCTTTGGTCAGCGACTACGCTGTCTGGCTTAGGCTTTTTACTCTCGGTTCAGTCGGGTTGAAGTTACAGATAGGCTGCAGGGATAGAGGGGGGACGTTCTCTGGCAGTGGTCATCAGAGAGAATTTGGTGGAGTTCCGAAACACTTAAACTTTGATATTTGGACGACGGGGTCATCGGACATCACAGTGGGGCGCTCTGCGATATTTTGAGAAGATAATTAGTTTTGCGACATCCAATGGGTTAGAGCAAAACCCAACTGAGTATGAGGTTTATATCATTGGTCCAGAGACAGCTGGCATTTTCGCTATTCTAAGTTTACTTCCGGCTTGCCGCGTGACAGGCTATTGCATGAATATTTTTAGGGTTCCCCTGTATTTTCGCCGCATTAGCTTAGCAATTGAACACGGGAGAAAAAGCTCGAGATTGGTTAAATTCTCTTTTCCCAGCTGGTTGCTCACCGGGCTGTACCTTCTATGCTCATGCTTCTCCGCGTCGAGGCTGAATTACCTGTTTGGAGGAATCAACTGGTCAACATTATCGGTCGATTTAGAGAAAATTAACTTGAAGCTGGGCTTCGCATTGGAATTTATACTTAACCTGCGGTAGCGAGACGATACCCTAGTTCAGCCTCCTTACCAGTAGCCAGACTCCCTGAAGCTGTTTCTCTTTCAATCGCAGCACACACCGCTTCCTTGCATTTGGCGACCAGCGGTGTTGCGTTCTGTAGGGCTCTCCCGAAGACGTCTTCTCTTCAACGTGCGTGGTCACAGCTGGCAAATGGCATTCGATGGAGTGGTTTATGAGACCGAACGACTTTGGCCGCTGACACAGCGAGGTCACAAGCAGTTTTCTTGCCGGGTGCAAGTGCATTGCGATACGCCCTACCGAGCCCTCAGCTGGGTACCCTCTTGGACGGCAAGTCTACACGAATATTGGGCGGGCTGAGGTAAGGGACCGAACTAGCCTCTCCTCACTGGTGCAGATGCGGTGACAAGGTCGACTCCCTAGGTCACCGTAGACTCTTCTGTACTCAGATTTCAGGCAGAATCTTATGCTACTCGGCCTTGAACGAGACGTTTAGTAGTGTGGTATGGTCGACAGGGCGTTGTGGTCGGCTACTTGTGCGTTTTGGAGCTTTTCAGTTTAGTCAGAAGCAATGAGAAAAGACCTAATATCAAATGCTGGCGTGGGGTGCGACCCTAACCGAGTCTTTAGCCCCTTAAATGGTCGGTGCCGACGCATCCCGCACTAATCACACGGTTGCTCGGATTGAAAATTGGAATCAGCCAAGTGCAGAAAGTACTCAAGCCTCAATGGCTCACACTTATTTTCAACCCTTGCGTTCGAGACATGAGGGGGGCCTGGGTTGCTTACGAAGAAACTGCTCAGCAATGTCGCGAGAATATTGGCGCCTGCTACATTAGATGAGAAGGCGGGTGAGTATTTACTGCAACGTCTGTCATTAGATGTTCGAATGGGGAATACCGCCTTGGTGAGAGAAACCTTGCCTAGGTAGGCCAGCCCAAGTCTGGATTTAATGCCTTGAGTCATGCCCCGAGCAGGCCGTGCACAGAAACGCATTTTTGCTTCATCACAAATGCATATTTTGCTACGCATAAAAAAAGAATATATATATATATATATATATATATATATATTATTGATAGGATTCATACCTAGCTTACATCTACTCTCTCATACCGATCTATTAAGATGCATATAGCCCTGAGTCGTTGGTCTACTGCGCAACGTGGTGTGTCGCACCCGACACCCGAACGCCGCCGGACAGGTGGGTCGACTCGAAAAGAGGCGAAAGAGAAGGAGACTGTTAACTTGGCGGCGACCGCTGAAAAACCATCCTCAATTGATCGGCCCCCACACGGCACATCTCAACACTATAACGACGCCAACTAATAAAATTATACTTTCTGCGCTTGCGTTGCTATAGTCGTCTGGCCGAATCTCACGCACGTCGCTCTGACTTCCGGTGTCGTCATTATCTGCTCTAAGCCATAGCGTTCTAACGCTGCGGATACTTGGTGTGACCGTTGTCACACCAAGTATCCGCAACAAGGACAGCCAAGCATTTGGCGTTCGAGTTGTCAGGGAGTAGAGCACTCTTCCGGTTAGGTTGCGTTGCTTTAAAGCCTTGTCAGGCTTCAAGGTAAATCCAAGGTCACATTTATTATCCCGTCAATAATGGTTACACTAGTCTGCTAGAGCTGATTCTCACATAGATCTGGCTACCGCAGACTACCATACCGGTGCAATTGCATAAATAATTTATAAAACATCTTGTTAAAAAAATATATTTTACTATGTTTATGAACACCAAGCGCTCCATTTGCGAAAACGAAGCATACGGCGTTTAAAACTCCCCCCTTCGCAGGGTCAAAGCATATCTCATTTACAGCCAATTCCTTCACGATATGTCTGCGAAACCTCTTTTTTAAATACTTCCTGATGCGATCGCTTTATACATACCAATCAGCATTCCTAATTGAGTAAGGGTGCAGTAAGATTAGCTCCTCCCCCCTCACACAATGGCTGCTTCCCGATCTCGAAACCGCCATAACTTGCAGCTGCCATATCACCCGACGTCGGCGCTGTTCTTCCACCCGTAGCAGTTAGACAATGCGACTGGTATAGCGGCTCTTTTCGAGACTGCGCACTAGAGGTCTGAGCTGAGAGCTAAAAATGACTGATTGACTAACAGCTCTACTTTACTTTAATTTAACTATTTGTTTTTTTTTTGTATTCTATTTAAATCAGTACATTGTATGTATATGAGGTAACATCTATTTTCTTAAGGATGTCTGATCTTAGACATCGGATAAAATAAATAAAAACGTCACACATACTCCACATTCGGCCGTATCCAGTTTAGCAGAGATCCACGCACCGAGGCGGCGTTACCCCGCTGAAATCCAGCGATAGTCTTAAGTGTGGGTGTGCTCTACTTCTTGGTCATGCGTCTGGCCTAAGCTGTCAGAGGTCTTAACTATTCGGTTTAATCTCTGCTAAAGTTTCTCATGGTTTGTTGGATATGGTTTGTTTATAGTTAGAAATTAACGATGTTGCACTATAATTTCCTTAGCCCTGGGTACTTTTCTTGGGTGGACCTGGGTAGCTTTTTCCGTTACTCTTTTGCCGGGATCTCGGGTTCGGTATGCAGCATGTTTTCACATCACACGATATAAACATATTCTCTGCATTTATGAAAGATAATAATTATGTTCCTAATCAAACCATATTTACAACCCTTACGTAAACCATTTATTAAATATTGTGTTGTGATTATATTGCGTGTGTAAGCCACAAATAACGTGGCACTTCCAGCCAATAATCACATGTGTTGTAGTATTTTGGTAAAATATGGTTGACAAGCTCCATATATATATATATATATATATATATATATATATATTTAAACACGGCATGCAAGTGAGCCTATGTTTATACATTGGATTGGACAGATCATTACTGAAATTTTGCAGTTTTAAGTAAACGTGTTAACCGATTTTATGGGGAGATTTTGATTTGATTGATCTAGTAATATAACTTTTTTTATGCTAGCACCGATTTTATTCATTCAAAGAGTACCCTCAATTGTAAGTGGCCTCGCCCCCATCTCTGAACCAGAATCTCGATTGGGCAATAATTTTAGTTTCTGCATCTCGATGAATGGCTGGCTACACGTGTGTTTTTACTACTTTTAATGGAGTGAATTTCCCTCTTCAAAGATAGTTTTGCAGACATAATTTTTTCGTCACACGTAACAATTGAATCCAACAAGGGACACCCGTTATGTCTGACAAGCAAAGAAGAGCATTTTGGTAGACGCTCTCTTCTGGTGCGCTCGCTCAAATAATGAGGTACCCATTGGATCAACGTTGACACGGAACCATGGGCCCGCCGGCGAGCGACGATGGTTGCGTGACACATCCTGAAGCCGTGGCAAGATCGCGCGTTGTCACTCGGGGATTCTATTCCACAGTCGTGCGCAAGCTCAGGCGTAATAGGCTTTTCAGAACGGGTTTCATCTTTAAGTTGCCGAAGCGGAATTCAGTGAATCAAGTGCAGCGCGAAATCTTCAAAAAAAATGCTGTCCTTATCGAATACGCTCTAAATATTTTGGACAGCTTCCAAGCATTTAGGCCTTTATATATAAACTGATAATTAAAAAAAACATATATATATATATATATATATATATATATATATCACTTTACAAAGCTCTCGAAGATTCTACAGTCTTTTTTGCTACAAAGATATCTGCTCTGTACACATTAGAGACGTTGCGGGCATTAAAAAAACTGAAAATAAACTTTCTGTGCAGCCCAATATATATATATATATATATATATATATATATATAATATGTATACAACAACAAGACGTCAAGTTTGGCGCCTCATTCTAGGACAGAATCTTATTAAGTAAGATAGGAAAGGTTGGCATGAAAAACAAACAAAAAATGAGATTACTTTCGGAAAACAGGACGATTTAGGAACGAGCTATAGTAATGATACTAGTGGTGGCATTTTGATGACGCAAAATGGCTAAGATTGAAAGACGGACAGGCAGTCGCCAACGGGATCTGGCTACATAGGTTCGTTGCTGTCGGCGCTACCAATTGGCTCATCGTCTGAATAAATACGCTGCCGTCAACGTTGCCGCAGACGTTTTTAAGCGCCGCTTGCAGCGCAAACCAAGGCCCTAAAATAGATCTTTTGTTTTTGGTTAATCTGTATGTATGCACCAAACATGCATAGCAAAAACAACAACAACAACAGCCACAAATATGCAACGTAACGGCAGTCGACACAGTTTCAGGTTGGGTCGCTCGTACAAAACGAAAAAGAAGTGACGAAAAAGCCTTCCTGGTTGCGTCCACCGAATCACGCATCATGATTGCCGCCGCTGCTGCTGCTGCTGCCGGAATCGTTTATTCACGAAGCTTTTGATTCGCAGCATCATCAGCAACGGCAGCTTTTCTGCGTAGTGACGCCTAGTTACCGTAGCGCATCTATAGCGATCCAACTCGTCCACAGAACCACCAATGGTCGGACCGGATCGAACGGCTGACGCGACATGGCGCTGCCATAATGTTGTATTAACGACAGCTGACGATCACGCTACAAGGTGGACAAGCGATTCAACGAGCGGAGCTAGCTCGATAATGTCGTATCTTCGCTGCAGAAACTCGCTGGTCGGACCTGGTCTCCGTGACGATCCAGTACGACGTTGGTTGTTGTTCTGATCGTCTTGGCGGTGTTTGCTTATCGTGCTTTTTTGTGATCGTAGGGTGATGATGATGGTGCTGCTGCTGCTACAACTGTGAAGGTGCAACCGCTTGGCGTTGATGTCAGCTATCAGTAAAAGTGATGAATTGGCAACACAATGATTACGATATAATCAGTGTGACGCAAAGTAAACACCTCCAAGATTATCCACTCTTTTTTCTTTGTTTTGCTCGGTACTCTTTATCTATTTATGTTCTTGCCGCCATCTTATATTTGTCTTCATTCCGTTTGTCGTATGGAATTCTTCTCTTCGTGATTTATAGCATAAACACGGTAATAATAATAATAATAATAATAATAATAATAATAATTTTTTTTTTAGAAACAAGGGTTTATTTTATCAATATGTACATGTATCACAATTATCAATATATTACTTATATAATATCTACAATATTGCTTATATTATTCTTATTGCTTGAGTGTCGGTGACCACTCAACATCATTTTGGCGTTGCCTCTCTGCAATTCTAATGACACTCTCTGTCGGAGGAAAGCGGTCGATCTTGGCTCCGCTGTGGCCTCGAACAGCTTCTTCCCAAGCTCCTTTGTCAGTTTGAGTGCATCCTTGCCCCAAACGCCAGATGACTCGAGACCGAACGCCATTACAACGTGGTCCTCAAGGAGATGCGCGTATAGGCGCCGTTTGTGCATCTCCCGTTGGTGGATAATGTTGCCGACGCCCGCGTTGGCTAAAGCACGATAGCCGAGAGCGTACGTGTCGGACACGGTGACGTCCCATGCCAGCGGCCGATTGCGGTCCCAGTCTCGGCTGGTAAGGCCGTCCGGTCGACGCTTGTCGTCGCTCTGTAGTCCACCAGGCTCCAGTGTGACACGGTAGCCAGCTTGTCTGAAAGCGCGCCCGAGGATGTCATTTATGGCATCGTGGCGGCCCTGCGTAAGCCCAGCCAGCTTAGTGCAACTAAGTCGGTGCAGGCCACGTTCATCCACCGTTCCACCACACGGGCATGCCTCTGTCTCAAACATGGCAATGCCATAATAATAATAATAATAATAATAATAATAACGCATCTATTTTTGTATATCAAAGCTGTAAATTTCACAAAACGCGATTTGATGACTCACGATACATGTTTTATAGTGTCGAAATGTGCTCAAGCCCGATTATTTTATCTCGGTCAGTTGCTCTATCTCGAAATACGACGTTGTCACGACAAATCGTTGCTATAAGAGACTCCAAATGAGAACGTGACTACTAGATTATCTAGATACAGCCAAACGGAAAGAGAGAAAACACTTGGGTAGCAAATAAAATGAATACACAGCGCTATGCAAGTAGTACCCTATGCAAATGTTACAACTTTTACATCATAAAGATAGTTTATTTAGTCTATAAGTCATATGAGGAAAACGCGTCAAATCAATAACAATGTTAGAAAGAAGGCAAGCATACATTGAAAACATATCTGTACTCAAAATAATATTGAGGTCAATATTTGAGTAGACAACAAGAAGGCAGATATTCATAATGGCTAAAATTTCAAAATAGGAGCGGGCTATGTACAAGTGGAGCTGCAGAATGTTGCTCCCACTAGGAACTCCCTTTAAAGAAGTGGCGAACTGCGCTAAGCTTGGACATTGTTAAGACGCGCTTAGAAGGGGATATAAAAAATATTTTTCTTGTTGCAGCTATGGCCAGATATATTTCTATTAGGTAAGTCGAAAAGTTCGTCGGCTTTTTTACCCGATTTTAAAGAGCCTTATTTATGCGGACAACAGTATTTTTATTCAATGATATATTGACCGTTTTGTTAGATAACCTTCGCCCATCGCCTCGGTAGATCCATGATTCCTTTCTCCCAGAACGTGTTGTCCTTCTCGTCGCCTCCAAAGATTCAAATGTTGTGCCATCAAGGGAGTTCTGGAGAGACCTGAACAAGTGATAATCAGATGGTGCGAGGTCGGGACTATAAGCTGGGTGCGGCAGCACATCCCAGTTAAACTCCGCCAATTTTTGCCGGGTGGCCAAACTTTTGTGTGGTGTCGCCTTATCATGTTGAAAAGTGACGCCCCACCTGTTTGACAATTCCGGGCGCTTCGTTGCTACTGCAGCCTTCAAATCTTCGAGTTGTCTGCAGTAGACGACGAAGTTGATCGTCTGACCCATTGGAAGCAGCTCAAAATACACGACGCCCTTACAGTCCCACCAGCAGCACAGCATAACCTTCTTCTGATGAATTTCGGGTTTAGGGATAGCTGCGGCCTGAGAACCTCTAGGGACCCAACTTCTTTTCTGTGTTACGTTTCTGTAGAGTATCCATTTTTCATCGCCGGTTATCAATCTCCTCAGAAATGGCTCATTCGAGTTCTTCCGGAGGAGTGCCTGACAGGTATCGACTCGCCCTTCATGCTGCCTATCATTGAGGTCGTGTGGTAGCCAGATATTCCGCTTGCACGAGAAACCTGCATTATGGAGGCGATTCCAAACGGTTCCGTGGGAGACTCCCGTTACATCTTCAATTTCTTTTATGGTCAAACCTGGGTTCGAAGTAACCAGGCTTATGACTTCGTCGGTCTCCACAACATTGGGTCGTCCTGACCTCGGTTCATCTTCGAGATTGAAGTTTCCAGTTTTGAAACGGGCGAATCGCTTTTCGACTGTGGATTTGTGTACTGCGTTTTCGCCGTAGACTGCACATATCATCCGGGTTGTTTGCGCTGCACTTATGCCTTCACGGTAGGAGAACAACATAATGTGTCGAAAATGCGTATTTTTGTCCTCCATTGCAAACAGCTGCCAATTCCGCAAACGAAACGGTAAAGTTGGAACCGGTATACCGTCGCGCCGCCACGGCTCTGCTCCTGAATGTAAACACCCAGCCGCACTCTCAGGCGGCCCTGCTGCAGAGCGCGGGAATTTCAAAAATGTGGTCCCAGAAAGCCGACGAACTTTTTGACTTGCCTAATAGCAGTGCATTGCAGGACACGAGGTAATGGCTTTAAAATCCTTTTCGAAAATACATCCCCATATAGACATTCTTCTTAAGCTATTTTATAATTAGACTTCACATAAGCTTTTAGTAAAGTTCATTCTAGTACAGGCCCGTAGTGGGCATGCGCAAAAAAACATTTTCAGTAGGCGCACACCTTGATTGCGTATTTTTGCATCTAAACATTGCAGTAATTTAAATATATAATCTACAGAACTTAGCCGCGTTGTAGTTCATTAATCAATTTATATTACAATCCGGTGTAAATGAACGTGTTAACTTTCAGCCTATAACAGCCCTGGTGTGCACCATTCGGCAAGCGACCCCAAAACTGAGATCGCGTTGCCCCGCTGGACGTCAATGGAAAGTCTTTGGCGGAAAAATTGTGCGGCTCTCTTGTCCCAAGTAGTTATCTTTAGTCGTTCGCCCAATTTAGTAAGTATTCTTTCAGTCAAGGGGCCCGGTGGTCCCAAGGTTTCGAAGGCTACTGGGCTGAAGTTATGGGCTCTTGCCAGTTCGGCATATTTGTTCATCTTGTTCGTTTCTGCTTGGGTCGCGGCGTGACCAGCTCTAAGTGAACCGAAACCGACCATTGAGGGTGAAAGTTCATTAAACTAAAATAATTTTCATTAAACTAAAATAATTTTATCCTAGGAGGTTGTTGATACTTTCAAATTGCTCAACATCTGTATGGGCATCTTCCTCGACGTAGTTGCAGCCTTCAACAGTTAAAATGAATTGACATCCGAATTTTGTTGGAAGAACCGTTGTGTCTATCCCAGATGTTTGCTCATTTCAGTTATTCCACTAGCACAGTCACCCTGGTATGGGTCCCACTCTCCTGCAGAAAACAGGTGGTCCGAATTCGTTGTATTGAAATTACGTAGAGATAAGTCGAGATGATAACTCTCCAGGAAGTCAGTGCTTGTTTTTGCTGATGATACTACGACGTACTACAAAGTAGCTGAGGAAATACGATTCACGCTAGCCCTAGGTGTTAATAAATTAAATCTTCGATTCCAGTTTTTTGCCTAGTTTTCAATGCAATTAAGACCAGCATTATCTCATTTCGACAATACTAGGGGATACTTGGCATTCCCCATGACATTTTACTATTTGCAAAGGCGACCAAATTTTCGCAGTTCAGGTTCGCACTTAGTATGGTATTTATTACTAGGAGGGAGGGGTGCATGAAGAACCACTCCTTAGAGCTAAGTAAGACAGAATCGTACGTTGCAAGCCTATTTTTAACTAATGTTTGCTAGACAAAATACTTACGCGGTCAGTGATCTTGAGGTTAAACACAGACTTTTGTTGAGAAGCTCTATGCGCTACGTACAACCCTGCTAGATTTTAAGATATCTCCCGCAATAATTCCACTAGTCATCTCGTTGATAAATTATTTCGGTTTCTACTAGATCCTTGAAACGTTTCGTGCCTAGCGTCATTGAACCTCTGTGAGCGTAAACTTCTGGGATGACTTTCGTAAACGTTGTGCAACGCAACTTGTGAGCTCATTTGTTGCATTTTATATGTATGCATCTACTTCATGCAATACATAGTGTTATAGATATGTGCGTATTGTTATTTTATTTTTATTTTTATTATTGTCTCTAAGTAGAGACATAATGAGCAACAGACCGCTCCGGAAAGAACCGGACAAGACACAGGACACTGGAGCTGCCTCCGAGCATGAAGTCTTTCGTCTACCGAACCAGACGGAGCAGACAAGCTCGGCTGCAGAACCAGATGAAGCACACAAAAACGACGGACATCTTGACGAGATTAGTCCGATCTCTGAGGATCTCTGTGCGTTTATTAGCACAGCAAGGTGCGTGTATCTACCCACCCAGGCGATGGCGGACAAGCTCCGAGCCGCAGTAAAGGAGGCCCACAGGGGATGCCGGACAACCCGACATACCCAAATCGTTCCAGAGGAAGCACAAAAAGACCTAGACCGTATTAACGGCCTTATTAGCGGGCACCAAGATGAGAAGGACATCTCGAGTCTCATCAACCAGGATTGGCCGGACCCGGTGTATGAAAGAGTATCTGTGCTCAAGGCAAGCGTTCTAAGGGATCACCCCCTTAGAATTCTAATTGCCAGCAAGGACGAATCATCGGACAGCGTGACCTGGAGGAAAATGGCCTCCCAATTCCGAGGTATCTCCGGGAAGGCCGCCCCTGCGGCGGGCAAAGTGTTCACGCGCCAGGTGCAAGAATCCGGCGATGACGGGAAGCTGAAAACGCGCGCGCTAATTTCTCTACGGTACCCTAAGGAGTTGGACATGGAGCGTTGCTACGACTTACTCGACCAGGTCGCGTGCAAGGCCTCCCTTCTGCGCAACCAGTTGAAACTGGCCGAGTCCACCCCCATCCCTTGCTATCTATCTTAGCAGGGTGAGAGTCGGGACTATCGCAAGCTTCTTGAGTGCCTTGCACGGAAGCACGATATTCACATCGCAGCAAGCCCGCTCGAAGCAAGCACCTGGTCGGTGTACCAAAGCGTGCTGCCAATTTTACGACGTCAATCGTTATTAAGAAAACGGGGTCCGGCTCTTACGCAGACACGCTAAAAAATGTCGGCTCTAAAATAAGCCCAGAGCAATTCAATGTTAAAATTGCTCGGGTTCAGCAACTGCCCAGTGGGGATGTGCGGCTTTTAGTCGCAGAGGGAGCAGAAGGGGGAAGTACCTCATTTCCACTCTCTTGCTACAACTGCGGCACTCCAGGCCATGCAGCAAATTCGGCCGCCTGTCCCGCTTTCCGTCAAAAGATTGAGGAAGCCCGACGCCAACAGCCGAGCAGAACACCACCACAGGTGAACACGCCCCTGTCCCGGACCAGAGCACACGGCCATCGACAGACCAATCTTTTAATGCTAACACTGACAAAGACGCTCTTACGCCTTTATCCGGGAATGCACGGAAGAGAGCCATCCGATTTCCCCCAACTGACGAGAGAGCTGCCAAATCTTTTAACTCAAATGACCAGACATCTTAGAGTAGCCCAGCTAAACTGCAATAGAAGCGAAAGTGTTCATGATATGCTAGACGTTTTAACAACCAGGAGACAAACGGACCTCTGCCTTCTTAGCGAACCAAACAAACGACTTGCAGAACGACAGGCCCCAGCGTGGGTTTCAGATCCAGAACGTTCGACGTGCATCATTCTCAACGAAAATAGCCTCTTTCACGCCCAAGCATCGGGCTCTGAAGCGGGATTTTCATGGATCGAAATCAAAGCAGTAGGCCGCTTTTATTCCTGTTATTCTAGCCCCAACAGATCTATAGACGATCTTTTTACCCTACTTGACAATCTCTCTGCATCTCTTAGACTATGTGACGCCTCTTTTATAGTAATCACAGGCGATTTTAATGCAGCCTCGACAACGTGGGGATCCCCAACAACTACGGCTCGTGGGACTGCCCTTTTAGACTAGCTTGCCGTTGAAGACCTCGTCGTGTGCAACACAGGGGACACGCCAACATACCACGGAGTCGGTAGAGGCTCCGTGATTGACATGACAATTTGCCGCCGTGGCCAAGCAGGCCGGCTAGCAAGGTGGGCAGTTCTAAGTGACGAGGCAACCCTCAGTGACCACCACTGTCTGGAGTTTGACATTCTTCTGAACCCTAGTTTTTCCTTAACGGACACGGCTCTACTGCCACGGCCAGTGCTGAGACGACAAAGTCTAGAAGAACTACACCAAAGAATGGACAAGTTGATCTCCCAAAATGGGCCGCCGACCACAGCAGAAGGACTGCTGCAGCTACTGGAGGCTGCGAGCCTAGTGCAAAGGCCCCAGTACCAGCACCCACGCCGCAGACGCCCAGTTAGTCCCAAGTACTGGTGGAACGAGGCCGTTGCTGGTCGCCGCCGTGCATGCATCGGCGCCTGGCGCCAGCTAACTCGGGCCAAACGTAGTCAATCACCGGAGGGCAAAATAATCAATCTTCTAAAAAGGTACAAGGAGGCACGCACTCTCCTAAAGAAAGAGATTGCTAGATGCAAGGCCTCGTTTTTAAAGACACTAATAGGAGAGATTGATGGTGATCCGCGGGGCCGCCCCAATCGGTTTATCAGAGGAATTCCGGGTCTTCGAAAAAAAGATACGCTTTTGGACGAGGAGCGGGCGACAACTATCTCATCGTTGTTTCCCAGCCACCCCACGTTCGACCGCTCACGCTTTCTGGGAGGCGCCACAGACCAAGTCCCGGCCATCACCAGGCTTGAAATAATCGGCGCCGCAGCACGGATTAAGGTGGGGAAGGCCCCCGGACCCGGCCGCTGCCACAAAGGCCCTCTTACTAAAACTCCCAGAGGAGACTGCAGCGGTATTTAGCCGAATTCTGCAGGAGGGAATCATTCCCACCACTTGGAAGTCGGCCCGCGTCATTCTTATCCCAAAAGGGAATGGATCGTATAGGCCGATATGCCTACTCGGCACGCTGGCAAAGGCTTTCGAGGCCATCCTCGAAAAGCGCCTTCGTGATTTTGCATGGGCTTCTGTCAGAATCTCAGTACGGATTCCGACGCGGCCGCACAGCTCTCGGAGCTATAACCAAAGTGCAATCAAAGGCCGAGCTGCTGCAACAGATGGCGCCCAGGGCTCGCGGGCTTCTGCTCGTAGTTCTCCTAGACGTTAAAAACGCGTTTAACAGTCTGCCATGGAGTACCATTCTTGAGGCGCTCCACAAACGCAAGGTACCAGCTTACCTTCGCCGCGTAATCTCCAGCTACCTAGACGAACGGACTACTACGTGCCAAGGCCTTAAATTTAGTATGACGGCTGGAGTGCCGCAAGGTTCTATTCTCGGACCATTGCTCTGGAACATAACATACGACGAAGTACTTCGTCTACAGCGCCTCCCACCTGGAGTCGAGCTTCTTGCTTTTGCGGACGATCTGCTTGTTCTCATTCAGGCAAAATCGGCCGACGAGCTGGAGCGGCATACAAACGAAGTCCTCGAGGATGTGGCATTCTGGATGAAATCAACGGGACTGACCCTCGCGCCGACTAAGAGTGAAGCAATACTTCTGGGACAAAAGCGCTGCAGGTCTTTACAGATCGTGCTTGAGGGGCATGGTATCAACGTGTCTAACTCCGTTCGATACCTCGGAGTCGTCTTAGAAAAAAGCCTTAAGGGGCATTCTCTCCTACAGCATGCATGCGGGAAAGCACTTAAGGCGGCCAACAACCTCGGTCGTCTAATGCCCAACACCTACGGCCCGCGCCAATCTATATGCCGTCTTCTTATGTCAGTGACGGAGTCAATTGTCTTATACGGTGCCCCAGTCTGGCCAAATGCCACGCTTGCAACGGCCTCACGAAGACGCATGTTTCGAAAAACGCAACGGGTCCCGGCTCTGCGCATTATCAGCGCATACCAAACGGTGAGCACGGAAGCGGCCTTGTTGCTAGCTGGCACCGTGCCATGGGATCTTAAGGCCGAGGAACGACGTCGACTCTGGGAAGATCCGACAAGAAGCAAGGACGCTGAGCGACAGGCAACGCTAGATAGCTGGCAAGAAGAGTGGAACAACATTCAGAGCGGATGCCCTGGGGCAAGAACAAAAGCTCTCCTCCCAGATATAAGGGCATGGATTGGTCGCCCTGGAGGGGAAGTAGACTACTACATCACGCAAGTGCTCACGGGACACGGGGAGTTTTGCTCCTACCTTTACCGAATTAGGAAGGCAGTGAGCCCAACATGTCTCCACTGCAACCAATTGGTGGACGACACACCCGAGCACACGGTCCTGTTTTGCTCCGCCTGAGAGGCCCAGCGCCGGCCTCTGCAGAATCTTCGCGACTACACTTCGTCGACTTCATCTGGTCTTCCTGCTCTGGTCGCAAGAATGACAACTTCACAGGGTAATTGGTGCAATCGCGATCGCCATCAGGTGTGTTTTAACCGAGAAAGAGCGGGTTAACCGCATGTCGACGCCCTCTCTGGCTACGGAGGGCCGGCGCGATCAGTAAACCGGGCTATTACACCCCCCCCCCAGTAGTTTGTAGTAATGCGAACAGCACTTCCCTGCTGGGGGGGGGGGTAGGGGGACATGACTGGTTTTTAGTGGGTTGGAGCCCCACACTACCGGCCCACACTTGCAGTTGCAATCCTGCAGTGGTGACCGTGTGTGCGTCCTACATTTCCCAGTTAGTCCTCCAAAAAAAAAAAGATATGTGCGTAAGCAAGCGTTTGAAAATATTATATATACAGACGGCCCTATTTAAAATAAATATATCTTTATATACGGTTGTTGGATGTTCTCTGATGGCGTGACATTAGCCTGCATATTCGCCTCTAATTATCTTGCAATTGCTTTGATAGTGTATGTTGCTCTTGAAGCCTCTGCTGCGTGCTCTCTCTCTCTCTCTCTCTACCTCTCTCTGTATATATATATTTTTGTTAAAGTGTAAACGTGGTTGTTGATATGATGCAGTTTCTTGAATAAACCACGTTTGAGCTTGCAAAAAACAAGGCTACCTTACTACTTAGTTGACACTTTATAAATCAACGGCTCATTATTTGTGTTATACACCTTCTATTCTCGTATCGTAGCAATCTATATAGCATCATATCAACAGCAATTGGAAAATCCGTACAGTATCCAGGGCAAAAATTGTTTAAAAATAGATGTAAACGGAAGAAGTACCTGATAAGCTATTTACCGTAATTTCATTTTTGCAAAGGTCTTCTGCTATGGTATCTTTGCAAATGTATGCATTTGCGTTCGCACGAGAGGCTTCGTGTGACCATTGCTGGCGATTGGGAAAAGCTTCCGAGAACCGCTCGAACTCTCATTATGAGTTTTTCTCTAAACTGAAGAAGAGCAGAGATTTCTGGGAGACTGAATCTACTAACTAGATTTTCTACAAGCGGTTTAGTAGTAGTCATTAGGTAAACTACACAATTTTCGGGTTTTGTGGTAACCCGATGGCTAGCCTGACAAACGTGGGCATTATCTTATCTATTTTATCTAGCTGTGATGGCCTAAAAGACTCCCATATGACCTGGATGCCGTAGGCTGCCACCGAAGCAACTCTCATATCAAAAAAATGATTTTAGCGTTCTCAGAGATAATTGTTGGGACATCTCAGTAGTCAACATCTAGACTGGACTTTTTCTCACTCGTTTGGTGATGTGTTACCCGAAGGTTGTATCCTTCGGACAAGACACAAATGTTAATCCCAATG
The DNA here is from genome assembly GCA_003439945.1 of Dermanyssus gallinae. NCBI lineage: Eukaryota > Metazoa > Arthropoda > Arachnida > Mesostigmata > Dermanyssidae > Dermanyssus > Dermanyssus gallinae. The sequence goes on from QVRM01002067.1 coordinate 1,850,432, forward strand.
TAGCAGAAGGTGTTAACGAACTCGACTGCACCAGTACTAAGTTTTAGGCGATCAGCACAAGCAAGCGGTCTTTCAAGTCCAAATTTAGTGGCGTTAATCTAAAGGCCGTTGCTTTTGTACAACCCCCAGTATTTGTGACAACTGCATAGAAATGGAAAGCACATTACAAATATATATATATATATATATATATATATATATATATATGCTTACAAACGAAAAACGTACTCACGTGGCAAATTAAATCCCAATTGCCACCGATGTAAATGACAAGTGTCACGCTTTCTGGCCGTTGCTCATTATCGCCGTGTAAGGCTTGTAGCACTCATCTTGCGCATGGAATAGCGCGAAGAGCTCGGGCAATGTCGTGTCAATGACCGCCACGTGCCAAACTAAATTCCCAACGCTAAAAGTGCGCACAAAGGCATTCTGCACCGTTAGCGGCTTCTAACTGTTCACTCCAGGCTTTCGGCAAAGCTAGATCTATTCATAGCGGTATAGTTTGCTCTTTGAGTCCTTCTGAGACCGTGCAGACCAGTCGGTAGAGACTCGGTTGTTTTCTCTACGACAGTCTTCAAAACTAGCAAGCTTCTTAAGAGCATTCGCGTGGCGTAGGTGCCTGCCGCTTGGCAGGACTTAGTTAGCCATTTATCATTCCAGAGTGTTTACGGAAGTAAGCAATAATACGTATTTAATTTAGCTATATCCTTGGATTATGGAGACAACGGAACCCATCAAGCGGAGATTTGTGTGTTTTCAAGAAGCAAGCTAGACGTTCGAGCATGACCAGCTCTTTCACAAGTAACGGGCAAGATCTCGTGCTCCCATGTCTCAAAGAGGCTCCCCTAGAAATTAAAGATTATTTTCTTGAGAATGGTTTATCTCCCGTCATCCTGGTAAAAAAACCGTGCTGCTGCCGTCGGCACAACATGGGTGTGTTTCTTCAATAAAGCCTTAAAAAAGAAGTCTGCTTAAATAGCGGCTAGTTAATACACTTTCCACATCTGCTCGAACCGTGTTCAGTGTGCCAAAAAGATAAGGGGACTAGAATTTCGACCATGTTCTAAGCCAAAGCAATGATAATGTGTCTGGGTTCACATATGTAGGATGAACCAAGTGAAAGGTTTTAGACGCAATATTCGAACTGAATAACTGTTTTTAACATGTGGTTCCTAGGAATCGAATTGAAATCGTTGCGGAAGTCCAGTTTTGGCAGTGTTGCGCGGCACTAGTTAGCGTCGAATGTACGTGTTGACGTACGTTGCAGTTGAAGCCGTCTCTAATGTATCTGAGAGTGTGCAGCCAACTTGGTGTGACCCCACGGCCTCATCTACTGCGAGAAGTCACCCCACTTTGGCGGCAATATAACGCAGGGTGGGAAGAGATGTAGTGGGCGAGGCGATTTATGTGTCTAATTTCCAAGTGGTGGCGTGGCTTGTGGGAGCAGAAATGATTGGTTCTTAAACGCAAACCGATTTACATGATTCTCGTTTTTCAAAATACGTTCACTTTATTTAACGCGCATTAAGAAGTGCGCTAGTTTTGGTTGGCATCTACCGGGGTATCGCCGATTTGACCCTCTTGTTGATCGACTTTAATTTCAGCAATACTCATTAAGAATAGACGGAAACTAATATGCCGCTGAGAGTCAGCGACCATGGTTCCACTAGGAGTGCTGGGACAAACGCTAGATATCTCAATTTATCCGCTTTGGTGCCGCTCTAAGCGCCCCAGACATAAACTGATTATATTTCAGTATACATGTCAAGCAAATATTAAATCTATACATCCACAATTTTCCCTCACCCCAAAATGTCTACAACAAAAGCGACCCTAGAAGTGACGCTAGTATATCCCTAAGATGACTAGGGAAGAAGTATATTTTATCCGGCATTTTGTTAGGAACAGGGGTTTATTATTATCATTATGCACATGTATTACAATTACTAAAATATTATTTATTTACCATCATTATTATTGCTCGAGTGTCACTGACCACTGTCGGAGGAACGTGATCGATCTTGGCTCCGCTGTGGCCTTAAAGAGCTTCTTCCCAAGCTCTTCCGTCAGTGAGTGCATCATTGCCCCAAACGCCAGATGACTCAAGAATAATAATAATAATAATAATAATAATAATAATAATAATAATAATAATAATAATAATAATAATAATAATAATAATGATAATGATAATGATAATGATAATGATAATGATAATGATAATGATAATGATAATGATAATGATAATGATAATGATAATGATAATGATAATGATAATGATAATGATAATGATAATAATAATAATAATAATAATAATAATAATAATAATAATAATAATAATAATTCAGGAGGTCACGAGCGGTCGAAGAGGTGGTCAATTCTTTAGGCAAGCGTTGTATTTGGCCGTTTGCAGAAAGAACGCGGCATCTATTTTGGGCGCCATGGAGTGAAATAATTATTTAAAGAATTTGCAATAATACGTTTAGACTTCACAACTGTAACATAGTTTAACATGTAATAATAATAATTGTTTAGAATGAGGGGATCTCTCTGTAAGTCATTGGTCATCGGTATGCGATGCATCTATAGTCATTATAGGTCCGGCATACTTTAATCGTCGGAATACTGTAGCGTGACAATTTACAGATTTGTTAAGCAGGGAATTCAGGCTAGCTTTCTTGCGGCCGTGGTCTTACTTCACTAAGTGGTAATACTTCGCCGTGGTCGTCTCAGAGGGCTTGTAACACTTAACAGAGGCCATAGAATGGCCTGCCATGATGGAAGATTTGTCACCCTCATTAGTATTTGCTAAAATGTTAGTCTACCTTTTATCCTTACGCATTTCAGAGGAATAGTATAGACAATACAGACCTGTGTAGACTCAACTATAACCCTGTTAAAGGTGTGTGAACGTACAAAATCCTTATTATCCTTACGACTTTCAGAGGGATATTATTTTTACAGACTTGTTTAGACTCAACTGTCACCCTGTTAAGGTGTGTAGACGTGTAAATGCGTTGGCTAATGTGGCTATGTAATTATTACAGCTTACATTTAATATATCTTAAAAAAAAAAAAAATATATATATATATATATATATATATATATATATATATATATATATATATATATATATATATATATATTTATATATATGGGAGGTTTCGGCAATGCGTGCAGCACATGCGTCGCCAACTAGCGGCTACAAGTATCTGGCCCAATCAAACAGGGTTCTTCTCCACTCCTCAGCCTAAGTCAAATCAAAGTGAGTAGCATTTCTTCGATATCTAGAGTTTTAAACGTTGCGTGTGTAAATACTGTAAAAAATGTCAGCCGTTCGCTCTCGAACGGTGTGGACGTGATTAGTTCGTGACGTAGAGTCGACAAAACGTTTGTTACTTTATTGTTGTTTCGGGTGTTGCGTTCTAGATCATTTGGTCATCTAGTTAATCTTTTTCAATTATAGTAGTTTTTGTGCGCGATTGATCTTGGTGGCGGTGAACCTTTGCGAACTGGAAAATATCAATCATGTCAATTCGAACCGTTGTCACTACACTCTCTGCCGCCACTACATCAGCTTTCAGACAGTCACAGTCTTTTGCTTTGTATGTTTGTCCAATTTGTGCTAAGTTGCAAACGCCGCGACCTGTTGGTGTAAGGTGTGTCAAAAGGTAGTCTCATATTAAACATTACAGTGATCAATTGGACTGACAAATAAACTACAGCAAGACGATTACGCTTTGAGATGCTCAAAGTGCTTACGCGCCGTGGCTCCACCAGCAGCAGCAGCCGTCTTCATCAGTGTGAATGTTGCCTACAAAAACCCCCTGATGCAGCACCCTTCACAGTCGTCCCATTGCAAACCGGTACTTGCAGCAACTTCTCCTCCACCAGCGCAGGTGCTGCTGTCCCTGAGCCTGCTGTGCACAGAACTTCAGCAGCTATTATTGTCTTTTTGCCGTAGTATCGTTTGTGCGTACCTTGAATAGCAAAGTTACCGACAGGTGCGGCCAACTACCAAAAGCTGTTATATCGCTTGAATATCCGCATTGTTGGATGTCGTTCGGGCCTGCCTAGGTTGGTTGCAAACATGTCGATTGTTGATGAGCCTTGATGCCCTTTAAAGACATGCTGCGCCTGAGTCTGTGATCAACCACATACTCAATTGCGTTCTTCGTGCGCCTGGTCGGTTGAGACGACAGTTCACGACGCCTGTTAAAACTGTTGGTTTTGTTGCAATCAATTGCAGACATGACCTGCACCAATCGATCGACAAGATTGTATATATCCTCATGCGGGCTAGAGTATACGACGACTATATTGATTCCATCTGCCTCGAGAACCACAGAGTTATCATCACTTAACTTAGATAAACGGCTTCTAAAAGTTTATTACAGGAGACCAATACTCAACCGCTGAACCGGACCCGACCGTAACGTTTATAAGCCGGGCTATTAGCTGAGCAGAATCCTGGAAGGTCCAACCTATCAGGCCATTTCTCGGTCAGAATGATAATATTAACCTTAATTATTTTTGTTGGTACCAGCAGAGGTAAAACTGAAGCAAGTGGTTTGTTGCTGGCGACTCTAAAAGGGGTAGTTGCTCTTACTGCAGTATGTTTGGGTACACCAACGGCACAGCCTGTTGTCTGCCAAATTGCGTCGCTTGTTCCGGCAATTGTCCATCGTATGCGCGCCACGGACAACGATCGCGCCATCTCTTAGACTGAGAGAATTGAACTAAGCCGTCGCGTATGTTCTGCTGTTCCATTTGTTGCCCGCCTCGAGACTGAGTTCCGTTGAACGGCCTTCTAGAAGTTGCCAGCGAATGTTTTGGTCTCCCTGACTTAACGCAAGGAACAGTGCGTCGCTCAATCGGTCGCCATTTCAATGTGCGGTTTTTGCGGTTTCGGGATGCCAATTCAAGAAGTGCTTTTCGAATCAGATTCGGCATTTTCGGCTCGGCGTGCTTTGGCTTAAAGTGTAAAACCTTGGCGACCATTTTTTCTATGCTATTTCTGCTGTTACTTTTTTGCTATAATAGACAGATTTGCTCATACCAGTATCGTTTTGCACGTTGGTCACATCCAGGAGTTCAATGAAGCTCGACTGCTTTAAGACGCCAAGGGGCTCATTAAATGCTCTACATTTCGTCGAATGGTTTTGAATTAAGACAATTATCATGCTGGAGCTTGCAGTTTTGAAGGCAAAAACATCTCTGAATTTGACGGGGTCTGCGTTCATTCATTGTATCAAACAGACCCGCGTGAATGATCACACTTGCACGTGCCGGTTTTTTTTTTTTGTTTTTTATAGGACTAACTGGGAAATGCGGTACGCACACACGGACACCACCGCAGGAAACTCGTCTGCAAGTGTGGGCCGGTAGTGTGGGGCTCCAACCCACTAAAAACCAGTCATGTCCTAATCCCCCAATCGATCGGGAACTGCATAAGCATAACTTCAAACGATCGACGGGGGAGAGTAGTTTAAGCATTTAGCTATCCCGGGATGCCCCGCGGGATGATGTCGTACAGTAACGGTTTTTCTTCTCCTTGGCGCGCATGATGTTTTCCATAATGCTTGCAATGCTAGTTCAGTCGTCGCGTGACTTAATCATAAGCTGTATGATCGTTCCAAGGGTGCCGTCTTCAGCCCTAGGTAGACCCGCACGCTGAGCGGCCCATTCCAAGCACCACAAAATTGTATGTTCAGGCGTATCCTCTGGTTCGCTTTGGCAGTACTTGCAGAAAGGAGATGTGGTTTTCCCAATTCTGAACAAGTATGACTGGAAATCACCGTGTCCTGTAACGACCTGAGTGATGTAGAACGTCAACTCGCCACCTGGCCGGTACATCCAGGCCCTGATATCCGGGATCAGAGTCCTTACCCGGTACCCGGGCGCTCCGTCCTGAATGGAATCCCATTCGACCTGCCAAATGTCAAGTGTGGTATTCTTTCCTCCGCCTTTTCCTTTTTCGGGTCTTCCCATAAGCGGCGTCGTTCATTTGCTTTTAGGTCCCAGGGGACTGTGCTAGCCAGAACAAGAATGGCCGCTGTGCTGACTGTCCTATAGGCCATCGTGATACGCAAAGCAGCCACTCTTTGGGCTTTGCGCAGCGTTGTCCTATTGTTGGCTGTAGACAGTGTGGTTGACGGCCACACCGGAGCTGCAAATAAAACTATGGACTCAGCTACCGACATAATAAGGCGTCTTCTTGACTCCCGTGGGCCATAGTTGTTTGGCATCAGCCGGGCTATCTTATGTGAGACCTTAGTAGCCTTTTCTGCTGCAAGACGTATGTGAGGTGTGCCCCGTAGTCCCCTGTCTAGGTGCATTCCAAGATAGCGGGCGGTGTTGACAATCTTGATCTCCTGGTCGTCTAGGATTAGTTTCAAGGAGGTGCACTTCCTTGGCCCGATTAGGAGGATGCCCTCGCTTTTATTCGGCGCCAGTGTCAGGCCAACCCCCTTCATCCAGCCAGCGATCTCAGCCAGGGCGTCATTGGCTCTCAGTTCTAGTTGCTGGGGTGAGCGGACCTGGACCACAACTGCGAGGTCGTCCGCATATGCCAGCAGTTGAGTGTCCTCTGGAAGGTCGTCTAAACGTAAGACGTCATCGTACGCCAGGTTCCATAGAAGGGGTCCTAGGATCGAGCCCTGGGGAACCCCGGCCGTCATGTCGAACTCGAAACCCTCACTGACTATGCGCCTCTCGCTCAGGTAGGACGAGATTGCTCGGCGCAGGTAGGGCGGGACTCCCTTCTTGAGTAGTGTGTCCAAGATTACCTTCCAGGGCAGGCTGTTGAATGCGTTTTTAACGTCCAGCAAAACAACCAGTAGCAAGCCTCTAGTACGAGGCGGGGACTGGCGCAGGGCTTCCGCCTTAGTAACCACCTGCTCTATCGCTGATAGGACTGATCGGCCCTTCCGGAATCCGTATTGTGTTGGCGAGAGGAGGCCGTGCTCTTCTGCAAAGCACCGCACGCGGGACTCTAGTATTGATTCTATGCCTTTGGCTAGCGTGCTGACCAGGCAGATTGGCCTATAGGAGTCAATCCCTTTCGGGATGAGTACCAGATCCGCTTTCTTCCAGGCCATGGGGAAGGAGCCGCTGCGGAGTATTTGGGTTGGCTACAGTGGCCACTACGTCAGGAAATTCTTTAAAGAGTACTTTCGTGGCCGAGACCGGAATGCCATCTGGGCCTGGTGCCTTACCGGCCTACAATCTTTCCCCCGCAGCGAGTACCTCTGCCGGGGTCACCTCTGGGACGTAATCCTCGGCCGTTACTACTTCATACAATAACCGGTCGAATGGAGGATGTTGAGGGAAAAGCTTGTTAATTACTCGGACACGTTCATCAGGGAAAAGGTTTGCCTTTTTTCTGATTCCTGGTACGCCACGTATCAGCTTGTAGGGCCGGCCCCATGGGTCCTCCTCTAGCTCTGATAAGAACTCTCTCCAGCAGCGATATTTGCTCTCCATTATAGCTTTGCGTAGACAAGCCCTGAGGCGCTTAAAATCACAATAAAGGTGTACGACACAAGCCTCATCTATGTTGCTGCGCCTTGCCCTGGTGGCTTTTCTTTTGGGGGCCAACGCAATTTCCTCGTTCCACCAGTATTTTGGTAAGACTAACCGGTAGCGCATAGAGTGTCCGCGGTCTTTGAACGGCTCGCTACAGACCTCTTGCAGAATTTTTTGCAAGTCCTGGGCGCACTGGGGTTTCCCTCTTGAGTCTAAAATCTTTGTCAGCTTGGCCCGGAGCGTTTTGTTATCTTGCGGCTCCCACTTCGGTGTCCTTGTTAAAAACGGAGAGGGTGTTAAAGTGGTTGTTTTACTGACGTCATATTCTATACAGTAGTGGTCGCTAAGATTTTCTTCGTCAAGCAGTACGGTCCAGTTTAAAATTTTAAAAGCATGCTCGCGTTTGCAGATTATCAGGTCTATGTGCGATTCCATTCCCCGACGGTGGAAGGTAGGATTCGAGCCCTTGTTCAGGACCACCATGTCCCCCGCCGCAGGCCATTCTAGCAGCACTGTACCTCTCCTGTTAGTGTTGGTGGACCCCCAAGTGGTTGCAGCAGCGTTAAAATCTCCAGAAAAAACTACCAGTGGCAGTGAGCAGCTCTTAGCTGACCACTCCATGTCTTGTAGCATTCCTACGAGGTCCTCGAGCGTTCCGTTAGGGCTGCTATAACATGAGTAAAAGCGGCCAATCCCGTCTATTTCAATCCACGAGAAAGATGAAGCCGCACCTCTGCCGGTTTCTCGGTAGCAGTTTAACGTGTTTTGAATTATACACGTGTTTCTACGTTCGTCTACCACCCATGTTGATAGGTTTCTTTCAACCAGTTTAACGTTTGGCTCACTTATAAGAGAGATAGCCGCTCCTCTTCTCGTCGCAATCTCATCTAGCATTAGGTGGGATGATCGACTTCTATTGCAGTTTACTTGAATTACTTTAAGTTGCGTCATTGGAATTTTGAGACTTAGCAGCCCGTTGGTCCACTGGCGGTGACCGTATAGTCCTCTTTCGCGAGGGTTGTCTAAAACCCTCGTCATCTTCAGCAGGCGCGTTTACTGTGTGATCTGGGTCATCTTGGGCGTTGTTCGGTGGGGATTTCGGGTGGGCAGTCGGGTCTCGGAGAGCTGCGACGGTAACCCGAGGCGCGGACACTAGGCCCGCGCCGTCTCGTTCGCGCCTGGCCTCTGTTATTTTAGCCCGGTAGTTTGGGCATGCGGAGGAGTTGGCAGCGTGTCCGGCAACTCCACAGTTATAGCACGAGGGGTCCTTTGTGGATCCATTTGAGACGTGCCCAGTTCGCCGCATTTGTGGCAGCGTTTGGTTGCCACCAACTCAAACGTGCATGTCCGTGCCTGGTGCCCAACTCTTTGGCATCTCTGGCATGTGGGCACATTAACCCACTCGGAAATTGGGCAAGACGCCCAACCAATTTGGACTTTTCCTGTCTCCGCCAGCTTCGCGGTGTCGGTGTGGTTTAGCCGAACCACGGCCGACCATCGGTCACGGAACTTCTTTTGAGGCTTCTCAACCACAAGCGGGGCAGCACTGCCTACAATCTTCCTTAGCGCGTGCTCAACATCTTCTTGCGTCGTTCCTTCAAGCAAGTCTCTTATTATAAACCTGCGCAGTGTTGATATATCCCGGGAGGCCTGTGCACCCCCCTTGGTCGTAAGGGCCTCTAAGAAAGACTCGGTGGCACCCTCTGCGGTTTCTGCAACTGTCAATCGCATGTCACCGCTAGCTAAACGTTGGACCCTTGTAACTTTAACGTTGTATTCTGTCGGGTCGACCGTGCTGCCGAGACACTTGAGCGTGTCAGCGTAGGAGACACCTTTCTCCCGTTGAAGAAGAATCGAGGTGCCGCTTGGTGCCCTCATGGCTCTTCTCGCCTGTTGCGTTGTGTCTCTCTTCTTGTTTCTCCCTTGGGTGACCGCTATCTGAACGTTGCGCTTTCGTGCAATTAATTCAAGGAGCTTATTGACCGCCTTGGCTTCTCCCTGGCTCGTCATATAGCAAGAGATAGGCCCCGTCTCGTGCAGCGCTTCGTATTTTTCTTGGATCTCTATTGCCTTTGCGACCGCTTTCTCAATCATAACGCCATCATCCCACTGCGTAGAGTCCTTTGGCAGACGGATCGCCACTAACGCACGTGCACTGGGAAGCCCATCGTCACCCGTCTCTTGAATTATTCGCGAGAGCACCATACCGATATTTTTACCCTGTTCCCCGGCTATTCCTTGGAACTGGCTTGCCATATTTCTCCAAGTGACGGAGTCGGCCGAGTCTTCCTCCCGGGCAATAAGGATCCGAAGAGGACTCTCCCTTAGAATGCTTGCTTTGAGGTAGGAGACGTTGTTGTACGCACCCTCTGGCCATTCCCTCGATAAGAGGTCTTTTAGGTCATCTGCGGTTTCGCAGCGCGCGATCAAGTCGTTTATGCCTTTTATCTGTCGACTGTCTTTGCCGGTCTATTTCTTCGCAGCTTGTTTCCGTTCCTCGGAACGTCTTGCTTTTTCTTTCCGTATTGCATCTCTTGTTAAGAACCTTAACTGTTCCATTGAATTCTTGAGTACGATTTGCATGTTCTTGGTACTTGAAGTGACCTTGTACATGTCTTCGATCAGCCCCATCATTTTGGCCAATTGGCACAAAAGTGGATCTTTCTTGTCTTCCTTCTCTAGTTCTAGTTCAGAGTCAGCATCCTCCACTGCTACTGGCTCATCGCCATGTTCCTTGTCCGGCTGTGGATCCTGGTTTTTGCCCAAATCAGCGCCCTTGTCCTTATCTGGCTGGGCTCCCTGCCCTTTATCTGGCAGAATGCCCTGCCCCTTGTCCGGCTCCTTGCACGGAGGAGTACGGCTCAAAAACATCTCGCTGTTTGCGTGAAACACCCTTAATTAAAATTAATATTAATAATAATATTAAAGAAAAAAAAAAAAAGTCACTCCTAGGATTTGAACCCTGGAAATCGTTTTCATAGGCAGGGGTGTTAGCTACTTAGCTACTGGACCGCTTGCCTAAATACGCCTGCGCCGATACTATCGGCAACCAAAAAATAATAATAATAATAATAATAATAATAATAATAACTAAGCGCTCTTGCGCATATCGGTATAAACAATGAAAGCGACGAGAGCGACGACGACGATGACGATGATGACACTTCACGGTGACACAGCGACAGTTAGCCGGACTGATGACGATTACTGACACGATAACAGTCGTACACTACGCCGGCCGTCTCACTGTAGCAGCACCAGCACTACTTGCACCGCACAGCTGATTTTCCTGGCCGAACAACTGACATATGGAATGTCTCGCAACTGAGTCACAAATTAATAACTGGGGCACAAGTGGCAGATGCACAGGGGTGCTCTAGACCACTTTTCGGTTGACTGACAACAGAAACCGGGCTGACAACTGCTCTGTACTAAGATTTTGCAATCTTTTCCGAGAGCTTCACCAAACCCGACCGCTGTGTTCGAAAACGAAACCACTATACGTGCCGGGTTTGGCGTCAATAATTTGCTCCGTCTTCTGAAAAATATCAGCAACTTTTTAATTTGGGTAACATTTGCACTGAAACCCTGGCGCGCGACCAAAATTGTCGCGGAATTTATTGCGCACGTTTTTGACGGCAAAGTCGCCCATTAGTAGAACACTTACTTTACCCGATCTTTGTTTAGCGTCTCCGTCGACCCATGCAAGTGTCGGTTGGTTGGCATGCTTTGTAAGGCAGGCGCGGTTCTTGTGCGTAGCACTTGGGACTGAGACTCGCACTAAGTTCGGAGAGAATTCACCCGGTGCTCGAGCCATGCGGCTCTGGAGAAAAGGAAATCCAAGTGGCGCTGTAAGTTCTGATGACGCCAACTTTGGAATTAGGACGTCAAGTTCGAGTGCGAACTAAGCGGCAGTTAGCTTTGTTGATAAAAAGTCGCATATATTGCACCGCCAGACCTGCCTCGCCTACGTGGTCGTTGTTGTCCAGCTCACAATATTTCTGCACTGTGCGTCGAAATATGCTTTTGCAAATCGCACATACACTTGTTTCTTCGCTTATGATGGTTTTACAGTTTAGAGCGCCAACGATAATAGACGTTAGTTGCAAAAAAAACGAACGATTTAAAAAATGACGCAAATAATACGACACAGGCGTGCCTTGAATCCGGGTACTTTGTCTGTGAGTCAAGGACTTTCCGTAGTGTTTACGAAGTTATCTCGCCGTGCACTGGACTCGCTCGCTAGAAGATTGCAGAGCAGCGCAAAACATAAACAAGCGTACGTTGCATTGACGTAGTAAATAGAACACGATCGGCTGTCAAAATTAGTGAAGTTGGAACCCCGGCATCACTACCTGGCGCAGTGTGAAGTTTGTTTCGTATTTCTCTCGACTTTTCTTAGTTAGTTCTGCTATTATTGTAGCTTTCCTGCAATTTTCACACTTGCAATAAAGTAAACGAGTCAAATTTGTGCGAGCAAATGTTAGACACGTCTACTCGCTGCATAATATATATGCACATTTATGTATACATATGTCTCTACAAATGTATGTGCTTATGTGCAATGAATTCCAGCAAAATCGCTGCTTGACATCATTGACTGTTTCACACGGTGCAATGCAGGTGAAACCGTTGTTCCAAAAAGTGCTTCTAAATAAATTTCTATGTCATGTTAGCAGGTGTGGCAGTCAGTCTATTTTAGTTATTATTGTATTCCCTATGGTTCAGAAGGTGGTTTTGCCTAATAGCCGGTTGGACTTTGTAATATTTTGCCCTACTATTACCATGCATAATAAAGTGTTTTGCTCATGGCCTCTAAACGAGCCATCTGTTACGTTGCAGTTCCCTGGCTTCTTTGGTTTTCCACAAGAGTCTATAAAGTTCTCTGGAGATTACGGCCTTGGCGGCGCTGGCCCTCATATCTAATTACATTTCGAGTTATTGAATTTGACTGTAGGCGATATCGAGTTCGAGCTAGTTTAGACCCATTATAAGTTAAACGGCGGAGTTTGGTGAAGGAATGAAAGAGCAGGATCAGTAGAACGCCGTTGTATTGTTATAGCCAGTAGAGCACTCCTTACAGCAACAAGTAAGGTGCCTACTATACAACATTATCCGTGTTCCCCCGCACTATACGTGCTATTTGATATATAAACACGCTAGAGCCTCAGAGAGTCTGACTACACTTGCTTTGTTAAGAGTGCTTATGATTTGCGTCACTAATGCAGCGTTGTGCAGCCTGTAGCCTCCGTAGCCGGTACGTAATTGGGCAGCCGTGTCTGTGGTCAACATCGTGGTAGTGCTGATAATGCTGGAGCTGACGTATCACGAGCCTGCTCACCGGTGGCATGAAGTGGTTCTGCATGTTACCTTTATATACGGAAAGCCCTACAGCCAGGCATCTAAAAACGTCGACGAAATGTTATAGAGAGTCACTATGATTGCATCAAAATGTTCTTGCTAGCTTGGCTATGCATGACCCGTTCAAGTCATAACTAGACAAACGTCTTTGGATAGGTAGATGTCGAATCTGATGGCAGCATTTGATTGCACCAAGTCACCGAATGCGGCACGCGGCAATATTTGATTATCAGAGCGCGTAGGTTGTGGATGAAACGGGGCGTCTATATAAATCGAATGATATAAAAGTCGCTCGGTACGTCTCGGCCATTGAGCGACGCCACTTTTGATTTGTTTTTACCTTTTTATCTATTTAAAGCATACCATACCTAGTTAACTTGACGAATACAATCGACTCGTGCTTTGTACCTGTTCGACAAATTGGCTATGCCGTACCACTAACTACAGGTATCTATGAACTGTTGATGTTGGCTATTTTTATTAACTTATTAGTATTGCTTATACCGTTTTCTAATCACAACTAAAAATACTCCTATTATATTGAGATTTTTTATTTGCATTATTGAAACCATTTCTATATTTTCACGACCTGTTTCCTTATCTATTCGATTAGCAGCTAATATAATTGCAGGACATTTACTTTTAAATCTATTAAGTTCTATAATTTATAATATTTCTGTTTGAGTAGGAATTATAACCCCCTCATATTATTACTATTTTTAGAAATAATAGTTAGAATTATTCATTACGTTTAAATTAAAGGTCACGGTTGGGTAAATATGAATATGCATTCTACAATAAAATTGCGGTAGCTTCTAATATTATTGTAGTCTACAGTTCTTTCAAACTGCATTTATAATTGCAGGTACGGGCGATAGCTTTTATGGCAAAATGCCCTTGGTTGTTACAATAAAAAAATCGTGTGTCCCCAGTACAATAAGTACTATGAGACGTTTCGAGAGAACTACCGTAGTAGAATGAAGCAATACGCTTAAGTACGCTAGAGAGAATAAACTCATCGCACCTATTGACAGATAAGTCTGTTGCTTGATTCTAATGAAGTGCTTCGATAAACTAGCCTCTATCCTTTACTACCATATATAGGTAAGTAAGTCACTGACTCTTCATACATGATAGTAACTATAGCTTCAGATGCTTTGTTTAATGAGAACAAGTCAGCTAATTCTACAAAGGCTGTACGACAAGCCATTTTCATGTAATAACAATGCGCTCGCTCTTGGCATATTGCCGACACAGTATCTTCGACTGAGGCAGTGCGGGTCTTCGAGATTGTCAATTTGCGGAGAAAATTGGCGACTGCTTTCCTCGGCCGAAAAAGCACGGTGCCCCATCTGGAGAGCCTCAAGGATCCGCAGTTGGCCCGCTATTTTGCGCAATGTACGTATTGGATTTGAAGAGCTGCATATTCGGTAAAGTGATCAGGTTAAGAAAAGCGGCATGTAAATATCCGTCCTAAAGTTTGCGTCATAGCGACTGATCGATCTGCTTCCGTAGTTAATAATATTATGTTGTATTGATTAAAACACGCCAAGTGAAGCAACCACAATTGTGTGTAATGCAATGTAATATAATTGTTTTATTGTACCATAGGTTTTGTAATGTTTTACGGTATGGTCGCCTGGTTCAACCAGCGCTAAACCAAGGACCCGTAGCAGGTCTCTTCGACTAATTAACAAGCGTTGTAGATTTCCAACGGTTCTGTAATCCTGTAACCCGCTCCCTCCCCGCCGTCGCTGATACGCATAGGAAGTTAAATAATAGTGCCGTTCGATACATTTTCGCATCAGGAGATTAAGCACTGTTTTTTTTGTCATAATGCTTCGGGGTGGACCTTCGCTTTATACAAAATGTATTATGCACAGCTATGCTGTAAAAATATCTTCTCCTGGACAGTTTTATATTAGGATCGATACTTTGTTTTCTGAAAAAGACCTTTGAATTAAAATAAATTGGAATTGTATTGACCCAGAATTACTTAGGACCCAGAACTACGTGTTGGCTTCAGGGTGTAGATCACACTGTCTACTGAGTCTATAGGTTACGGGACTCGTCGCTTTCAGAGTAGAGATACAAGATGATTTGTTATTCCGGGCCCCGGTCCTGATCTCGAGAACCATGCGAATCGAAGTGCTAATCCAGCACGGCACCATACCAACAAGAAGGAATGTGTCACTATTAGCAACTCTACGAGAACTATTCTCGTGGGAGTAGGAAAGCTGCTCTCTCAGAAACACCTCAGCACGTCCGTGTTATTTTGGTCCCCCTTGGGACGATGCTTACTGGGAAGCCGCTTCTCGAATGGAAAGCAATACGTGCTATGTTAGAGATAAGCAAAAGTTCCGAAGGGATAAGATAGCCTGTATCCTTAACATCAGGAGTCGCGGGTTCGATTCTACCATCATGCCAACTCATTTGAATGTGATCGGTATGAATACCTGTAGGTTTAGGCTAAATTAATTATTAGGCATAAAACAAACAATACGGAATAAATGACAAATGTAAAATAGACAGCTGTTTGGCATATAACACTCAACAATATTAAATCACCTATTAAGTATTCAGTCGCGTCTCCTAACTGGGTGAATGGAACGGGCTAGCAGACAATTGCAAAGAGGTACATAATTGAGATACTGACTACCAGAGAAAATAAAAGCCACTGCAATATTAAAGTCTCGCAAGTATTATTTTCTTCTCACTCAAGAATGCTCTGGTGTTATCTCGAGCTCGTCTGGGTTAACGTCAATTTGATATCCTGCCTGCCATTATGTATTTAAGATTTACCCAGCAACGGTAAATTTCAAATACATTGACGAATAAATATTATACGTGCTAGTTAGTAGATTCTGTTTGATAGCTATTATTACATATTTTATCAAGCCACTGACAGAAACCACTACAACCCAACCGACAACTTGTGACCCTATTCACTTCATGGATTCCACCATAAACTCTGCCATAGAGGAGACTTCCACGATCCTGACGTTGGCTGTGTGTGCCGTTTATGTGACCGACCGTGACCTATCTACAATCTCGATACCTGTGGGAGAGCTATTTCATTTACGGAGCTAGTTCGATGGCATTCTGTTACTTATAAACATGTGCTTTAATACACTGATATATATATATATATATATATATATATATATATATATATATGGTGCAATAAATAAATGACGAAGGGTTATCAGGAACGTAGGTGCTGCAATGACGAGTGTCACTAATTACAGCAGCAACGGACTTTTTCTAGCGGTAATTAAAGCTAAACGGCCAAATCTTGTAACGCGCTCACGGCTACCTGCTCACTTGAAAAAAATAATATTAATCCAAACTATAAAATCTATAATTTAGGTTCAAAACATGTTTTTTCTCTGCTTATAGCTTAAATAACGGCGAGCATGTGTGAGAGAGAGAGCTACGAGGTGTGACAAGGCATTACTGGTTGAGGATGTAAGCCGCATAAGCGTGTTTGCTGAACTACTACGACTACTACAACGGTTGTATTGGCAAACCACCACGATTAGTGGCATCAGTCATTCCCACAGTCGCCGCCCTCGACGTGCACTAAGAAGAGCAGACAACAGTCGAAGAGACAAATTACGTTCATTTGTTAGATAGGACAGAATTGTACCTTTTTTGTCGCTCTGCTTCCTCTAGTCCCCCCGCCCCCTTCTTCCATCCCCACCATTGGTAAATTAATTTTAGCGCGATTAAATTAATTAAAATTAGATCAGCGTAGCAACAAAAAAAAGGTAATTTCACTAAGGTGGTATATTTGAAGAACGATATATCGATAGCGGAAGTCGGTCTGCGTGCGCCAGTCTCGCTTGCTTGGCTGTCCAACCGACAGGTGAAAATCTTACATGCAGCGAATCCCATATTTATTGCCTATTCAAGGAACTTCCATGATCGACCGGAGGTATCTTGAATGCATATAAAGAACGTCCTAGTTACTTATTCACTTTAGTTATCGTATGGATCCTGTAAGGTAACACAATGAGTAAATAAAGGATGTTCATAACGAACTGGCAAACTTTTCCAGACCATACCCTCTATTGCTGCACCACACCCCTTCCGAAACAGACGACCTTACAACGCCATTACTCTTCCGCCAACACGCCTTCTTAAGAATGGACGTCATCACTCATTTATTTATTGGAATAGAATTCCTCTTCCCATTGCCGCCATTCCCAATCCTTCGGCCTTTAAGAGAAGCCTTAGTAAGTTTGTTTCTTTCTTGTATTTTTTGTCGGCTTCCCTCTTGTTAACGCTTTTCAGCACTTTTATTATTATTATTATTATTATTATTATTATTATTATTATTATTATTATTATTATTATTCCTTTGATTAATTGATTTTTCTTTTCCTTTCGACGCGCCGAGCACATGATCTTCGTTCTAGCCCCTGGGCAACCTCCGCAGTACGGAGGCTGTATGCTTTCGAGTGTATTTGCAAGTACTCATGAACAAAACGATGTGTTTTATTCAATTCCGCCACTAGGATTGCAGACGTCAGGTAGAATTTCCTAAAGAATTGCCTCATTTTCCAAGAACCCCTTTAAGAAAAATATTTATATTTAAATATATAGAGAGGTGACGCTAGGGATGAGTGTTACGCCAAGGTAGACAATTTGGAGACAAATTCTACTAGGAATCCATCCAAATGAATAATATTTTAAGATGCGAATTCCGTTGTGCTGGCTACACAGAAACTAGTGGCTACTATGATATGATATATATCGCTCAAATATATTAATTGTACAGTGTACATGTGTAATTTTTTGTAGGGCTTAAAATACATTTACGTACGATTCAGCAAAAGCATACAGGTTGTCTCCACAACATGCTCACACTCAGACAGTGTGGAACTCAGTCACCAAACAGCAAGTAACAAAAAACAAGCCTTGGCGCTTGGCAAGTGTCGATACTCACTAAAACCCCACATATCTGCACGACAGTGCCTATATATATGTATCCCCCTTAAGATGACCCTTCGGAAGTACATCTATGCTTAGTACTTTGATACCACACAGATCATAAAGCGTATAATTATTATAACACAAATGTCTAAGGCAAGGTAGCATTTCTTCGCGCAAGGCTGCGATTCTTTGTGTTGATAGAATATGTATATATACGCTTATGATGTGTACAATTGCAATTTAAAAATGTATACATATATATATATATATATATATATGGTTTTATGCATTTACTGAATGTAAGCTCGAGCATTACTTACCTTCGTCGAATATCTAATATTACTTACCTTCGTTGATATATATTTTATCAGTCATTAGTTTTTCTCTCTCTCTCTCTCTATATATATATATATATATATATATATATCAGTCTGGTTTGATGACAATGGCGGAGTGAGTAAAGGTTGTATGTTTCCGTGCAAAAAGATCGGAAGAGTTTACGATTCGTAATTGAAAAAGTGTTGCGCGTTGTCATGGTTTCTTTACACGATCTGTCTGTGGGGCGGGAGAAGGATTGTTGGGAATCCCTGTTCTTGCGAACAACAATGACGCAGCTACAGACGCGCGGCCGCAGCAACAAAACAGCTCCATTTATTCATCCATTTATTCACTGAGTTGAGGCTGACTGGGCCGAGCCGACGAGCGACGACCAGGCAACGCGTGGAGTGCGCGTGCCCGGGGCAACTTTTCCGTCTCCTCTTCCCGTCTTCGAGCAGTTCCTGCTGCAGCCCTCGTTTTCCACCCTTCCTCCTTTATTTCTTTTTCTCCACCACTGCCGCCCGACCGTCCATATGGGCGCCCCCCCCCCCGCGCGCGCGTCATCCGCCTCATCGTCCGCCAACGCCGCTACCACCAATGCTGGTGCTGCTTTTGGAGGTTTCCCTTCTCCTTTCCTCACTCCTCTTCCGCTTCCTCCTCCTAATTTCTCTCCTCTCTTCCGGCTTGTCTTTACCGGCGTATCTTTCTCTTGGGGTGTTTTCGTCTTGCTCATCGTCTACAATCTCATAAATGTATTCATTCACTTGCAGTCCTCACTCATTCGACGACGACGTCGGCGACGGCGACTCCTCGATTCGGACTGGTGGTGGTGGTGGCGGGTGGGTGGATGCGCGCATCTGCGAGCGACCGAGGAAGGAAGGAAGGAAGGAAGGAAGGGAGGGAAGCAACCGAGAAAGGAGAAAGGGTGAGCGCGCGCTACGGAGGAAGTGAGATGAGTCCTTCCCACCCACCACGCGACGGTGGCTCCCTCTGGCCGCGCCGGGTGGCAATACAGAGTTGCAGCCTCGTTCGCCAGCTCGGACGGACGGCCGGACGGTTGCTCTGTCGTCGATCGATTGCGCGCATCGTGCGCACACTAAAAGAGAGAGACAAGGCAACTACTGTGACTGGTGCTATGCTACTACGAGACGGTCATCCAGCCAGCTAGCCAGCCAGCCTGCCAGGCGAGCAGGCCAGCAGACAAGCAGGAGACTCGGCGGTCGGTGTCAGTAGCAGCAGCAGTAGCATCAGCAAAAGCAGCTACGCTCAGCAATAGCAGCGGAGACAGCCTCTCTAGCATCTACATCGTTGTGAATGGTGGCTTGTGAGTGACGACTGGTCCTCGTGCTCGAATTGCCCTTATTTCATCGTCATCTGCTGACTCTGGATATCTGTCCGTTCGTCGCGTCCACTCATTCATTCATCCGTCGTCGTCACCGTCGTCACCGTCGTCGTCGCTATTTGGCTGTCCATCGAATGCCTCGAATATTTCTCCTACTCTCTTCTTTCCTTTAGCATCCCTTTGCCTCTTACCAAACACACGAGAGAGCTCTGCGTGTAAGTGCATCCGTTCGTCCGTTCCTCCGTCTGTAGCTGTTTCTTCTTTCTCTCATTTTTGTTACGCTCTCTCACGTTAACGGCGGTTACGTAGCGTTGTTAGAACGATAGCGAACCTTTTTGAAGATTGACAACGACAACGAGAGCGGCAGTGGTGGCAGCGACGTCCGCAGTTATCGTGTGCATGCGACCCAGCATCAAACCAACGGTTGACATCGCCTGACGATGCCAGACGATGCGCGAATACTAGGAAGAGAGTGACAGGGAGAGAGAGAGAACGAGATATTTTCTAAAGCTCATTTCGAGACCCAATTGAGTGAGCGGTATCGAGAACCGAGAAGCGAGTGGTGATGATAGCGGCAACAGTGATGGCATCGGGCATCGCTGACAATTCGACCTCGATCGAGCTAGTGGATTGCCTAACTGACTAGCGACTTATGTGACCATGATCGTGTTCTTGTCGTCATCATCATCATCACAGCTGTGTGTCGAATAAAGGACGGATGCACCTCGCTACATCGCTCGGTTTGATGCTCGTATTTTGCGCAGCTACATACGGAAGTTCGCAGGCCGCACCTCGTTTGTTCTAGTTGGCTGGCAGCCAGACCGACAGACAGACAGCCAGACAGACAGGCACTTCACGACAGTTACCGTCCGAAATCGTTGGTTTTGTCGTTGATGACCCCGTCATGAGCGCCGGCGTATGAGCGTCGGTATATGACAGCATCACTGTGGGGGGTTATGGGCAAATCGGACTACTACTGCTTGTTTTGCTACCCGTTTGTGTTGTTCATTGATTGACAACTCTGACGACACTTGGACGTCAACGATAACCAATTCGCATGCCGGTCTCATTCTCCGCATGCAGGAGGAGTGTCATGAGGCGAATAGCCGCCCGACGTGCGTGCGTGATCATCAGCTATTCCTCACTCCACTCTTTCTCCTCGTCCACATTCCCCTCGTAGACCATCGGCAGGTTGTGTCCACAAGAATATTAAGTCGCGGTCTGCACATCGTCGTCGTCGTCGTCATCATCAGTATCACTCTCAGCATCATCATCATTATCATCAGCATCTCTCTTGTAATATCTCGTATCAATAAAAAAAACTTGTCTGCTTGTCTGTGTAAGCCACGTGACAAACTTCTACTGTCGTATAGTTCCCGCCGCTACTAATACTTCGGCCACTACTACAACTACTATTTGATCGTTTTCATCTGCAGCTGTAAAACAACGTGTCGCCTTTGTTGCAACTGATGCTGCTGTTGTTGTTGTTGTTGATGTTGTTGCCCAAAGGTGGAAGTTGTGTTCTTGCTGACTGATTGATGGTGCATCGTAGCTGAGGCTGAGTCTGTGATACCGGTTAGCCACAGCTAAGGGCTGTGTGTGAATGATTCCTGCTCCCAATGGACGGTACAATTAGCTCGGTAGCCGCGCTGTCTCTAGTCGCAGTTACTTATTCTGCTTCTGCTGCTGCTGCTTCAACTTGCCACAGATGAACAGAGAACGGTTTCTGCTTCGGCGGCAAGGACTCAGTAACAGCAACCAGCAGTTCATCATGACAACATAGGCAACCTAATCGCGATCCTCGGTGTAATTGTTTTCGTTGTTATTGTTGTTGTTATTACCACTACTGTCGTGTTCGCGGCTAGTGACTAGTGCTAACCCCAACGGTGTTTGTTGCCAACGTCAGTTAGTGAACGTCTCGACCCTGCTAGAGCAGATGGTGCACCGGATACGGTTACCTTCAATTAAAAAAGAAACATGTGACCCAGCCCAGGCCTTGAGCAAGATAAAGGCCGTCTAGACAAGCGATAACGTACAAAAGTATATGTGGCTATCTTGTGCTTCTGTTGAGGTGACACTGGTCCTCATTATGTTGTGATAAAGGCTCCTAGCTAGATGAATGTGCTGTGACATCCGTCACTGCCGTCGGTGTGGATTTGCGAAAACACTGCATCTTCTGCAACGCGTTCCTCGATTGGAGGTTGTTTGTGTGAGCTCAGTGTGTCATTCCTGGTGCTTGTGTGCACAAGTTACGCTGGCTTCATTCTGCCAGTTTCCTGTTGGAATACGTGAACTGCTGTTACAACCCTCGTTTGCATCAGGGGTCACAGACGCCAAGAAAGCCGTTATCCCGTCTTCAACCGTGCCGCGTTTGGCACATCCAGCAACTGACCATAGCTGGCAACATAACAAAAGGCAAGTAAAATGGTTTGCTCCAAATGTTTCTCTCCTCCATGACATGGCCATTACGGTACAGACAAAAACTGCAAAGGAACTAGAACTGAATGCTAAAAAACACTAAAGTATACGAAGAGGTGGATGAACGAAGCCGCTTTAGTAATTTCTCCAGAAAAAGGCGAGGTTTAACTGCTAATAAAATGAAAGCATAGAGCGTTTTCATATGGAAAGTTTGTAAACGCTAAGGCACTATCGTTACTGTCAACCAACAGCACCTAGTATGGGACTTTAGCCTACTAAAATCCCAATCTTCTCTACTCCACCCCTAGAGTTCGGAAACGTGTGGCACTACTTCGAGACCGTACGAGGGGAGCCTCGTGTTCTACCGACTCTAATGGATCTTGTCGTGCCTTCAGCCCACGAACCCGAGGGGATGCGTTCAGCCGTTCTACAGGGGGCTGGGTTGCCATAGCTCCTTACGGAGTACCCTAACCTCAACCACTCACTGGCATCTGCGTGCCTCGGTAGCGCGCGCGGCGAGCGTTCTTTAGCCGCAAATTATCGCGCATAAGATGCGGCTAAAGAACGAAAGAAGTCGCCTTCCTACATAGCAATATGTTGAGCTTCTGCGGACCTGGGCTAGGACGGAACAAAACGAGAACGTATGTTCAACGTCGTCTGGCTGCTCTGACGTGCAGGGTGTGCATGTGTCTATCTGCGATATCCCAATCCGCACCACATAGGTTTGAAGTTGGCCGTTGCCCGTGAGAACCTGTGCTGAGAAGTACGAAGGTGAAAGAATGAGGCTGCAATTAATCAGGTCAAGTAGGCCCGGTACTTATGGAACTCAGCCCCATAAGTATATGTTCGAAGCCAGCCAATGCAATCGCAAAAGTTCTGCCAAGCATTTACGAACCAAAGTAATGCAGTAGCAGATTGCTGATGCCAGTGATCGATCACGCTTTGCGGGTTCCCGGTCTGGCTCAAGGACCTTTTTAAAACGAAGAAAAGTCCTTGGAAGCACCCAGAGAGTGGCGGCTCTTAGGATTATCCAAGTACATCTGACGCCTAGTAGAAGCGCTGCCTTTATGCTGGCAGAACCCCTGTCCTAAGGCCTGAAGAAAAGAAAAGGCGAGGACTGTGGGACAACTGTAATCCGAGCTGTACTACAAAAAATACAAAATCTACGAGAGAGAAAATGCAATGAAGGCATGTCAGGCCAAATAAAACTCTATACCTTCTGGACCACCAGGGCGCACATTCTAATCTCTCATTGCATCCAGGTACGAAACATCACCTCATGTAATGATTCCTCACCTCATGATACTTACGAGGCATGGGGACTTCCAGAGGTTCCTTTTTGGAATTGAAAAGCTCTTTCAGCAAGTTGTGCTCAATTCCAGGAAGGAGCGGAGGATGATATGAATCATACTCTTCTAAAGTACTAACACTAAGGCAGGCTACAACCACAGTAATAGCAAAACTGGGGCACGAACAAGCTATTGAGGGTGACAAAGAGGGAGAAAATATTCCAAACCCGCAGAGGTACACTTTAAAGAGTCTGTAGACTGCATATGTGTCACCGCGGTGGACGGTGGAAAAACTCGTAAGTGGCCCCAGCCAAGTTGTCCGAGTAGCTTTCGCCACTTTTCCTGATGGCCCATAGTGCCGTTCTATGGAAATCTGGGCCATCAGAGAGGGCAGCTTGAGCGAGGAGGTGCGTTTAGTGGTTATGATTCCTATGCCAACAACCATCCGCTGGGGTTGAGTCCAAGTGGGAGCTTTCTTATTCCCTACTCGCCGCGATAAGCGTAGTAACAGTTAATTCTCCCCCCTCCCAAAAAAATTATATATATATACATTCACGGTGCCCGGATTTTTTAAAAATCAATATAGAAAATGGTATGTCCAATGGAACATAGTCTTTGACAAATCTTGTTTCAAGGTGAGCGTGATACTACTAAAATCTGCGACACTGGTGTTATTGTTTGACATATGACCAACTTATATAAATCACTCGTCATAGCTCTAGAGAAACACAATAATAGCCATACGAGGTGTGTTCAAAACGTATCGCGACTTTTGAATTTTCGCGGGTTACGTATACTCGAATTTCGATTTTTTGTGGCGTTATGTTGGTACTCATGTCTCTCACTTATGCCGACAAGCTCGGCCATTTTGAATGTTCACTTAATTGTTGACAGCTGCTTTGCTTGCACGTGTTTTGGATCGTCTTCGATTTTTACCTATTCAAAGAAATGGATCAAAGAACCTGTATCAAATTTTGTGTGAAAAACGAAATTAAGTGCGCGGATGCATTCCGAATGTTGACTGTGGCATACGGAGAAGCTACCTTGGACCGAAGCAACGTTTATAGGTGGTACAAAATTTTCTCAGAAGGCCGAGAAGATGTGAACGACGAAGAGCGTGCCGGACGCCCGAGCACTTCAACAACAGACGAAAAAATTAATGAAGTGGAGAAAATGGTATTGGCCAATCGTCGAATCACCGTTAGAGAAGTTGCTGAGGACCTAAACATATCGATTGGCTCGTGCCATTCGATTTTTATCAATGATTTGGGCATGAGACGGGTCGCCGCGAAATTCGTACCAAAATTGCTCAATTGCGACCAAAAACAGCATCGCATGAACATTGCTAATGAGATGTTGGACTCTGTCGGCGACGACCCAAATTTGCTCCAGAGGGTCATAACTGGTGACGAATCGTGGGTTTATGGTTATGACGTGGAAACCAAAGCTCAATCATCTCAATGGAAGCTGCCGCACGAACCAAGACCGAAAAAAGCGCGCCAAGTTCGGTCGAATGTGAAAGTTTTGCTGACAGTTTTCTTCGATTGCAGGGGCGTGGTGCATCATGAGTTCTTGCCACAGGGTAGAACGGTCAATAAGGAATATTACCTGCAAGTTATGCGCAATTTGCGCGAAGCAATCCGCCAGAAACGCCCGGATTTGTGGAAGAACAAAAATTGGCTTTTGCACCACGATAACGCCCCTGCTCACACATCGTTGCTTGTGCGCGAGTTTTTGGCCAAAAACAACACACTAATGATGCCGCAGCCACCGTATTCCCCAGATCTGGCCCCCTGTGACTTTTTCTTGTTCCCTAAACTGAAGACGCCCATGAAAGGACGACGTTACGCTACGCTTGACGAGATAAAGACGGCATCGAAGGAGGAGCTGAACAAGATTAAAAAAAATGGTTTTTTGAAGTGCTTCGAAGATTGGAAAAACCGTTGGCACAAGTGTATAATATCTCATGGGGATTACTTTGAAGGGGACAAAATAGATATTCATGAATAAATGAATAATTTTTGAAAAAACACAAAAGTCGCGATACGTTTTGAACACATCATGTAAATGCACATTTGCTAAAATGTTTTAGTTATAAGCGTTGTCAGTGGGTATATAGTTTTTCTCTTGAGGTATTGAGCGTGAAAACTAATACAAGATATTCAATTTTTGCGAAGTATTTTTTGAACGACCATGTCACTCCTAGACAGGACTTCTCGGAAGCCACGATGTTAAAAAAAAATCCGAACCCTGTATATATGTGCGTAGAATGGACGGATGAGTCTAATATTCGATTGACGTGTTCACCTAAGCATCCATATCACCCTTTTATATTAAGGGCGCTTAGAATGGTTGTATAAGCGTATATGTCGAGATATTCTTGTGGCAGCATGGTCGCTGACTCCCAGCGCTATGGTTTATCATCTATGCTCAATGAGCATCGCTCAAAGAGAGGTCGTTAAACAACTGAGATCGAACGGGCGACACCGCGATAGACGACAACCATGACTAGCGCACTAGCCCCCTAGACCACGCCTTTTATATATATCTATATATCTATATCTATCTATCTATATATATATATATATATATATATATATATCTATATATATCTATCTATCTATATATATATATATATATATATATATATATATATCTATCTATCTATATATATATATATATATATATATATATATATATATATATATATCTATCTATATATATATATATATATATATATATATATATATATATACATATATATACGTATATATATATATATATATATACATGTGTGTGCATATGTACCTGGATGGGCTCTTGGGGATGAGCTTGCCAAGACAGACAGGGAGAGAAATGATGGGCGCCATCTAATAGTAGAAAGAAGAGTAGATCAAGAGATCAGAAGAAGTGGGAGAAGAAAGCAACGAACGCGGTTTCGTTGGCCAACAACGCGCTCCAACGCGGGCGCGTTGTGCAGCTAAGCACACGACACCGGTGCCGGTCGGGCCTCTCGAGTGAGCCGTTACTCGTGAGCGAGCTGGCCGCAGTGCACCACTAGAGAGTAATCCAGTCGCTGCCAACGGGCGGGCGGACGGACGGACGGACGGACAATCAGATAGACAGACAGACTGTTTACTGCTTGTGTGGCTACTGCTGCTACAAGCACTGCTACAAACATGACTATGCTTACTACGGCTGCTACCAGGACTAGTGTCACCAGGAACGCCTGGGTTCACCACGACTTCTCAGGGCCTACAAGGGGCCCTTCATTCATTCATTCATTCGAAACCATCGCCTTTCCAGTACAATAAGTGCCAACAGCAAAACACGGACCGAAAAAAAAGCTAAGAAGAGAGCGAAAAAGAGAGTGCGCGATTTACGCATTGAAATAGAAATTCATGAAAATCATACTTAACAAGATATAAAAAAATGAACGCAATTTTTGTGGCTCGGTTAGAAGACTGTATCTATGGCAACAAATGCTTGATTGAAATATTTTGCATGTTTCGGTGGGGACATTTCTAACGAACGTATTTATAATCAATTGAACCGCCGTTCGCTTGAATCACTGACTCAATTCGAGATCTAAACCCATTTGCAGGAAATTTAAATTCGGACTGCAATTCAGTCAAGAGTGCTTGTCTCAGAACATACTCGTATGCGCCGGCAGGCACTCTTAGACTGAACGGCTGATATGAGCGGATGGGCTATCCTGGTAAAATGCGTATTGCGGAACATAAGGCGCAGACTGTATCCACGGTGTCACACTACAGCTTGCACAATACTCATGCAAATGAATGTCTCTGTTTGGTTATTTTGAAAAATATAGCGTCATCACATGTCTTGAACTAGATACACTTAGGACGTACATATAAAGTGAAATTGCGCTCCTCCTGACAATCGGGGCTTTTTGGATGGGTAAGCCAACGGTAAGTCTGTCAATTGACATTTACGGTATAAGATTGATACCTCAGATCCTCGTAAACAATTTAATGAACGGCTCGCCGTGGCACATCAAGTTTAGAGCTCAAAGCATGCATCGAACGAGGATCGTTGCTAGGAGCGTCGTTCAAAGTGCATTGCCTCACTGTGTTTTGGAGTCCTTACGCGGCGCACTTTACCGTGAATCCTCCGCTCTGCTGCGTACGAACCAGGTTCTGCTTCTTCTACAGCCACGTACTTAGCCGCATTCTTGTAAAGTGTCGGCTTCGAAAAAATATTGAAGTTTACAATCTCATTAAGGACCCGTCCAAGACCAGACCAAGCGTGAGGTGAGATAGCTGGCCTTCCTTCTTTTTCTGAAATTCTTCAGACGCAGTTGCTCGGTCTCCATGGCTGGTGTTTGTTTACATAATAGTTCACATATCATTTTGTAGGCTAATATTATCGTTAACACGTGCTTGTATATTAGTTTAAAGGGGCTTTCACTGGATACCAGACATAACGCATGGGCCCATATCGGGTCCGTTTAGGCAGCCCGCTAAGTTTGACCTGATATAGTTGTCCACCCTACATACAGATATATGAATTTATCTGCTATATATGATTAATAACCCAATTACCTTATATCGGTCACCATATTCAGTAAACTTTCGGTGCCATATATATAAGAAGTGCAACTAAGAAGTAATTGCTTAACCGTGTTTTCTCTGCGATACTAGGAACGTGGCGTCTATTGTTTACCTATGCTTCATTGGCACTGCTCCGCGCCTAATCGTCTACGGTGAGATTGCCGGTTAATTTGCCTTTAATTATGGTGAGGCCCGAACTCGCTTGAGGGCATTTCGTTTCTCTCATTTTGTTCACTGATTATGCTACTAGTGGTACTGGCCGACACCGTCAAGGCGTACGCACATGTACCCATATAATTCGGTCGTCAGTCAGCACATCCAGCAATCCGCCCATCCATGTAGCTACTCTTCACAAAAAAACTGGCCTCAGTAAAAATCTCCGACTGTGCTTAGGCTCGGACACAGAGGCAATTTTGCTCTAGCGTTCGTTCTTAAGGCTCGGGGCGAGCCCTACTTTGGCGAGTGGCCACGGACCGGAACGAGGCCGGCCTGCTCGTGACACTTCTGAAGCCGGCGCTTGTCCTTTCCGGCTCGCCGCATCCGCGCCCTGAAGCTTACTGAAATGTCGACGGCTTCTTCTTCTTCGTCTTCTGTGGAAGAGACATCACGCCATTCGGTTTTGTCATCTCATCTCATCTCGTCTCGGCCAGTACACTAACCTACGCGCGAGCGTTGGGAACGTGAAGCGCCCAGAGATGTCATAGACGTTCTACTAGTTTTGCCGACCACGATCGTTAATGCATTCGTTATGGCTGATGGACACTACTTTCATCGAGGCAGTCATGAGCTATACCAAAATATGCGATCGCTGTGAACGATTACTTCGATCATAGTACTAAATATTTTACTCCGCTTACAGCTTTGTATGTTTTTAGCAATATATATATTTATATAATTGGCTGGCCCGAGTTAATGCATATTCCCACGTCCTACGCACGTGTAGCGTATCGAATATTCTTCTTATTATTATTGCTTTTTGATTTGATCAAGTCTTGTGTAACCATGAGCCAGAAAAACAGCATATTTATGCTAAATGTGAGGGACACCACGCAGATGTGTGCACGGAAATTCAGTTGCTGAGCAGTCTAGCTCGGTGGCCATTTGACTGCTATCTTATTGTATCGATTCTCGAAATGTACAAAAAATGCGGGAAATATAGACAAACTATCGTTGAATGGCGTAGGTCTCTTAGAGCTTAAAAAAAACAGCCGGTTGTAGATTGATGAGTCTGGAAGAGCGTAGACACGCATCGCTCTGTGTCGCTCGCAACTGTTGTCAGCAGCGTGGCGACTAGTAGCAGTTGCGTGTTGTAGTTATTTATGTTCGGTCAGCAGCATTTGCCCGTCCAACCTTCGATAGGCTGGCCGGTTGTCCAACGTTGTCTGCACGCTGAACGACGATTGGACAATGATGGCCAATGAAGACGTCGACCTCAACCTAGAGACTGCTTTGTGCCCCTCTGCGACACAACAAGACGGCGCCACCCGCCATACCTGTCTGCATGCCAGTCAGTCAGTCAGCCAGCCAGCCAGCCTGCCAAACAGCTGTTCTCGGCCGACATGGACGAACCACACTCTGCCGAGGAACGTAGAGCTTACCGCTATCACCACCACCACCACCACCCCCACAACCTTCACCATCCCCACTACATCCACCTCCTTAACGCTACGCCGTTGTTGTTTTTTTCGTTACTGTTGATGGTGTTGTTGTTGTTGTTGCTGTCCCTGTCGTTGCCTGTCAAGCTACACGTACCTCTACCCAACCCCCGCGCCCCTCAAACGCTATGACTGCAGGTGGTTGTCCTGCTACTGCTGCTGCTGCTGCCGCAGGCAACCTTGTTGTCGACAACCAAATTGAACTAATATGAGACGTACGCTCTCTTCGAACACACAAGAGGCTCAAGAAAAAAAGGAGACGAAACGAAGGAGAACCGACGCAAGACAAGAGACAGGCAAGCAAAGGAGGAAGAAAGAAGATTGACGACAACGACGTCAATGGAGATTCGAGGTTGTTTCTGGGCGGTGCCACGTTTAGACCGTCAATAGCAAGCCGCTTGTATAGTTGAACACGTACGCACACACATACACATACATGAAGAAATATATGCATATATCGAGCCACTGCTATATACATATATATATATATATATATATATATATATATATATATATATATATATATATTTATTTATCGTATATTATATTATGTTTGTGGGACACATATTACAAAAGATTAGATAAGTCATTGTGCCTAGCGGGTTTTATATATATTATATCCTTACAAGCCCTTGTGTGGTTCGTTAATACCATTTTCCTGTAACCCTAAAATAAAATAATAAATAATTGCGTGAACTAGTACACATATTTATGCACACGCGAGAATGCGGATGACGGCGGTCCCGTGATCGTCGGCATTGCTTCTATTTGTCCGTGCATTTTATTGGCCAAGTCAGTCATCGTCGTAATCGTCGAAGGCTACCGAAAGGCCTTCAACGCGCCAGGAGCTTTCGTCAGCCAAGCTCCGATGGTCAGACAGCGCCAGCAAAACAGTCAGCAAGCGATCCAGTAAGGGAACGTTCGGGCCGTCTTTGTCTTATGCACGTCTCTTCGTGTTGACATTTTTCTTTCGTCCATGCTGTTTTCCTCTGGCCTACTTCTTATTTCTTTTATGTATGTGTTTCTCTTGGCTGCAGCATAGTTATTTTAGTTGCAGCGCACATTATAAAGTGAAGTACATTTTCTCTTAGGATAGTAGGAAAAACGCGACGGCAAAGCAACCAGCGCTAGATCGGCCATCGTGGGGCAAGGATAAATATTTGGGGGCACGACGGAGTGAGGATGAGGGGGAGGAAATGCCGCCTTTGCGGTCGTTGATCAGCATTGCAAACGATACAATGATACCCAACGCTCCCGAAATATTGTTATCGCTAGTAAGCTCTCTCTATCTCTTTCTCGTCGTCTCTCTCTCGTCTCGCTTTTTGCTTATACATGCATATATGAACATATCCACATACATACGTATAGTTTTTTGGACCTGTATCTGCTAATCCATGTTTAATCCGTTTTATAGGCCTGTAAACTACCGCAGACTTTTAGTATCTCGTCTGCCCGCAAAAAACTGCCAGTACTACGACGCTTATCCGTTCGGATTTCACTCAAAACTCGTGTGCCATACCGGACCAAGCGCATTTGGGCTGTATTAATTTTGAGACGCACGCATATGACGTACCGCTACATTTATACTTCACCAGTGAGGTCTTGTCTGTGTCGTCTATGAGCGACCCATGGGATGACATGTTAGATTGTCAAAAACTTTCGCCTGTCGCGGCTGCCTCCTGATGTCATGCCCTTGATGTCGTCATCGCTGATGTCATACTCTACCGACAAGTCGGGTTTGCCTGCGACGATACTAGAATGAGCACTTCTAGCGAAACGCGACCGAGAGAGGCCGGCTAAGCGGCGATGTACTCAGCGGTAACTGTCAGCAGCAAACAGCAGGCAAAGTGAAAACTGGCGCACGAACTGCTAATAGAATAGTAATAATATTTGTGCTCTGGAAAATATTACGTACCAAATCGTTGTATTTTGCAACGTTAGGTCGCAAGATTTTAGAAGGCTGTTAGGGATCTCTTTCTGTCTGCTTCAAAGGAAGCTACCGTTGAGACTTGAGTATATGAATCCTGGCGTGCATAGCAATAGTGGTCAGCCCCGGGTCCGACCTAATGTTTAACAGTGCGCCTGACCTGCCGGCACGTAATGATAAATTATATTATTTGTTATTGGAAAAAATCAAGTGGTACCGTGATGCAATGTTGGTTGGGAAAATTGTGCCGCATATGTGATTGAATGTTCATGTATGTAGCGCTTGAAAATTTATTTAGCCGTTCTCAATAGTAGGTATATTTAATCTGCCTTAGAAGATCTGACGAGCAAGCCTCTTTTGATACTGTTGTGTAATGGGGATAAGCTAATACCACCTATTGAAGGAATTTCCGCTGTCAAATGTAGCGGATTATGCTCTATCTACTGCAATATGTGCATATAGTTCACTCTCATTTCGGGAAGTAGTGTGTCTTGTCATCTGACGGCATACAAAAGCCGCTCGTGTCAACCTCGAGAGACTACGAACGGTTTGAGGCTGGAGTGTCACAAGTACTAGTTGTTTGGAGGGTAGTGCTCATAGTCTGTTTGACTCGGCACAAAAGCGCAAGACTAAGTATAGAAGAAGCCATTCTGATCCTAATAGCGATCTTTGGAAGCATGTCTTTGACGAGCGATGGCGTATCGGGCCTGTACTGTTAGGTCTGAGTAAAAGAAAAAGATTAACTGCCGGGAACACTCCCTGAGAATACGATGCGATGGCTGACCTGCTTCCAAAAAAAGCCAGCACGTCGAAATGCAGCAGTGCTATAATTAAGTGTCTTGGGCTAGCGCTCTCCAAACAACACGCGAGTGTCTCCTCTAGCGTAGCTCTGAGTAAGATTACAGCAACGATGCACATGCCAACACAAAGCAGGCTGTAGCAGGCCACTACACGCCACAACTCACGAGGATGCGTTGTTGCATGGCAAATTTATTGTTTTTCTCATGCCAGAGGTGTCGTAGTAACTCGACCGAATTAGGCTATTGGCCAGTACCGCCCTATCCCCTCTACTTCGAACCTTACGCCTTTAACAAAAAACAGGCTTTCTACGAATGGCCATTTCTACAATCGACGTAGCGGCATTATGTGAACGTGTCACTGTTCGAATGTCTGTATGCATAAGTGGGTTTGTGTTTGCGCGTGCCAAAGTTCAGTGCATTCAGCTAAACAGTCAAACAAAGAGATGACCAAGAATACGGGTGGTAAAACGTCGAAGTACTGATGGCAATATGCCGAATACGTAGAAGTCAACACGAAGGCAGACGACAAGTCATACGATTTGCTCAGCCATGTGCACACGCATCATAAGAGCAGTGTTTTGTGGCAGTTGTGGCCGCCATACAACGTTGGCGGTCGCCGTTAATCTGGATTACAAAGCTTGTCATTTTGGATGATAACTTCTAACGAATTTTGTTTTAATACATACATAGACAGAGCAACTTCGACGGCCAAGACTCTTGTCTAAGTGGCTGTCATTGTTGCAAACTGTTGCATTGCTGTAGTCGCTGTCAACGTGAGAAGCTTCTTAAGGTGACATCATGTCAACAATCTCTTCGTAGGATTCGTGTTATGCCAACAAAAGTGATCGATCTGCGCTGGCTATATCCAAAACTAAACATATGCGTTTAGCTCGTTGCGTTCAACGCGCCCTCTGATAGGGTGTTGGAGCTTTTCTCGAGATGAACAGTAAAGGTGAACGACTTAGAACGGCCGTCCAGGAAAGTTGGCTGCTTTCAGAGTTCTGCAGACCTAACATCGATGATCGCCAAGGCGTTGCTAACAAGCAGCGCGAAAGTCGAGCAGGCGATTAACGTGCCTCCTAACCGCAGGCTCTGAGAAAGACGAACTATGTTGTGTTTCAGGTTAGAGTCTCAAACGCCCAGACTCCCGTCTGGTGCTATTTGTTTGAATAACAACGGAAGAACTCAACTCACATCAACACATGTGCGAAGGTGATCATACAACACCAGCACCAACAATCATATGGGAGTCTTACACTCTGCTTATACGTAGTTGTGCCTGTTGAAATCTATTTTGGGTGTACACATGGCATACGATTCGAGTTTCTGCTGTTGTGGTTGTTGTTGTGTTGTTATAGGCTGCTAATGCTGCTCTTGTCACTGATAAACTCGCATGGCTACCATTCATCGGGCGTTGTCCCTAGGCCAGGATCAAACCTATTTTTGTTCAGCTTGACAACTATAAGAGCTTCGCCCGCCGAAAACAATATGCGTTCGACTTATCGTTACCTATAAGACATTGTCTACCTTGTGTTTATGGGTTTAGTTAAAGTGTCACGGCACAGCGAGCCAAAACAGTGATCTACATCATTATCATCATCGTCATCATGAAGATGGTGGGGAACATCAGACAGCGCCGTTTACACCGTCCCTTTTCCTATCTCTGCTGTTTGTAATGCCAGTGCAGAGACGGATGATAATACTACCTGCTAGTGTTTCTGGTTATCGTTATTGCCATTGTTTTTCATGAACTGTGCTGTATCTACAAATGTGCTGCTTTCAACATAAAATCGTTGTTAGTCGTACTCCTTTAAGGAAGAAGATATTTTGTGGGGTCGCGATACGATTTAAGTTCAGCTGGGCGCACACCGCCCTGCTTAACGTGTTTCGACGATCGCTCTGTGGGTGCTCAGCGAAAAACGATTTCTGTCTTACTTGCTCCGCCTGGAAATTACGGCAACTCGTTGTGATGCCCTCTTTCCCTCCTCCTCTCTCTAACAAGCCAAAAAAAAGACATGGGCGCTCTAAAGGAAGAGTACGTATATTTTTTTTTGCTCATAGGAACATGGGCTGTTTTCTTCGCATATGGATATCCACTGGAGAGCACAAACAGTCATCACTCTTACCTGTTTTTCTGCTTATCTGTTTTTTTTCACACGTAGGTGTGAACCTTCGATAACAGCGAAAGAACGCACACGACCTATGCTGTGCCACTGATCTCTAGGCGCGCGCATACAGCTTTACAGACATCTGCTTTGTGTCTCAGCCGCCTAGATACAGCTGCTATAATGACACCATGGTTCTCCCCATCGTGCGAAGAGTAAAACGACCATGGAACCTTGACATGAATACTATGCAGTACACACATCGAGCGATGTTGCACACAAACAATTACGCCTACACAATGATCGCCGAGACTGACCACTAAATTGTGTTGGCCGTAGGGAAATAGTACAGCCTCTACGAACCCAAAACAATTGGACCCAGCAACATCACTTTGCCGATGCAAACGAAACCGGTAACGAAGATATGAAACGTGGTCTACAGGAGAACAAAACCAGAAACGCACAACGCAGCCCCAAGCGCAATTTTCAGAACACGCTCGTAACGTCATTCTGAAGCCACTATGGCGGAATTCACACTCAGATTCCGCAATCCAAGCAGACGACTGGAACAGCGGAAAAGCAGACAAAACGGCCGAAACGGAAGACAGACGACATAAAGTCCCACATTCAAGGTTCGGGGGGGGGGGCATAGGCCACTGTAGATGCTGATCTTCAAAACCATCGATAAGAATAGTGGCACTATAATCCACCAAGTATATTCAAGTGTCTACACGTTCTAGTGTTTACAGAAACATGAAGCTTCACTGCGCTATGATCGAAGGCGAGTACATTCGTAAAATTTCCATATGTTCAAGACCACCGGGAACTGACATTTAGTTTTTTATTGAGAATTTTTTGGTGAGAATATAGTGCCGTGCGTCAGCCTACGGAACACGAACATTGATATATGTATTACCGAGGATCTTCATGTACGATTGAATAACTAAGAGTCGGACGGCTGTGTTGCGTGATACATGAACGATCTAGGGTTCTGGGTGGTAAACGACATACAAATAGATACCAACGTCGGCGTAATAGGTTCCTCAGTTATAGACTTGTTTGTGACAAACATGTACAAAACAAGAACTTTTTTTTAATCGGTAGAGACCTAAGCTAACATGGAGGTTATATTGTACTACCGGCACGTTACATCGCTTCAACCTTATACCGAGAAAAAAATGTGTGTGCTTAAACTACAACTCACTAGTTCTTAGACTTACGGTACGCATTACCAAATGGAATATAAACATGGGTAGCAACCGCCTGAACAACCTGCAACTGGGGCAATCCTCATTAGTTTTAAAAAAAATTCTACGAAATAGTTATTATACAGTTATTATATGGTAACATTTGAATGGAGAAAACAGATATTTTATAGCCTGCTTTTCGCTGTATTCCTTACCTCCGCCTCACACCACCACAATCACCCCAGGTTTTCTTTTGCCCCGTGACCCAGACTTTTCGTATGTTAATAACAATTTACTGCACTTTTACATTTACGTTTGGGATGATATATTTACGAAAACCTTACGTAGAAAAAATACTGCTGCAAGGCCGCCGTGTATAGTTTATATACTTGTTTATTGCCTGAAACGTAGTAAAGTAGTCACGCGGAATCTGCTTGGTAGGTGGAATATTAAACTAGATAAAAAAAACCTTGCACATCGGTTGGTGTCAGCAACTCAAGAACCGAGAGGCAAGAGCATATAATCATGCCTGGAGACAAAATCGTTCTTACGTCAGAGCCCTAGTAAAGCCGCTGTATCGGCTTAAATCGGCTACCAATAGGGATAAAAAAGTTTTAAGTGGACAATTCGAAAATCTATTCTAAGTATTATTCCTCAATTTTGTTTTGGGCCCTTGCCTAATAGGGATGATGCCAAGGAGAACAGACTTCGTGTAACCCAGCAAGCTACACTAATATAAATCCTGTTTCTGTTTTTTTTTGTGTAAATTAGGTTTTTTTGGAATATTAGTAACCTAGGCAACTAGGCATATGCAATGGAGAAGTACAATAATTTATCGGTAAGAATAACTTTGTACTTTTTTTAGTATGCGATATACGAAATAAAGAAAGTGATTTTAAAAACCGATGTGGAATACGCCAGAAAATGTGGCACCATATTTATTAGATTGGATGGCATTTCATCCAACAACGAATTGCACACCGCTGCCTATTCCCTATGCCTTCTTCCATCACCCTCACCCCCCCCCCCCCGGCCGGGTTCTCTCCTGAAGTTAGTGTATGTGAACAGCAAGGCAGCCAGACCGCCGGATTACCAGCTGTTGTTGTTGTTGTTGTTGCAATTGCTGCAGTGTCAGGGTGTCGTAACAGTAGATCGCAAAGCATCGACGTTAGAGGCGAGACCAGAATCACTGGTTTGTTGCCTGGAGCTGCTTCGACGGCGATGAGCGGCATTTCGGCTCCAGCAGAGTAAACAGCATGCGGTGCAAAAAGGAGCAGCGAGAGTGAAATCCCAAAACAGAGAGAAGCAGGCGACGCCACAGTAAGTAACGTTGGTGGTGACAAGAAACCAACGAACAGCTTAGAAAACGAACCACCACCACCAACGCCGCCACCACCGGCAGCAGCAGCAGCAGAAATCCTCAACGATTTTTTCCGCCCCCCTTGAAGACACTGGAAGTGTCCAGCCTGTCGATGGTGCTGTTGCTGGCACCGACAGGACCGGCTATAATGTATATAACAGGCACCGGCAAGACTACGATGCAAAAGCAAGCAGATGACTTCCTCTCTCTCTCTCTCTCTCTCTCTCTCTGCTGAAAAAGATGGAAGAGAAGTTGGCTGCCGTTCAGGGGAAGAAAAAATGGCAATGATTAGTACGCAAAGCGGCATGGATAGACTCGCTCTTTCCTGCTGCTGGTAATGCTACTGCGGACGAGGAGAAGAAGGTGGAGAAGGTAATCGCTGTTGTGACTGACAGCAGCGTAGAGGTGGGTGCGAGATTGAGCAGACAACGGACACCCAGTGTAGAGGACGAGGAATCTAATTAAGAATGGACAGAGCAAGTTGAAGAGAAAACGGTTGATAACGACAACAGACCTTCCTGGACGACAGTCGAACCTCCGGTGGCCGCGGATGAGAAGGGGATAAAACAACATCAACACAAGGCGAAGAATTTTTCAAACCACCAGGCCAGCGGCAACATGCTGACTGGGGAAGCCAATATTATTCTACAGCTACGGGGCTTTTAGAAGGCCCAAACCGTTTTTTTGCAACGGGTTTCTCAAACGAGAGTCATTCCAAAAAGTTTGTTGTAGATGCGGTAGAAACATGCGATGGTATTTCAGTTCGGAGGAGGCGCGACTAAGGTCGTCTATAATGCTAACTAAATAATAAATTGTTTTGCAACCTGAGATTAGTAATAGCGCTCAAAGTGGTCCTTGTATTGATAACGTGTGGCTAAAAGTAAATAGTGCACTTAATGAGTTAGTTAGTGTAATAGATAAGATATAATATTTACTAATACATAATTACAAAATCTATGCATCATAATTTTCGCTTGACGACCTGCTACATTCCGATAACTGTGGGGGAGTGCATATAATCAATAATAGGTGCGCGAGATGCTTAGGCCATTGTGAAAGATACCACGCCGCAGCATGTCTAGCAGTGCAGTCAATAGCTGAACTCGCAAGATAAGAGAAGATCCGGTGATGTAGAAGAACCAATAATTGAGACTTATGTACTTATTTATAATTTACCCAACGTGAGTGTTAATAAACCATAATAATAAAATCAATAATCGCTCAGAGAAGCCTTATTCAAGTGCAGTCATAATTAGAGATTTTAGAGACATGTAAAATCATGTTAAACACATGCACATTGACGGTATATATTCTGGCATTCGTGATAGCCGCTTGATTGACCGGCCAATTGCCGGAGAAGGAGCCAATTAACTAGGTGTATGTGATTAGAACATATAACGCCACCGTGCAAAGCGGGTCGCGGGGTGATGGATTCAGGGTCGTTTTTTGGGCAAAGAGACACTGGGAGGGACCACAGTTGACTCAGAGTACTCCATTCATCCATTACTTACCGCAATGCAGATATTTGGTAGTTCGTTGTGACAATTCAATTAAATAGCAATATGTGAAGTTACATTAGGCAGTTACATTAGTAGATATATATATATATATAGAGAGAGAGAGTACGTTGTGACAATTCAATTAAATAGCAATATGTGAAGTTACATTAGGTAGTTACATTAGTAGATGTATATATATATATATATATCAAAGATAAGAAAGTATGCGAACTTAGGCCGGGCGTACCACTTTTCACCCTTTGCATTCGAGACGCTGGGTGGCCCTGGGCCCCTCACAACGACGCTAATTTCCCAGGTTGGCGACGCTTTACAGCAGGCTACGATGGACAGGAGGGCGGGCACTTTCTTCTGCCAACGGCTTTCCCTAGAGATTCAGAGAGGCAACGCGATTTCGGTGCTCGGAACTATGAAAGACTGGATGGGCCCGCGTCTTCGCGTCAGGGGTCGGGCAAGACTCCCACTCGGACACGAGTGATAGATGAGGAGTGAGCCATCAGCACCGTGGATTTAAACATTCACATGTATATATGAAAGAATAAAGAAAAATAATATCCAATATATATATATATATATATATATATAGAGAGAGAGAGAGAGAGAGTCATTCATAACAATATGTACATTAGTTATGGTTTGGTGTAACTCGGCAAGGAAAATTTTCCATTGAGAGAAGGAAGGGCGGAAAAAATTTAGAAAAGCAGTTGTTCTGCCTTTTTTCTCTTGCACAAAATCTATGTTTTCGGGTTAACCAGTCAGCGCATGAAGGAACCGATCATACCGAAAATTCTGCATAATGAAGAACACTAGCTAGTGCAGCTAGCTTTCGCTAGCTTGCGTAGCTAAAGTTGAATAGCCAGATTAAGGAAAGTCGTAAAAACGCCATTTGTTGTTATGTCACACGTTAACGCACTCACGTGCAGGACCGTAATAGTTGCCATTACGACCAAAAATGTACGCCCAAAAGATTGTTATCAGGCAATAGCAAATTTAATACCCATCATATCCGCCTTAAAGTGATAATGCTGCATGACATAGTTGCTGAGTAACTAAGCATTTTCGACAGCCATATCGAAAGCGAAGGCATGCATACTTGCATAGAGTGTATGAGATACTTAGGTACATATTTTAAGGTTTGGTAGAACTCGGCAAGAAAATAATTTCATCAGATGGAAGGAGAGGGCGGAACCGTCTTGGCAAAACTTAACGGTAATTAAAGCAAATAAATTTTGCCTATGCAAGTATGCATGCATTCGCTTTCGATATGGCTGTCGAAAAGCTTGGTTACTTGGCAACTGCGTCATGCAGCATCATCACGTTGATACAAAAATGATGGGCAAATTAAATTTGCTATTGCCCGAGAATAGTTTTTTAGGCGCAAACGTTTGTTCATTATATGTATATATATATATATATATATATCTACAGGGTTTCCCAGAAGGATCTGCATAAATGACCTACTTCATCAGATAAATCACTCTAGGTTATTTATGCATGCACTCAATCACGACATGCCCGCCGAAAAATCTTAATTACTCCGCAATCCCAGCTCGCATTGCCATAGGTTTGGTATAAAAATGACCATTCAAATAAAAAAGCGCATTTTCCTAAATGTGTTAGTTTTGAGCGCTGTGAATGGTCGTATGGTTATGATTTTGACATATTGGGAGTGAAGGCTAATGAAGAATTTTATTTTGGTTGTCTCACAATTGCACATTCTGTGCTCCTATGGCGGGCAACAACACCAATGTCACGGATTTAAGTAATATCACTCTAATTTCGAAACAAGTGTTCTCAAAAACGATGTTCTATTTGAAAACATATTTACTTTAACGAGCTCTACAATTCCCTATATCGCTGGCCAAATATTTCTGGGAGATCCTCTTTCTCTCTCTCTCTCTCTCTCTCTCTATATATATATATATATATATATATATATATATATATATATATATATATATATATATATATATACGCTATGTTTGATTTAATCCAATTTGGCTGTTATATGCGACAAATGCTTGCACATCGGTGGCACATACCGAAAGCCTTTGTGATGTATTTGACACTAGCTATGATTTAAATAGGCTTAATAATTCAAAATTTCAATTTCCCTCACGGAGACCGGCTTATCGGGTTGTACTACTAAAAATACAATGTTATCAATTCCTGCGTACACAATTCGTTCACCTATATGATGGAAGGAAAGCGCGTCATGTGTATCTTGTCCCAGTCTAGTCATGAATGATTACAATTAAATAAACAACTTGCTGGGTACACCAACTGATTTATCTATGATCATAACGCGATTTCATTCATTGTTCTAATTTATGCCGAAGTCTCATCTAAAGATGAAGCGGAGCTTAACTTTTGAAAAGCTGACTATAAAGTGGCCGAGGCAAAGCTTTCTCGAATCCCCCAGCGAGAACTGCAATGGTATTGATGACACGCGTTATTGTTTTCTAAATCTGATCCAT
Organism: Dermanyssus gallinae; assembly: GCA_003439945.1. Taxonomy (NCBI): domain Eukaryota; kingdom Metazoa; phylum Arthropoda; class Arachnida; order Mesostigmata; family Dermanyssidae; genus Dermanyssus; species Dermanyssus gallinae. The sequence continues at coordinate 1,891,228 of QVRM01002067.1, forward strand.
GTAGTTATTAATGATTGCATACCCAAAAGATGCATACAAGTGAATAAGTGAGGACCCGAAGCTTAGAGATTATATGCACAAACGGGAATTTCTAATGAGAAACAGCTTATCTGGCAATAAATAAAGGCCTTGTAACGTCAACAAGAGGCTACAAATCCTTATATAATCCAAACTTGACTTTAAGAATACAATATATTTTAAACATGCAGATATTACATTAAAGACAACAAAGCAACGCTTACAGAATGCAGTCTCATTCACTCCAGAGATATAATATTTTTTAATAGAAATATTTATATAAAAAGCTTTTAACTCTTTTAGCCAAGCCTCTATTATTTTACTATAGTGCAGATTATGCAAGGATGCAACAGTCCCTCAATTTGTTAATTAGTCCGTGGTAACTTCTGTTTATAAACGAGGCGTTGAATCAAATCTGCAATGACGCAGCTAGTTTATATATATGGCTCAAGATTCACCGTAATATTTATAACACTTTCGATTGCATTTATTTAGAATTCCCTAAGTTATTTGATAGAGAGAATCATTCAAAGCCGAACACAAACTTAGATTTAGACAATTTAGATAGGCATGCCATAGGTTAAATTTCTATCTATTTAAGTAATAGAAGTTTCTGTGTCCGCATGAATACCAGCTTTAGTAGTAAGTTTGCCTTCTCATAAAATACAATTTACCAAATATCTTAACTTATAAATTAGATGCGGACAACTGGAAATTATATAGATTGTCTTGCACCGTAAGAAGGGGCAGATTATTCAAAGAACCATTGACGCTATATCCACATAGTGTGATAAGAACGACTTACTGATTTATCAGTACCTAAATGAGCAGTAATATGCTGGAATGACTGACATTGGTTCGCTTTAAACGGTTTGGCCATCCCCGTTGCTGAGCACAATATGAGGCATTTTGAAGGCAACAGTGACACCGAAACTAGATTTCAGTGTAAGTGTCACGCAAATTATTCGGTCGGCAAGTATTATGTGTAACACAATATTTCGATACTTTACACTAAACAAAGTCTGAGTTTTATCTTAATTCATACAAAAGTATAGTACTATCAAACTAACGTACTGTAGCGAGCTCTGGTACCGTATCTTAAGAGACACCCAGAAGTAACTGAGCCTGTACAATCCAAACGTATACGAAGGACAAGTATCAGATGTGACATTACATGGTGTGCTATACTTTTAGACCCTATATTTGATCTCCAAACCAAGGCAAATTTACAAATGCATTATAAACAAAAATTATATGTGTGTATATATATATATATATATATATATAATTTTTGTTTATTATGCATTTGTAGATCTGCCTTGGTTTGGAGATCAAATATAGGGCCTAAGAGTACAGCATACCATGTAATATAACGATAAAGCAGAGAGAGATGACGAAGCAAAGCGGTGGAAAATGTGGACATGATAAGTTAGGAAATGTGCAACCGCCTGAGTATAGTATGTTGCTGTTGTTATTCTAGTGTTCTGATTGTCATTATAATGATTTGTTTTGGTATCGTTATGGCTGCATTAGTCCTGTTATGGTTATTGTTAAGATGTTCTTTGTCGGAGCGACTGCTCTAGTTCTTATTGCGTGACTTCTGATGTGGCTGTTACTTTAGCTGTCATTTGTGTCAGGCTGAGTGAGAGGTCAGCGACTAGATATCGAGAGATAACGTGAACGAGAAAGGGGCGACCGATTCTGTTTCTGGCGTATTGGAACTCTGATAGCAGTCAGCCGACTTGAGTAGAGAATCTCGCATCGAACGCGTAACGGACAAAGTAACATGAGCCAGCATCTGAATCGAATGGTCACGTAGTTGTTGCCCTGATATGTTTATCAACAAAGACCTACATGCTAACTGCGCTCCAATGCAATCTCCTCACTCGATCGTGCACAGCGGCAACACAACCAGTTCAGCCATCGATACGAGCCACGACCTAGATCAGTCGTAATGCGAATAGGAACAAAAATAACATCGACGATCGCGGTAGCAGTAGTTGGAATAACAGTAGGATCAAATATTAAGGTTGTTATACATATATATATATATATATATATATATATATATATATATATATTTCTAAACGTTAGAGTTTGTTTTCTTTTTCGAACGACACGTCTAGGGTGAAATGCAGTTCTAGACGGGCATAAGTGAGCGGGATCGTATATCAAGTAGTCTCAACTGTACTAACTCTTACCACGTTGCCTTAATGGGCGGTTGATCTTGATCGTCTCTATCACGACAGCCAGCTTGATAGAGCTATCAGCATCAAAATGGCTGTGTATTTAACGACCTGCATCGATACTCTCCGCCGCAATCGATCGATTAGTGACTGATGATGCGTGATGGCGCGTGTAAATCACGAGATTTTTTCCCCTCTCGATCTCTCTACCATAGGCGTCCTTCACGTAATATTGCATTGTATACGCGGTGTCATCTGTTTCTCATTCCTTTGTTATGGGTGGTACGGCGCCCCATTACTGTTTTTGCTCTATAGTCATCACAATCGCCTGCCTTCAGCGCCTTTTTTCCTTATTCTTCTTCTTTGGTTATGACGATGATGATGCCGATGCTGAAGTTCATTGTCGCCATTATCAAGAGCAGCATGGTCAATGACCATCGTGCTTATTGGGATTCACGGCAGCCTGGGCTCAATACAATATGAATGCCTCCTTTATTAAACAAGAGGTTTAAACAACTTTCACGTTATATCACATCACGTGTTCCGTGAAAGGAGCCAGGCAAAGGCATTGTTCACTACGTTCCTATTGGCAGTCTCAAATGAGTGCAAAGTCATGCTACTTTGCAGGATATTGGGTCTAACCAAAAACATAGTCTGAAATCCTACTATCATTAATAATTTGTTTAAGAACGCGCAAGCCAATTCCTTCCTGAGACTCGTCTATACTATAATGTATCGCTGGAAAAAGCATTTAACAATTTTGTCCTGAACTCGTTGCAGTGTTGCTATGTAATTTCCATGAAAAGGCGCCCGACCTGCTGTATCAACTATACGGTGACGGAACCCTACTTGGCAATAGAATGACACTCCTAAATCGTTGTGATTATTTACTTCGGTTATATCTTGGTCGTTCAAATTATAGGTAGTGCAGTCTACCATAGTTTAAAAAAGCGTCATGTTTAAACTCTACGGCGTCCAAATTTCCATTTGGTGGGCGTGTGACCAATTCGATATGCATACTGTGTTCGTTGCTTTCTGAAGCTCGGTCTGATTATCGCCGTACACTTTGAGGTCGTCGTCGTCGGTATCCACGCGGTATAGGTAGACTGTAATTTGCACGCCCTTATGATGATTTAACAACTATCGTGTACAAAATCAGTGGGGGAGGCTATGCACTTTCCGAATCCTACTCGTACACACTCATTGTGATCGTAGCCATCGTCGGCGCTGCTGAATGATCCGCCCCCCCATCGCAGACACCTCTTATTATGGATCAGCCCACGCGGCTGCTGCTGCTGCTGATGATGATGATGATGAAGAAGATGAAACCAACTGGCAACAAAAACTCTTCTCAGTATGACAACGAGGAGGCGAAGGAGGACGACGTGGAGGAAGAGGAACAGGCCCAACATGAAGGGAACGAAGCGCGCGAACAAGAACGACGCTCAAGACGAAGACATAATAACGAAGCCAATAACGTTCAATAAAGTGTGTTTTTTTCATTCTTTGAGCTTTTCGCTGTCAATTCAGCCGTCTGTTGACTGCTTCATTGTCCGTCCGTCCGTATGGCTGGCTGGTAAGTCCGTTGGTTGGTTGGTTGGCTGGCTGTGTGTGAATCAGCGTGAGTATCCCTTCTGCTCCGCCTCATCCGTCTCTATTTGTCATTGTCCACCTTCTTCTCCTCTTCTTCGCCTGCTCTACTGCCTCTCCTTTTTTCTTTCTCCCAGTTGTTGTTGTTGCTGTTGTTGCAGTTGTTGTTGTTGTTGTTGTTGTCATATCAATGCTTTTATTGCTGCTGTGGCTGTAATATGTGCAGTGGGTGTAGGATAGTGAGAATGAGCGCAAAGAATGGAATGTCGATTGCTGTGGCCGCTGCTGATCAGCTGATTCGATGATGATACACGGACTGGTGGACAGACGGATGGACGCTGCTGCTGCTGTTGCTGCCTGCATGATGATAGAAACGAACGGGCGGCCGTGTTCTGATGGCTTCAGGCGGCATTATGCGAACTAAAGCTCCGTAACCGGCATCGTCGACCTGTCTGTCTGTGTCTCTGTAGTAACTATTATTGTAGTCGTTGTCGTCGTTGTTTTTCGTTTACACCCATTTTATGTAATAATAGAGGTGATTTTATGTCATGTTTTCGTTGCTGCTCCATTTGTGTTTGTTGTCATTGAAGTTGTTTCACTGCCTCTGCTGTTAGTGCTGTTCTGGTTGTTGAAATTCGCGATATATATATATATATATATATATATATATATATATATATATATATATCTCTATATAACACATTCGGTCCAAGTATGGACGTTCTTTCGTTGACGAGACAGAGAAGGAGCGACCGAAAGCATTCTTTTTTCAAGAGCGATGAGATTGACGCCGTCAAAGTAGTTTTAGGCGCTGCTTTCACAGCTGCGGTCTATTTTTCTCTCCCCCTTTCTCGCTCTGTTGAACACGTCGGCGCTCAGCAAAACCGTCATGTCAGCCAAGATGTTTTGTCCTAGAGGCGTCGTCATTTTCTTCAACAACAAAAACAACAACAACAACAGCGTCACTATTAAACAAACGGAGCCGCTTTGTTTAAACGAAGCTAAGCCATACATTGGGTGTTTCATTTAAGCATGGCGTTCTTTCTTCCGTTTCGTTTCTGACCTCCCAAGCGGGTCGCAGGAGCGGAGTTTGCTCCGGACTAGGCAAACAACAATTTGACTACTGCTAGCTATTCTTGACCAACGACGAACTCTGGCCACACATTCCCTCACCTACATCTTCTTGTCAAGCTCCTAGATGCAAACGTCATCATCATCATCATCATACAAAATAATAAAATTTCAAGTCATGCCAAACAAAAAAAAATGAATTTAATTAAAAGAGAGCGGGGGGGGGGGGTGCATAATTACAACAGCCAAAATATGAACAGATTCGCGTAACGTAGAATATACAAAGTTTCTTCAATCTCGCAATTTCTCGAAGCATTTGCGCTATACGCCGCGAGAACATTTAATTAACTCTATCCGCTCCTGGATGGACTGAAATAAAGGAAATGTAGATACGCAAATCTCTAGGATAGCTACCATTTCGTGCTCACAGCTGTGGAGACAGAGGCCTATCAGCGTTCAAGCGGGGGTAGGGATGGGCAACATGTGCGAATGAGAGTATTTAAGACAAATATCGTCCCTCGCAGTGTAAGCACGGAATGACGCCTCCTTATTGGTGCCATCCTGCTAAACCCCACCTAATGTGTTCGAGCCTCAACAGAAAACTTTAAACACTATTTTATTGAACTGTTATGATTCTATAATATGTATTATAGAATTTCCTATGGTAGCACTTTGGACTGAAAAATTGTCTTCGCGCGAACGAGTGGTCACGGGTTCTCTAACCCAAAATTAGCTTAGTTCAACAATCTGCTCCAAGCAGAGACTGCATTTTCTCATTGAACGTTGAGCGATAACCTCTGACGCAGGTAAAACATTAATAACACTAGTAGTAGTGTTGATAATATACAGTATCAATATATATATATATATATATATATATATATCGTTATGAATATGGTTTGCGTTGGCTTGTAGGTTGATTACACGCCAGCATCATTTAGCGTTTCGACGTTTAAGTTTTAGCGACACCCGTTGCCGACGGAATGCGGTACAGCGTGGCTCCAAATGGCTTCGAAAAGTTTCTTGCCAAGGTCTTTAGTTAGTTTTACGGCCTAGAATGATTCAAGCCCAAGCGCCATGAAGACGTGGTCCTGCATGAGGTGCGCGTATAAATGCCGTGTATGCATCTCCCACTGGTGCATGATATAGCCGACGGCCACAGTCGCCCATCCACGGTCGTACGTGTCTGAAACAGTGGCGTCCCAGTCGTTCCAGTAGGATGTCGTTCATAACGTCATGCCGGCCATGGGCCCAGAAAGCTTAGCACAGCTTAGCCGATGCGGGCCACGCTCGTCCATCGTTCCACCACATTGACGCTCCTCCCTCTCGAACATAGAGATTCTGCTATCTGAGGCCGCTGGCGGCGCGAAATTGCTCGCCGGAAAGACGGATACCGACAAGGCGTTAAGGCGGTTGAGCACACATCCAACCATGCTCCGGCGGTCTTAAACGCGGCTGTCGTCCGTAAGATGTAATCGACGTTCAACTTGCATGTCGACAACTGGGTTACGGGGGTAGCCTGAGCAACGATTTGGTGCCACCCCTTCTGCATGTTGACCTGTTCATCGGACGTACGACTAGACTGATACTCGTCTCAGTGCCGAACAGCGCCCTGCTTCTTGAATGACGACGCTCCCGGTAATAGCTGCAACGGCAGGAGCACGGCTATGCAAAAAGGCAACAAATGCAAGCCAGGCAAGGTCAGTGGCTGAGCGGGTGCTCATTCTGCCCAGCCGAACAGGCGGCGGGCTTGCCTGCGCCCACCTGTCCTCTAGTCTGAGGTCGAACATGCACTTCAGAGTTATCTTCACCTTGTCGTGAAATACCGGGTTTCTACTCGCCGAACGAAAGCGGTGAGGTGGTCTACTCCCATCGCGCTTTAGACCGCTCCACTGTTTAAACGCCCTCAGTGATTATATGCCTTGGAGTAAAACCTTAGAGTCCTTGTCTCGATGCGTTTCTTCGTTTAAGTAAGAAAACGGTACCTTTGATTGAACTTGTTAATTGTATTAATGCAATGAAACGCTACAAACGCGGGAACTGGTGATCCCCCTAGTTAACATACGGCTAAGAAAGTGATCTCCACGTCCCCAAACATCAGCGGCGTGGGCTTGCTGAACGCTTGCCCTGCATGATCGGGAAGAGGGTTGGGGTGCACTTTGACACTTCTGATACAAGCACCCTCGCCTATTCAGATTAAAATTGTTTTTTTGTTAAATAATTTAGAAAGGCAATATTTCTCCTTGTTTTCGAGAAATGTGCGGGCAGTATGCAACTTTGACCCCATTATCGGTGGTAAGTCTTACCTACCGTGTTGCAGGTAGCCTCAATCAGCCATTTAGGGGAGCAGGCTTTTATTGTTCGATTTTCAAGTCTCCGAAAAGTGCACCCCAGGGCTATGTAACGGTTTTCATCCTCGAGCAATGTGCCAAAGAACGATGAGCCAACCACCGTAGGCGACGTTCTGTTTAAAGCAAGCCAAATATATATATATATATATATATATATATAGCTCTCTTTAAACACGGAATACATGTTTTCTGTAAGTGCCCTATCATAACTATGAACGCGTCCAGTCTCGCCATATGAATCGCGTCAGCCGTGCACGCGTATACATACATACGTATAGGTGCAAGCGGTTAGCGTTCGCCGGTGAACAAATGCCCATTAGTTCAGTAACGGTCTATGTATGTATCGAGGTATGCTTGTGAGCGTGTGTGTGTGTTATAGCTCCGGGCTCAGACGAGAAGTATTGAGCGTCGTCAGCAGATCAGTTTCAGACCGCAGCCATCCTCATCGCCGTCACCCGGGCCGTCATTTCACGCCTGTCGGCTTGAAAGCCGCTCTGTCTGTCCACAGATCCAACGCAGATAGATATTTGTAGGTAGATAGCGCCCAAGCGTGAGCAGAAAGGCGGTTGACGAACAATTGAGCAACATAAGAGTACAACAACGACTGGATGAGCAACTATAGCTAGCAATACTATGTTGTTGTAGCAGCAGCAGAACCATTTGCTGGGTAACGCCTTCATTTGCTCGCTCGAGCGTTGTCCGTGATAATGTGGGAGCCACGACGCGTCTTCGTTCGCACTTCGGCCTCCTGCTGTTGCGTCCCCCCACCCTCCCCCAGGCCGATGAGCTCTATCTCATCACGATGACGACGGCTGGCAACGTTTGCTTGCTTGACATCTAATCGAAATAGCGGATGCTCGGCAGTGCAAGAGGCGTGCTGAGAATGCACGGGCAAATGGCACAATTTCCGAACTCTGCTACCTTGACGTGTGAGCCGCGCTGACTAGTCGAACTTTCTCTATTTGCGACGACGAAGCCGACCGATTCGCCACTGTTTGCCGTTTCGACGCCGACTGCAGCTTCGTGGTCGACCGGGCGGGCGTGAATCGTCATGGCGAATAGGCAGTGAAGTATCCCCGCGAGAGACATATAGAGATGTAGACAACACGAAATGGATGAGATGGCTGGCAACTCTGACTCTAAAAGAAGCTCAAACCCGCTGCGACGCATCACGTTTTCAAAGCCATCTTTTTTAGCATTGGCAGTTTTAGTTGTTTTGGTTGGTATATATACATATATAAAGCAAGACATAGAGAAATAAGCATCAGTGGTGGTGACGCAGGCAGACGCAGTCAAGCGAGTGTGGTTGATTCAAATAGAGACCGTGAGTTGTCGCACTCGTAGAAAGAAAGGGCTCAGTGTCCTGCAGAAAGATGAGACCACGACACGAAACCGTTGATATCACTATTCTTGTGCGGTAACTGACATTTGCGAGTATGGTTCACCTCTGTCTGGACACTACAGCATATATATATAGCGTTGTGTGGCCTCAAGCGGCATTTCTAGTCACCTACTTGAGTGTTGCGTGCTTCTAACAATTTTCAGAAAGAAGTGGAAGGGAGAGAAAGAGCTGCTGTTTTTATCGTTGTTGTTGTGGGGAGCGACACTGATAAAGGCCGCCAATTGTTCAACTGAAAGGAACTCTTTTAAGAGACACAAATAGTGGCGCCGTTTGAAATTGTACCGACTGCGGCTACTATCACGATTAATAACCCGTTAATTCTAAGACTACTTCTACAACAACAATAACACTTAATATTAATCGTGTAGCATTTCCTGGCGGTCCTGCAAACAGTGGCGTAGTCCTGTGTCCTAATCATGCGTTGCTTTCCTCAACCCGTCATGACTGTCGTCACTCTTGTTGTTGTTGTTGTTGTTGTTTGTGTTACGGCGCTTGCTGCCATCTTCACCGCTTCTACCGCTTGTTTCACCATTATGATTGGTATTCCGTTTGTTGCTGCTAAGGTTGAAAGCCAGACAATACAATGGCTGAACTTGCACGTCAACCGCTCTTCTCCTGTGGGTGTCACGCTGCGACCGCTCTCTCTCTCTCTCTGTTTTTGTCGGTATATTTGTCACGATAGGGCAGGATGACGACGCCGCTCACACCTTAGCGCCCTGTCAACCACCATGCGCATGGTGCAGCGGTTATTTGCCATGGACATAGCTGTGAGTATGTTATTAAACATTTTTGTCGCTTCTTGTCACTTTGAGCAGAGACCCTTGCATTGACTTGCACTCTAAGCCCCGTTCTCGGGCTAGGCATTCCAGAGGCTTGACAGTTTCCCTCTGCACCCTCTGGTTTGTCATGTGACTGGGGGCAGGCGCAAATACGCTTGGGGTGAAGAACGTTTTCGCCAATGTTAACGCCTGGTTCGGGAGGTTCTTATCCTGGACCGGCGTATCATCCCCGAGGAGATGCGGCGTCAGTAGAATCCAGTAAAGTGGTCGGCTCGCCCTGATCCTTACATTGCTGATGAAACGGAAGAAAGTCCCCTGCTACAAAACCACGCGAGGCGCGTTTGCGGGCACTTAGGAACCCCAGGGTTATCCGCAGGATATGCCCCGTGCCCAGTAGCTTTGACCTTAACGGGGGGCGCGCTTTAGTCAGATCAATATGATATACAGCCCTAACTGTATATCAGCCGGAAAGCTGACATACAATTGCGCCGTACATACGCTGGGTAGGAATACCTGTGCCGCGTGAAGCACGTGAGGCGAAATAAGCCTAGGCGCGGAAAGGGAGAACTTCCCGGAGACGGGCGCGGGAAAAAGACCGTGTGCAAAGCTAGTGCCTCGTGGTCGAAATGCGTTGTTCTCGCGTCTGCTGCAGTGAAGACAATTATGTTAATAACGTTTCGGTGCGGGCTGCTGCTGATAGTTATAATAATCATACTAAAAATAATAACCATCATCATACCGGTACCAATAAAACGAATTTGATTCATTGATCGTTTAGGCTGACCTAGGTGTTGTTGAGGAAGTATTTAAATAAGGCTGCTAGCAGCAACGATAGCAGTAGCGATGACACAAGTAGCGAGACAGAAGATTACGCAAAAAGTACAAGCAAGGCGTACAGAAGGTCGGCAGAAAGGAAGCATCAGCCGTAGTATAACCAAAGTGCTGTAAGCTCCCTTTTTCACACATCTGGAGCATCTCTAACAATAGTTAGATATTTAGCCCTGAATTCTGCTCGGCCCTGCTTTTCCCTAGCAAACATTTTCCAGAACGCACTGTGGAGATTCAGTTGCAACGGACTAGTGTGCGAGCTAATTGATAGTCACAATACGTGGTGATACAGATTGGATAACCCGTGGAGGCCTACTATCTTCATGAATTTCGTTCACCCTACAGTGTGCGTTACATAACTCGATAAGCAAATAACATAAATGATACTTGGAATTGTCTACTGACCTTTAAAGTATTTAGTTGGGGTACCTATGGTAGCAGGGCCGTAAAAAACAAAGAAGGCTTTGTTTTTTAAATAGATACGACTATACGGTGCTTCTAGCACTTTATTGTATTTATATATATTTTTAATTTGGATATTTGTATATATGGGTTGCCGGGATGTTTGATCAGGCCGAAGGCTTCACCCAAGCGATATCTTAGCACGTAATTTGTATTATTATCCACAAGTTTGCCAGATTAAGTACAACAAGATACAGTAAAAAAGAACCATCTATGCTGGAGTAGCGCATGCTATCTAGTATACTATCTCGGAGCATTTGAAAAGACAATATTTTGTCATTTAGCTATTATACTGAACCTGTTCACTCTCTATCACATTATGCATGTTTTCACATCTGTACGCGTTCCCCATATCATATAGTCATTTTTGTTTTCTAACAACCGGTCGGCTCTCTTCTTTTGCTATTATCCATCTTCTTGATAACGTCTGCTGCGCTTCAGTGCACCAAATGTGTGCAACTTTTTGCTAACATTGTTGCAAGCGGCTTGCTCGTATGAAGTAGCGACCTGTGTGTACTCTGATGCTGTGTTTTATACCCGGTTCTTATTTTCATGAACACGTTGTGTCGAGTCTTTTCATCCTCGTAGTGGCGCTAGTAGTACAACTGCAGGCACTGCTGCTGAAAATATTCGCCCAGCTTAGTTTACCATGCTAGCATATCTGCAACTGCTACAATGCAAATATGGTGTATTTATAATGACCACCTGGGTGAAAACATTTAAGAAAGAATATATATATATATATATATATATATATATATATATATATATATATATACAGTGCTTTTTTGGTTATTATTAGAAAACGATAGCAAAAGGAAGAGATAGATTGTCTGTGATGGTTGAGGTGGTCCTGCAAAGTAGTGGGTGACCTGAACAATGGACAGGCAATGCGTTTTCACTTTGCCACTAGCTTAAGTCTACGCAGGAGGTGATCTGTCAAGAAGTGACACTATGCCCTGCTATCTCTCCTCGAACAAAAGCTCTAAACGAGGATGTTTTCCTTAGACAAGTTTCTAAACATCATAGTGGCAGCACAGTCTCACTAGGCGGTTGCACTTATTCAAAAGCTTGATTTCAGCAACAAACAAGGAGATATTGCCACGCTGCTGTAAACGGAAAAATGGACGGATGCATGATTTATCTTCTTTTGCCCAGCTATGATGATTGGATTTAAGAACGTTCAACCGAATGGCGTACACAGCTGAATTGGGCCTACTCATATTTAGTGTACTATCCATCTTTGTGACATATATATATATATATATATATATATATTGCTAATACTATTATTGTCAGATGTTTACTCTGGGCCAACCTGCCAAAAACGAAAAGCCGAAACGTGTACACAATAGTTAATAAATGAACACACAGTATGTCAATATCTATAGGAAGACATCGTTTGGCGTCATATTTTAAAATCAAGGGAACATTTAAGCAAACAAGTAATACTAGATAAATTACCGTCAAATAAATATGCACGCTTTGCGACTTCAATGTGGTTCCTTAGTCGCATAATATTTTTTAACCGGTAGTAGCAAATACTAAGGTAATTATGAGGATTATATAAATGCACAAATAATAGGCAATGCGGGGTAAATATCAATTTCGTTTTTGTTCTGGAAATCTTAGTAAATAAAAAAAAACTTTGTTGGTCTTGTCGATGTCTTACAGGTAAGTCTTTGCAAAACAACTGCTAAGCATCGGGACGGAATAAAGGAGACTCGAAACATTGGCATAATTGAATATGGCAATTCTATGATCCCACTACATAAACGGTACGAGCTGTACACATATATGTGTATTTACACATACTTACTCGTATGCATGTATATATAAGTGCAAGACATATATATATATATATATATATATATATATATATATATATTATATATATATATATGATAAGAAAGTATTAACTACATTTTTCTCAATGTTTGCCTGCAGTGAGGGTAAGGGGGTACAAAATCATGCAAGTTTTACCTACAACAAAACGACCATCGTGTATATATATACATATGTATGTATATATACATATGTATATATATATATATATATATATATATATATACATATGTATGTATATATATATATATATATATATATATATATATATATATATATATATATATAAATGTACTGATGAAAAATATTTACTAGCATTAATCGACTCTTGAGTTCCACACGAGTTTATACGCAGCAGGATGTATTATTATAAGTAGGTAGTTTTCAAATTTATAAGTCCAGTTTAGACACTCTGAATATGTTTGCCGTGGCGTATGATTTCCTACGCCGTGCACCAAGTAGCATCAACTAGACAGAGTGCCATGGTCGTAGATATATTGCACTACGAAAACTATTTTGCGGTAGCTACCTGTATTGATCTGCGTTATCAAGAGGAGTCTGCTGACACGAATGATGGCTTCATGGTTTAAAGAAGGTGCCCGAATTTCTGTAAATCGATGGCCGTTCGAGGCCTTGGGCATCGAGAAACGTCACGTCAGCTAGGGAGTCATGTCAGCTTCTGATTATTAAAGGTTTATATAGTTACATCTGTGTTGGGGTGAGTTCTTGAAATAGCACCAATATTGCTATATAATCCGGAATGCTTATGGTGCTCTTATTAATGAGAAGCTCAAAGCCAGGCTCAGAAAGCCGAGGCAACGTCCTATTTAAATAAAGAGCGCGCAAACAAGTTTATGCGAAGCAACTAGTTAATTAAGCACTAGCAAACCGACTAGTTCATTAGACCGCGGCAGAGCTAAGAAACGACTTGACTTTATCAAACAGGTCAGGTACCATCGACCGCCTAAAGACGGCATAAGTAACAAACATTTTAACTAAACCGTCAGATTTGCTATTAACGTCATATCAAAGTCACATGTGCATAACCTTAATGTCATTTGGAGCATTTCTGACATTAAGGATTTTATTGGACCAAAGTCACAATGTCAGAGCATTAGAGTAGTATTATTATTAAAAGACAGTGCGTGCATGACTACACATTTTAGATTAACGAGAAATCATATGTATTTAACTAAGAAACGAAACAATGCATTTAACTAAATTTAAAACCTTTTTATAGAAATTGTCTTTAATTCTGGACCATTCTCCAAAACATACGGTCTTAGAACTTATCCTGAAGCTTCAAAGCACAGGGGGCCGGACGTGTTGAGATATCTAGGGCTTCCTCAGCAGTCCCTGTGGCAGTATGGCTGCTGACTCTCAGCGGTATATGGTTTATCATAGCAAGCACCGCTCAGAGAAAATTCGCTGAACAACAGTGATCGAACCACCGGCACCAAACACGACAGCAAACACGATTCCTCGTTAGCTCAAAATTAATCCGGCGTTTTCCACTCACCGTTCTAAAACGGTCTTTGCTAACACAAATACTTAGAGAATCAATTAATTGATTCACTACCAAAGTACGTGTTCATGTTCTGGTTGTTTTGAACACCGTATAGCTCTCGTCGGAGAAGTCATAGGAACACAGAAAGCTCATATAAAAATCCGCCACATTAACTTAAAATGTCCATACATCTTTTCGACTAGTAAATGTTTCTGCGTTACCAGCAGAGTGTTGCATAGTTTTACGATTATTTGCAGTTCCGTCCATAGTAACACAGTATCGTTTAGTTACTTTTTACGTCTCTAGTCCAATGAACAGTGTACATTAATAATATCTCGCAAAGGTTCTTGCTTGTGATACAGCTGGTGATATTAGATCACTACAATGTTAATTATAGCGAGTCCGGGGAACCCTCCGGGAGTGGTTGGTTCCTACATTGCACCCTTCGTAAATGTGCACACGTTCGCAGGGATCCAATTGTCATGTTCCCACCGTTAGTGATTAATCACAATAAATAAATCTACATTATTATTATTATTATTATTATTATTATTATTATTATTATTATTATTATTATTATTATTATTATTATTATTATTATTATTATATTAAAACAACTAGCTTGCATTTCTTCATAACCCTAGAGTTTACTAGTGACAAAACTAGAAACGAGAAATATTCGCTTTAAAATTAATCAATGCTAGTAACAAGCAAAATATGCCTAAATAAATCTGCTTAGCGTTGCATAAATTATAGCGAGTAATGTCATTTTTTGATGTGTGTAGATAATCTCCTTACGTACGTGGTATGCTTAATTTACTTCCTCTAAGATCTTGACGCCTTGTTTACTTTGATGGTTTGCTTCGGGCTACACCAAATATTTTATGTAACGAGCCTTTGATCTATTTTTTCTACCCCAGTTTTTTTAGGCAGTTTGTTTGCTTTATTTGACGTACTCAATCCTATACAGATGTGATAGCTCACATTCACAGAATTACACATTTGACTGGCACTTTTGTTTCAGTGTGCATCTTCAGTAGCCCTATGTGCATCTTTGACAACGTTTGTTGTATTCGGCTCGGATAGGTGTTTTGCGCGGCCTCCAGAAGCAATCGTAC
Source organism: Dermanyssus gallinae (assembly GCA_003439945.1). Lineage (NCBI taxonomy): Eukaryota > Metazoa > Arthropoda > Arachnida > Mesostigmata > Dermanyssidae > Dermanyssus > Dermanyssus gallinae. The sequence goes on from QVRM01002067.1 coordinate 1,906,385, forward strand.
GGTCTAGGAACATGGTCGGACAGCACACTCGTTGAATGGCGTTAGCCATGGAAGGACGGGAGGGGGGGAAGGCGCACGCGGTTTCTGGACTGCGTGTTACGGTGTCCAATCAGGCGGGATAGTCCATTCTGGGCGAATCGTTTTGACCTGGCTAAGAGAGAGGCACGTCGGTCGTCATTCAACGACATTCAAAGCCTACGTGAGAACAGTTTGTGGTGTGTCGTTCCTGAACTTCCGGTGGCCCAAAAGGTTCGTCAGCTTGCACTACTAGCTCGCCACGGCCAGCGACGACGACGACGACAATGACGACACCGCCTCACAACAACAAAAACTAGCGATGAACTCAACCACAACGGATGGCGCAGATGGCGTGAATGTATGGTAGGAGGTTGGTGGATGGAAGGACGACGGCGTATAGACAAGATGGACCTCTATGCCAGCTGAAGGAGCAAGCAAGCAGAGGAGGAGGAGGAGAAGAAGAAGAAAGGTTTGAAGACATAGCCACAAAAGCGCCCTTGCGCACGCCCGAGAAAAACAGGCCGAAGGTCTCGAGAAATAGAGGCAGGCGAACGCGAACGAGATGGATTCCTCCTGGTGCAGCTGAATAAAAAGGAGAGGCACGCAGACCCCCGCCCTTCAAAAAAAAAGAGCGACGACGTGAGACTCGAAGTGAAGGGGATTTTGTCGGTGCCTCCATATGTGTTGTGCTCCTTTCTAGACGTACTCTTGTCGGAAAGGGAATTTCTTGAGAAGCGGCAGGAAGCGTCGTCTGTGGGAAGCAGCGGTTGGTAGTGGCTGCGCGCCCGGCGGTTGTAGTGCTGCGGAGTGAGAAGAGCGTCTAAGGTAGTTGTAGTGGTTCTAGTAACATCAACAGCAATACTCTTGCCGCCAAAAGGAACAGACAGTTTGCTTGCATTATACACGGAGTGTGTAGACGAGATGCCGTTCAATGCCGAACTGGTACCACACTCGATCGACTGTATCGGCCATTGTCCCTCATTTGTTCTGCTGCTGCTGCCGCTGCTGCTGACTTGGGCAGTGTTGCATCTTCGCTCGAAATAAATTTGAATTCACCACAAAACGAACGACGACGAATCTACAGTTCGTCTGGTGGGGCCAAACGACGATGCGGGCCGACCTATAGCAGTGGCGGCCGCAGACAGGATCAGAGACAGGAGTTGCTAACGCGCTGCTGTGGCAGCTGCTGCTGCTGCATTTGTCGGCTGCAACGTTAGCGACCTATTCCGCTTTGGCGCAAAGATGGCGCAAAATCCAACTGCCAAGTTGGTGTACGTAGTTGTTTAAATGAGATGCTCCTCCCGCTTAGTTGTACTAGAGCTGAGGGTTGCAGTAAAGCTTTTCGGCCAGGCAGCAACCGGCGAACTTTGGTTGCGTGCCGCGTCACGCGTATTACGCCGAGTACGAACGAGCAAACAGAGCAGGAGAGGAGTCTGACATGAGCGCGACTATACATACATGTCGAATGGCCGCCCCTTACTGTTAGCCCTACCCCCATCCCCAAGCACACCTCTTGATATGTGGCTCGTTTTGTTCCAAGCCCCGCACTCCGCCACAGACTCTCGGAATGTTTTTAGGTTAGGCTGGCGTCTGAAACTTACTCATTGCGGGTTAGCGAAAAGAATCAGTTCCAGTAAGAAACAATAGATGGGTGAAAAGAGTACGCGCGCAAGACGCCAACATTAAGCTAAGAAATGGTGTAAGATCTGTTTTGCCAGAGACTTGCAGAGAGAGAGAGTTAGTTGCTGAAACGCAAGCCAGAGACTCGTGAATAGTTCAGTATTTATTCCCCTTTATATATAGAACTTCCTTGTACCTACAATTCAGCTGCTGTTGTTTATAGCTGTCGATTTTTCTGGCGGCCGTCATTTATCGCCCTCCGCGCGTTTCACATCTGCGAAATATTTTCCGATTTTCAATGGGTCTTTTGTGGCGCTCCCATCCTATTGCAACGGCACCCTGGGAAGAGCAAACAAAGAGCACAATATTTTAAAAGAGCAGGCTTTGTTGTTTTTATGGTTGTTCTTGGACCTACTGTGGTGATGTAGGCTGCGGAGGAAGGGGTTATGGTATTGATGGTGAAGGCTGATAGCGGGTATGACTGGTGGCGACTCTAATTGGCCGGTGTCGGTATTGTAGCGCCTTGTTTTATGTCGAGAACGAGTAGGGGGGAATATTATTTCTAGGCACTTCTAGGCATTCGAGCAGAAGTGTTGGCAGAGTTGTGCGTCAGAATCGTATTAGCGCAGACTTGATTAGTAGACAGACGAAGGTCCAGGAAGTCCCTATGCAGCGCCCGATCAATTGATGGACAAATCGCATTGGGACCTTGGGTAGCCTACTGTGGCGGTATAAAGGAAACAGGTGTGTACATTGATATCTATAAGATTCTTTCCACACAGAACTGGCTGGGATAAAGAGGAAGTTGCGGACGTGGTTTCTTTGATATGTGTTACAAGTAGTAATAGTAGTAGAGAAAATAATATTGCTTATGTAATGCAAGGAGAGTTCCGTTTTTGTGGTCTTTTTCGATGTATATCCATAGCTTGCAAGAAAATGGTGCCACGTAAATACACTGACGCATGTTGGCCGATTACAGAACGGATTGTCCCACCACCATGAATGAGCACAAATGAGAGGCGGTGCATGTGTACGACATGTTCCAAGTACAAATTGAAACTATATGGGCAACAACTCAGTCAAATTTACGAGAGCGACGTAATAGTAGAAATAGCAACGAGAAATAAGAACGTACGAAAACAACGCTGATGACTCTACCCAAGAGACAGCCAACTAAGGAGGCTTTTAAAGGTCACCTCTGCATCGCACTATCGAAAGACGACAACTACAGCGAGCAAGCTTACGCGATCTGAGGCAGACATATTTGCCTCTTCTCGCTTCTCGATGCTCATTCGGGCGTATGCGTATTGTCTTCGTCATAGGACTGTTCCGCTTGGCACAAGGACTGAAACATAGACGCCGGTGGGTCTACGGCGGGCACCCTCAACATGTGGAACACGTTCTGGTCGCTGTTGTTCTAAGGCAAATGGGGAGTAGCGTCAGCGCTAAAGGCGATCACGCTGCGTTGTGTAAGCGTAGATAGTAGACGGTATAAATTGATAGTGGACTGAGTAGTAACAATGTCTTTATAGGGTTAGGATTGCAACCGTGATACAGTCGACGACTAGTCTAAGTTTTTCTAAGGTTCGTTCATACGGCACGTCTGCCTGAAGAAAGAGTTGTTCAGGGCAGTGCTCCGTGACCTGAAAACCAGGATCCGCACTGTGCTAGACACGCAGCGATGTCTACGGAAACAAATAAAGTGTAAAGACGAAACCACCGGGATATTGGTGAAACTAGGATCGTAAATGCCAGCGTCGTGTTCGTTTTGATTCCCTTTAGGACAAAAAGTGGGCGCTGGTGAGTGTTGGTGGTCATGTCTTAAGCGGTCTCCATCGGCCCTACAGCAGCCGCACAACAGCTACTTGGCGAGCAGATAGATCAGCGAAGCATTAAAAATGCCGAGTGTGTATAGGTTAACATAGTTTAGAATTTTTGAGCCTCTGTTTGAAAGAGACATATTTATCTAGTAAATGCTAGACGCCTGTTGACGCCAGGAGCTAAAAAACAATGCACTTGAGTGTTAATGGAAGTCTTGCATTTATATAGGCACCATACCGTTGACTTCACTTAGCAAAAGATGTGTCTCTGGCAATAAATTTTTCTTTACGTCTTGGTATAGCCTTTCATAGTAGATTATCGATTATATGTATATATATATATATATATATATATATATACAGAGTATAATTTATTATCGATCTTTCATTGCAAGCAAATTAGTCAACGCACGAATTCCTACATCCTAAACGCACATCTTTCATATGTATTCTCTCTTCTACTCTGTGCCATTTGTCGTTGTCACTGTCGTCGCAGCTGACTGAGCGGTCGTGATAAAACGGCAAGCCCAGCGGGAAGCTGTCAAATTGTCAAGGCTTTTTTTCGTTAAGCATTTAAAGCATCGGTACTTCAGCGTTCGGTCTAAGGAGTATAACCAGCCACTGAGCGGCTGGTTGGTTCTTTGGCTGGCGAACTTTGCAAAATATTTCTGTTCGTTTCTTGCCGTAGTCGGATTGTAGACGCCTGGCCAACATACATGATCAAACACGTGATCATTTATATTTCTGGTGTTACACTCTGAGATGAGCGACGAACTCCGTTAAGTTGCCTTGTCTAATCCATATGTCATGCGCATCATGCACCTGCAGCAGAACCCGCGTTTATTTGCGTAGATTTTCTAAGCTACTGAAATAATTTTCAAATATATATATATATATATATTCGTGTTTGTGCCTTATAAAAAAAACCGTAGCATATCGCAGGTTCAATTCGACATAACCTGCACAAGCTGTGAAACGGATAGATATAACTCATGCTTAAAACGCTAAGGTAACAAACATACATTTATATGCCTGTGATCTGTGTTATGCAACAAATTATGAACAAAATGAAAAGCTGGGTTTTATTTAGAAAGTAATCATAATAGACAGTAATGTAGTTCGTCACTCATTACGAATTTTTTTGCTAGGGTGTGCTGAAATATCCAAGCAAGTCTTATACGATTTTTCTCCTTATGTCGTATCCAGTTTTAAGTAAATATTTTAACACTGAGAAACTGAAAAGTTTATTGGGCAGTGCTGCCGCAGTCGGCGACTAGAGGATGTAGGTCTACAAAGATTTGGGTATACAGATCTATCTTTGTCACCGTAACGCTTTGCTGCGTGCTTATATATATATATATATATATATATATATATATATATATATAGTAGGGGCGCAACGTCTCTGTTATAAAAAGGAGCCACATGTGAGCACGTGGAGATATATATATATAGAGGAATCATAAGGGAGTTGTACATTATTAGATCGCGAACTGCAGTTTTGTTTTAAAGTGTGACAGCCACATCCGTAGTATGCGTACGGAATTCCATCACGGTCAAATGTCACACTTAAATTGCTGAATTTGGTAAATATTGTGAGAAGGGGAGGTTTAAGGCAGAAATCTTAGGGAACCCTAATGTGCAGTAGCCGCCGGTTGGTAGGCTGTTCACGACCCGATCTTAGTGATAAAAAGCTGCTCTCGCAAATAGGCTCTACACCAGTCAGCAAGTCGAGGGCCTATGTGTCTGTCTGTAGTCCTCGTTGTATTTGCCCTATCCCTCCTTGAATCTTCCTTAAAACACAGGGTGAATATGGCAAATAAAGTTTCTGCCAAGACTAGAACAAGCACCGCGTAGTTAATTGGAGGAAGTCTGTCGGGAGTGATTGTTAATTTACGCTTGGTTTGCCGAGGCTTGGTATAAATCAGCTCGGGTGTGAAATTAACGTCGGGCAAGATTTCAATTATTCTTATTGTTAGGATATGTAAATGTTTGACTGTTTAAGTACGGGAAATAGACTTTTGGGTTCGCAGTTTTGCGTATAAACGCTGGTTGTCGTAGAATTCTTTAAGATTCTCTGTCAATTATTATTATACTACTCGTAACGTAACTCAACGTAGGTACGAAAGAGCTACGGTGCAAGACACTGCAACGTCCTAGGGTGAACATTTACTATCTGACTAGGGTAGGAATGTTAATGCATCAGGTCTCTAATCGTTTTTAAGCTCAAGGCATCTTAATACTAAGGTAGCAAGTAGCTTCGCGTTCCTAAACGCCACTTAGTTCCGCATGCCTTGAATAGCAAGCCAAGCTTCTTGAGCAGTGTGGCCGATAAAGGCCATTCGCCTCAACTTAGCCCCACACATCGCACAAGCAAAAGGCCCAAGAAAAGGTTCGCAGATAGGCCCCCTATCCTTAGAGCGGTATGATGCCATCCGGAAAATGCCGGGATCCAGCATCGTGCTGCTAAATGTGGACATGGCAAGGCTGTAAGCCGGCCCCCACTTGAGGTGTCTTGTGCGGCTAAGAACACTGCACGACATGTCGGGACGATTATCCGAAATTCCTCTTGCTATTTTTGTGTTCTTTCAATTCTGTAGCTCGTTTGGATATTGCTAGGCTAAAAATAGCCTGGCCAAGCAAATCACCTTGTTGGACTGTTTCAGAGCGTACTGTTGTGCTCCGCCAAGCCAGGGAGAAGAGTCTCTGTAGCTCATTCTCAATAGTTCAGGAACTTTATTTTTGCCCCGTCTAAGATAAGTCTTTGCGTACGGCCTTGAATGAGTTGCGAAAATGCACTTTAATCAAAACTATCGCTGGCACTTTAACGCGTACAAACGAGAGAGCTGCATGCCCGGTCGTTTCAGTGCGACACTTCGCGACACCACCTGATGTGGTTTACACCGCGGTTTAAGTATTTCGTTACTTATGGCCAAGGCTATTTTGGCGGCAACTCTGTTTCAAGTCAGGTCGCAAACAATTGGCCCTATGGTATTTCCATTTTTAGACCCGCTCAGGAACGGGCCATAAATTGCAGGTAGGGAAACTTGCGGTGAAGTTCCGTTTAGAACTAATTTAAGAAAAGTATTTAATTTGTTTTGGAGAGAAACGGACGATAGTGAGATGCAGCTGTAAACGAAAATTTTGACTGCTTTTATAACCGTAATATTATTAGTATTAATATTGTATAATTGTGATACCTGTACATAGTAATAAAAATACCTTATATATTATTATTATTATTATTATTATTATTATTATTATTATTGTTGTTTTTTCTTATAACGATTTGCCTCTCTAAGCAATTTAAAAAACGATTGCAATAAAAATAATATAAGCAATATTGTAGATGTAAGTTACCTAATATATCAGTAATTGCGATACATGTACATATTGAATGATAATAAAAAACCCTTGTTCCAAAAAAAAATATTATTGATATTATTATTATTATTCCTATCATTTTTAATAATATTACTTTTTGTTAAAAAGGCGTATTACTTTTGATTAAAAATGTAATATATATATATATATATATATATATATATAATATATTTATATATATATATATATATATAATATATTTATATATATATATATATATATATATATATATATATATATATATATATATATCAAAGATTTTTTATCACTATTTTAAATTTCTTTAAATCGTCTACATTGGTTCGAACACATGATCTCGACCTAGTCCTTAGGCAATACTCACAGGTCTATGTTGTATGCAAATAAGTACACTTTGATATTGGAGAACGTCCAAAAATGCTTTACTCGTGGACTTGAGGCCAGAGGTGGAATGCCGATCATGAAAATATTGGCCTACCACCCCTCTTAGAGTTATACAGGGAAGCTGTTTCTAACCTAAGTGCAGTAAACGGTTTTTTACCACCACTATATTAGCGAGTATTATTCCCATTTTGATTTTCAAACTAGATAACATAAAAGGTTTTCTGTATTTGTTCACATGTTTGCTGTGTTGAAATCAGGTGTGAAATATGTGAAAATTATTTAACAAAACATATGTGTGTCTACACACACGTTTATACACATGGATTTATTCGGCTTTGATGGCCTACAACATGGCATCTATGACGCGCGTCACCGGCAACAAATGTCCACACGGCAGACGACTGCGAATGGCTGGGGTAGGGTGTTCGGTGTACTGTATGATGTGAATTTGCCTATGTGCGTCTTGTCTATGTGTCGATGTCCAGTCCTCTAGTTCCTTCAAGAATTACGTAGCTCTTTCTGAACAAATGGCGGCCAGTCGGTGATGATGTACGTGATAATGCCAATGACGATGATGGTGGCGGTTGTGGTTGTTGTGGCGGTTGTGGTGGTTGTGGTGGTGGTGTGGACGGAGGGACACCACCGTTATGTTTGCTGGTGTTGGACAACGGAGCCACTGGCGGGGTTCTCGCCCCCGGAGGCTGCTGCTGCTGCAGTGGTGAAAGCAGCAGCAGCAGGCGAGCTGGATAACGTGACGTGCACGCCAATCGTCGTCTCTGGCAGAGGCCAAGGCAGCAGTCGACGTTTTTTATTCCGTATTCCGTCCACCACTAGAGCTGGTGGTGGTGGTGGCGGTGGTCCTGCGCCTCATGCGGCCATGCCAACGCGAACGAACGAGCCAGCGACTTCTGACGACGGCCAAAGGGGAAGCCGGAAGGCGAACTGGCTATTCGAAGCGTTGCCACACCTCGACTCGACTCGTGAGCAGATTCGTCAGCACAAGCATGTCTCTCCTATGGCATGGCTTTAAGCAGGCATAGCGGCATTCAGTTGAGCGCGTAGATGGCGCCCCCGCTGACGCCATTCGTCAGCTCGCCTGCTTCTTGACCATTCATTCGTCCATTGGTCTGTGTGTTGGCCGGTTGGTCGGTTGCTTGCTCTTGTGTTCTTTTTTTGGCCTTGTCTTTTTGCAGCCTTCTCCAGTTAGTGCAGCTGATGCTGCACCTATCACATGCGCGATTGTTGCGATTACTACGGCTCACATGCACTGTTACTATGACTACAATTACCGTAACGACAATCATCGCATTCAACCTACGTAACACCTACGGCATGAACGGTGAGCCACGTGGCGACGTGACCATGTGTCTCTGTCCTTATGCAGTGTTCGGCATTCGGGTTGTCATCTCATGGCTATGCTGGTCAGCGTATCCGCCCATCCATATATCCGCCGGGGTCTCCCTTCCCTCGACTTCAGTCATCAGTCACTACTCCGTCGATCAATCAATGGGGGTCTGTATTGGCTTCCATCCTTCCTGTATGTGTCCTTATTCGCCATACGAAAGATTTTTATTGCCGCGACAATGACAAATGCACGTGTAGTTACGGCACGTACATGAATGCGCACTCTTCACTCGAGTGGGCACCTCTCTTTCAAATGGTACCGAACGGTAATAGCATCAACACAACAGCCGCGGCGAAACGTACGAATAGAGCGGGCTCATTGACTCTTCGAATCGTTGGTCGATGTGGACGAACAACCGACGATACGTCGACTACTTGTCGCCATGCGTCTGCTCTATCTCCACATTCTTCTTTCTTCTTCATCGTCTTCATCTTCTTTACTTCGACTACCCCACGGGACGGTGTTCTTGCTTTCCGTCCTTCCTTTCTTCGCCCCCCCCCGGCAGACCGTCTACCTGCTTATATGCCTGTTCGCCCAACCGTTTCACGAATTTGTTCGAACAATTTTGCAGCAGAGTTTGAGTCGTCCAGGCAAAACACCTAAGGCCAATGAATCGTGCATATACAGATGCGTGTATCGAGCCGTAGTTGTTTCGTGATCGTGGTCGCGGATCAAAGTCGTTCTCGACGGGCAGAAGGCAGGATATCAAAACCTCAAAGCTTCTGCTCCCGCTGCCAATTGGCTAGCACACAAAATCACATTGTTTTATATACGTCTCAATGAAAAGTTGGTCTTCTTGTCGTTGCACGTCTGTTGATGCTTGGTACATTCATCTACATACGCTTGTCTAGATGTACATTCTCCTACATACATGTCTAGATGTACATTTTCCTTCTACCCACATGTGCTGCGATCAGGCGAACTATACGTCAGTATATATATATATATATATATATATATATATATATATCACTAATCGCCGCAGCACTAGAAACCAATAACAGTAATAGAAGTGACAGTAATAATAGCAATACAATAGGAGAAGGATCAGGTTGATATGCTCCGTGTCTCCGTGTCTCGTAAGTCGATGTGTGCTAGTGCCCACTGTCATGAATACGATGAGCATGCTACGACGGAAAGAATAGAGCGCCATCTATTGTATTGTTGTCGCCGTTGCTGCTTGTGGCTAAAACCTCACTTGGGCAACTGGGGGGGGAGGGGTGACAAAGCAATACATTCGGTTATTAAGGTGCCAGAGAGAGCTAAAGTGGCAATCTCTTCTATAAAGAAATGGCTGCAAACACGTCCATATATATATATATATATATATACATACATACATATATTACAGAGTGGCTTTGCGATAAGTCTATGGGCTTTGTCTCACACCCTGAAGTTCGTAGGTTTCGATGCAGACGGTCATTTTCTGCATTCGGCACTGCTCTGCTCTCGGAACATGTTTTGAATCTGTAGAGTCTGGCTGGCTAAGGCTGGTTCGGAACGCACCCCCGCACACAAGGCGGTTGTAGCACCAGCGACAAGCCTTCCTCCGTTTTTCCTTTCTGATTCTTGCGCTGATTTGGCGTGCTTTTGCTGGGCGCGCTTACTCGCCCTACCCGTCTGCCTTATTCCGGGAGGTGGAGCGCGGAGAGTGTTTCCACAGAGTGGGCAAAGGAGGTGGCAGGCAAGGGGTGCGTTGCGTCATTTATATTTCCGCCCCGTTCCACACCCCTGCAGTTTTATTCTTTCTATGTATGTATATATATCTTACGTATACGCATATATATATATATATATATATATATATATATATATATATATATATATATATATTCTCCTTTGCACTCTTCGTTCTCACGTTCTCTTGCTGTAGCGTTCTTAGATCGTTGTAGATGGAGTACGGCTGGAGTCAATAGCCACGATCTCGATGATGATGATGATGATGATGAGGCCGGCCAGAGGAATACGACGTTGAAACGAAACAGTAATAAATGTTGTAGATACGAATAGTTGGCGGAGAAAGAGGGGGAAGTAGAGAAACGGAGCGGTGCCAGTTGAGGGGGTAAATGTGGAGAACGAAGGCAACCGTTAACATAGTGTAGCGGGAATCTAGTTATCATTTGTTGCACGCAAGTTTGACGTTTACAGTCAGCGACTGCTTGCTACATGACTACCGTTTTTATCGTTATTATTATTCTTATTATTATTATTATTATTATTATTATTATTACTATTATCGTAAGGGAACGGAGTGACTAATGAGTGGACGTAGCAGCATGACGTAGTCATGCTGCTGCGTCCAAATAGGCGGTGCTTGCTCGGACAAACAAAGACAGCTGATGAGACATGCGACACACAGCAAAGTCTCCTTTCAACTACAACAGCGAGAGCAGCGGGACAAAGCGGCGACATCTGATGTCTGTCTGTTTTCTTCCACTGCACTAAGTGGAGGCCCGTCGCCGTAGCCGACGTGAGTTCAATAGGCGGCTGCCACCGCCTATTGCATATAGACGCCGTCTGTGGCGGCTCTTCTTTGCAACCGAGCAAAATACTAAAGTGTAATTTTTCTTATACGTTTGTCTATAATTGAAAAAATAGAGAGGGGTCTAAGCGGACGTGTCTCTAGCCTTGCGTCGCGGCATAAACATCTATGAAAGTATTGTTGCGCTAGAGTTAATGGTAGTAGGTATGATTGTTATGTGGTGATGCCGGTGTCTTGACAGGTTTTGTTCGGGCGTTTAACAGCTTTATGACTGAAACAAGTTACGCTCACGTACGGTTATTACAATAACGTCTTAGACCATAACACGCGTAACCACGTAAGCATTTCTGTGTGTAAGCACGTCAACGTTGTAGATGCCTACATCTACAAAGACATTGCATTACAGGGAACAAGCTTTTACACTTTAAACTCCTGCTCGCGGAGTCTATGGCAGCACCAGTGATTACGAGCATGCGCCGTCGCTTTTGCCGTAGCTGCCGTAGTTTCCAGGCAAGGGAGATTTATTAACACTATCCGTTCTTAGCCCCTATATATATATATATATAATCCGACGGCTAAATGCTAGTCGATTGCGGGTGAGAGAAAATCATAGTCACGGTAGGAGAGGTCGAATAGACAACCCAGATCTTTGCAGGCTGACTTTCGGCCAACATTTGACGTCCACGGATTTGCCTTCGCATTGCTTGCAAGGCAAACCCCATAAATACAAATGTGCAACGGTGGGAATCGAGCCCGTGCACCTGCTATGTGTCTCCTCCAGTCGCGATGCGCGCGCGAATGCATCCACCACGACATCGGGCTCGACGAGTAGACAAATTAAAAGACAGTACGGAAGAACATGGTGACACTTTGTTTCTTCATTGACATTTTCTGTCGGCACCAAAATATATATGCATATATTGCATATACAAGAGATTAATGCAGCAGCGGTGCAAATAGCAGTGAGATGCCGTTGACTCAAGAAGTTGACGCACATTACAAAGAACGGTAGATTCGAGAGAACGTCGAGCATGACGGAACAGGGCCAGGCAGACAAGATAGGGCAAAGCAACGGGCCTCTGAAAATCAACAAGGTGCGGCAGCCATCGGCGTTACCCGACCGCCGCGGCTCGGGATTTCTCGCTAGTGCAAATATCTGCCACTGACCACAACAATGACATGTTGGGTTCGGCATGGGATCAGCGCAAAAAAGGCCAATTAGTGTACGCACACACCAACGAACGAAAGCACAGCGGCCACTGGGACGCCATCGGATAACTGTGCCCTGTCTCGATGCCACTCGTGTTTTGTCTCTACGTCCAAACAGGCTTGCTTCCGTACAGGTTTAGTGTGTCAACAATGCAGCTGCGCTTACTGCAGATCATGATGGGTTGATTAAGTGTTGAGCTGAACACCTCCTGGTAGTACAGCCTACAGCCAGCCTGGCGTTAGTGCTATGTGAGTTGATGCCAATGTGCGTGTAAAGACGTGAATGTGGCCAGACGAAGCACTTAATGTCTCATCTGCCTTTGATCGAACCAACAGAGCAACAACGCTCAATTTAGATTCACCGAGGAACGAAGCCTATCTCTCGGCATACTCCCCTTTCTCCTCTGTCTGGCCGGGCAGTAAGAGTTGGCAGTGATGGTGGCGATGGCTTGCTAGTGATCGGCCAATGTGTCTGTTGTCTCTGGAGGACGTTTCAATTTAAAGGCGCACTGCGTTTCGCCGAGTACGCGTCACCCGTGCCGCATCGAACGAGGGGACGGACTCACCCAACAAGCTACGCCAACTGGTTTCGGCAAAAACAGACATGGTTCAATGGCTCGAACATAGCCTTTTGTCGAAGCTCCCCGTTGTTCATGAACGTCTACCACGGCTACACGTTGAAGGCAACTTAGGGCATACAATTCAATCAGCACTTTTGTTCCTCTTTTTTGCTACGCATTCTAAAAAAATCACTGTGTTTTGTAGGTCGGGCATTGTCATAATAGTAACAATGGATTGACATTTTCATATGATCTAACCATCTAGTTCATATTCATGAGTATATTTTACGTTGCGGGCTTGAAAGCAACCACACAGCACATCGATCCTTTTGTTTCTGCTGTAGCCGTCATTTGCGCAACCTATCGTTTACCTAGAAGCTTCGCGTGCGACTTCGAAACAGAAAAGCAAATTTGGTTGGCGTTAGTAGTGTCAAGAAGAGTAATCAAATTACTCCTTCTTTATAGTTAGAGTTATGACAGTAGCATGTGCAGTTGCGACATGGTCTGGCGATCGCTGTGAATATTTATCTGTTGTAGAAACATAGATAGTTAAAACCCTGTTCAGCTATCTAGAACTCGTTGTGGTTTCTTATTAGATATAAAACATTATTTACACAGGGTTCAACACCGAGCGTCAGTAAAATATTATACACGCTTAAAATAATTGGATTTTTAAGAATATTTGGATAAGGATATTGTAATATATCCAGAGATACATGTTAAGGTATCCTGAGAAAAAAAATATGGAGCTTAATTAGTATTACTGAAAATGCCGTGACTGATATAAGATACGCGCCCTTACAACTACTCCAGTACGTCGTTTAGATACTGAGCGACTCCCGATGAAGTGGGTAGACACAACTTCTGTCGTTTACGACTTCCGTAAACGCCCGGATTTCAGGCCCGAAAAGTCGCCAGAAAGGAGATTTTCTGTTCTCCATTTTTGCTTTATCCTTACCACAAGCTGCAAAAATCAATTAAAAGCTGCAGGCGACGAATTTTCATTCAACGTTTTAAAATTTACCCTAAAGTCGTCCCGATAAAGCAAAACCACTCAGCTCCTTGTCATTCTGTTTTTGGTCTTAGTATAGTTTTATATATAAACGTCATGTTTTCTAAAATCAAATAGACTACCAGTTCGTGCGCGTGTTTGTTATACGGTAGCAATTCATGCCATATGTTAGATGGGTAATCACATGTAAGGCAAGAGATTGCAACAGCGGTTATTTCATGTAATCATATTCGAAAGCAAATACATAGCAACGTATTGCAAATGTCGCTTTTACTGGCAGCATATTGTAGAGCGTCTTATTTTATGCCAGCTTGTCATAAGGGAACCTAACTGTCACTAACGCGTAATAGATATTCGACGCCTTCAGATAGGTTGTACAATGAGCGACGCCTTGTTACAAATATATGAATACATATGTATATAATAGACAGACAAAAGTAATGTATGTCGCTTCTGTTATATGTGGTGCACTGCTCTTACAAAAGCAAGACAACGATAAGAACAATAAAAGCAATAACTACATCACAACAACAGCAACAGCAAGTGCAACAACAGGGCCTGGTATCCATAGTTTATGTATATCTCTATATGCCTCAGCTGTGGGAAAATAAACACTGCCAGCCACACACACATATATATATATATATATATATATATATGCATATGAGCGTGTGACTAGTGATAAGCAGCGGTGGCAGAAAGCTTCCGGCATTTTCCTTTAGGATAACTGGTCGTGTCCTGGCGTCGCAGAGTCAGAGGCAGCCGTTGAGTTGGACGAAATGCATCACCCAGTGGGTAGTTGGTCAAGCGTAGAATTGCGAGACATACAGAAAGAAAGAGAGCGAGAGAGAGAGGGCGGTGGAGCGGATCGTCACAGGACGGGAGCGGTGGGAAGAACGTTCTTGGGGTGGTCGTGGGGAGATGGGTCGTTCTTCCGAGAGGATGCCGCGCCGGGATCTATGTCACCGTACGTATGCATGCATGCATGTATTCACTCACGTCGCGCGTTTTTCTGCCCTCTGCGTTGTGACACTGACACTATTAACTCGGTTGGAATGTTCCATTAACAGATACGCCAGTGGTTCGAAGCGTGCATCGCACGCTAGTATAACTTGGTTCAACTTAGCCCTTGCGTCGTTTATGTGATGGCCCTATACTGCTGCTGGCGCTTGGCTGTCCATACCGTGGCCGGCGGCGGCGGCGGCTGTGGTGGTGGTCATGGCGGTGTTCGGTACTGACTGTGTTGTGAATGACCTCCACTGTAACTGCCCGATCCTAAATAGTCCGGAACAGAAACGACGCCCCCGACGGGAGGCTAGGCGCTTGCACACGAACTGACTTCTGTTGCCAGGAGGTGCGAGCGGGGCGCATAAAACCTCTTGATGAGAAGAAGAGACCAAACAGAGAGAGATAAGCGTCAAGCGGTTCGGAACGGGACGGAACGTAGGGAAGGGCACGACAAGGAGCGCTGCACTGCACCGTCTGCAGTGCTGCTGGAGCAGCAACTGCAGCGGTAGCTTCATAGGCATCCTCGGCGCTTTCTTCACCTGTTCACCGACAACCCGCTCACATTAACAGTAGCCTAGACATTTGCATGACAAGTGCGGGCATAGTAAGTTAGTTTCGGGCACTTCATGCTTACCCAGGACCGAGTGATAATAACTATGATAAATAGTCAAAACAATTGCGTGAATCTGATTCGTAAGCTTTCTTGGAGTGACATGGTTGAATGGAGGGAATCCATGATGAACGCAAGTTGGTTATCATAGCTTATTCGGAGCGCCGCTTTGTAATGAACTGCAGGATTTATTTTTTAATAATCCAAAAGAAGCTTGTATATTTTTTATATATTTTGTCTAGAGGCTTCAATTATGGCCTCCCTTATCTTAAAAGTATTTTCATTCATTGGCAGCCGTATCTCTGATTGCTGTGCCCGAACGCTTAATCTCGTGCCCTATCTGCGTTGCTGTGACCGCTTTGCTACCATCGCCTCTAGGCTGCGTTAATCTGTAACGAGGTGCCAAACCACAGTTGTTCTACTAGCAGCAGTAGCAACAACCACCTCCCTCTCTCTCACGCACCCATTTATCTGCCGGCCTTTCTCTGCTTCCTTCTTCAAGCCCTTCCTTTATACACTTCTATTTATGCTATGCTGGTACTACTACAACCCTCATCACGACTACTACTACTACACTTGATCAGCCATTAAGCCTTGACAGAGACGGCCCCGTTGGCTGACTATTATTGTTGCCCCTGGTTACAGCGTGCTGTGCGCGAGGGAGAGAACCATGCAGAGGTATTTAAGCCCTCCATCTACAAAGTGCTGGGCGGACATTAAATTTAAATGTTTAATTTTGGCTGAGTGTTGCGAATGCGGTGTGTGTTTCTCTCACTGAGCGGGCGTTACTGATAGCGCCGCGCCTTTTGCACAGATAGAGTTTGTTAGGCGGCAATTTCGGGCGAATGAACTCTAACCCCAATCTGGCGGCCACACTACATTTCCCCGCTGCCTGTTCCTCTCTGCTGCCCTCCTTTGCTTAGCTTGGAGAACCAGAGTAAGAAGGACGTCTAATGATAAACGACAGTACGGTCAACGCGGTGAGCACTAGCCAGAATGACAATCAGAATAGCGTATTTCATGTAGGAGGACTATTGGCTTGAAGCCAAATTCGCTGAACCTTTAGATGGAAGTGTTCCCAAAAGGAGAGGCAAATGGGGTTGAAAGTGAATACTTCAGCGTCTTAATAGTTTGCTGATGTCCATTTGACGATGACCTGGCTGAGCGTATAACCCTTCAGGACCAAGTTGAGGAATATATTCGTAAGCTGTCCCGGATTTGCTTGTATAAGTGAGAACTCGGACCAGCACGCATGCCTCTGTGTACGTGTATTCATGCAACTTGTTTAAGGACGACAACCTTGTTTGCATGACGAAATAGTTTGGCGATTCCTTGATGGCACGCATCTTAGCTCAAACGACCGATTTATAACAACCCTGAAAACAGGTTGCCAACGACCACGTAAAGTGTAACAACCCCCATTGAACAATGTGCAAGTGAACGTGATAGAAGCAAGGTAAATGCGCTGAGGTGGTGTCTAAAATTGAGCGTTGAACAGACGCGTTTTCTCTAAACATTTCGATACTCAATTGACGTACGCTTTCGGGTAGCTTACCCGCCCTCCCAGAATCTCGGTACAGCCCTAATTCTCGGTCTTCTTCCTAAAGCCCAAAAAGAGCTTCTTCGTGCCTACGAACGTGAATAACTTACGAAATGGAGATACAAACGTTACATTGCACTGCCACACGCTACGTTGAAACGTGTAAAAATGGAATAAATCTGTTTTATTTATTCGTATTGAACATCGTTGAATATAAGCTTTAAAGTTACTGCGCAGACGCGGCTCTCCTGCTCCATTGACGGAGTCATGGACCTCGCTGGAGAGTATTTCTTCACTTGCCTTACGGCTGACACAAAGTAACAATTTGATGTTGCCGAATTCTGATGCGACTATGATGAGTTGTTTGCCATCATCTTTGGGCCGACGAGAGCAGCGGCGTCGTACGAGCCACAATGAAGTGCTTGCGAGCTGTCACAAAGACACAATGTCTCTGAGCTCCATGTTCCTCCATTTTTTTGCGTTTCGTTCGTTCTATTTTATAGCCCGGTGTACGGGGTAGCATCAAAGCTCAAGTCAGCAGGCGGCGATGGCCGTCGCTGCATCTATGGTCTCTCTGCGACCAGCGAACACAAAGGAACGCCACTAGGAGAGCGCGCGGGAGAGAACGAAACGCTGGCGAAGGTCGTCAAAGTGGATGATAGCTTGAAGAAGCACGAAACATCGAAGAGAAAATGAATGCTCAGTCCAAGCGGCGATGGAAGCGCAGCTGGAGCATCGTCCGGACGAACGAACGAGGGCTTGTCATGTTTTATCATTTGAACGGTGTCACTGACGTCCGTCCGTCCGCCGATCCACACTATCGGTCGTGGTGCGTCATTGCGATACTCCGCAATTTGTCCTTGTTGTGTTGCGGATCTCCAGTTGGCCGACATTCACCGACAGACGGGCAACAACCAACAGGCCAGCCAAACAGAAGAAAAAGGACTAGCAATATGACGCCGGTCATCGACAACTACCTCATGTACCGACGGCTTGACCCCTTCCAACAATTGAAAAGCAGTATTCGTATATATACATATATATATATATATATATATATATGTACTACAAGCAAATATGCTAAGAGCTGTTTGGCATTGTAGTGGTATTGTTTATCAGTCTTTATTCGATATATATATTACAAGCCAACATGCCAATGCTGCTCGGCATCATAGTGGCATTGTATATATATATATATATATATATATATATAAGGTAGTTCAACAAGTTCTTAAAATAAAAACCACGAATTTTCCAAATCTTGTTTTTCATTTTTTCATATTTGATATACTCCCCGAGACGCTCAATACACTTTTCCCAGCGAGATTTCAGAGCATTTATACCCCTTGAGTAGAATTCCGCGTCTTTAGACTGAAAATAGGCATTGACAGCAGCCTTAACCTCTTCATTGCTGGAAAAACGCTTTTCACCGAGACTATTCTTCAAATGTCTGAAGAGGAAATAATCAGAGGGGGCCAGGTCTGGTGAATAGGAAGGTTGTTAAATAAGTTCGAACCACATTTGAGCCAGTTTTGCCGATGCTTGCCGCGACTTGTGTGCAGGAGCATTGTCCTGGTGAAGCAGGACAATCTTCTTCTGCAAAGCGGGCCGTTTCACGATGAGTTCTTGCTTCAGGCAGTCCAACAGTCTTGCATAATATTCTCCCGTGATCGTTTTACCGCTTTTACCGTTTCTCATCTTTAAGTTCTCGTGCAGGATGAAATGCACACTACCCAAACCGATCCTCAAGGCCTCGGCTATCTCCCTAATGTTCACTCGCTTATCTGTATCTACGATTTTTCTCACTTTTTCCACGTTTTCCTCATCAGTTGCCGTTTTTGGGCGTCCTGAATGTAGTTCATCCTCGGTGCTCCTGCGACCTCTTTTTAACTTATTAATCCGGTTAGAAACAGTGGCAAAACATGACGCAGAGTCACCGTACAGCTCGTCTAACTCAGTTTTCACTTGGGTCGCGTTCCAACCTTTGAAATAAAAATGCTTGATAACCACTCGAAACTCATTTTTCTCCATTTTTAAAAATCACGGCTATACGTTGCACGGGAAAAGCGATCAAACGAAATCGCAACGGCCAATCATTATAATATTTTAACTGCTAGCAGTCGAAAAGTTGCCGTTTCTAATGGCGCGCCAAAATTCGAATTCTGAAAAGCTCATTTTAAGAACCTGTCGAACTACCTGTATATACGAGATTTAGTACAATTTACAGTTTTTACAACTTTTTCTCAATTGCGTATAGGGTGGGCTGAGACCACGTCAGCATGTGCTCCGGGCGGACGCAGCGTTCCCGCGTTGGACGTCGAGATCAAGGCGTTGTCTCAAGCCCGCAGATCGCTTGTCTCCTGTTGCCAGGTTCAACTGCTCACCGAGTATTTATCTTTTATATATATATATGTGTGTATACATGCAAAGGTTGTGATGCATATGATTTTGGTGCATTTATGATGCATATGATTTTGGTTAATTTACATATCTCCTCTATTTTCTGTGCCAAATATGTGATAAAGTTGTGAACCACAATTACTAATATAGCGTCAAAACGCCAACTAAGCCACACTTCTACAATCATACTCGTTTATAACCGTCTATTCGTGAGGAATCTAAGTTAACTGTTCCTACTGATGGCCCGAATGCCACCACATCGCTGGACTTAGATATCGCAATGCCAACACTAAAATCATCGGGTTTATTGCTGTGGTCGGAAATCTGTCTGACTGTTTTGACCCATTTTTGTAAGTTCTCATTGTATTAAGCATTTTCATTGTTCCACTGAGAAATGGCCGAATGAGACGGTGTGGACTCTGCAACCGCTGTACGCGTGCAAATTACAATTTGAGGTAGTTTGATTTCCGTGATAACTATACTCTACTGTTCTTGTTCGACAAAGGCGCACACGAAATCATGCACATCAGTAAAATATGTATTTTCGCGGTGGCCAGCTCGAATGTAAATGGGTTTAGTCTGTGCAAATGTACCGATATCCATCGTTCGTCTGTTGTTTCACAACGCCGATTGATGCAATGGAACGTCTGACATATGTGTGTTTCTACATCTCATTTAAGATAAATTTGGCATGAAAAGCACATGTTTCTAGGCTGATCCAGAGGATGCGGCTCTGCTACTTCAATTTTTTCTGCAGCGACCGTAATTGAGCTCACGGTGATCTCACAGCCGAGCAGATAACGCCTCTATATTTGCTTACACAGCAATCGCGAGAGATATGAGAATACCTTTCGGCCTAGAAAAAAAATGCTAAAAACATGCAGCTATATCTTGCACATTGCATTTTTTTTCATTTGTGTGGTTTGAATCATTGCTGTATCGGGTTTCTCTCTCTTGGGTAAGGTAACTCACATTATATAGTCTACTCAATTCGGCGCTTGACCGTTGTGTCTTGATCCTTTCCTACCGTCACAATTTGATAAAGATGTAGTCTTTATCAGTTTGGTTCGTTAAGCGCATGGTGCAAAGATTGAAGCATAAATCTTTCACAGCCGGCTAGGCCTAATAGATGTGCGGTAAAAACAAGTTATATATCTGCTCTGGTACTATACAATATTTTGAAAGCGTGCGTTTAAGCTTCGTGCACCAAGCACATTCTGCCAGTGTTTCTACTAGTCAGCATTTCCCGCTTGGCGTTCCCATTGCCTAATCATAGGTATTGTGGCCATGATGTTGTCAGGAAACAACGCACATTCTCCGACTATAAAAATCAGACAAGAAACGCCACGCCAGCTGAAACCACGGAGCGCAAAGTTCACTTGCGTGGGCACGAATTATTTATACGGGTGATGATGGCGGTAAAGCGTGTTCACCTCACGCGCGATTTTTAACGCAACGGTTGCCATCCCGGTGACGTTTCGTGTCCGACGGACTTCCGGAACTGTTAGCACGAATGGGGCACACAACATCTGCCAGTGCGACAAACTTCAGACCCTTGGCTATTGAATCAACCTGTACACTGTGGCCAGACCTACATATAGTGGAGTTCGGTGCGTCAGCGGCTGGGACCACTGCGTGGCGTTCTATTAATGTTGCAACGCCAATAAGTTTTAGGTATGTCGATGTGAGGGAGCAATGTGCCCGACCTGCGCGCCCAGTAGCCTCGGCGTTAACGTGGCATAGTTAAATTCGCTCTATGCTTCGCCGTATCCAAGCATGCTCCCCCTATGGGTCTCCTGTCGGAATGTATGAGAGAGCTCAAATGCAATGACCTACAGCGGCGCCATTTATTGCCATGGACGCTACTATGGGGTTAGGACTGACACTATATTGCTGTTCGCTAAAGTTTACAGCATTTTGTTTAAGCACACGCAACGAGTGTTAGGTGCAGTTTGCAAAATCCAGCCGGTTAAGATAGCACTGATTTTGGCAGCACTAGAAAATTAGTTCAGTTCCCATACAATCTATAATCTACTCGCACCATTTTCAATGTGTACATGATTCGTAGAAGTAAAGGAAGATAACAATTCTTTTACATAAACTGAAAGCAGGTAGTGTGGAGCTCTATGCCGATCCTGTTGGCGTAACACCCGCAAAAAAAAACTCTCATCAAAGGCCTTAGGACAAGGCTAGGATTTGAAACCGTTTTTCAATATTACATCTAGTTTTGTATGTACCAGACATTTCCCTTTAATTTTCGCAGCAATATCCTTTATGATATTTCAGATATGGATGTCGTACAAGACTGCGGCCTACTGAACCCGTAGATCTCACGAGATATACCAGGATATTACTTGGGCCGCAGCAGTGAAAGTAGTTTTGTTGGCTGTTGCAATCTTGAGGGCTAACTGAGCGCCTCTGCGTTTATATATATATATATATATATATATGTGATCGTTTTTGTAACTTTAGCTGTTGCGTGGTGCCTATGTGAGGTGCCTATCAAGCCGGTACCCAAATGAATCTTGCTTTACTGGAGAAAGCAATGTAATATCCCTCTTCTATTCTCAAGCTCTATGCGGAGTGAGCCAGACATATGATTAGTACCGGGCTCAAGCATTGTACTGCATGTAGAATATATGTGTGTAACTGAAGATTTGCTGAAATGACTGATACCTTATCGCTTTACTTGACTTCAGCTAGTGCATATGTAAGGCATGCGTGAGGCGAACATTTCGCACACCTATGTGTAGCGTTCATATGGGCATACATAACACAAACAAAGGAATTACGGCTAGGCCTTCCCCGCATTGCCTATGTGTGGCGAACCACGGTCGCTCTCGGGGACCACAAACGCGCGAATGATAGGCCTACCACGCATGTTGTAGACTGGGCACCCGAGTAAGTCCACCTATTGCCTATCTGTCACTACGTACGTGCTAGGAGTGCATCTTGAGTAGGTCGAAGCGTCAAACGGCGCTTAAAATACGTCGCAATATGGGGGCCAATGCACGGCTGTCATCTAGGCAAGATCATGCCGTATGCTAAGGGCACGTTTTCTCCATCATAATTGGCCAGATGAGAGAAGGCGACTGCGACACGCCAGCTGCGTTATGATTTCGTTATCTAGTAACAAGTTTAGTGTAATACGGCGTTAAGTCACGCTTTGCCGCTCGAAATGATACATTTCAATGGCCGCTTTCGGTCCTGCCGCTCACCTAATGCTTCATTGGTAGTTTTCCCTCTGTCACGCAAACCTACTACACTCCAAGATAGCGCTAGTTGGCCAAAACTGTGACGTGTCTGCTTAACTATTTTTCACGCAGTAAACCTTGCAACCAGCTGTGCTGTCCCTTTTTCTAGTTGTCCGTATTTGTTTCTCGTGCCCTTTAGACGTGGATGCCATTCCCACTAAGCTATGTGGCAAAGTGTTCGTGATTTTCTCTCCTCTTTGCGTCCGTGGAGCTAGAATGTGTTTAGGAGTATAGCCAATAATGCTTCTGTTTGAAGGCAGTGAACACACATTCAATTTAGAACATTGCCAAGATGCTTACGTGCGATTTGCGCAACCTTAACTTGAACTCCCGCCATCCCCATGACGGTATATGAAAGAAAGGTCAACGTGATTTCGTGTAACTTCTGTTTGTGTGTAAACAAATATCTCAATTGTGAGAGAAATCTAAGACAATCCATGAATACTTTACTTGCTGTCAATACATAGGTAACAATATTTAGTCAATAGCCTCAGTGTTCGAACATACAGTTTTGCCGTTTGCTTCTAAATTAGAATAGAAGAAAGAAGATTTTTTTCATGCAATAATACGCTCTGCGGACTGCAGTTCCGCTGCAAGTTGACGGCAAGTATACTGCTTGTCATCAGTTCAACTGTCATACTCAGCAACTATTTTACTCAGCAGTGTTGCTAGCCACGGCAGCTACCTCTATCGTGTGAGAAATCCCAGAAAAACAACAAGTTACGGAAAGAAGGTGATAAAGAATTAGGAGTCGTTGCCTTTATCGAGACATTATATATACCATGTCCAATGCTGCGACCGATATTATCCAGAACGTCAAGATCAAAACTTTGCCTGCAATTTGGGCCCTTTAAAAGGCCAATGATTACTAGAAAGTAGACCCTTTGCAAATGCCCAGTTAAGCTCATTCAGTGTCGAGAAATGTGCAGGCAATATGTCAGCTCTATCGACTATAGGGATAAGAATTTTCTGCGTGTTTTGATGTATCACCTATTTTGTAAAGGTGAATACAAACCAGTTGTTATAAATATTTCATATTTAAGCTGACGTAGCTCCTATGAGCAGATCTTCTGATTACTCTGCCCAAAAGCTGTTGGATTCGTGCTATAGTACCGGTGCGTAAACATCTGGTCAGATTTTTTACTGCGTTCTCTTGTGCAGCCTTTGCATAATCATCATACCGAAGCCGAATATATGAAAGCTGGTCGGGTCGGGTAAGGTGAGGCTTTTGGGCAAATCTGAAGTGTTTGCGCTCATATTTCCTTTACAGCTGTCAATTTGTCGGCCTGTAAACCTTTCGACCTATCTGTGTCTGTTCATTACAATTACATTGCCAAAATTCGGAAACGCGGCATGAAGCTGTTGTCCGTACGGCAAGAGTATTTACTATTTGAGGACGATCATTTTGCCGCTGCTGCCGTCTATAACAGCAGCGGCCCTACTTCAACGACCACCGTAATCATCATCATCATCATCATAAACCACGTGGGCACCCTATTTTTGTGTAATGGCTTTGCTGTCGACTTCTTGGGCTCTTGGAACAGCGCCGGCCCATCAGAGAATCGAGATAGGGCGAGATAGAGTTGCAGACAGGCCGAACAAGCGGATAAACTAGCAGTCGTTGGCGGAGTACGCTGCCGTTTGCCGTTCTTCGACTGTCATGCCCTTTCTCGGCGCGTCTGGTATGGTCGCGTTCTCTTCGCGCACCCCCCCGCCTCCTCCCAGCAGCACACAGCCCCCGTACTTCCTATCCTTAGGGTTCTTTCTCGAGTACAGTGCATTTATTGTGCGCTGCCAAGTGGACGCAGTTCTCGACTGCATTCCAGAATTCCTTGCCTTGTTATTGCGAAACGCGTCTTGCTTCTTGAGTTATCTTTCTCTCGCCGTCGTTTTCCGGCGGCTTTTTCGTTTTGCTCTTGGTCCCGGAAAAACAAAGTTACATCAAATCTATTCGTTTTTGTATGCATTATCGGACGTCACGTTGTCCCGCTGCTCGGCGCAGTACCCCGCTAGATGGCCGCTGTGTTGACATGACTCATTACAGTTGTACTGCATACCAGGTAATTTCTTAAGTCGGACGCAAGATAGCACTACACTTGTAGAACATGGCCGTCAGGCAAGTATTATAAATTTCCTGAAATAACTCGAAAGTTTTTGGGTGATAGGGTTGGGGCAAATTCAAGGTAGTTTACTTTTGCATGCCTCCTACATAGTTATTGCTGGTATTTGGAATCCACATTACTTCTAACAGTTTGTGGTAGCGCTTGTAACTATTTCATGTCGTTTGCCGAGTGTGGGATGTTTAATGTGGTCGTCGTTTACCGGGTTGTTGATTTTCACTGGCACATGATTCTCAACTACGTGTGCCGGATTGCCGTGGAACTTTGATCTTTGTCATAGTTTGATTGAGAACCATGTTAGCAAAGAAACGCACAATTTCTTTCGTTTGTCCGAAAAAAGGGCTTGCTGACGTACGAATAGTTTATAATTAATAAGGGCATGTCAGAAGAAAACAGAGGAACACCTAGCTAGAAAAAGATTTGGAGAATTCTGTTTACTCAGATTTCGTCAGCGGGAAAAGATTTATTGATGGATAGATAGACGGAGACGTAAGTTAGTGAAAAGCGAATACGCGACCACCTCGTCGATACTGATAAACGTCAACGGAGGCGTTTTGTGGCACGTTGTTTGTATATATATACGTACAGGGTCTCCCAGAATTCGTCCAACAAACCTTGGAATCTACTACAACTCGGCGAAAAAATAATCTTTCTAATGGAACAAAAGACGGAAATGTCTTCTGAATGGACGGAAATGGGCAATTGAGCGTGGAAGCCAAAACAAAATAATTGCAAAGAACTTCATTACTTGAATACAACTATACGACAGGTATTAGAGAATTATCTTCAATACAAATTTGCTCTGCTTTAAGCTAGCAGATGCCCATTTGTTTTTTTTAATTGGTTTGTTGATAGGGTGAGTGGACTCTTGCAATCGTAGCTCCAGTGCAGTTATGTCCGGATAAAAATTAGTACTTTTGCTCTCACTCCAAAATAAGTAATTTTCGTCTCTTGTTCCACTGGAAAAAATCGCTGAGTTGTAATAGACCTCAAAGTTTGTTGGACGAATTCTGGAAGACTCTCTCTCTCTTTATATATATATATATATATATATATATATATATGTATATATATACGCCGTACGTACCCGCCGCTTATACTGCAATGTACATTTTCTGTCCAGCTATATAGGCAGGTATAATGTATGCATGTATATTTAGATCTCAAATTGTTGATTTTGTAGGGTATATTTGTGCTCACACGTAAATTCAAATATGCAGTGTAATATAAACATTTTAAGATTCATGTCCGTGCCAGTCCTGCTAACGCGGTATATATATAGATATATATATATATATATATATATATATATATATATATATATATATATATATATATATATGTTTTTTCAATTAATTTTTACTACTTATTAATGCAAACATACAGTATAAACTTCTAAGAATACATGCCCGTGCCAGTCCTGCTATTGAGGTGACTGCGCTAGCATGATATCTTGCAAACAACCTGTCAAAATATTTACAAACGTATGCACTGCTTGGCATCTGGAATGCCGACAGAGTTTGGCAAGACTGAATGTATGGTGGGTGGATATTTGTAAACCTAATATCCATTCCAGAAATGCACATTGTACGCGGTCAGGTACCACCAAGTGACGCAAAAATTACGCATTTAATATATATTTACCCATAGGAACTGCATACCGTGTAAAGCAACTGGTGCTATTTACATATCGGGAATAGCAACAATTGTCTGAATCCCGTGGCTAATGAATCTAAAAAATTAACGACTCCATGACAGATCACCATTGCCACGCTTATATGAAGTGGCCTACGCCGATCTCCATGTATACACAAGATACATGGTACACGAGTTCCACTACCTCGTGGCTTTCCGTAGGGACTTCTTCGAGGAGTACACTCAATGCTCTTGTTGATTCTGCCTGCAGCAGCAATGCGCTTAGTAGCACTCGGGTAATTGCTCGGCGTCGCAGCGAAGATATCTGCACTTTCTTTTTAATCAGACGGTAGTCAATGAGATACATTATAACTTATACGAGACATTTTACGCCTATACTCAGTTCGGAAAAGATAAATTCTATAAACATTTATGGAAAAGTATATATATATATATACATATATATACTTGAAGTTACTAGTGAGTTAGATCTCGGTCTGGCTATTTGCTTCCGAAAAAGCTTAGAGATCGGTAGAGTGTTATTGACTCGGTAATTGTTGCAGCTTTGTTAGACATCGTTTAGTCTTTGCTACTCTGTCACATCTTATTATATGTGTACTGAATTTTAGATCAATTTTGAATCTCTTTACAGTTGCCATTACAAACCTTGCTTTTGGTTAACGCATATATAGATTTAGGGAGATTTTGACCCTATTTGTGTCCTTTTAAAAGGCTAATTATACTTACTTATTGGAAGGGAGTGATATGGTTTGGTACCACGGTAGCATCGTGGGCTTATTTATCTGGTACAGCAGCATTGCATTAAGCGATCCATGTTACCCTGTGGTATGTTGTCGTTGTCGAGCCGTCGAGAATACCGTTCTGCCCTGTCGCGGTCCTGATTAGAAATATTTGTCGAAGGCATATCACCACAGTTTGCGGTAATGCAAGCGTTGCCGGTCGCGTTCACTGTCGCGTGTTGACTGAAAGCTTAGCGCGGTTCCGATGGCACGAGGATGACCCTGTGGTAACGGTTTTTATGCGCTGTTCATTTGAGCTTTTGATTTATATTCCTCTTCTTCTTCTTCTTCTTCTTCTTCTTCTTCTTCTTCTTCTTCTCCTTCTTCCATTATCCCTGCTCTCGTTCTCTCTCTTTTTCCCTCGTATTACCCTACTCGTTGCGTTACGCATTGAATTAATGCTACAGTAGTAACTGATTAGCATATAGACGGTCCAGTCGTACTCAAGAAGCGTTATATCGACACTGTTTGCTTCGCTTCCGAAGAAATCATTTTTTTTAGCAGGTGGTCATAAAGAACATCACACCGACTCGCCGATCAGGTCAATAATTCTCTTGGCACCCAAAACTGTTGACGTGATCGCTGGAGATAATTTTGTCGGTTACGGTTGCACGTAATAGTTCAAAACGATTAAATTAGAAGCAGTACTTATCTTGATCCGCTAGTCAACCAGTTGGTGAAGACTATAGTCTATCTGGACGCAATGCTATTTCAAGTAAGCCCACGTAAATGCAACGTGGTTACATATTTGGTAGTTAAAACGGCTACTGTACGTTACCAACTGCTGCTTCTACTACCATGCACTTGTCAACACATGGCAGCATCATGTGCTATTTGTCTTGGCTCCGTGCCATGATTTGTGCTATTAAAATAAGAACTGTTCGATCGTTACCGCTATTGTGCGACCGTGACTGCCATACATATTTTAGTTTTGTAATTATTGTTTTATAGGGTTTTGTACTAATGTTGTGGGCGCTTTAACAAATAATTGTGTGTTTGACAGCTGCCTACATGATAGAGTTAGGGAGATGGTTTCCTCACGATTTGGCTGAATCATGTAGAGTTTTATTAAAAACAACGGAGAGCGATTGTTTTTGACACGCTAGATACATCGGCATCCCTTTAAACTAATTTTAAACACCTAACGAGACGGCCCTCAAGTAAGTGCAGGATTTTAAGTGATTCAATGCTAATGATAGTGATCATAATAGGCCAATAATGGTTAATAGTAATATTTTATTTAAACTATGAGTCTAAACCATTTGTTAACGCAACGCTATATATATATATATATATATATATATATGTCCCGCCAGCTAAATCAAGACAAACCTGCTCGCTACGAGCAGGCGACAAAATGACGTTTGCTCTGTTGATGTTTTGTATCATTGTGTTCATCAAAACCTGTAGATCGCATTCGATGCAATGACAATGGGGGAGAACATATTCTAGACCCGGAATTGGAGCGAAAAGTGGCAGTGGAAGAATCGCTTTGCGTCGGCGGGAGCGTGGCACCCGTGAACTACTGTGTATGCCATTGCAAAGAGATTCAACGACGCACAAAAGTCTGAGAAAGTTTTTGGGAGTGCACTCAGGCCGGCCAGGACTCCCGAGTTCGTGAAACGTGCCAAATAGCGGAAATCCGATGACCCCGGAACTGCCCTGAGAAAACGCGCGGATCTGCTATGCGTGAGTACCGGCACAATGCGTCGGATTGCGGCGAAGAATTTGCACTATGTTTCCTATACACGAAAAGTTTGACAAGTGCTGTCTGACGAAACCAAAACCACCAGAGTGGCTTGCTCCGAATGGCTTCTTTGTTCGCTCAAACATGACGCTGCCAGGCGTATTCAATTCTTCTCAGATGAAATCATTTTTAGTTGACGTCGAAATGAACAATAGAAATGACCGGTGGTTCGCTCGCAACCCTGAAGAGGTGTCTGTGACAAAAACAGACTCTCTCGACAAACATCGACTCTCTAACACTTACTGCCATTTTGTTAGCATTTAAGAAATTTTGCCAGAGACACGGTGCAACGAACCTGCGCGCAGTTTCGGCTTCGGCTTGAAGCGTTATGGAAGCGTTATGTATGTATGCATATATATATATATATATATATATATATATTGTTTTTCGTTGAGTTGCTATTCCGCCGGGCCTCGTAGACCTCGGTTGTGTTTGTTTGTGTCAACACCGTCACAAGAGCTGCTCGTTCAAAAGAATCTTGCTCACGTTCCGCTATTATGTTCTCTATCTCGTTCGCTTTCTCTCTCTCTCACGCTCTTACGCTCTCCTCTTCTCTGTGGCACACAAGTGATGCTCTCGTTGTTTGTAACGATGACGATCGTTGTTCTATGTAGCAGCATCAGCAGCAGCAGCAGCTGCAGTTTGGTCGTCTACTACCCTTACCGCTGTCTGTAGAACGGCGTAGAAGTCGTACCAAGTCAAAGTCGAACTAAGCGTAGTGCTCGTTGTGGTTGTAACGTGATTGTAGAACCGGCTAGCAAACCGTAGAGCGTGCGGGCGGGCGGGCGGGCGGTCAGTTCGGCAGACTGATGGCTGGTCTATGTCGTTGTTACAGCTTCAACGACGGCACTGGCCGGTGGATGACACTGGCCGCTCTGTGCATCGTCTCATGTATCTATGTATAGACGACAAACGACTACGATGCAAACGCCACGGTTATGATGATGATGGTGATGATGCTGATGTGAATTAAGATGATCATGAAGATGATCTGAATCATGATGACGATCATGATGTGAATCATGATGATGATGATGACGACGACGAAGAGAACACAAAATAGGTGAAAACGAGCAGTATGGTAATTATTGGGAATGATGATGATGATGATAATGTTCATTGTTGTCTGGCGAACAACGGTGGGTTGGTCCTGGTGGTGGTAGTGTTGTGTTCGCGGTTATATCCTGGTGTCCTGGTCGTGTTCGTCGATTGGACGAACAACCGACGACAACGACGACGACGACGACAAGCAAGATCAACAAGAGGCCGGCAGCAGGTGTTTATGGCCAATTCCTGTCGATCGACAAGATGGTCAGCGCTGATGGTGGCTGGTCGGTCGACTGCAGTCGCGATGGTGCAGCCGAAGCAATATCGATAATCCTTCATGCATGTTGCTGCTCCTACTGTCTGCTGCTGCTGCTGTTGCTGTTGGTGGTGGTCCGGGATATGCGCGGCGACCGGAACAGGCGTTGGTGTGGCCTGATCTTGCCTGGCCTAATCTTGCCTGGCCTGATCTCGCGGCGGCCCACGCCCGCACGCAGCTTGATCGACGTGCTCGCAATAACCAACGAGAGAGAGAGAGAGAGCTGTGTCTGCGAAGGCCAGCCGCTCTATCTGAAGTTGGTGTTGGCCTTGTCACGGTTGCTGCTGCCGCCATCATCATCACCACCACCACCACCACCACCACCGCCGCCATCGTGCACAACGCTGCGTACGACGACTCACGACGTTGCGGTGTCATAAGCCGCCCCATAAGGTCGCATCTCTGTAGGTCTGTCCGCTATGTGTGACACGAAACAACGAAGGCAACGAGGAAACGACCACCACCGTCTGTCTCTATGGGCCTCGTCCAATAGCACGGACAAACAGAACGAACCGATCTCTGTTTATCGCCGCCTGACAAACAGTGAGCGGAATCTGTTTGACAGCGGCCGAGAGGAAGGAGCAAAAGAGTGAGTGGGCTGTTATACTGCTGGGTGCCCCGCGCAACCATGGCGGTGAAATTGTGGTCGTTGTGAAGACGGATAAACAGCAGAAGCGGGTTGTTATGCACTGCACCGATGGAGCCATTGGTAACTAGTGTACACTTCTGTTGCGTCCATGCTCACGCTTTGATCTTAATAGAGTATCGCCATACATATGAGTCGTGTCTCTGTGGCAAAAGTGCTGATCGTAGTCAGTACGACGACCATGATTAGCGTTGTTGTCGTCGTCGTTGATCATCTGACAGCAAGGTGCGATTTCCGTTGCTTCCGCCTGGCAGTCAGCGTCTAAATCAACAGATCGCGTCGCCGTGGTAGCTCTAAGTCGTCCTAGTCGTAGTAGAATGTTGGTTGTTGTTATTCCCATACCGTTGTTGCTGCCGTTGTTGTTGTTGTTGTTGTATTAGGTCATGTTAGCAGATGAAGTCGGTTTCTGGCACACACACTGTGTTTGTTTGTTTGTTTATAGCAAACTAACAAACACGACACCAGCGCGCCATGCATGCATATCAATATTTCGTTGACGTTAATATCACGACAAGTAAAAGAGCAAAAATCTTGTTTTGAGAGTAATGCCTTGTTCCAATCTCCCACGTTTGCCCACTGCCGCACGTTTATACGTCTCGCGTGTAGTTGGACGTTTTTTGCCAACTGGTCGGCATTTCCTGCCGCAAAAACTTACTTATATTCAAGTAGTCTTAGTTGTTTATGCTGTTCTACTTCTTATTGTTCTCTATTGTGCAAACATTATTCCTACTATAACTAAACCAACCGATCTAATTCCATTGATAATGAACGTTGCTATATAGTTGATATGAAAAAACCATGCTAGCTATCGCGTTTACAGTACGCGCTGGTAGATTGACACGCTTTGCAGAAACGAGTTTACAACTGGCTCATACCCTCACTTTTATATATATATATACGTATACATTTGTTTTCCCTATAATGTATCATGTATATGTTACACAATCAAGAATAATTAGCTAAGCCAAAGCGTACTGTGGCAATTGCGTCGCTCTACTTTGCTTAACTTAGCTAAAATTAGAGTTCATTCTTTTGTGTGCCGACAAATACGTCTGTTGTCTGTCATTTTACAATTGGTTGGCTCAGGTTAAGATCGCTTCGATTGATGGACTTCCCACTCAGGTGCTATTGTACTGTCATTAATAATTATAGTAGATGGGTAGTCTACCTCTAATAGTAGTCCGGTGCTTTCGTGTTTGGCTCCGTGAAACTTTGTCAAAGGGTGCAGGAACCTTAGGCCTGCCACGGGCTGACCAATTGCACTCTACGATTTTAGTGGTATGGAGCCCAACAGGAACACTGGACACTGCGAAGGTACTTTTTTTGTGGGGAAGGTATTAAATGCAGTTACGCACTATCGCTACGAGTCTCTATCTCTAGCAGTGTGGGACTCGACCCCAACGGTTGGATGTTACTCCGTTCAGACCCATACCCACTAAACGCACCTCCCCCCTTAAGCTTCACTCTCTGATAGCCCATATTTTCATAAAAAACAGTACTATGAACTGCGAAGGTACTGTGCTAAGCTCAATTTAACAAAATACGTCCTGAAAGCTTCTCAAACGCAAACGTTTAAAGACTGTTAGAAATTTGACGGCGCTTAACCTATAGATCAGAGATTCTAGCTGATCGATGATTTGACTTGGCTCGACTGTTTAGACGCATATACGTATTTAGTCCTCTGTGTACATAACTAACTGTATATACATATATATATATATATATATATATATATATATATATATATATATATATATATATATATATATATATAGTGTGAATAACCATTCGCATGCAAACGCGCAGAGTGCATATTACCACAACTGTACATCGCAATCACCAATAACTGCCACAAATAGTGGCAGGGCGCCTCCTGAAGTGCTGCTCTCCGACGGGATTGGATAGCAGAGTGATAGCACATTTGACCCCAGTATCCATTCAGGCGAAACCGGGTAGAGTTCAAATTGTGCTTTTTGTTCAATTTATGATATAGTATACTTATATACTATACTTATATAAGTTTTTTTTGCACACATATGTATCCTGCTATATACCAAGCCAGGGTGAGCAGATGAGAGTCGGCAAGCATCTTAAGTGCTTTTCCTGGGCACAGGGAATGCACCTTTCTGGCACCCCACGGCGCAAGGGGGTGTCGAGGAGAGCGCTCCCATCACGGCAACAACCTTCTTTCTAAAATCGAAGAAAGGCAAGACCTACCCAGACAAGGTCAGGGAGCTAAGCTCCCTGACCAACTCATGCAATAGAGTTAGAATGAGCCATAACTCTATTGCATCAGAATAAATGGCGCCCAGCAACTGTCCAGCGGCTGATGCTGGCAGAGACGGAAGAAGGACGGATCAGCTAATTTATCTAGACCTTAAAGTCATCTTGGGAGACGGACGCTAGCATAGGCCGATCATCCCTAAAGCTGTTGCTTACCAGGATGCGGTACCTGACTTAGCACTTGGTTTGCGCCCACGCCCTCCGCCATGAGGCCAGTCCTAAGCCCTATCCCGGTACGTCAGTAACGCTGCGAAGCAGTTCTCCCAGACATCAAAAGAAGCCACAAGAGGGTACACATATTATGGGCTCCCGGGCCTCAAGGGCATCTAACACGTAAGCAACTACTAGCTTCACATATGACGCCGGCTCAGAACGTACTCCAGTTGGACTGCAACCGCGGAAGAGGTGCCTACAATGTGCTCTAAAAGGTCAACAACACGTCGGTAGCTGGCCTGCTGTTGTTCAGCGAGTTCATTGTCCAGGTGAGTCGAAAACGGCCTCTCGGACCCGGCTGGCGAACACCGACATTTTAAAGCCCCGCGGCTAGCGCATGAAATCCGGGTTCTCGACTTATTTTTCGACTGGCTGGCGTCCGAGGACCTTGTCATTTTTGACACGGGTGCGCCCCTCACGCATCAACCTGACTATCACACACTGGGGGAACCTTGCAAGACTTTAAACGGGAAAAAACTACACGAAGAGGAATTTCTTAGTGACCACTTCATCATTGCATTCCACATGACAACCGCCATAAGAGTAAATCCTCCAACAATCTACGCTCTAACGTCGACCTCCTAGCTTTTGCCGACAACCTCGTCATCATCGTTTAGGCCAGACCACCGGACCTGCTGCAGAGCTGTGTAATTGAAGCACTTGCCGTTGTTGCCCACTGGATGTAGGCGGCGGAGCTTGCTCTCGCAGGCTCTGTAGTAATGAACGCATGTGACGGCTAACGGAGAAGGCAATCAATACAGCCCACGACATCGCACGGCTTTTGCCCAACACTTACAGGCCACGACAGTCTAGACGGGATATACTTATAGAAGAAGGACGAGAAGCGTCGGCATACAATCGACCTCTGACAGGGGAAGTAAAACGGCCTAAAAGAGAGTGCTTCAAGGAATTGATCGTGGGGAGAACTGACCTTCCACACCACCTAGGTCCTAGCAGGCCACGGTGACTTCCAGTCCTTTGCCCCCCGTTCCTGACTGTTTATTGTGATGCGCAAGCAGTCCCTGGTCAGGTCGGGCGACGGAAAAACAACTGGTACTTGGAGCCCCTAAATTCAAACCCACGCCGGCAAGGAGCTCTCTGCCGCGGTCACTTTATGTGCAAACACATTTTCCAATTAGTCGTCAAGAAAAAGTCATAGCGAATGATGTTGTGTTTGTTGCTGCTGTCGGCTCACTGCCATGATTGCTAGGTTCTATTCATAATATTACGTTTGCTTGGCAGCCGTTCTGTCCACGCTCATATACTGAGACTATTGGCTATAATTAGAACTAGAAAAGTAGTAGGTAGAAATCGTTGTGTAGACTGGTGTGTGCCCATTTTATAATCTATTTGTTAACACCCGGGCTGGGTAAGTGTGTTCATGCTACATCACCGCTTTTTTCGACACAACAACCGATCTAGCGTTTTGCCAGTTCTGCTATGGACCGAACCGCCAGAATGAAAAACCTTACGTCACCAATTAAACGCTATTCGTCTACTCCCACCTTATCCCATATTAGTGAAATACCATATGTGGCGATGGGTGCTATCTGTATCCCAAAAAGATGAAAGAATGTGTGCCCATTTTCCAGGCAACTAGCGTTTGGTGGACTTTTTAAGCGTAGTCGTGCTCCGAATGTGGTTGCTCCGTCAAGAGTGACATTTGACAGACAGAAAACCGTAATCTTCTGCGTGACTGACTCTTGTGCTCTATTTTAATGAGATCTGCGACAACATTGCGAAGGTCGTCAGGCGTAGAATGGAGAAACCTTGCTTCACGACGAACGCCAAGTTTATAATTGGGGTGGAGAGGAACGTCGAGAAAGCGAACTTACTCTTGCTACCGCTAAGTTAAGGCATCCTCAAACTTGAACGGAACAAGATCCACGGTGAAGAGCAAAATCAACGGGATTTATACTTTCACCTCGGAATCCGCGATCCTGTCAGCACTAGAGTTGTTGCGGAGTTACAGAAGCGACTCGGTTGAAAGCGAATAATCCCAGAACAAATGCTATATCAGCAACAGAGCACGACTTGACATTCTCCGACAAAGCTGTTCGGCTTAAGTGCTTCTGGAGCTTAAGCGGCATGAAGTCGTACTATATCATGAACCCTTGGTGTGCTACAAGTGTTGTACTCTGGACAACTTTGCCGCTAATTTTGAGGCCTTAAAACCCAGATGTAGGCAAGGCGGCTCTATAGAGCACCTCCGAAAAGGCTGCAACGCTCAGGCCCGCTCTTGTTTGTGCAACGTGAGGCTACGTGAAGAGCATGTCCTTAAACGCTGGAGCAACGAAAGAGAGCCTCAGGAAGCATAACACAGAAGCAGCACAACGCCCCGTCAGTCCTCACCTGCATATCAGTGTCCAACGTTCAAGCGCTCCGACAATTTTATAAAGCAAAACCTAGTCTTCGGTAGTAGAGAGAGGGGTAAACTCAGTTGACGGTAGTATCCCCACGGTCATGAGGCACATTTTGGACGCTGACCGTATCAAACCAAAGCCGGCAGACCCGTCACAACAGCCAGACCTATCGGCACAATCATTAACCGATAGGACTATAGAAGGAGTGCTCCGTAGACTATCTTCAATCATACAGAGCACTATTACGACGGTTATTTGAAGGGCTTTGGAATCCGTACTATCTGTTGTTATAAGCGCAGTAAGCGGGGTAATGGCACAGCCACAGAAGAACTAAGTAGACGTCATCTCGCTGTCCAGTCGATCCAGCTAGCTTTCTCTGGCAACATCAAAGAAACTGCAGTACCCCCAATAAATAAAAACGACTGCAATGATGACAGCATTACGGCCCGTGATGCCCGGGAACACCCGGTCCAACAATCAAAACATTTCCATACGTGCGCCGAACACAAACATTTGGGTTTCAAAAAGAACGTAAGAACATAAATAAATTGGACTGGAATAGCTGTAGAAACATAAATAAATTGCTGTGGAACTTCAAAGGACAAAGCGTATTAAAACAATTAGGCGCAAAAGCATTCAGAGGAGCGGATATTCTAGTTTTGATGTAAACTTGGGCCGTAAAACCTTTCACTTAGGGGGGCCTCTACGGATATCACGCACTATTATATAAAGGAGGGGGGCGAGTGGAGGAGCTTGTATTTGCGAGAACAGAAATTTGAGAAATAAGAATAAGAACACTAGAGAAAATACTAGTATCAACAGCGTCAAAGGAGGTTAAAGTTGTGGCAGCGTATGCAAAACCGGCAGGTATAGAGTCCACTTCATGACAGGACGCATATGAATTGGGGTCGAAGCGGTACCGAGGAAGGCGCCGATGATTTATAGCGGGGATTTTAATGCGAAGTTGGACAAGGGTAACTCACAACGAACTGAAGCATTTGTGGACATTATACCGGAGATAGGATGTCGGTTAGTAAGTGAGGCAGGCCTACTTCGAATGTTGCACTGGGGCGTCAGACGTCGACGTTTTTATTACAGACGTATATTACAGACGGACTGAATAATATAGCGTTTTTAAAATAATAAATAGAAGGCACATATCCGTAGGTATGACGTTTATTGTTAGCAGCAGTAGGAAAGAGTGCAATCGTAGGCCGGAGACCGGGACAAAACTGAATAGTGGGACCTTCTTAAGGGGAAGTGTGGCCACCATGGGAGATTCAAGTAGAGTTGAATTAGATTTAATTTGAGTTCTATGCGAGTAAACTGGCAAATATGATTTAAAAAAGTGCAATGGTTTTGCATTTAAAATTAAAAGGAATGTGCTAATTCACCTACCTGTGTAGAACAACGAAAATGCCAACAGACTAACTAGGAATACGTGAAGATTTTTCGGTATTGAGACCGTCTGCGATAATGGTCAAGAAAATGACACAATCACGCAAGTGGCTAACACAGAAAAGAAAACGACAGTGCCTAATGAAGACTGGGCGATTGATTTAGCACTTTGCTAGTATGCCGCAAGGAGCCGACTCCACCCCGAATAAAATTATATTATGGGCAATTTGTGCACCTATAATCAAAGACGTTGTCGGGCTAATTAAAAGGACGCTTAGAGGCAAGACAGCCGGGAATGATATGATTAGAAACGAACATTTAAAGTATTGAAATCGGCACCATGGTGGAGAGAAAATGCCTAAGGTATGGAAGGAGGATACCTTAATTATTACACCTAAAGGGAAATCTATAGAAAAAGAGCCGAAAGTTTGGAGGGGAAGAACCCTTAAATGCAGCCCCTTTAGGATATTCTCAGGGATAATATGAGATAGACTTAAATACTTCCTCGAAACCACAAATTAGGTATCAAAAGAACGACGGCCATGCGCCAATTACTAGCAGAGATTTAGGAAACTCTATCTGAGCCTAGAAGATCTCTAGAGGCGGTATTTGTAGATCCTAAGGCCGCAGCAGAGTTATAGAGAAGCTAGCCTTGGAAGTTTTTCATCGGTTGTAAAAATTCTGGAGACTATTCTTAGGGAAAGTACAGCATGCATCGACAACGGTATAGGAACTGGCAAAAGTCAGTAGCAGTTAAGTTCCGAACACGATGTTTCTCGAGCTAGGGGTAAGGCAGTAAATTTTGTAAACTTATATGGGGGTCACTATCACGTCGAATGATAGCGGTTTCCGAAAGCATATAAAAAGCCAAGTGGAAAAAATTCTTCGAGTCTAGGTAGCAATTAAGTATCCCGAAATGTTGTCAAGGTATAACACGTCCGCTTCTTTCAAGATTTAAATAGAGCCAATAGCAACATTCATCAGGTGTTTTGCTCATATGGGGGAAATTTAGAGTGACAGATCTACAGTTACTGGATAAGGTAAATTTTTCTTCAGAAAAATTGTTTTGAGGTTAGCCAATTCTTGTAGGAATAGAATAGTTTATATCGTAGAGGAGGAACTCTAATGACAGAGAAAAGCTCACTCTAAGGACGTTTTAAACTACTTAGTGTATATATGCATAGGGATCAACCAAAAAATTTGCCATTCCTATAACGCGTGCAGATGTTTCAATTTCTTATTTCCTAAATTTTTGTTTTTATTTGCGTTTTGACGTTATGTCTTTTTCGTAAATTTTATTATTTATTTACACTTTGACGTATTTTTTTATTTTCGGAAATTTAATGTTTTATATACGGTCTGACGTAATTTCTACATAATATAAACACATCTTGAAGCGGTCGATCCACGCAGTAAGGTATATCTCCAAATGGCGCTTTTTGATTTTTCAGCTCCACCTCGACTGTTTCAAGCACCGACTCGTGTGAATAGAGTCCTCTTCCTCTCAAATCGTTTCCTATGTTCTTGACTTCAGAGGCGGCGATAAAACCTCAGTGTTTTTAGCGTTGTCATGATGAAGAAACCAGCACCCACGGGACGCTTTGCAGCTCTGCCTGGTGGGCGCGCTGAAAACTTTCTGTGGTATACCGACCGCTCGTCACATAGCCACAATTTCACTATTGTAGAAGAAGATGGCGACCATACCCTTGTCGGCAGAACGCTAGCGTTGACCGTGGGCGGAGGCCCTGCGAACCCTGACCACTGGGAGCCTGGGCCTTAAGTAGTAGAGGATCATAAAAATGTACCCAGGGTTTATCATTTGCGACAGGACTCGATAACGAAGAAGATGGACCCACGTCGAGTTTTGTCAGAAATGCTCAAGCCGAAAAGATCGGCGCCTTTTTGTTCGTACTATGAAAAATCACGACACGCGGTCACATGTGTGATAACGTAACGGATACGCGGCTCATGAGAACGTGAGACCCTAATGTAGTAATCTAAGTGAGATTGTGCAAAAATCGCTCATATTTATATTTAATGTTCCTATCTGCCCTCTTCTTAAACACCTAGACTCAGATAAGTAGACCGACATTTCCTCATTTCCTTCCCGCCGTTTCTCTCCGCTTCTCTTCTTCTGCCGCATTCTCTCGCAGTGGTCCATTCGCTTACTCAGCGCCGCATTCCGAAAGCTCATTGATCGAGTCATTTGACCTTTGGTTGGCTCTAGCGTGAAGGCAAGAGAGGGATTGACAGAGAGAGAGCAGGAGATGGGAAAAAGAAAACCAGTTTGAGTTGCGACGTCAGATGAGGCCTTTATCACAAATATGATGGGGGTCACTGCTCACCACCGCCTGCTGACTCTTGCGACACTTTTTAGTATTTGCCTAATGCGGCTAGTTTTCAGGGGTGAAACCTGATGTAGGCCGGTGGTGCGCTTGTAGGAAATAGGATTTGTAATAGTCGTTGCAAGACCTGAGTTGCATTACATCGTCGCGGAACTCGCCGAACGAACTTTCTATGTATTATTACAATAGGGACTTTCTTTTTCCAAATATATTTATGTGTTAAATAGGCGAGGCCTAATATACTAGATGTATACTATAGCGTTGGCGTAGATAAAGATTTCGTGTTTTTGATCATAAACGGGCGCGATTAACGATCGATTTGATTTTATAAGAGGCGGCAGCCAGAACTTCAATTACGTATAAATTGCCCTCAAGTAAGTTGAGCCGTTCATAGGCTGCACTCGGTGCTAGTTAGGCCGAGACAGGTCGCCGTACACACTGGTTAGCCACGCTACTGCGACGGCTCTATGTTTCAATCTTGAAAAAATCGAAAACAAATTCAAGTCGATTCTCCCACAGACAGCTTGTGAAAAAATGGCAAACTCGGGCACCGCAGCCGTACCAAAAAGTAGTCTGATCTCTCACATTAGAGAAGTTTATTAATTAAATATAAATTTAATATTTATGTATACATTCCCGAAAAATGTGAGAAATTAGAGATCTCTCACATTCTTCGGGTTATTGTCTAATTCATTGTCATCTTCTTGGTCCTCTTCTCCTCTCTGCTTCCTGCATGCAGTAGGAATCTCTAGGGCCGCATACTCAGTCTCCGAGCCCGTTATTTCTCAAGTAACGAATACTGCTGCTTGTGGCCTGGCAACAAACTGCAAGGACGGGTGGATGTTGGTGGTGGGGTGGGATTTAGTCGCGCACGGCAAAAGGCCTTTACAACGTCACTAGCAATAACATCGGCAAGCAATGTCGGTGGCAGCGGCAGTGGTTGTGAGGGAGGACACAGGCCATTCAAGCTCACATGGACAATCGCCGAGGCAGGCGGGCAGCTAAAACCCATTTACTAATCACTACTAGACGTGACTTCAGCACTCTCATGTCGATAGCTACGTGGGACGGAGCATACTACATGAACTTGTGAAATCGTTGGGAGATGCGTTTAAAAACAAATAGCTGTAGAAACGGGGCCGCCCCTTCGACACACAACTAACTTGCATCGTAACGTCATTCAAACGCTGCTTCTTGGCGCGGCATCAACGACGATGGTTTCGTCTACGTCGACAACGTAATTTATACTTCTCGGCGTAACTTAAATTCATACCCACATACATACGCACACTGAGCATAGGCAGTTCGTTGATTATAAGTTTGGACACCCACTGCACACGTTTTTAACCACTTGTTTCCTTCCTCTAGTGCCTGCTTAC
The DNA here is from genome assembly GCA_003439945.1 of Dermanyssus gallinae. NCBI lineage: Eukaryota > Metazoa > Arthropoda > Arachnida > Mesostigmata > Dermanyssidae > Dermanyssus > Dermanyssus gallinae. The sequence continues at coordinate 1,947,362 of QVRM01002067.1, forward strand.
TTAGCTTAGTTTCGTGAGCTTTCCTTAGTCTCTTTTTCTGTTCGACTCCTGTTGCTGACATTCGTTTTTAACACTCACCTCACAACGAGATTACGTTGTAATTTTCGCAATAGTTTAGAGACTTTTACGATGCAAATCTCGTCACTGCAGGAATCACCAATGGGAATTGGATCGTCGGTGGACCGCCGACCAATAGAGGCGGCATTAGGAAACTCGGCGTGAAACAAACATCAAGTGAGTGAACACAAGCCGCTTGGACGGTTGCCATCAGACATCATAAACATCAATGCTGTGCTGGCGGCGGCGGCGTCGGCGGCGACGACGGGGGCGGCGGCGTCAACGGCGGGGGCGACGACGGGGGCGGCGGCGTCAACGGCGGGGGCGGCGACGGGGGTGGTTGGTTTTCCGCCCGCTTGTGCGGTGCACGGTGTCTGGCGCCGACTGGGCCCGATGAAGACATGGCCGGCAACCGTCGTGCAGCATTGGCCCCGTGTGGCCACCCCGTGTGCTGCGTGCGGTGCTGCTGCTGCCGCCTATGTAGATGTGCCCCGGCACAGGCTATGTTGGAAGCGCTAAGGCCGCCACGGTTACGTACGACGAGAGAGTTAAGGGGAGTAGCGGGTGTGTGGGGAGCGGGGGTTGATGCGTACTTTGGGGACTGAGTATGCAGGCATACGTCAGCCGTCCGTCCGTCAGTTGTTCCTGCCTTCCTACTTTCGTTTCGTTCGTTCGTTGGTTCGCCCGCAAGCCCGCCTGTCCGTCCGTCGGTCCGTGCGTTTGTCTGCCTGTTTGTCTGTTTATCTATCTGTGCGTCGATCTAGCTGGCTGCCGTCTGGTCGACGCATGTCAGAACCTGCCCGTCTCTCTTCTCACTGCCTGTGTTAGTGGATGGGTGGGCAGGTCGGTGGGTTGCTGTGTGGGTGTGAGTAAGAGAACGAAAAAGCGAGAGGGAGAAAGACAGAGAGAGACCATTATGTGTTTTTAGTCGACATAAATACAAGCAGAGCACCACAGTAGCTGATGATATAACATCAGTGATAATTCATCTTATGGACAACGCGGGGAGGATCCGGTAATGGATCTACCACCACACGACAACGGAGGGGACCACGACGACCGTGGTGGTGGTGGCGGCAGCCGCCGCCGCCGCGGAGGACGAGGACCGCTACTACAGGCGCCGGTACGATGATGCTGTTGTGGGCGCGCGGCCGGGCAGCAGACGAACGGCCGGGCGGACAACGCTGTCATCTCTGTCTGCAGCCAGAGTGTGCAGCAGTGGCGGCAGCAGCAAAGCAGGCGATCTGTCAGCCAACCAACCAACGCGATAGTCTGACGTGATCTTTGCTGTTGGGCGCTGCTGCGGCTGCTTCTGCGGCTGCTTCTGCTGCCACCGTCACTCCCACGGCCTCCCTCCGCCAAACAGGGCCACCCCACGGTGGTTCCTTTTCGGCGACCCGAACGTGCGAGTGACCGTAAACCCCCCCCCCCCCCAGTTCCCGCTCGTTCTCTTCTCTCCGGCTCCACGTCTGCTTCGTTAGCGTCACGCGATTGCCTGGGCCCGCCAACCGGCTATCTGCCTAGCGAGAACGTGATAATCGTCTGGCGGCAATAAGGCTGAGCGTTTTCTTGTGCGCTAAATCGGAACTTTACTGCCGGTCTTAAGCTAGGGCTTGTCGCCATCCATTGAAACTTCTACAAACAAGAACCGCCACGGATAGGGACAACAAACAAGTTTATATTAGGGAGACATTTTGAATTTAATTGTTCAATCAACCCAGACTGCTTGCAGTTTAATTTTCCAAATAAACGTATATTTAGTTTCAGCAAAGCTCTTGAGATTGGCTAATTGCTTTTGCTACGGTAAACTGCAAAGTGGAACAAGATTTCATTTAGCGGCCCACATTAAATCAATAAATTGGTTCCTTTTTAGTATCTACGGCGTTGTAAGTATATTAGCAGTTTAAATTTCAGTTTACTGTAAAGCGACACAGAATGCCGCGTTTACCTATTACATCTTTTTCAGCACGTTTTTAATAGTAACGACAATAGTTTGGATAGCCATTTTTAAAGAAACGGCTGCTTAATGATAACAGGTGTTTAAGATTCAACATGACGCGTCGATTCGCTGACCTCCCGATGAAACCTGATCAGCTTTTCGAAAGCTTCATGGTTAGCGCTATTCATGTCATCAAGCCATGTAAGGAAATATAAGGGTTGCTGAAGTTTACCATCGGACATGAAAAATACTCAAGCCGGCAGCCACCCGTGGTTACTTGTTAAGAGTAGGGCGACGGACACCTGGATTAGTAACATTCGCATTGGTGAGGTTGATTCTGCTAATGGTAGGCTTGTTTCATTTTAGCTGCAGCAGCAGCAGCAGACGTTTGTCCCAAGCAAGTCGGTCAATCCCTCCTACATCTATCCACTGTGGGGTACCATGCGCTCATTTAGTGCGGCCACTGAACGAGGAACTCCACCAACTGTGCTGGACCCGACATGGGAGAGTTTGGAGCAACGGGTGATCTGGTTTTGTGGGCTTACGACAAGTGGCGACCATGCCGACCGCGTTTGTTTGAACAGAGCCGTACTCGTAACCATTAACTATCATATTTACGGTCTACCGACACATGGCAACGGTTCCTGCTGCTGCTTTAGTTGTTGCTGTTGTTGTTTTTCTCGTCGTTGTCGAAAGCTAGGTATCGCCCCTGGCAGGAATCATGGCTGGGCTTCTGTATCCCTAAAACCTCATACGCAGGAAGAGCACCGAAACACTGGCGTCTTGACTTCCTCGCCATTTGTTTTGTAAACACGAAAGCAAAGCCATTTAAGTAAAGTTTGATTGTAGACTGTCTAGACTTTATTCCGCGACGGAGCAATACAGTACCAAGCAACGCGTGTTATTTTGTAACACGCTTTTACAAACATACCAGTTTATTATCGGGAGTGGTCAGTCATTTTTAATTCTTTATCTGAATAAAAAAAAAAAACATCTGTATTTGAGGCTCCGAAAATCCAAGATTGATCCTCGAACAAGCACGTTATCCACAAATGTTGGGTGCGAATTTTGGAGCGTGGTGTTATTGGCCTTACTTCTTCGAAAACGACTGTGGAGGGACTGTAATCACCAATAGCGAGCGATACCGGGACACGACAGAGAACTTTTTGTGGCCCGAATTGTACGGATTGCATGTAAACGTCATGTAGTTCCAGCAAAACGAAACGTTTGATCTCCTAAAAATTGGACATTGACTGGCCAAAAAAGACCGTTGGATTTAAACTCCTTGGACCTTATTTTATGAGGTTTTGTAAAGTACCGCGTCTACAGGGATACCCCAAATCAATCCCTGAGCTGAACTACCCAATTTGCAAAGTAATTTTAGATAATTTTAATACTACGTACGCTTTTTTGTTAGCTGGCTATCGTCATCACTCATGTATATCATCAGCATTTGCCAATCATTAATTTCTCATCACATAATCCACCTCGCTGCAGGAATAGCAGACTTATCGGTTTTAATTTACCGCTTCGACTTTCAGCTTTATTAAATACAGTTATGGCTTTAGCATTTGCATGAGGTAAATTAAATTTTTCTATTTCACAACAATAAGCAATTATGATGAACTTTATATCAATCTGCCATAACGAAACATTAGCTTCTCGGCAGGGAGCAACGCCTAACAGAGATTTATTTGATCAAAGACGGTTCTAGCTGCCAGGGACTAAATCTTATCTGCCGCGCGGGTTACAAGTCATATCTGAAGTAAAGGTGGTCGGTTTAATAAAGCAAGGTCCGAAGAAAAAAGAGCAAGATTTTGGACCTGATAACCAATGTTTACCATTTGCCGTGAATATCCCATCCACACACAGTCACATGTACCTTTATGCACGCTATTACAAAGACAATAGCAGGACGCTTGATTTAGGCGCACTGCTAAGAGGCTGAACGACCCCCAGGTGCTCGCATCCGCCTTGTTATCTATCGCCGCCGTTTTTCTGCTCGGGCACATGATATAATCATTCAATTTATTCACGCTTTATCGCGTCGTTATACCTAGTTATGTCCTATAAGCTGACATTTGGTGAGTATACACATATGTACATTTAGATTTTATAGCGATAAGAATTACCAAACGGCAAAGAGTTTTTTGCGGTTTGCATCAATCGTGATTGATCTCGTGGTTAAGTCAGCTCATGTTTTTTTTTTAAATAGATTCTATGGGTTGCCCTATTGTGCTCGAAGGCATTCGTTTCGCCATATTCCCGTTTCGCTTCGTGCAGCATGACTTGTAATGGTAGTAGTATTAGTAGTAGTAGTAGTAGTAGATGGCTCTTACTACTACTGAATACTACAGACTATATATTGATACAACGGCAACGGATCACAGAATAGATGATAGCACGGCGCACTGACTATTTTATTTGGAACCTTCACTGCATTCTTAGACTCTTCCAGTATTCTCTCTATGCGTTATGGGTGAGGTTCTGAGGGGAATGAGGTTTATATTGACCGTGGATTCTAGCTCTGACTCCTCCACATGATCCGACCAAAGGCCGGCTTTGTTCTTTGGTGGGTGCCGCAAGGAGAACAAAAAGAGACAAAGTACAACAAGCGACAAACAATTCGAACACTAGCATTTCGCTGTTAGTGCACAATAAAAGTGCAATATCAAGTGGGGAGGAAAATAGCGGGCCGATATGTAGTAGATTCAAGAGAAGAATATATGCCTTTAAAGCGAGAAAAGAACAGGAAAAAAGACACACGGGAAATACAGAAGTAAGTCGGAAGATGAGCGAGCTGCAGTAACAACTATTAGGCGGTCCCATTGGGAATCCCCGTCGTCTTTGGGTCAAAGCTGGTCACGCAGCATTATTGAGGAAGATGGAACGTGAACAAAGACAGAGCAGCACTCGGTTGTCCCAGGCGGCCCCTGTTGTCAGCATTTAATGATGATCACTAACAATGATTTGATCGATCGATTGGCACTAGGCTGGATTAGACGCGAAGATCGTAACGCGAGAGTATGTACGCGTGTGTCTTCGGGCTGTCTTTTGACACTCACAGCTGGGTATTATTCAAAGACGGAGGCAGTTCAAATGGTACAACCCGAATCTTGACCCATCGCACGTAATTCAGCCAAACAGTTATGTTTGTTAGTGAGCTCCTCTCTATTCAGCGGACCCTAGTGGAAGCGACTGCGTGATCTGAACAATGATCGTCAGCTACAAAGGATAGAATTGTATCGTTAAGATAGCATTAGAAAAAGGTTATAAACAGAGGTGGTAAAGATATTATTGTCTCAAGTAATACTGTTTGTATAGAAAATATAGCTGACTTTCCTGAAGAACCCAATATAGTTTTTTGAATGACCCAATATGGAAGCATAGCACATACATTAGTATTAAAGCGTAGTCATCATTAGTGACGCAATAGCATCGATAGATAATAGCACACATTTTCTAGCATTTTGATCTTGGTTTATGCTATGCCTGTACGATATTTACTTGAAGGATTAGTCGCGGACGGCTAAGGGACAATTTTAAGTTACTCTAATTTCCAATCCAACACAAATTACAGGTGCAGCGTCCAGCATCACAACGTCGGGTATCCAGTCAGATACATTGACTAGAAACGCTTCATGAAACGACATAGGGTGCGCCGCAGTCACTGTGCCCGACCGTCAGAGCTACTAAACAAAGAAAGTAACTACCACATACAGCTTGGTAGCTTCTTAATGTAAACGCTACTACTTCCGATGCGACACGCCTTTCATAACGCTTCTTTACGTGGCGGAACCGACAGAAAAGTTGAACCGCACAGAAGTGTATACGAATGTGTTATCTTTCTCCCAGGCGCACATGCATATGTGAGGTTATTAGATAGTGTACTAAAACGCCATCGATCTACGAACTTATCATAGATTCATTCAGAGCATTAAAATGGACTCAAGGACGTAAAGTCTCGTTTACTTTATGAGTAGTTCTACATCATATATGTTAAGGCTATATATATATATATATATATATATATATACATATATTAATTGCTAGTGGTTATTCATCGATGTCCAGAAGTCTTAACCCTGGAGACAAACGTTTACCTAATTTTACAAATCGGAATAAAATGTGTAGTATGTTTATTTATAAATGCAACATCATATTAAGATTTTTGAACTGAGTTGTAAATATGCATATTATTACTGCTATAGTACTAGCTAAGCGAGTGGCTGTGGTCGATCAGACGAGCAAGAGCAATATTGGCAAGTTGTGCTGATTCAAACAGAGAGTCGCGGGGAGTGGGGGGCTGCCTACTTTGCACTTACGTGGCTCATTGGTCGCGCGGTCTCCTGCCAGTGTATAAAAAGTAGGTACGTGATACGGACAAGGGCGGAGACAAACAGTTGCTGCTGTCAAATGGAGAATCATTCCGCCGCGACAGCTACGATTCGGAAATACTACGAACGACTTCCACTCTTGTCATGACTAGATGAGCTCATACAAAATACGATAGCTCTCAGGCCACTTCAACGAAAGTCTAAAAGTTTAGATAAAAAATGCCTACTGTATGAGCCAGCCTCGACGAATCACCGCCGAAACTCTGCTGTTTGACCTTTATCGGTAACAGGCAATTACAGTCAATGCGCCGAGCATAGTTACTGCCTAGTGCCGTAAGGTAAAAGACAGGTGACAGCGTTGTAACACTACGGATGACAGTAGTCGTTTGGTCCAGTTACGGTCTGCAAGGAAAACAAAAACAGTTCCGTGTTTCGTTACTGATATGAGGCTATTTTTGTCGTCGATGCGTTTGCCATTTTGCTAACGACCCTGTAGGGCTTCTCTCAAGGTGCATCAACTCTTCTCGAACGATGTCGTTTCATATATATATATATATATATATATATATAAATATATATAACGACACTTCCTTTGCACACGAATCGGAACAATTCACTGACAGCTGTACAGCGAAAACTATCACCATATGACACAGCATCGAAGATATGCGCAGCTTTCCTTTGTCCCTCAACTCTACCCTGGTCGTCACGTTTCATTTGTCTTATGAAATCTCTCGCTCTTTCTTCACTTATATGTACAAAAGTAAAAGGGACGCGAGAAGAGCAGATTAAACGAAGTTAATCATACAAAGCCGGCTTTGTCGGAGAAATCACTCAAAATCTTTCAAAATTTCTACGTATTCCAAACGTGTCAAATGCGTGTTTACGTACCTTTACACACAGTTAGTGCGTATCGCCTAGCGCAAATGTTGCACCTGTATGAGAAACAGATATGGTACAAGAAAAGGAGATATACGGATTTTGCAGTAATGATGGACTTTAAATGCAACACTTGAGTTTAGCACCTGCACCCGCTTCCTCATCACTTTTGACAATCGACAACCACTGTCAGAAACTTTCTTGCAGATCCAATAGATGACACTGCAGTTGTCACGTCCACATGCCCTTTTGTGTTTTTATAAGTCTATCGAATTTTCCGCTGGGATTGGGAGCTGTAATAGAACATCCATTGCTTAGATTTATAACATTTCTTTTGAGAAAAAAATTATACAATTTAATACTGTGAGCGGACACCTTTGTAACGCACGCTATAAGGACAATAGCGTTTACCCCATTATTGGCTCGTCAAACGTGCGTATAGTCTCGATCATTGGAATTATCGGTGATCGTCTACATCATTATGATTCGCTGACACTATTCATATATATATATATATATATATATAGGCATTAGATATTTACATTTTTTGCCAGCATAGTGTCGAGAGTTAACTCTAGAACTCAGAAGAATCGTTGTCATTTTTTAGGTATCACTAATGGTTGAAATACGATAAACATTCCGAACCGTTTTCTCGAGTCCTGCAGCAGTGCAAATGGTAATGTTCGTTATCGATCAATTCGGAGAATCGAGCGCTTTACGCCCTAGGTAGGTTGCCACGGCTGTCAACAGCTGCCGCACCGAACGCTGTAGAGAGATAGCAGTTTCATCAAAAAACAGATCAATTAATTGAGGTACAGTTGGACGGATGGATGGACATATTGGCAATTTGGTCTTGACGCTGTTTGCGGCGAAGGCTGAGAACCCCGTCTCCCTCTGGGTTGCCACGTGGCAACCCGCCCTTCTATTTCTTGCTGAAGACTCTTTGAAGCTTGCTTTTACCGGCCTTTGCCGGGCCTGTGCCTTTGTATCTTCTTTCCCTCAAGCTATCTGCCTAGCTTCTAGCATTGCTTTTTGTCGTCATTTTTCTCATATTTGCCCTTATAATTATTTCACTCTCTCTCTCTCTACATATATCCTCCACGGTTCTTTATGTTTGTAATGTTTCTACTTCTTACACTTTCCTGATGAATGCCTTCGTGTATTCTCTGTTAAACCGGCAGCATTGAAACAGTGTTGCCAATGCAATTGAAGTTATTGGCCTACTCTGAGTCGATCTTTGATGACCTCAGATCTTATTTGCTTTCCTCTAAATGGGCCCTTCGGTATTGCTTTCAGAGCCGTCTCACCCCGAAGCGTCTCGCCAATGCTGTCAAGGGGGTGGAGGCGGGGGGGGGGGGGGGGTGGATTCCTTGGGTCGCTTAAAAACGCTTAAAGGTCAAGCAGCAAGTCCTCGTACTGTGTGACTTTTGGTCGTGTAGAGACCACGGCCATTAAAGCTGGTCGTTTTTCTTACGTTGTTTTAGGTTTTCGATTAAGCTACTAACGATGGAAGATAAATAACATCCAATTGACCATACCATAACGATAATAATTTTATAATCTGTATATAATTCGCATTTTATAATGTTCATTAATTATACTCTGCGTCTAACACTCAGCGGCATGCATTGACATAAAGAAGTATTGTTATTATATACGTAAGTGAATTCGGAAGTCAATTCATTGCGTTATTAGCGGATTGGCTCAACGGAGTGAAGCCAGGCGTGGTGCGGGGGTGGGACGTGCATTGCCTAATGGAGGGGAAGGCTATATATATATATATATATTTATATGTATATATGACCTTCATGGTTGTTAGATAAGCATTGGAGCAAAACAACAGCGTCTTCCTGCTTCGAGCGACGAACACACATCGTAACGACCGCACGCGGCAGCGGATTGTTGACGGGTATTCGCGGAATGATACTGATCAAACGGATCAGCTATTATTGCTTTCACAACCGTGGCTGTCACGGCTGCTGGTAATGTTGCTGTTGGTATTGCTTTTATCGTTGCTAATGCTGCTGTAGTTATTTATTTGCCTAGGACCGAGCCATGTGGTTTAGTAAGATTATTATTGCCACTTTGCATTTGTGCGACCGTGGATTCTAGTCCGAGACCGACCTCTTCACCTTTCCGCTTCCCAATTTAAATGCGAACTATGCCGAAAGCGAAGCAACGGTATATGCAGCAATAGCATTATTTCTTTGCTAATGAGTAAGCCGGTAGATGGTTTATACGTCCGGTCTGTATGGTGTAGATTCCCGTTTCAATCAATGAGTCCAAGTGGTCTTGTTTTGTCGCGTAAATAATATATTATTAATGTATATGTATATATAGGTAAACTTGGCAGATTTTCTGCTGTAGAATTGGACCTAAGTTCTATAATGATCTAGACTAAGATAAAAGCAGTCGTACTTACCATTTCCAGCCAAGCTCTACTACCGATTCGCAACTTGATTTGTGCTCTACTGGCACAACGGCATTGCATCCCTATAGGAAAACATTCGTTTCAGTAAAAGAAGAGTAAAGTAAAAAATCATAGTTAAGCTGTTGTGCTTATTTTTTACAAACCCTTGCTACGTTTACCATAAGGTAGCTGGGACTGGCCATTCACACATTTAGGACATAGGTCAGCACCACGTTGGCCATAGCAGCTGGTCGATACGATAAAAGAATTGCTTAGCAGTTGCCCAAACTTCCAGTATGAAGGACTAGGTGTTACTTAGCTGTAACTCGTCAGCCATCAGGTAAGCAGCATGATGCATCATAATGCTGCTGGTGCGTTTAAAAATAGCGAGTCCGCGTCTTTGCTCCTGCTAACGTGTGTACTACGGTCTTACATCAAAAGCCATACATAACAAGCATATAACAGTACAACCGGAAGTGTGCTCCTATCATGTCTCATATCTGATCCTCTCATTCACGATTATTTTTTACATTGTGGACGATCCGAAGATCAACGCGGCACGCGGGTTAATGTGCGTAACCTGAGCGTATCTCTGTGCCATCCTGCTCTTATTGGAAATCATTTAAAGGTTGAGGTTGCCAGGATAAAGGTCTGCATCAGTGAATTGGAATACATGACCTTTCACCTTCTTCTGACACTAGTTGTAGCCCCTTCACCGCATCTTGCAGTACACGTGTGCACACGTGCGGCATATACATATGTAGGTACATTTAAGAAGATGGACAGTGTGTGTTCAGTCTCGCAGACTGTTCACTGAACGGATTTGCTCGGGCCGTGATACGGAAGGATGTAGTGTACCTGCTCACGCCTACAACTATTTAGTCATACTCTTTAGTACACGCATTGCACTTGGTTGGGCTTTCTTTTAACAAGCCTAAAAAGGCATGCTTGTTGCCGACATCTTTACAAACCGGCATTATATATGCGTTAGAAATCTAGATAACGCTAAGTTAGGTCGATATTGGGAAATGACTATTGAATTATTTATTGACACTAATAGAACGGTGGCGCAATGGCTGTGTAGCTGAATAGTAGTGGCTGAATGCAAGACTCTCCAGCGTCTCATTTAAAAAGTTTGCCAGTGACAAACCAGGCTGTTGGTCTGTAAGTTGAATCTGAGGGCTTAGGTCTACAGCTGAAATGCGAAACATTCCCAGGAAAAACGTTCGCATAGAGAACTTGTGCTGTTTTAAGGAGAAGGATATCTAGTTCGAGAAGAAAATACGTCAGGAGCACAAGACGGTTTCCCTATAGCGGCTGTCGCTGTCCCCCTGAGACAGATGCGAAACCTACTGATCAGCTTGTTGCCAGAGATCGCTACCCTGGGAGCCGTCATTTTACCGTCAGAACATCGAGACAGACGAAAGCAAGAACGCTGCCTGCTGAAGGCAAACGATGCACCACCGACTGCGCTAGTGAAAACGAGCGCCATTGTAAGCGACTTAGAATGTCGTCCTTGTGGCCGTTGGATTGGGACCGGGGCGAGAAGAGGTCTTCGAGCGGAACGGCTATAGCCAGCCATTCACCCATCTAAAGAGAGATAACGTCCTCCCCGGTCCCCTCTTACCATACTCTCCGACTCTCATCGGCGACGTTTTATCTATTCGCTCTCGTTCGTTGACCGGCTCAATTGCTTCTCGCAGAAATTCCAATCGAAACGCAGTAGAAATAACTAAAATACCTTGCCATTTTATTCGTGATTGCGGGGTTAGATTAGTTCGCTCGAGCAGATTATTTATCTCTAAACTTAGTGGACAGTGGTGCCAAATGCCGAGCCCACGCCAACTGACTCACGACGATAGCGTTTTGCCGTGCACTTTACTCGCTGCTCCATGAAGCCGTTAACTTTATCTCGGTCTGGCCGCCTGCATATTTTTATATCTCCCACAGAAAACGCGTCGAAACTGCCGGCCGAGACGCGGGCGGTTAGGTTAAGAGCTCTGTGCACAGTGCTCGCTTTGGTCTTAGCGCAGTTACTGGATAACGGGGCGTTTTTCCGACCAGAAGGTTGCGATGGAAGCTGATGGCCAAGGTGTCTGTGTTGCTGTGGCTGTGTCGAGACGGCAGCAGCAGCAGGGGCGGCGGCCGTGAGGAGAGAAGTAGTAGTACAACCAGTCGGTTTCACTGCCGGAATAGCTCGTCGAGCTTTTCTGCCACCAAAGTCAAGAGGTTCGGCCGTCCTCCGTTCTCTTTCCTCCGCCTTGCGGCTCAAGGCCATCAGCAGGATAGCAAAGTAGTCAGTCTTGCAACGAGTTCTGCGATGGCCGTCTTCGGCTACTCTTCGGGGAAATCAGACCGTCGCCTCTATCTGCTTTCATCCCCCCCCCCCCGGTGCCCCACACCCCCGGGCCACATTCACAACTGCTACGACGAGTTCGGCTACCACAACGACTACGACGACAACGGCGGGAACGGGGGCAACAGCAGCAGCAGCTGCGGCAGTGGCAGTGGCTATAGAAAGTGGTCGTGCAGAATTGTACGCATCCCGCACACATCTCCGATCTGTCAGGGCTCTCTGCCAGACGGCTGGAGCAGGACTGCTAAGGGGCAAGATATCTGAGGGCAGGGACCTACAGCCATTGCAGACTGCATGTCTGCAGTAAGCAAAGCCAAAGGTCAGCGGACGGTTCCAGCGGACAGAGGAACGACGCGAAGAGCCATTGAAAGTAAAATAGAACTCATCTATCTACTACAGCCGACCAGGCGACTACTGCCGACACGATCACGGAAGAAGAAGAAATGCCCCCCCCCCCCCTCCACCGCAAAGCTTCCTGAGTCTCGTTGCAGAACTTCCTTTCCTCCGACACCCATACCACATCGCTGCACACACGCTCGCACTGCACAACTTGTCCAGTTCCGACCTTCTCATCAGCATCTAATTTTACCTAAGCTGACCTGGTCCCGAGCAGGACGAGTTACAAGACGGTGGCAGACATCTTCCTCCGCTCTGCCTCTAAAGATCGCTTTTAAACAGTATGGCTTGCGGGGTATATATATATATATATATATATATATATATATATATATATATATATATATATATTATATATATATATATATATATATATATATGCCGAAAAAAGTAAGTTTGGTAGCCAGACTCTGCATCAGGCCTTGTTAATATAAACAAATTTAGAAAATTTAGTTCTACGCTACGGCAATATATTTGGTGCACAACTATTATATATACACTATTTAGCATGCAAATTAGTATTAGGCACTTAACGTAGTGTGTAACACCGTGAAGGGTTTAGTACCGATAATAATCGTTTTTTAATGAACGATGCATATAACCTACCATGCATATATATATATATATATATATATATATTTCCACCCGTGTTACACGCGATGATTGGTATGTGATGTTATACGCGTGAGTATGGTCGTTTAAATACAAAAAAGTGTTAGATAAGAAAACCCAAAGGATATCCGTTCTTTTGACTGCTGATGTTTCCCAATTCTACTTCTTACGATGCGGAATATATATATATATATATACAGTCCGCATCGTGATACGTGTAACATATACATAATGTATTATACGGAACATAAATGTGTCCTATATATATATATATATATATATATATATATAATGCTGCAAGACGTATTAGCGAGAATGGCGCTGCACAAGACCCTTTACATTTGCATGCTGACTATAAGTAGTCTAAGATTATTCTTATTTACGTATCCTCATATTGCATTCACAGTTGACTTTGGAGGCAAAGAGGGCTCAGCAAACTTTGTAGCTTGTTGTACGGATCGACATAGGTGTGTCCACAGTAATAATACAGACGTTAGATGCCCAACCGTGGATTGTCTGATGTATAGGGGAATGGCGTAAGACACCAAGTTGGCCGAGTTAGCGTTTAAGCACGTTGGCCAGCTAACGTTCTCGAATGTGGGATGGACCTCAGTTTGGCTCAGCGTAGCTTAGCGACATTCGCTTGCCGCTGTGGCTTCGCGTAGTCAGACGACGAACGGTGTAAGGGGCGGTCTATGGGAAAACGATGAAGTAGCAGATGCACTATGCGCCGTTTGCTTATCGACTTTCCGATACACTACGAGAAGTGCTTAAGAACGGAGAGGGCGGGCAGGCATAGCAGCGTCTGCGACAGCAGCAGCAGCAATACCAATTCATAGTATGAACGTCAACAATAGCAGAGGTTTGGTGGTGGTGGTGGTTACGAGCTGAGATTGACATGACCCATAGGCAGTGGTGGAATCAGGAGAAGGAAGAAGTCTCGGAACGACGTGAAAACAGAGCAGGTCGGGGGGAGGGGGAGGGGGGTTGTCAACAGGCTTGCCGACCCATCGAGGATCAGACGCTGTTCGAGGACGGTCTGTTGTTGCTGGTTGTCTACGGACACCAGACGCTGGCGTCGCTGTCGTCGTGGTCGTCGTCCGGTACGGACTGTACCGACTGTTCGTTCCTTCGTTAGTTAGTTAGTTAGTTAGATAACTGGTTGGTTGGCGTCTGGCCAACGTGCGTTTGCAGCCAGCCTAGTAGCACAAAGAGGCCTGCGTTCACAATGTGCCGCTAATTAACGTAATATGATCGGCATGGACTATAGACGAAGCCGGTGGCAGAGCCAGCGCCGGCGGACGCACGGACAGACGGACAGACGAACAGACGGACGTATGGTCAGGCCGACGGGCTGAAGCAGGCGAGCGTCACTTGCAAGCGAGAACAGTTTACAGCACGCCATTAGAGCGGTCGCTCCGACCTCGTTGGACGACCTGCTGGCCTACCGGGGAGACCTACTAGCCCGCTTGATGTGCGTCGGCCGCCGCCGCCACAGCAGCAGCAGCTAAAGTGCGCAACAGGCAGACAGGCAAATTTGCTGCACGTCTGCCGCTGTAGCCGCTGGCTGGCAGATAGAGTGCTCTCTATACGAGAACGCCGGATAGAGAACACTCTATCTGCTACTACGACTACAATATCCTACCGAGTGCTTTGCTCATAGCATAGCTATTCCACCAGTTCATCAAGGGTGGCAGCGCCGAACGAACGCCGCTGGCACATTATCAGCCAGCGCGTCGAGATATATGCATCATTCAGTAGTGAACACTTTTCGCTTAACTATTTTGAGCACAGCTGTACCATATATGTGCTCGTATATATACATATATATATATATATATGTGTGTATATATTTTTTTGCTTAGTGGTGTGATAAAAATGGTGCTACTGAATTGGCTACACAATAGATGGAACCATTAACACTATATTACTTACAAGATCCCATATTTGCTTGCCTAAATGTGTGTATGCACATATAAGGCTGAGTGTTTGGCAAAGTAGTCCAGTCTTCGACATAAGTAAGCAGAAGTGGTATTCGAACAGTATCTTTAAGTGTAAGGGATAATATATATATATATATATATATATATATATATATATATATATATATATATATATATATATAGAAACATTATTTATTTCCACACCAGATGTACAATAGTATATTCAATATCACTACATCCTCATAATGATATCGCTCAGTACTACCATTGTTGCAAGGAGACTGCATTGCGCGCACTGCCATGATACATTGTACAAATACCCTAACAACATTTAAAAACACGTGTGTCACAGGGGCATGATAAGCGTCTTTCTGGCATGTGAGGTGGTAAAAACCGTGCATAGCAAAGCGAGTGGCTATGTGCCGATTTGTCCTGCCCGCGTTCTGCCATTCTGATCTTACCATTGCATCTGTCATATACAAATGTGGTTCAACTTCTGCCATCTTCTCTTCATGTTGCCGTCTGAACTCGCTGCATGCGCGGGGGGGGGAGGCTGGGAGCTCAAACTTTCCTTTGACCTGTTCTACGAAGTTTTAATGGAGTATCGCACAGCAAATACTCACGTATTGTCGTCGGTTGTATGCTTACGTATGTAAACCCGTTTCAAAAAAGCTGTAACCGTTTCAGAAAAGCAGTAACCCGGGTTGCACCCGACCAAGTGCACTAAGCTCAGCTTTGCCCACAAAAGCTAGAATTAAAAAAACATTTTTTTAAGGAGGTTGTTTTTAATTCTAGACTATCATCAGTTCCCTACGGGCTTAGAACTTAAACTTAGGTATATCTTCAAATGCACCGAGAGCCGGACATGTTAAGATATCTAGACAGTCCTTGTGGCAGCATGGCCACTGACTCTCAGCGGTATGGTTTATCATCTATTCTCAATGAGCATCGCTCAAAGAAAATTTGATCAACAACAGGGATCGAACCGGTGACACCCCGGTAGATGACAACCATGACTAGCGCACTAGTCCTGGTGCGCTAGTCATGGCTACATAATTAACTAGACCACAACAACTGGATTCCGTATGATGCAATTGGCGCTATGGTCATATCGAATAGAGCTAGCGCTCCCTTAATCGAGAGCATCTGGGGCTGCTTAAGGGCTGTCGCCGCGATCAAGGCTTTTCGACAGCTCTCCACTGTGTGTGCAACGAATGCCTTGCTGAGGAGGTCGCTGTGATACCGACATATGTGAGCATAATTGTGTAGTTGAGGTCTTGTCCATTTTAGCTAATTGTATCGGTTACGGCCATCCTGCCCGCGTGTTTGAACTTCATGGCCTCTGTCTTTTGCATATTAATTTCAATGCCTACCATGTTTACATACGCCGACAAAGTAGCTAGCGCCCGTTGCAGACGGTGTCTGCTACTATAGAGAACTAGATCGTCGCCATACATGATTACTTTGACAGCTGGAAGTCGGCTCTGTATATATATATATTTTTATTACGGACTGGCATAAACGTTAGTCTATGTGCAGTTGAATTTGTTTTAACGTCCAGTCAAATCACAAATATAAGTAAGCACTGTCTCGGCTTATTACGGTATTATTGAATTACGTGTATCTTGTTCCTGTTGTTGATGTTGATTGATTTACATGACATTTGCTTTATCCATTCATCTATTGATCTATACATATCGGGTATGACATACGATGCTGATGCTGTTGGCATAATACCTGCTAACGCCCTGTCACTTAAATGTTTCATGACTTGTACAGATCGTTAATATTACTTTAGCTCCAATTCGGTTTTACAGTAGCGTGGCGCATATTGCGATCTGTAGCAAGCCTTTCCGTTCGATGATGATTGCAGCAAAGTCTTTAATTATATTCCAGCTTTGAGTGTTGCTTAAAAGTGTCTGCGTGCTCTTCACTACGCAAAATCACACTGGCGAAGGAATTCGCCCGATACCATGGAAGTCCTTTGTGAAAATAGCCCCTAAAGAGTTCGAATTCGAATGAATCGGTTTAATGACACGGTAGGAAAGCAGGTGTTTGTCTCGGCCCGGTCGTTAGAAATTCGCACAAATATCGACACCCGCATGAAACGCAATTATATATTGCACAGTGCCTGTGAGATGTCGAAAGTGCGTTGCCCAGTCAATCAGTTATCGGGTGCGATTGGTCAGCCGGCATAGTCTTCGTTTTTTGTTTATCCGCAGAACAAAACTTAGATTCAGCCGCTCAGGGTGATCGTCTAGAACAGCCCTAGCACTACTGCAGCTATTCAGCGTGGCGTAAATTTACATACATGCATAGTTAACGAAACGGGTCCCCGGCGTGCACTGAGTGCGCTTCCACCGAGTTGCAGCAGTGAGTCTCCGAGTTGCATTGTTGTCTAGCTCACGCAGCCTGCCTGACGACATTCGCCACAGGCGACACCACTTTGTGCCGTTTTCTCCTTGGCATCATGGATGCTCCTATAATGCTCCTGCTGTTTATGCCGCTACTGTCGGGCCAGAATGATACAGTGCTTCATGACGACGGGTACTGCACACACTGTGTCGGTACTCCGCGGCGAGCTAGGAACGTAGAGCAGAGGACATCTAAACTGGCTGGTGAACAGCAAAGAGGGAACAGCTTTACGATTCACCCGGTTGCCGACATCTGCCGGGGCCCTCGGGGTTCACGTCCGCCCAAACGTAAACCTTCGCGTCTCAAACCTCGCTGGTCGCGTTTGTTCCTTGCAGTGTTGCGCTTTGCATCGACTATGAGCGCAACCGCACGAATTGCTGCCTCTCTATCTTCCTCACCTTTTCTCTATCTTACTGCAACAGCCGGCAAGTCGCATTGTAAGCGACTTTGTGGGTCCAAAGTAGCCAACCGGCCAGTGACGTACGAGCCTACCGTACTAACAACCCCATTCTAGGACTTCTAGGACTCTCTCCTTCCACTCGCCTCATGTGCAGGTAGAAAAGGAGGGCAGCATTATCATTCTGGTCCCAAACCACCAGCGAAATGGTGCTGCTTTAAATGTATTGGAGCAGCCTGGCTAAACTCCAGTGCACGTTTCCGTCTTTTACCATCTTGGTTTATGCAAGAATATTCGTCCCCCTTTTTCTGTTCTTATATATATATGAACAGAAAAAAGAAGTATAACGCGGTTTGCAATTTTACTCTATTGCTATAGGCGCCACTCTTTCTTTGAGTTCAAATTAGAAACGCGGCTTTACTAGCGAACCCTTTTCGACAGGTGACGATGCCCGCAACTCGACAAATAGCTTCGGGCTATCCGAAAGACGTAGCCAGAGCAGTGGTCTCCGCGACATGGTCAACAACGGCTATTGCGGAACAGCGTTCGACAATATATATATATATATATATATATATACACCATATTCCCTTCAGTCTATAAAGAAAGGCAGGTGCCGCCTGAGGCATTTATAGCCAAGAATCCGCCGATCTAAAAGCTCACCCTCCGCAACGAAAAATGTGTTTCGTTTAGCTAGCTCTCCCTAACAAAATGATTGAAGCCCCAATGCCAGGAGACCTAGATTCGGCTGGCTGTTAGCTCTCGTTACCGGAATACACAAATAATTATGCGGACGCGCGTGCACATCAGTGCAAAGGTTCCCGCTCAAAGTCTCGTTGTAGTCTCTCCAATGTACCGTCAGCTCATTGTGTTGTGATCGAACTGATCTGATAACCAAAATAGGCTCATGTATGCCCATATCAATGGTACTTTTAAAGCGGCTGCATAGCGACTTAGAGACACGTGGTTATCCACCGAACATTCAGTGTGTATTGGAGACTCTTTGGGAGAACCATTTCGTACGGCGATTCCTTACGCTGAACCCTGAGAGTCATGTTCAATATGATCATAAACAATTTGAAATTACCTTTAATAATTCTAGGCGGAAATATAGCAAGGACTTACCATGCTCTATTTGGCTGACGTTAGGGTGTGAAGGTTAAATCGGCTATACATCAGAGTTTCAGAACATACTGTACAGAAAAGACAGGAAACGGCATTAACCAGGGTGCTAGTGAGGCTATACATACGAAGGGATCTATGCCTTGTTCCAGTAGTTAATCGACCAGCAGTCATTTGCGTGCATTGAACGCTACATATGTGCATATATGCACTGGTATCTCATAAGGGGGGGCATATTCGTTGGTCACTGCCGTTGTCAGACATAGTTACGTCGCACTTGCATGGCTAAAGTGTGTTTGCCCATGCACAAGACGCACAATAATATGCCACAAATATTAAATACATTTTAGAGCAACCTTAAGCGTAATCATGCGTGTTTTCAAGTTTACGACAAAAACGTTTACACGCATTTACATAGGTTAACAGTATGCAACTCGTTGCATTGACTTGTCCTTTCACCCGCTAAAACGTATGTTTTTTCGCTACGCAGAGGGACCCTTGGCCCAAATTGCCAAATTTACTACGACGGAGTCACAAGAAGACCTTCATGCGTAGAAGCTTAACTTTCAGCAAATGATTTCTTATCTGGCTCGCTGCTCTTTCTTCTTTGATAACGGATGCATTCGTGATTCATTAGAGTCTGGGCGAGATAATAGGTCAGACAACTTTCTGGGCTACTATCCTAGTTGTGACTCCGTAACCCTCCATATCGAGGTTAACATCATTGCGCTTTAGTTTGCCGTGAATTTTTGTTCTCTGAGATTAGCCTTATAGTAGTATCCACTTCACCGTGTTTGTCGAGGGTAAATGCAGCTACGCATTGTCGCTACGAACGAGGTATGCTTTCTTATTCGAGCCGTCTAGCTCAACTCCAGCGGATCCTTACACACTAAACACATCTCTTATCTTAAGCTTCACTCTCTAGTAACCCAAATACCCATAGAACAGTACTATGGGCCATTAAGGAAAGCGACGAGTG
Organism: Dermanyssus gallinae; assembly: GCA_003439945.1. Lineage (NCBI taxonomy): Eukaryota > Metazoa > Arthropoda > Arachnida > Mesostigmata > Dermanyssidae > Dermanyssus > Dermanyssus gallinae. The sequence goes on from QVRM01002067.1 coordinate 1,967,204, forward strand.
CCTATCGGATCATGTGGCCGAAGTCACTCACAGCTTTCCCCACATGCCCGACGTGCTTGTCCCAATACCTGGGAACACGTTTGATAACAAGACACGTCATCTATTAATTCCGTTAGTGCAATCCGTTCTCCACTGTGTCTGCTGAGTTCTGTTTTCTCTTTAATCGCTGCAGTGGCCATTTAGTCGCCCAGCTTCTATACGGATTGTGTGCTGCTATTGGACTTCACAAGTATCCTCATGTTTTTTTCTCGGTGGGTAATGATAATCCAACACTTCGTTTTTAATCGTCTCGAGCCCAGTCATGCATTTCAGGACTGTCGTCGATCTCCTCCGCACGATGCACGCAGGCCTCCAATGGAGTTTTGTCTATACTAAAGGAAATATATAGTTGTGAAAATCACGGTGGCCAGTGAGACACCGTGAAAGAAAATTTAATTTATTCGGAACGGTCTATACTCTTTTTTTATACCCGGGATGGGTAGGTCAAGTGAGAAACCCGGTGAGCCTGTGTGGATGGCATCGCACTTTTCCTAACACGACTCCAGGGTTCTTTCCCACGCCGCATGTTTGATGGACTCTGGCCCCCCCTTCCCACATCCTCCTTATTGCGTTTACTTTTGGATTCCAAAGTAAGGCCCCAAAGCTGCGCTTATGTTTTACTTCCAGGGACTTCTGCAACCAGACTGGTCTTTTTAAATGTGCGATTGATTCGATAACCGACATTTGTAGTCATCGCCGGTACTTATTTTTTTTTTGCTTTTAGTTGCGAATACCAAGTCATCAATGTACACAAGAATCTTTGCTCCCTGTGAGATTTTTCTGTCTCAGGACTTTATCACAAAATATATTCCAGAACAGGGGACTCGTCATGGCTATTCCACTGTGCCGTTAGAACCTTTCTGTCCTCCAGGTACCCCGAGACAGATCTTTCGAGTAAGGGAGGAACCCGCTTTTACACAAGAGTGTTAAAAGTCGTCTTCCACGGTAGACTGCTAAAAGCGTTTCTGGCATCCAGAAGGACTGTCACAAGGAGCTTTTGCTGTGTATATAGATGATTTATTAAGCAAGTAAGCAATGGCTGTTATTCGTTGAATTGCTGTACAAATCGATCGGTTCTTACAAATGCCGTACTGATTGGCGTACAATAGGCCATACTGCGTCGTGAACGCTCCCCGTAGACGTCCCCAAGTCTCTTTTCTATAATTGTCTCATACATTTTTGCTAGCGTGTCCAAGAGACATATCAGCCCGTACTCTCTGTTACTTTTGGGTATCAGGACCACATCTGCCCTCTTCCATTATTTTGGCTTTTTTCCATCTGCCACTGCCTTGGTAAATAATTTCGCTACCACATCCAGACGTTCCTGGAGGCGCGTTCTGACCACCAAAGGCAGAACGACGTCGGGTACCAAAGCCCTTTCAGGTAAAAATTCCTTCTTTTTTGGAGGTGTCCCTTTTCTCACGTATATCTCCCTATCAAAATGTGTATGTTGTGGAAAGAGTTTGCTTAAAATGTCTACGATTTCCGTGGTTGACAGTGTCATTTTGGGGCCTGTGCCTAATCTCTAACAATTTTGTAAGGCTTTCCGCATGGTTTGTCTTTCATTTTCTTCATAATCTGTAGCCATTTGATGTATGTTTGTCTCTTTAAGTTCAATTCCTGTGTTCTCTAGCAGCTTTAATTTCTCCCTTTTCTATTGTATCCGCTCTTGATTTTCGAACCTTCAATGCCTTTTTTCTGCCTCCGCCCGCGTGGCTTGTTTCCTTTCCATAAGTAGTTGCACGACTGATGACTACTGACTTATGGTCTTTCTCGTTGCACACGTAGCACAATATGTTAGTTTCCTTGCATTCCCTTACTGTCAATTTTTCCAGCATCTGTATAACCTCCGACCAGTTTCCTTCTCTCTTTGACAGCCTTGCGCTACGTACCCTATGTTTCTGTATCTGTAGCATGTTGGAATTAGAATTAATTCTTCAGCATTGCATAGGTGTCCTAATAGTCTAATACCGTTTTTGGCCACAAGTCTCTTTGCGTCTTGATTGGGTAAGGTTACTAGGCACTGCCATGTTTTTCTCCTGTTGCTCCTTGGTGTCTCTCGTAATTTCGTGGTTTTTTTTTGCCGCTATTGTATACAGTGAAGAGATATATATTGTGTTTATACTACCTGGCAAAGGTGAATAAATGTTTGAATAAATAAATGTAACTTCGTGGTTTTATGTAGATCGAGCAAGTTGCGCAGAGGCTCCGCTATTTCCTCTATAGTGAAGAAAGAGGTAAAAGTACAGCAGCATATCCATTGGGTAGATCTCGTCGCCTCCTTGAATTTCATTTAAAATCCTGTCCTCCGTCTCAGGGCATTTGCGGAAGACATGCCGCCTCCGATACCCTAACAATGCTGATCACAAGTAGAAGTGAAGATCTGCTTGCTGCTGCGCAGAACCACCACTACTTCTTGTAAACCTCCCGTATGAGACAAGTGGCCTTGAAGGTTTTGGCTTCATTCTTTTACCACCAGTCTGGCTGTGTCTTCCAAGAAAGACGAGGATGCAATGTCCTCCTCTAGGCATCTTTCCCTTTGTAGGTCTCCACGTTCCTCTGCGTCTGGGTTGTCTTTTCCTGTCATTCCTCAACTTATTTGAATCGGTCGTCTTGAATCGCATTTAGTTCGTTCCTGCATTTTTGTAACCGCCTCTGCGTGTTAGCTCGCCGGTTTGTTTTCGACATCAGCAGAGCCCTACATTCAAGCTCAGATTCATGTTTTTCCATCGGTGTTTTAAGCTGCCCTTCAATTTTGAGGATGCATACCCACATAATTAGTGTCCGTTTCCGCGGTTGCCTCCACTTGAGCTCTGCCTTCAATTTGTGCTTTCTTAGCCGACTTGCCCGTCCGACTTCACCAAATTAAGAAAGGCCAAATCAAGACTCTGTCTTTGAATTTAGTCTCTTTCCTGGCCGTCGTCACCAGAGATAAGACATCTGCGTACACCATAGTTGTTACGTCATCTAGGTCTATTTCGTCGCGGTGGGCTAGATTTTACTACTAGCCTCGTTCTGTGCCGCCTTGCATCACAGAGAAATCTTTATACACATAGACATTTATTTGCTAATATTATACGTAGTAGAGCTTTCAACTTATTTATATATATATATATAAATAAAAGGCAAACTACGCTATGACTGCTATGCAGTGCGCTGCTACTGCCTCTCCTGTCTTTTCACCGTTATGCTGTTGTCGTCGTTGCCGTTCCAGTGACAGCGGAGGAGCGGCGCGACGAAGAGACGGGGAGTCGCACCCGTAGCTGACAGTTGCGCCGTTGCTCCTTCGGCTGTTGTGGGGTAGCGTAAAGCGCTCCTCTGTTGAGAAAGTGAGCGCGGGCGGAGTAGCACTAAAGTCGAGAAGCGTCGGAACGCAGCGCTATGATGCCCACCCCAGTTAGCGGATGCAGGGATTCGGGTAGGAGAACTCGAAGGAGGGTGGGCTTACCACCCCGCTCACCATCACCAGACATGGACCTAAAACCGAGACGCGGCTTACGCCAAGAAAACGATTTTATGAATTTACACACGGCATAGATGAGAGCATCTTCGACGGATGTGATACTCTCCGTGGTGCCATTGGAAACAGAACGGGTGGGCGGTCGCAAGATGAGGAGGCGGATATCACTGCCTACCATATTAAGACAGGCTCCTGTGAAGTTGCTGTGTCGGGCAATGGAGGCGCTGAAACGACTGGCGTTCACTGTAAAAAATTGAGTTCAGCCGACGAGGAGAGACGGCACTACGCAAAGGCGAACACCTTGCAAACGCTTAGGCTGGCCGTCGCCAATAACACCAAGACCATCGACAGTATTGAGCGACAAATTACCTTTTTCGAACACTACTTAAGCTTGTCCTGCGACAGTAGTGGCAATCCAGCGAATTGGAGGGGGAGATAAACAACCACACTGCGCTAGTTCCATGGACTAAGTAACAACAACTCAATCTTCCTAACAAAGTTATATATAGAAAAATGTGGTTTCACCTCTGTGTAAAACTCAACCTCCCTGCAGTATGAAGATCACTATCGCGTGTCTTGGTGCCGACAGTATCGATACTGTCGAGATAAACAGAAAGGCCATATCCTCAAAAGACCAGAGCCAGTTGTGGAATTAGACGAAAATAAAGTTAAAGAGACATAGGCACCAACAGGACGGCGTCGGAAATCAAGAAAAGGAGAAGAGAGTAATAACACTAGCCGACATCGTATCAAACAAAAACGGAAATGCTGCGTGTCACGACAATAACGAGGAGCTCGCAGATATATAGCAGTGGCGCCAAATTGGCGCCAGTATAGCGGATAGGGACTCCCAACGCGATGAACTTTTTTTGCCGAAACCTCTCAGAATTACTTCAAGGGGTTACGGGAATCCTGAAAGCAAAGGTATTGCTTAGAAGTTATAGGAGCGTGTGTTGCACCAACTCCTACATTGTACTCCAATCCGGCATTATCCGGCGCCTTCTGTCTGCCTTGGTGCAGCTCAGGCGCGTCAGCCTTGTTAACGCCTACCACAGTTCCACCACCTGGGTATACGTCGAGAGTCATGGCCTGGAGCTGTCTCTGCCTAAACCCAAGGCTGGGCGTTTCCCCGCCCGGGAGCCACCGTTTAAACGAGCTTCTTTATGGCAGTTTCCGTGACCACATTTAAAGACGATAGCCTCAAAGAGAGCACGCCCTCGCCGATATCAGCATGTGCGCTACCACTTCATTGATCGGTTTCCGCTCACGGAGGTCGCACTAGCGTCTCCGGCCTCTCGGAGAGCCGGATACCGCAGAACTGTGTGTTAGACATCGTCCGCCCTACCCGATCTGCATAACACACAGGTGTCGGCATTTGCCTTGCTAATTTTTATCATGTACGTTTGGAACTGGCCGTGCCCGGTCAGCACCTGTATCGTACCATGGGACAGCTCACCGTGATCGCAGTCGTACCACGCCTTCAGGTCAGGGATCTAGTCCAACTCCCCGCAAGTGGCCTCCGAGGGTCTCCCGGCTGCACCGCTATCCACTCTTCATGCCGGTCGATGGTTGTTGATCTAGCAGTTATATAGCCTAGATCGCCGTCCTTCCACCTTTTGGCCCGCCCACTTGTAAGCAAATCCCATGACAGCATTCTAAACAGGACCAGGAGGGCCGCGGCCGACGTTGTGCGATAAGCCCAACAGACACGAATAGCTCCCGGCCGCTGTGGCAATTGAACTCAAACGGATGTTCCTGGTTTTCTTCTTGCCAGTGAGGTACAGTACTTTCGTCTTGTGCGGAGCCAGTCTAAAGGAGTGATCTGCCATCTATATTTCTACCTGCTTTAAAGCTTCATTAGCGGCATACTACAGGGCCCAGTTTCCCGTGCCGTGATAACTAGCGGTTATCACGGCTATAAGTCGTCGGCATAGGCTACCATCACGACACCGCCGGTAAGTCCAGTCAGTTCGAGGGCTCTGCCATAGGCTGAGTTCGACAGAATCTGCCCCAGGACCGACCCTTGAGAAACCTCCGCAGAGATCTCATACTCCTGGCCGCCGGCCGACAGCCTTCTTTGCGCTAGGTAGGATGAAATTATCCGGCGAAAGTATGGCGAGGTGTCCTTGCACCTCTTTTCGTCCACGGCTACGTCCCAGCTTTTTGAGACCATAAGGGTCCGACTGCTCCCCAGCCCCTTCCCCCAACCTCGGCTCCTCGTCTCGACCGCTTCCCGAGAGACCCGCTCGAGCCTCTCTCGCCTGGCATTTATCTTGGCTGTCTTGAGTGTCAAAACGACGTCGAACAAGTTCGTCGTCTCCTTCCATTTCTCCGCCGAAGTCATCGTAAGGGCGATTATTTACTTGATGGGTCGGCCTTTCACAGCGATTGGTGCTGCCTTCCGTGCCTCCCTGAGAGCATCACACCGCGGAACAGTATGCCCCACGTTGTCCGTCTCTCCAGAGTCGCACAGTACGCAAGTATCGCTGATGGCCTTCTTGATCTTTGACATGTAACTCTGGAACTGGCCGTGTCCGGTCAGAACCTAAGTCGTCCAGTCGGAAAGCTCCCCGTGTCGGCGGTTGTACCATACCCTGAGGTCCGGCATCAGACTCTTGGTCCAGCTCCCTGTGGTCTCACTTGCGCCCATTACTGCTTAAAACGTTTGTTCTGCTGCTTTTTAACTGAGGCCTTGACTGATGAAAAGCTATCTAAAAGACACAATCATATGCTATTAATAGAACTGATGGTTACAATAAGTTTCTAATTAGCCAATCCCATAGTGAAATAAGTGAATTCATGAATGAGTGAACGTGAGTGAATGAGTGAAAGACAGATCTTCTCGTTGTTATACGGGTTTCTATACTATAAAATAGTCTAACTTCGTCTCATCTTCTTTCTTTGCAGGTAAATGTGAATTACTGTACGCAAATCATTGCCATTAAAGAAGAGGAGAAGTGAAAAGATATTTTGTTTTCCGCGACACTTGGTAAGCTTTATTAATAGTGATTAATAGCACGTATAAATTTAAGGTAAATATATATATATATATATATATATATATATATATACTTTGCTCAATTTTGTATGCTTATATTTGCGTCCTACGATTTAAAAGCATCTGTCCTCAACTTTCGTGTTGTGTCTGGTCTGGCGTTCGCGAGATCGCTCGGTTAGATCTGAACGCACATAGTACTACTCTTGACGCGTGAAAGTCCTTTGTTTCTTTATTGTAGCTATTGGCGGACAAGCACAATGTGCGGTGCTGTCGGCCAGACAGCGTTCGTTGCACATGGGTGTCACTGTATGCCTTTCAGGTCGACTAGTGCCACATGACAGGGGTGATGGGCGCGAAAGAGGGAGGCAGCTTGGCCATCGATCAGTCGACACACATTTCGGCCTGCATCCATGTGGTGTTTTTGTTGGGACGACGACGGGCGTATGTATGTATTTGTGTGTGTACTTGTGTTGACAAGAAAGATATTTGCTTGCTTTGATTCGGTCCCCCGGTGGTCTCTATAGACGTCCACATGCTCTCCCTCGGTTAGGCCCTCGATGGGTTTGGCCGCTATCTTTTATGGGCCACGAACTGAATGGCAGAAGCTCTTGCAAGAAGAAAAAACAACAACATCGTACGTCGTAGTTGCTTTTTGTGTGTCCGAGACCTGAAGGGCGCTTCTAGGTCGAAAGCGAGCCCGCTTCTCCCCGATCCCTCAGAAACAACAGTCAAGTCATTTTTGGCTCTAGATGGAAACAGAACGGCAAAGCTCAAGGGACCATTGATCTCTATGCGTTTAGTTGCCTTTGTTTGGGTTTCAGTATCGCCATTCATTCCGCTAGGCTCGCCTTGGCGCACAAACTCGCAATGGCTTCTACTTGCAAAACGATAGTTTACTTACCTTTTAGAGCAAACATCGCTACGTTTCCTTATGGATATATTTCAATTTACTTGTTTGTTTTTCGTTCCCAATAACGGTAAGCTCACGTGTATGCGTGTTGTGTGTAATAGTTTGTTCGCCCGCTACTGTGCTTTGAGTAGTGCTGTTTATTGCATTTCACTGATATTGTCGAGAAATACGCGTCTATGTGTTGGTTATTAACAATTTTTTCTAACAAGCTATGTGGATTTATTGTAATAAAAGAAAACGCGTCGGTATAGTAACAACAAACGTTTCTATTATTTATTAACTAGCATTTTCAAATTAATATTAATTGGGCGCGCTTCAACTGTTCCCTTCAATCACCGCACAGGCGTCGCCTTTCACAACCTAGTAGCAAACGCGCTACCTGCTTGGACTTGCATAGCTGGTCCCCACGCTTACCCTATTACTAACAATACAAATCGCGTGCTTCCACAAAGCAGACACCAACGTACGGCACAATAGCTTTGTTGGTACAAACTGATATTATTTGCGCTTAGCACACACCCAACTATGGGGGTACTTTGCCTTTCGTGACTACTTTGGTCCGCTGCAATTCTATTCTGGCGCTAAACCTCCCAGACTATGACGGCCGACCACGGTCTCGGTATGGCATTCATATTTGATCGGCGAACCGCTAAAGCACCCCTATAGCAGCACACGACTACCAGAACTAAAGCAAGCCGCCTCCTCCACAAGACACAAAGATCTATGGCGCCCAACATCACATGTGCAAACGCACTGCGTCTACAGCAGCCTCAATCAATCCTGGGGAGAAGGCCACTATCAGAACGAATAGCCTAAACAAGTCTCTTGCATGCTATGTGTCCAACTCAGGAAAGGTTAACGGCGTAAAACAGTGTGACAAACTCTGTGCCTTTTTCAATATTGGACGAGAGGTACTTTCTTGGACGCTTAGAGTTGAAAGTCCGCTCAAATGCGAGGCCTTTGTACAAGCGCGCCTTAAACCTCATGCCAGATAATTAGCTTACGGAAAATATAGTAAAAGCCGTGTACCGTGAAATGTATCAACACGTATCGATTAGACCCGTTGAGTTTAGTCCGAGTTCCGAGTAGATAGGTCGCTCTCGAGTCGTGCAATTTTGTGACTATTTTAGAAAATTTGCAGCGATTTGTGATAGCCTGAGCTAACGCCTAAAATCTTCAACAAACAGCGATGAGTTTGCGGAAATAAATAAATTCTTGTCGGTTTTAAGCCGATAAATGCAATGGACCGTGGCGGCGTTGTCTAAGAAACCATACCGCTAAAAGTCACCCATACTGCCGCATAGGCTGTTGGGGAAAATCATAGATATGTCAACATGTCTGGCCCTCGGTGCATTAAAGATATATCTCACGGTGAGTTCTAGGCCCGTAGAGGACAGATGATGGTCTATAATTTCAATAAAGGAGCGTTTTAAGGAATAAGCTTTTGCTGCTCGAGTCTGAAGTTGCTTATGGTCGGTCATGTTATATCGACCCCGTAAGCTGCTAACGAGACGATTTTCAGATTAGAAACGACTTGGCGTGTTGGCAAGTGACAGTCGACAAAGCTGTCTATAATGTTGCGCCTGCAAAAAAGATCTTATTTCTATACAGTTTTGTGATAAGTAAGAAAAACCTTGTGCATTCTATTCATTCAATGATAATACTGAGATGTGGAAGCGCGTTGACGTAGGCCAGAGAGTACTGTCCAGGACAAAACCGTATCTTGGGCCTTCGTTCATTCGCTCTATCTTAAGTTTATCGCGACAGAGTCTTGGGTTGAAGAGAAAAGACTGCTGACAAGCCGTTGTCTGTCGTCAATATGTTCTCAGAGCTAAGGATATGAGGCCGATAACAATTTGAAACACTGCTATCATCGGCAGAGCGGTGCGGATTGTACCTCTTGGTGGTCGCTTCAGAAACTTACTTTCAGAATAAAAGCTTATAGCAGGCAGTCCCTTCTCGAGGCGATAAGGGTTAGGTTTCATCGTTTTGTGATCTATCTGTATTTGCTGCTTAACTTGATTGCGGCCTTTGTGGTCCCTGCATAACATCTTTTACCGAGAAATCCCGTCCTAGAATACAGGTAGAGCGCTTCTACATGGTCGCTTCATCCCACGCTGCAACGAACGACGTTATGAACTGAGAAAATGCATTGTTGCAACTAGATGGTCAGTCAAGACAACTGAATTCATTCCAGCCAGGCAGAACAGGCAGAAGGCTTGCGGCAATTTAGCCACTTATGTGGATGAACTCCGCCTCTCTCAGCATCTCAGTCTTTTATAGTTTATGGTACTTTCCCTGCTGTGCCACATACGTATCTCCGCGTAAAACCTTGAAGGCTGCTGTTAGAGGTCAAACGTCTTTTGGCATTCGACAGTCTGCGAGCTCCGTGAGATGTATGAATATACCAGGATGAGATCGTATTTTTTCCGTTATTTGACATCGATCTAATTTTATGACTCCATAGGAATGTTCCAACAGTCTATATTTATCAATTTTTTAGAGGACTAACTTGAAAATGCGGTACGCATTACGCGGCAAAGACACACGGCACCACTGCAGAAAACTCGTCTACAAGTGTAGGTCAATAGTGTGGGCCAACCCCCAGAAAGCCAGTCACATCCCCCGCCCCGCATCCGATCAGAAACAGCACAAGCATAATTTCAGACAATCGGAGGGGGAGAGAGTAGTTTTAGAACCGAGCTATCCCGACATAGTAATTATGTCGTATTTTAGTTTTATAAATATTCCTTATCCAGCGAGATCTTATCATGTAAACACCGTTTTTCGTCTCTTTGGTGCGTACGATGTTCTCTATTGTTTAAGCAATACTGGCCACCAGTCATTTTAATTGCAACCTGTATGAACGTTCGTAGTGTGCCGTCGTTAGCCCTAGGTAGACCCTCACGCTGAGGGAAACTCAAGGTTGTATATTCAGATGTGTCCTCGGTTTCGCGTTGGCAGTACGTGCAGGTTGGGGGGATGACTTGGCTGTTTCAATCCTGAATAAGTATGACTGGAAATCGCCATGTCCGGTGACGACCTGGGTCATGTAGGACGTCAGTTTGCCACTTGGTCGTTTCACCTAGGCCCTAATATCCGGGAACAGAGCCCCTACCCGGTACCCGGGCGTTCCGTCCGATTGACTCCGTCCGTTCAGCCTGCCAAATGTCGAGGGTTATATTCCTTTTCTCCACTTTCTTTTTCATCGTGTCTTCCCACAAGCGGTGTCGTTCAATTGCTTTTGAGTCCCTTCTACCTGAGTACTAGCCAGAACGGGACAGTTACTGTGTTAAATGTTTTATAAGCTATTGTGGTTTTTGAAGCAGACACTCGTTGAGCCTTGCGCAGCAGAGCCGCCCTGTAGCTGGCTGCGGACAGTGAGGTTGACGGCGACACCGGAGGTGCCATTTCAACTATAGACTCTTTTTTTTTTGGCAAAGCAGGCTATCTTTGCGAAACCTTACTAGTTCCCTGTCCATGTGCATTTCAAGCTCGCGAGCGATATTGACAAGCTTGATATTCTGACTGTTTAGTGTTAGTTTTACGAGAGGACCCTATTTCCCTAGCACACTTAGGAGGATGCCCTCACTTTTATTGACCGATCTTCGTCAGGGCGTCGTTGACTCTCAGTTCCAGTTGTTGAGGTGAGCGAGCCTGCACGATCACTGCGAGACCTGTGTACACCAGCAGTTCAGTGTTTTCCGGAACGTCGTCTAGACGCATGACGTTGTCGAGCGCCAGGCTCTAAAGAAAGTATTCTAGAATCACGAATATCCACAACTACTCAGTCTGTATTAAACATAAGTCTGGAGAAAATACCCAGAATAAATTACTGTTTGGATTACGGGTGAAACTTCCTTAAACAAAATATTATTTTTTCTTTCTCTGAAACGTTGGTTCACTTTTTGACAACTTGATATAGAGCACATAGTCGGGGAAAGTACCACATGCAAGGAAGAAAGCGGTACATATCAACATTGTATTAGTTTAACAATTGTGTACTTATATCTAAGGAAGCCAGTAAGATGTGCTGGCTTTGACCAAGACTGGAGGGAGAGAAAATGATCTTAATAATACGCATATATATATGAATACAAGAGCTTTTCCTCAGCTGAGACAAAATCAGAGCAGGCGGAGTCGCATTATTTATGCTCAGTAAAAATTACAATAACAGGTGCAACATTACAACTAATAGCAAACACATACAGATCACCCACCAAAAACTTTTCCCCCGAAACTGATCATCCAAATACTACTAAAAATGTGTCGATCAGATGATTTACATAACAAGAGATCAATGTCAGCTACGCGTACGTAGACACCCTATCGGAAGAAGGATTTACGCTACAAAAAACAGACCACACAAGAGTCACGGCAAACGGCGCCACACAAGCGATCACGTATTGACAAAAATAAGATCAATTGACGTCGCTCATATTAGGTTACAAAGCGCCAGAAGCGTGCCTGATCACCAAGCTATTGTACTAACGCTTGACATGACATCAACCACCAGCAGACAAGGTGACAACAAGACAACATCAAAGGAAATAAACAGGAAAAACTGAGTCTTCGTAGTCTCTTTTTAGTCCCCTTTTATCTTTCAGCTTGATTGCCAGTGATGCAGTGAGGTCTTCTTTGTATGGTCGAAGGGTACAAGTCTTGTCATCGTTTTGAATGGTCTCGCTACTGAAATTCGTATGAATATGCCGATTCGAAAATCAATGGATATTCCCACCGCCACACAAGTGATTTTTTCTTGGCTTATTTGGTTTGCATACCGGCCTGTATGACATGCCTATATCAAGGGAAATCGTAGACATCTACGTATTTATCAACCAGTACTACTACTAAACTTTTTGCGTTGTCATTCCACAGTTAGGCAGACATTTTGCTTATTATGAGTGCTTCTTATTAATATTAACATTATTCAGTGTAATTATTTTAAATATTCAAACCTAGCCGTATAAAACACGAGCCCTTGTTGATATATATAGTCGATTGTTGTGCACCTAAATTAACTCTCCTTGGATTGGGTCGCAATCTTATACATTATATATCTTCATCGTACAGATAATTTTGTTTGGCAAACCTTAAATCGCACAATGAAGAAAGTAGTGTTATTTATTTTAACCTCCAAGGAGCGCAATTTCACCGATAGTGGTCTAAAGAACTCAAGTCGGTACAAAACTATTTTTGTTGTCTGGCTATTTGTCTAGCTGGTACGATCATGGTCATGTACGGCCAAGTAAAGGGGACGTCTCAGCAGACGTTTAGTCAACACACCATCTCTGTGTCTTTCGGCCAACTCGACTGCTAAACTGCTTCTCAAGGATCAGTGGGATCCACTGAACCCTTACTGCTCTATCATAACACGATTGATACATCTTGTGTGCGTCTTGTGCCACCATCGCCAAAGCCCTTTCCGCTCACTACAGTCACAGAGAAGAGGAGGCTACACTATATAGATATATATCGTGTGGAGCAAGCGAAGCATTGTTGGAGAGCGCGCAGACCATAGCTGAGCTTAGCTGTTGGAGTAGTGGATCACACAGTCTGTCTGTCTGTCTGTCCGCCCGCCAGAGAAGTAATAGCAGCTGTCTGCTTGAGCGGCCGTCTGGGACGACACGCCAGTGCGCCCATTTTGCGAGACAATTTAATCTCTCTCCGGGTTCGTCGTCGAACACTTCTCTTCTGCTGGCAAAATCTTCCGCTGTTCCGATTCGATCCCTGGCAGCAGTCCGAGTTGGTCGGTTGGTTGTTGGCCTCGTCCCTCTAAAGTTCACTGGAAGCACACGAGTGAGCGATTTCTTTCTACCGGAACCATTGTCGTTTGCGCTTTGCTTGATAATGCTCGAATCCGGCAGGCGATATCGCATCCGCCAGGCCATCAATATTAAATGCCGATTTTTCACCGTTATTGGACCCGTCATGATGCGTATTGATACATGCTCACGTAGAACCTCTATCGTCTAGACGTACAAAGTGTTTTAGCAGACAGCTCGGGCGTCGAGAGTCATAGCTTTCATCCCGACATAATTCGCATTTCTATTGACTCTTTGTTAGGGTTTGTAGATTTAGTTTAAGGGAAAATAGGTTTGAATGTGCATATCACTTGGTGCAAGGATTTTCCATTCCTGAATTCACTTACATTTGCATTACCGCCATTTATAAAAAAAAATTTAAGAACATCAACCCATATTCTGAATTATGCTTTGACCAAACCAAAGAATAGTTAAAACGCTTCGTAGTGAAGACCTCAACTGGGATGACGATGTAAAGCCCTCTTAGTTGATAATACATCCGTGATGCAGAGCTTTAAGTGAGCTCGTAATGGTTTCTGTGAACAAGTCGTTTGAGCTCAGTAAAAGCATAACTTACAACTAACGTCCGTTAAATGAGTCGCTTGTTTGCATTTGCCCTTATTTGTCCTTTTTTAACCCTTCTTGATCCCACCAAACGTTATTGCTAAACTGCTTGGTTACTTACAATAATCAACGATCTTGCGAGTACGTAAGCAAATGGGTATTCACCGGGAGACCAAGGCGCTTCTTGCAGTTTACCTACTCACTAAAATGTATGCTATGCTACGAATAGGGTGTCGCAGACATCAATGATTCAAAGCACTGTGGATATTTATATATATATATATATATTGAGCTTCTAATTTGTCGAATCTAGCGCGGCTAGTTTTAACGAACTCCGACTGTTCTTACGTTATGAACCGAAAAAATTATGTTTGCTGGCGTACAACACGAGCGAATGGAGCGAACGCAAAGCTACGGTTGATGCAAAATTAGATACCTTGCTCGAAATGCCATATGTGCTGCTTTTTCTTAGGGGAGCGAAGAAGTTGTTGGTGACCCCTAAGACGACAGAACGTCTACATCACGACGGAGTTATGGGATTCGATTTCGTACGCCGCACAAGAATATTAAGTACGCCTAACAAATCGTCTGCCTGTAAACACAGTTACTTTAACGCTTGGCCCATTTCCTTATGTTTTTTTTTGTTTTGTTAATCCACTTCAGTCTTTTTGAAGACAAATGGCACCATTAGATGCCACGTTTTCTCATCGGATGCATCGATTGAGTCCTATCTCAGTCTACTTAAACTGCGACTACTTTTGCATTACGTCAGTTGGTCAAAAGACCTCTTTCTTTATGCCTCTTTTCACCCGCTCGTAACAAATACTTTTGCGATAACATGCATCGAGTTTTTGCACCGTGTCAATTCACCACTTTGTCAGAGCTGGCTTACTTGGAATTGTTAGGTGCTGTATCCGTCTTCATGTTATAACTACTGTGAGCCTTCACTATTGTGATAACCTGTTGCTGCCATTGTTTCTAAGTTCCGTGCTCCTCTGTCTGCACAGCTTCATGCTCCTGCATCTTTAGCACTGTATAGGCGCAAGGTATACTTAGAAGGCTAGATAGTATTTCTTAGCTTCTTAGTTGGCTCTCCCCCATGGTTGACTGTCTCTACCCCTAGAGCTAGTGCTGCCGCTTGACCCCCTTGCTGTGAAGCGTAAGTTTAGAAGGGGGAGTAAATCCCTTGAAATTCATAGGCCCGCTTATATCTGTCGCTGTGGAAAACCCCTTTTGCCGGAAGGTTCTTTTCACTCACTGGCTGACGACTTTAGATTTATCTCTATGATCTGTTGAACCAAGACGTAGACTAGATAGGCGTATAAACAAAACATGCATTCGGCTGGGGCAGAGAGTCAAATGCAAAATAGATTCAAACTCATGCTATATCAAGTCAGGGCTTGCCGGTCCTATGCGAAAATGCAGCAGTCTCGAAAGTATTTAACAGCAAACACTTCGAATAGAAAAAAAACTTGACATAAATCGGATGTTTTGTTTTACGAGCAGTTATCGAACGAGTCTCGAACCCAACAAGCTTCTTCGACAGACTAAATCCACCAATTCAACAGCACAGGGAGAGACGACAAGGCGACAACGATTGAAAAGTAGAAGCCAAATGCTCTGTTCGTAGGATGTTAAACGTAGGTCGTGGAATCCGTTCGCAAGTACTATGAACTTGATCTTTCCACTAATTAGCTTTTGGCTATCTACGAGTGTATCAAAACTTAAACTGCCACCTGATTTCGGAAGCTCTACTGTGTTAATAGGCATCACCTTCAGCTTGAATTATCTGGCTGCACATTACTCCACCAATTTTGTGATTGAAGAAAGTTGGCAAAATTCGAGATCCTGTGACGTCCTACGTTTGAGCTTTTGCGTTCAATAATATTGCACAATATTTGCGCTTCTTATATTAACCACGTTAATTTGTTAAACAAACATACTTCCTAACGTGCGTGTTGCAAACTAGTCAGAGCGACTAGAGCATAACATGCATCTGGTGAAGGGAGTCTAGTTTGTGAGTCTTACTTTAGTCACTATTTGCTGCCGGCAACGTATCACCGTATATTATGCATTCCCGACACCTACCATTACCAGAAGGTGCAATGGTAATTCCGTGCTTTGGTTGTGTCTGTGGCCATTGCCGTTGTTATAGTTGTTCTAGTAACTATAATTTTCGTCGCTCCTTACACAACTTAATATTGCTGCCGGTTTTGTATATACGCTTGCGACTTTTTTTAAATAAATATTAGACACGTTTACGGCACACGCATCGACAACATTTTGTTGTGATATTACTCTCTCTATTCATGTCACTATGGAGTACTTTGTTGGTATTTATATTACCGTGCTGGTCTTGCCGCTGTGCGATTGCCGTTGCCGTTGTCTCCAATCTTGGGCAATCAAGCACCAACCCCTCGGATGATACTCTAGTAAATTTTGGCTCGACGTGCATCTTCAATGATCCGACAGTTTCTCGGCTTCTCTTCCTCCCCTCAACCTCCACCCCCTCCCATGTGTCGAACGGCAAAGCATTTTAAGCGCACACCGTCAAGATGCTCTAAGAGCACTCGCCTACGGTGAACGACCAACTATCGGACTTAGTGTTTCTGTCTGAACTGCCCGCGGTGTGGGGGTGCTCTGTGTAGCTCCCGTGTGCATGTCGGAACACTAAAATGCATTGTTTAATCTAAATTGCTTTCTGTCGATCCTGTTCATTTTAGAGGGGGGGGGGCAGTTACCCCAAATTACCTTACGTGTATCTGAACTTGTCTGTGGCGTAGTTTAGACTTGCACCATCGATCCGAGTTCGGGCAACGTGACCCATCGATTAAACATTAGCTTCATTGACGTTTCTGCGGTGATCCCTTCTGTGCCCCATCACCTCCCTGTTCGCACTAATTCATAAGAGCTGGTGAAAGCCAATCTGTTGAAACCCGAAAAGCGTAATGAACTTATATTTTTTGGTCAAAGCGAACTTAGTAAGTATGTCCAAACCAAACCAGTAAACAGTCAATGGCTAATACGTACACTCCGTATAGGTAACGTGGCTAATTGCCCTGCACGAATAGATACGACATAAATTGGCATGGCATTACAAATTTGTTTTAATACGTTTAAGCTAGATCTCATCGCTGTAGTTGTTGTGTCAGTAATAATATAATTAAGTTATCCAGTGTGTGGAAACAATGTGATCCGAAGTGACTAACATGCGATTAGAATCAGATCAGAAGCAGTAAACTGAAATAGTTCGAAACTAAGGATACCATCAGATAACTTTAAGCACGCGCACCTATAGTAAAATATCTCGAAAAAAAGGTAATTAATAGTTTTAGATCGATTTGGTGCTCCAGAACACTTACATTAACATATGACGTGTAAATATTTCAGAAGAAAGGAATCTCGTGACCGCAGCTCATCACCGAGATAATTGCGTGTAACAGCTACCATAACCACTATTACTCATAGTGCTAAACCATCTCATAGACAACTTTTTCAAGGTTGTGCGCTGAAAGTTACTTGCATGGGATATAGAATGATGAGTAAATGCATCCATCTTTCGTGCATTACTGAGCAGCGGTGGAACGACCGAGTCACGAATCGCTAGAAGTTCGCTAAGCGAAGCCTCGCCTATCGACGCGGGTCGATCTCTAGCGACTGCGCAAGATGACCGCTCACAGGAGACGCCATTAATGTGAAATCAAAACTTCGATTAGTTTTCTTTACGTTGATGATTCTTTGCCTTGATGCCACTGACAAAAGACGAGTCGCTGCTTTCAACCCGAAAATATCAGGCACAAATATATATATATATATATATATATATATATATGAAAGAAATAAGAAATAATGAAGAACATCTTCCTGGAACAGAGCATAACGAGGCGCCATCTAGGGTCGAACTCGTTAACATATTAACTATATATATGTATACTATTTGGACTGAGATCTACTGGTTTTCCGCGTGTTCTGGAACCCCCGCATATATATTAATATATTTTTATACAAAAGGGCGGATCGAAAAGTACTAATACACATTTATAAAAATATATATTTTATCTTCCAATGTGTTTTTGTTCCCTTCAAATATCTCCCGCCAGCTGCCACGCACTTAAGTCACCTTTTTCCCACTTTTCGAAACGTTTTTAAACGCATCGTTCGGAATCGGGTTCAGTTGCTCCTGCAAATTTTTCTTTAGCTTTTCTATAGTCTTGAGGCGTTGTCCCTTTAGACATTTTATCCGTGGAGACAGAAAAAGTTCTACAAAGCAAATCCAGTGAATAGGAGGATTGCACCTTGTAGTAAAAAAAACACTTAAAAAGGCTTGATGTTGGATCTGCTTTCTCTGAATTTCTCCGATCGACTCTCTGCTTGGAAGCGCCACTGCGAAAAGTGGGCTTTGATCTTGATTTCGTAATTATATACCCACGATTCGTTTCTTGTAATCACGGTTTATACTCCCGACGGGCGTTAATTTGCTAGAAATTCAACATTTTTGGGACAATCTATGCTTCCAGTCTTCTGACGCATAAAACACCAGTTAAGAGTGTTACACTGATCCATAATATACCTCAAAGTCCTCAGCGATCTCCCTGATAGTAATTCGGCGATTAGTAAGTAAGATATCACGAAGTTGTTCAACGCTTTTATCTGCTATTAAGGTCGAAGGTCTTAGCAAACGGATGTTATCTTTAATCTCTTCAAATCCGTCGCGAAATCGACGGTACCAAGTATACACAGTGTATCGGAACATTAGTTGATCACCATGAGCAGTTCAGCACATTTCCGCCATTTTAGAAAATTTGATTTGGTTTTTAACGCATGAGTTGATGCCGCTCCGTTGTTCCTCGTTTTTGAGCTTCCAAAAAATCGCCAAACAATGTTTTCTTCACATCACAAAAAAAGCAGCCGGTTTACCTTGTAGTATTGTCATCATCAATGTCAGCCATTATCATCGCCACCATCATGACTCACAAGGGAAACATTAAAACAGCGAATATATGAGTACAACTGAAGACGCCCAAAAAGAAAAACTAGTAAGCGAACTCTTCTATCCTTAAAATCTATTATCCTTATTCTTTTCGACAGGCAGGTAGGATTCAACAAGGAGGGAGGAAACATTGAGGGATCGTAGGGACGAAACATAGGGACATATATGTATACATATACTTAATTATATATATATATATATATATATATATATATATATATATATATATATAGCATATGTTTACATATACTTTGTTTACTCGGCTTATATATACACATGGATTCAGGGAGTATACATATACTGATTTCAGTGTGTAAGCTAAACAAGTAATAAAATAAAAACACTGAATCTTTGTTCTTTATTTCTCGACGTAGTCTCATTGATGCTCTGCTTGCTAAGATTATCGAAGCTCTATTTGTATCCCTTCAAAAAGCTAAGCCGTGTTAAAGCGGGACATTTCATAATAAACTGAAAAAAACTTTGCTAAGTGCTGAGCAATCCATGTATGTCATATATATAAATCTAATGTACATTCAGCTAGAGCCATTCCTTTCAGGATTAAAATATTTTAACTAAGATTCATGCAAATAGACGCAACGTAAGATATTTGCTCTGGAATGTCGATTGTTAAATTGCCAACAGAGGTATAATATGTTGGCTTTTTATCATTTTTAATAACGAACTCTATATACGATCTCGGATATCGAGGAGAGCAAATAAACCATTTTGATTCGCTTGGACACCGCATCATTTAGGCAAAGGAATAGCAAAGACTAAGAGTTGCCGCGGAATGACACCAGCTGTGTTGTCGCCTTTTTCCTCTGGACTTTGGCAAAATATGCTGGATGAGTCCCATGCTAGCGAAGGTTTATTATCTATTCCATGGCCTGCCCTTGAGCCAATGCGTGACAGGCCTAAAAACGAAATATTTTTCTTCAAGGCCGCCGTTAAAGGATGCGCTAAACGGGCAAACCACTGCTGAACGCAGCTGTTTCCGCCAGCGCTCACAGCAATCGAGGTCGCTTTCAAACTTGGCGGAAGTATCGGAGCTGTCGGAAACATTGCTCAGTAGAACTGCGAGCGCGCCATAAGGTTAGCATGCCCCCACCACAAAATGAAAGGGACCTCGATGTATTGCTATTGACTGAAACGAGAGCAAATAAACAAATTGACGAGCCTAATTTTTACACGGGGAAGAATATATATGGTATCACCGAGTGAGAAACCTTGTCCTATGCAGTATGGAAGAAAGTGTCTTCACCCTGCGAGATCTGCGCATGAGTATCGTGGCGGTCTGCATTGGCCCAGCCGGCGCGGAGCTGTTAATTACACTATAAAGCGTTTGCTCTTGTGAGATAACTCGTCAGAAGTAGACAAACTATGTCGCCTACCACTTTCCTTTTTATGGTTAAAGAAGCGTTTAATGCCTGACTTGACTACCCTGCCGCGGATCGCGTCATGGCTCACTGTGACACCCTGAATTAATATGGTTACTGAACAACTAGTCCAAGTACCGTCCAAACTTTGGTATGCTGTTCCACTATTGATATATTTACTATTTATGCGGACTAGATTAAGGTTGAAGACGCAACTTTCCTAGTAATCCCTTTCTCACGGGAACAAGGCGCAGATGACGAAAAACATCTATCTATTGCCCTATCGTAACGAGTTGCCAAGAAGTGTCTGCTACAATGTTTTTATTATACCTTCTTGCAATTAGATTTCCCGTGCTTCTAGAAAATACCAGCACGCCTAAACAAGAACACGGCTCTAAACGGTGGCACCCTATTGTAACGCCATGCTCTTGGAAGACATGGAACTAAGAGTGTGTGGTTTCCTTGTCGTTTCTACCAGTCTGCAAGAGAACAAATTCGAGGTATGATTCCGAGGAGCCAATGACGTGGCATTGAAGCTGCCTGCGTCCTTTTCAGGTAGTCTGAATTAGCGCAGGGGAATAGTCTGAGCTCTTTCTTGCTAAGAATATTATTGAATATTATTCTACATGTATTTATAGTCTATCGCCTAGCTAGACTGGGACTTATCGACTAGACCGACCGACATATCTCGGGAAAGTACCAATAACTGCGTGGATGACTGTCGACAATAATGGGATTTGATCCCAAGATTGCTCCGCTGAATAGACATTATCGAAAACTCAGCCGCACCAAGGCGTCTTTCCTGATAAGCGCTCTACATTTAGACGCTCTACACCCGGCTAGAACCTCTCAGTTTTTGTCCCTATGTGTAAGTCTGCCGCGTCAATGCCTTTTCCAGTGGCAAGTATTATGCCATTGATTGACCTTACGTACCGCCCTGGGCTCCTCTCAATCTAGCGCACGCTTGCTAGATTTAAACAATTGTGTTGTTAGTTAGTAAAAATTAGTAAAAAGAAAACTCCAACGGCTACAAGTACGTATATTAATTTGGAACCCGGCTTCGATAGTATATCTAGCTAAGGATGCAAGCGATTTCTGCAACGTGGCAGTTGCACGTTGCGCACTTTTTTGCTCGGCGGCAGACTGCCAGCATGGACAACGGGAAGTTCAGGTCATCCTATTGTGCACAATATTTGTTTTTTTCTATTATAATTTGTCATACTCCTTTGCAACAACGACTGTGATAAACTTCGCTTGCAGTATTTTCTTCAGAGCTCCTTCAATGCTGCGGCTTGCGCAAAATAATGCCTTTTTTGAGCTAGATGTAAGGGGCTAAACGGCGCCACAATAATAGGGGTATTTTTTTAGAAATTAGTAAATAGTAGGAACTTCTGCAAGCATGCCTTTCGAACTGGCAGTTGAGCTTTAAGTTGCAGTACTTAGACATGACTAATATGTAATTTCGGTGGCTCTCTTACCAGCTTGCATTTTTTATTTGATATATTACCGACGTCAAGATGCAGTTGAACGCTTGCGTACCGGCTATTTGGCTTATAGAGAATGTCAGATAGTCTCTTTAGATGCCCTTTGGGGAGAGTCTCTACGTTATGCTAGCAGCGTTACATACTTAGGATTGAAGATTGCAATGTTAAATTAGAGCTTCCTTTTTTTGTCATGGAAATTGTGCCAAGAGCATTGTAATATATCGAACTGATCTGACCGAAACTATCGTAGTATTATTTAGGAAAACAGACGCATCGATTGACGTAAGAAGACTCAATCAGTAATTGCGTGCGATTCCATACACGGCAAACGTCTGCACAAACATGTATTGTTGTAAAAATAGCTGATGTAAACCTAATTTTTGGGTGCGTGTACTATTAGGCTGTACAAACCACTGATAGTCATCAAGCTATTGTACTGTTCTCCTGTATGAGAGCCAAACAAGAACGCATTTTTTGCCTGCTTGCAAAAACATTTCCTAAAATAGTCCACTAGAGATGCTCTATATGTATGACCTATGTACATATTGCCCCACTTGTTGACCTTTTAGAGGGGTCTCTAGTGCATTGACGCTGGTTTAGCGGGTCAACGCGATCCAAACGATCGAACGGTCTAAGAAGACACCTTTTGATGATCTCCAAAATCCGTTCGTACGAGCAAGGTACTAACGTTTTTGCCTGGCGCATGATTTAATGTATTCATCGTAATAGTCCACCGTCACTACTGCATGTACCCTAGAAGGCAGACCAACACAGTTGCTTAGTTACTCCTACAACCTTTTTGTTACCCCATTATTTTCACTAAAGGTGTTTTCAGTCCTATTATTTCGTATGAGAGCATGACTTCTAACTGACCCAAAGCAAGGCCGTTAATGGATAAGCGCCTTTTTGAGATGTCTAAGTCGCAAAGTTGCATCATAGTCTGTTGCGAGTGCTTGGGAAAATCTGTGAGTTTCTTGAGCGGTCTTGTTCTATAAGTCTTGGAAGGGCAACGAGCATATTTCGCTATCATACATTTTCAGGAGGAGCTCAAGCTAAAACAGTTGCGTGTGCGGAACCCGTTGGCAATATGTCTACGTGGGGGATATTGCGGTAACTTTGCTCAAGGAGTATCTGACTACGTAAATAATTGAGGTTGCATTCTGCCTTATGCATATTTAAGCCCATGTCCTTATATATATATATATATATATATATATGCTAAGCGATGGTCCTAAATAACTATATGACAGAATACAATCTCAATCAATAATTTACGTATCTTTATCAGAAATAACTGGGTTACACGAGAAGCGGTGGTCCTTGGCATTCACCCACTATGCGTCGTGCGCCGGGATCGAAGCGCCGGAACGGGATAGAGCCAGCTCTATTCAGTCGTATCGTGAACAGTTTGCACGATACATTATTAGCATGCTGGTGTAATCGACCGTCGGTATATCCGTTGGTTGCTTTCTCCCAGCTACCCATTCGATAAATCCATCTCTTTGATACATTCGCCCGTTCGATACTCGTCCATGCCCGTCTTCCACACTGTGCCACTCAGAAGTTGAAGCAACAGCCGCAGAAGCAGCAGCAGCGGCCGTGAAAAATAAAGACATTATTTCTGTATGACGGGCCGCACCCATCAATGTTCAAACGGGGTCATCCGGTGACCGTTGTTGCTTAAACCTTGGTCTTGTTGGTGCCGCCGTGATTTTGGCTGACACTGTTCGTAGCAGTACTGTACGTGTCACTGACTGCGAGTTTCATCGCGTCATTCACCTCCTCTACACTCCGTTTAGTGTTTGGTGATCTGTTTGTTGGCCTGCCTGCTTGCCTGCTTGCTTTTATGTTTATCTGCGCACCTGTCTTTATCTAGCTGACTCGTTGACTGGGTTGTTGGTCGTCCTGTGTTCCCTCCTCATGTCTCCCAGCCGTTGGGCTGTCGACAAACTATACGATTATACTCCTATACGCTCTCTTCTCCATATAGACAGATAGAGCCAGATAGACCGATAGATAGATAAGAAGGTGGAGGTGGGCAGAGACACAGACAGACAGGTAGAACAACAGATACAAACTGTACGTGAGCGGGCTCTACAATAGCATCACCGTTTATCGCTGTGCTGCTGCTACTGATGTCGTGGCCACGGGCTGCCGTTATCCGTGTACCACCACACCACGCATTGCGTGATATAATGTTTCATTCTGCTTGTACTGGCCTCATACCTCAGATTTGGACAACGACAACAGGAATAATATTAGTAATAACAACAACAACAACAACAAAAATAGTAACAATGACAGTGAACACATCGGTCGTGTTAAAGGCTGCCGTTATAGCAATGTATGCAGCCAAAATACCTATATATATATATATATATATATATATATATATATATATATATATATATATATATATATATATATATCGTTCTGAACGTTTAGTTTTAAACGAGCAAAAATCTGTGTTTATACACAGTCTCTCGTCTACCATTATTATCATCATTCATCTAGCGATATGTTCAGGTGGTTACTGACTCGGTGTCAGAGAGACTAAATTGTACCAAAGCAACTACAAAAACAACAATAGCAACAACCGTGGCACACAAACGTATAGACAGATTTGCCATACAGGCAACATCGATTTGCGCTGTCTAGCGTACCACCTGATGGCAAATAGCTCGCGACTCGGTTTGTAGCACGCAGACAGCTGTACATGTATTACGTGCCTGCACGCGTCTACAGCTTTCTCCAGTCCTATTAGACCATCCCATTGATGACGCCCATTTACAAGCACTGTTAAATTTTTACGATTGGCATTACCAAATATACTTAAACTCTGGCAAAAGGGAGAAGTCCGAGGAGAGTCGTTGAGTAAATCGTGGAGAAAATCGATTTAGGTTTACCGTCTAAAACATGTCGACGACGATAGAATATATTTTGTTCAATTGTGTACAACTACCGGATTGTTGGAACAGCCTATGAATATCATAACCCCGACTACCAAATCTGGTTTGCAGATCAGATCAGTAGTAGTAGCAGTACGACGCCCTTGACCATTTGACCATACGCACTGATTGCAACGGTGACTATGATGGGCGTTTCCGGTGCCGCCACCGTTGCAGTAATTAGCAGCGACAACAGGGCTCAATCTGTTGTCGTTGTTGTTGTTGTTATTACTGCATTGTTGTTGTCGTCATTGTATTGTTGCTGGTGTTGTTGTTGTTGTCATTGCATTGTTGTTGTCGTCGGCGCTCTCTATGTGATCGCTCCTATATGGCCATGTACGTTCGAGTACAGGATAGTACTAGCGTTGGTGGTCGCCGTTTGGTTACAACAGTCTCACCAACCACTACGACGAGACGGAAGACGACAACAACAACAACAACAACAACGAAGACAACAACAACAACAACGAAGACAACAACAACAACAACAACAACAACAACGGCGGCGAGGACGACGACGACAACAACAACGCCGACAGTCATTGCGGCCGTGGCGGCAACGCCAGCATCACTTGTGCGGAACAGCACGCCCACTAGAACAGGGTGGAGCTGGTTTGAGGCCGATCAGAGAGCGACAGAGCGATGTTGTCGTCGTCGTCGTAGTAGTATAGAAGTAGCTGTAGCTGCAACAGGGGCGGCGCTCTATAGGGGTGGCCGCCATGCTACTTGCCGTCCTCGCCTTTACCATGATGGTGATGGTGGTCGTGGTGGTGGTGGCGGTCGCCATTGCCATCGGCGTCGTCGTCGTCGACGTCCATTAGTCGAGTGACTAGTGGCGTGTCGCAACAACGACCAAGCAGCAGCAGCAGCAGCAGCGGCGGAGGCGGCTCGCTTACAGCTGTTCCCGTACTACGGGTGCGTGCAGTGATGGTGATGGTGCTGGTGCTGCTGCTACAACGACGACGACGACGATGCGCATGAAGAGGAAAACAACAACAACAACAACAACAACGACAGCGACGACGACGGCGGCGGCGGCGACTAGCTGGACCCGGACCGGCTGGACTAACCAACCAGTGGAGCTCGGTGCTGGCGGAACGAGGAGGTTCTTCCTGATTAGCCAACGAACGAGCGAGCCAGCCAGCCAGCCAGCTAGCGAGCAGTAAGTACACTGTTATGAGAGATCGCGCTTAGTATCATCGGCTAACGGTAATGCTAGCGGCAGCAGCACCAGCAGCTGTTGTTGTTGCTGCTGCTGCTGCTGCCGACGTCACCAGCAGAACAGCGGGTAGTGCAGCCCCACTCGAGCTTCTCCACAGTCGCCCACCCCAATCGGTGGTTGGGTGTTCGGAAGACCTGCTCGAGAGCTGGAGCGCCCGACGGAGCGAGCAGTTGAGCGACCAGTGGCCGTGCCACACCACGACGATCACCAACGCAGCAGCAGCAGTGGCAGCCTCCATGGCCTTTTGTGGCATGAGCAGTCGCTGACGAAATTCCGTCTACACCACCATCGTTGTTAGAGAAAGTTTTACGTCAAAGGAGGAAGCAACTCGAGGAAAAACGGAAATGAGAACAAGATAGAGGGAAAGTGAGATGAGAGATGAAAAGGCGATCAGGAAAGAGGAGGAGAGATAATAGGCGGCTGAAGCGCGACCTCATCGAGGACTACTCGTACGACGGCGGCGATGATGGTGATGGTGATAATGCTGACTATGACGAACGGGACGCGAGGAACTCATTGAAATCGCACGCCATAGGGCCGCACGACCGCACAATGTAGCAGTCTCACCTCAACCTCGATAGCGTGCACAGAGTCATTCTGATATCGATCAGCAGCGGTTTGAATGAAATCGGGTGCTCCAATCAACGAACGCCATTACGGGTGGTTGGTCATGACATCGATATAGAACACAGTTTCATGTTTCGACAAAGTCGTAGAAAAAGAAGGAAAGTGTAATAAACGCTGCTGCCATTGCGTATATATATATATATATATATATATATATATATATATATATATACTACTTGCCTGACATAGATACATAAATAAAATAAAGCCTTTCATATTAGGGTCGCTTATTTTTTTTATGGAGGAGGCTCAAATGCAGTTGCTACCGCTACGGGTCGGGGATATCACTTCCCATCTCAAGGTGTGTGGGACTCGATCCCAGCGGATAAAGAAGATCCATACCTACTAAGCGCATTTCCCCTCTTTAATCTTCATTCTCGGATGGCCCAGATATCCATAGAACAGTTATGTGTGCCTATTAGGACGTTTAGAGTAGCATCAGTAAAAGCTACATATTGAACGTAAATCGTTTTTTTTTCAGATATAATATAGTACTCTACAGCTTTGTTGTTTGTGTGCAAAAACCTCTATATTTTATTTACTAATAACAATTATATGCACAATTAGTATTGAGGAGCAACAACAAAACAGCCTCTAGAGCCAAGTGAGGAAAGGCATATGCGTCAACAGTAATAAAGAGTGATTGCCGGACCGGCGAAGAATGCCACTTCGACTGAACTTTTTGCTAGTTCTTAATCACAGTTTTTATTTGTTATGTGTATTTAAGTGGTGCATGTCAAGTAAGTGTACAAAATATTAAAATCATCCATTTATAGGGACACTTAGGCGTCTCTTTGCTGATACCACATTTAGCCTTATCAGTAGTTATCCAACCCTGTGTCCTAGATTTCCTGCATTCAGCCGCTAATCGGAATGAGACCCAATTGAGCTCACCTTTACTGAGTTAAATGGAAACGACGCAAATAAGTCAAATCTTGTACTCAGTTCTCGACAACATTTTCCACCACAACAAATACCTAGCAAATTGTTAAGAGCGCAAAACATTCCCAATTGCGATAGCCAATCTGCAGTACGAATAATAATGATGTACGAGTATTCTTTGAAGTCCAAATGTGATTTCACATTCGAAAAACCATTTACGGTATTCAAAATATAGCTAAGATTCAGTTGAAATAGAGTGACTTTTCAGAATAGACCAGATCAGTTAAGTATGAACAGACAACCACTTGATGTGTACAGCGCAATTCCGCTGAAATACGCTTTTGAACGTCGACTTTGAAAAGAAGGAAATTAAGTATTTTCTTCCTTTTCTTCTTCTTCTTCTAATGAGAAGAAAGAAGAGGAGGACAGCATTGAAGTTGAAGTAACTGGTCGGCGTATGTGCGACGCGAACATAGACATACGGCTACAATCATATAGGCCCTTGTGGAAACCCTAGATATCTCATCATGTCCGGCACTCGGTGCCTTGAAGATATACCACACGATGAGAAGTCCTAAGCCCGTAGGGGACGGATGATGTTCTAGAATAAAAAACGACCTCCTTAAAAAATGTTTTCAATTCTAGGCCTAGCATGCTGATCAGATTCATTCACAATCGTACAGGCCTAACTTGCTGATCAGTTCAATGGGATCGAGTATACGTAAATTAAGCTGCGCCTGTGTATTGGCTGTGCCATCGTCGTCCTTGCCCATGAGGCTTTTGGATGAAGGTTCGTTGACAGACGGCAACGATTGCGACCGCAGGCTTCTGTTCCGGATCGGAAGCCCATGCCGCGCATACCGGCTGTGTACTGGCAGCTGAAATTAAGTTCGAAGCTTACGCGGCAACGAACAGCCTACGGGAAGAACCCGTGCGTTTGATCAGGCGCAGCCTGCTTCTCCGTCGTCTAACCCACCACCTTCAGCACCACCGCCACCACAAGCAGCAGCAGGGTCCTGGCAACGGATCACAACATGTTCGACCCCGACTCCACAGTATAGCTGCTGGCCGAAGACCTCTTACAGCTTAGCGTCTGTCCATCTCTCCAACTGTAAATCGACTGTTAACATTCGTAACTACAATCCGAACATTGCCAAAGGCCAGATTAACATGAATGTAAGTAGTGGTAGTAGTAGTAGTAGTAGTGATATATTAGTTGAAGCCGACAAGGCCGCCGTTATTGTTGTGGTCGTAATTTCACGTCGTTCTGGGTTCTTCAACCCCGTGGTTCACAAAGTTCACACGTGCATTTAATGTCATCGTCACTATCGTTGTTGTTGTTGTTATTTTTGTCATCGCCAACCTCCCCGTTCTCCTCGGTAGCGCCTTCTTGATGCAAGAAATCGGCACATTTGCCAACAAGTTCACAGGTACTTACGGAACGAACTCCGGGGCAGATAAGCGGGGTAAGCCAACCATTGCCACCTTTGTCTGGTGATCACTCGTCCGTGTTCGGTCAAGCATTTTAGGCGAAAATCGAGAGAAAATTCATTCAGCCAGTATGATATGCACGCTCATTGAGCACGTCTTTTTGCCTGTTCTTCTTGCTGGTTACGCACAATGGTCTCTGCGTTGGTGTTCTCGTGCTCCCCATTTCCATAAAGCTTTAAATATCAAAAGGGGGACAAAATCAGAGATTTATTTGAGAATCACGCGAAACGTATTCTTTATCATTATGTCCAATCGATTGACTAAACAATGTCAACGTTTATGTGTCATTCCGACCATTTTGTATTGGGATACTTTTACACCGATAATTTTTTTTTAGATTAGATTTAGGGTACCTTGTGTAGTTGTAGTAGTCCTAGCTAATGTTTTTCGTGCGTGTGTGATATCGTAATTGTTTTGACTTAGTCAATTGCCATTTAGGACCGTAAATCGTTAGTGAGTCGTAACTCTCGGTGGTTCAGGAAAAGGTCGATTAAAATGCCTGTTGCCTAAAGCTAGTGTTCTAAAATTAGGGCTGAGGCACTGTTTTTATGGTGCTGTGTTTGACCATGATCGCTCGTTTAAACTGAGAGAACTTAAGCAGAAGTGTCCAGCCGACCATGGGTGGATGGCTATTCTTAACTAAGTATGCCCAACTACAACGCCGTAGAGAAACTTGCCGCAAAATTACATCATCTTTCTCCAAGGTGCATCTGAATTGACTTAGAATAGTAATGTCATATACACAAAGCAGCGAACAAGAAAAAGCTCCAAAATGCAATTTTGTTTTAGTCGCGTCCGTTCTGTCTGCAGGCGTCCCATGTGAAACACATAATAAAGTGCCTAGTAGATTGTTTCTTGGCGATACTTTACGTTCGTCAACTGAGTATGAACCACATCACCGTCTTGCAGAGTGCACCGGCGACGAGAAGTACGGTTTGTAGAGCAGCCACGCACGACAGAGCGTTTCAGTTACGGTGGCGACGGCTCAATCGTGGGTTTGGGTGCAATATACTTAGACAGGAGAGCCAAACTCGTCGAGGTTCCTCAAGTCCACAGTTTTCATGGAAAAAGAGGTTTAATTGCCCAGCAGTACGATTCGGTGTCTTATGTCCACCTGGTGACTTATGCAAGGGCTGCTGGTAACAATAACTTTATCTTTATACAATATAATGTCGGATCGCACATCACTATATTTATTCGGGAGTTTCTCGCAGAATCAAGAACTGGCTTAGCGGATGGCCAACATGTTCGCTCGACCTAAATCCCATCGATCATGTGTGTGATGAGCTAAAATGACTGGTGAAAACCAGAACTCCAGCTCGAACAAGACACGGAACTCGTGAGTGCTACGATCGATGAGTCAAACAATACTCGCGTAAATATTTAATGAAATTTTTAGATCAACGTTAACTTTCACATCGGGCGTTACTACAGTACGCGGTGCTAATGCACACTATTAAAATGTAAATGCATGTACTGTTATAAGAAATAACTAAACCGTACATTCGGCCTAGAACAAAAATTGGTTTTCGACTTTTAATGGAAATACAACTTATGAGCAACTACTGGACACTTACTTATACGTAACATTCTAGTCTCGTTTTATAGCTGATGATTTAATTGTAAATCGAATGGTGCAATCATTTGCAATATAGCTATACTATAGTGAAAACAAACTATGCCTGTAGTTAAATGTGTTAGAGCAAGCAACAAACAATATATGTTTGTTACTGCGTAGTGTTTGTGATCATTTCATCAGATTATTAGGTCTGGCCCTTTCTTGCTACAGAGACTATAAATACCGCACAGAGCACAGGCAAAACAAACCCCGTGCCCGATACGACCCGAACCAAGACCAATTAATACCACGAGTTGACAACTTGAGTACTAAAATAAGGGAATGACTTGGCGGCGAACACATTCACTTGAACTAACTGGTGTCCACTTGAGCTATTGAGCTTTGAAGACAAACTGTATGTATCCTATAGATTAGTTTCAGTAGTAATGACTGTCCATTTTGTACCCAATCTCATGCTGCGACACAAGAAGGCGGAAAGGACAAGTCTGCAGGTTGTCTCAACTTTTTAATATGTTTCAACTTTTAATATGTTTATATATATATATATATATATATATATATAGAAAATATTGTGATCATTTAATTAAAATTTACAATACGTTTGCACACTCGGCAGTGCTCACCTTTATATATATATATATATATATATATATACTATATATACAGAGAGAAAGAAAGAGGGATATATTGAGGAAATACTTGTTTCTAGTGAGCGTGTGGGTTGTAATGTTATTCCCTCAGCACCCAGACTGCCAACAATATGAGGACAATATATTTCAAACCTTGCTCGGTTTTGCTAATACGACTGTGTAGTCAGAACAGGGAAGGCCCAAAGCGACATAAGAGGATTTTCGAGGATTGGTTGCGGTGTTTTCCCAAACGAATCTTGGCCTTCCTTGAAAGGAGTAAGCGAGAACTTTTCAGGGCGACGCCCGTCACTTCTAAGCACACCTGTGGGTTTCTGAGTGCAGGGAAGACCTGCAGATCGCAAACCGCGTAGGAGCATGTTATTAAGCGCGGCATGTTGAGGACTACGACCTACACTCCTGACGTTACGGCTCAGAGCGTCTGCTGACTTACCATATTTATATATGTGAGCTTCCAGAAAACGTATATTTGATAGGGGCCGGCAAGAACACCGAGGTTCGTTCCTTATCGTTCATTAAGGTTAGTGCAGCGCTGGAAAAACCTGAAGTCAGGTGCCTGTAGTTTTAGGTAGAGTGCCTCGCCTCAATATGCGGATCATTCTGAATACAGATAATATCGGATGGAATAAAAAGAATACCTCTGTGGAAACCGACAAGGCGTCCTCTCATAACCTAACGCTGCTTATGGCAAGTCTTAAAACTCGTGGCAATGATTATATATCATTTGTAACCGATGGTTGATCAAGGTTGCTCTCATTGACCAGCTTGTAACCGAAGAGAATCCTGTACAACTTTGGGAGTGAGTTTTCGACCAACGTCGCTGAACGGTGTGCAACGAGACTCAATATTTTTAAGAATCCAGGGTAATACAATTTGTCTCTTGAACGTTCAGGACTTATCAAACGTACTCTACCGCCTTATGCTTGAGGGACTTGACTGGGTCTTTAACTTTTAGGCAAAATAATGCCGATTCGAAAAGCTACTGACCCTGTTGTAATACTATGGCCAACAACAGTTTCACCTTCCAATAGAAGATGTAATGCTTTCCAGTAATCTAGTTTCCCACTTGGTCTACAAGCATGACGAGATCTGATAAAGTCTGGCCCAGCAGAAGAGCCAGTCGGGAAGTACTGCAAGGCGGTTGTTTGAATTTATTTCAGTTATTATGCAATTTTTCATGCAGCAGCAATTTTGGGCGAGGATGACCAATTTAAGTCACCTGGAGCTGAACGGTGGTGTCAGAACCCACGACAAGCGAATCTGTTCAGTATAGTGGTCCTTAGACATGTCCTCGTGAATGAGTTTAGCCAATACTTGATTTGCCGTATCCTGCTTCAATCGAATGTGGTGGGTACGAAAACTCACACTTTGGCGCACGCTAGCCCACTCAAAAACCTAATTTTGGTAAGAGAAGCACATCGAGTGACGGGTGGCGAACATGTCCGGTTTTTCCTACGTATACGCATTTGTAGAACACGCAGGGTGCAAGCCGCGAAACATCAAACGTCGGCCTGACTAGTTGCGGATCATTTTAAACATAGGAATTGAGTAAAATATGTTTTGGGTGCATTGTAACTAATATAATTTGTTAAGAAAGTAGATGTTTAGGTCAGTACAACTAAATTCTTTCCGGGATATATATATATATATAACTTTCTAACATATTGTGAAATGTCTTGGATCTTACGGGTAAATGTGGTTGCTCGGGATTCTTGACATATAACATAGACATATAGACATACATAATGCTGTACCAGGCTAATTGGCTTGCGACAGAGGCTTAAGAAGCATCCATGTGCGCATGTACATATATATACAGGGGCATTCATAACAATATGTACTTATTTTGAGGTTCGGTAGAACTCCGCAAGACAATAATTTTTCCAATGAAAGGAGGGGGCGAAAACGTCTTATTTAGGAGAGATGATATAATTTATAAACGTTTGTGGGAGAATCAGTCAACGCGTGAAGGAACCGATCATACCGGCGTGCTAAGGCGTTTCTGCCCCCTCCTTGCATTAGGAAAAATTATTCTCTTGCCGAGTTCTACCAAACCTTAATATATGTACCTAACTTTCTCGTGCACCCTATGCAAGTATGCATGCCTTCGCTTTCGATGTGACTGTATACTGAAGGGCATCGAACATCGTAAAGCTGGTCGGTAATCCTCCGCACAAGTCTGCAAAAATACTTTCTTATAACTAAGCATTATAACAATAAACGAAATTATTAGCGGAGGAAAAGTAAACGATCTGAGGAAAATTGCCAGCATATTCACAGACGTATAAGCAGTTCATATAATATGGTTTTCTGAGAATTGTGATCCGGGTGATCCTTAGACGTCAAGTTGTTACAACAGGTTAAGCCGCTTTGCTTACCAGGCAAGCTATATTAAGGGATGAAGTCCGGCCAGAAGGTAAGCAATACTCAGATTTCAGTTTGGCTCGGCATGTCCTTATGAACTTGCCAGAACCTAAAAATAGTCAAACATTCAAATCCGCTCCAACCCAGTCAATCGTTTGAGATCTCTGATATATGTTAAATTTGGTTTGTATGCAAAGTCTCCTCGCTCTGTTATAAACAAGTTAATTCGCTAGGGCTTGTGGAGCATGCGCTGTTTCCGACGTAAAAGCTCTAAGGTGGCCTTGAAGGCGACAATGGAAATGTACCGACCGTCGCAGTCTGGTTAGAGGTAAACATGGTAGACGTGAGCGACAGCATCAGCAGTCCACGACTTTACACTCATGCTATTTACGTCGTAGCACTTGTAAAACAAAGTGATACAATTGATAGGTTGAGATGCATGGTAGATGCTTGTCTTCTAATATTTAAGACAAAGGGTAAGAATAACCTAACCTTGGAACGAAACTCACCGTCTTCATCATAAGACAACAGCACTGTGCTCAGTCGGGAATGGAAGCAAGGCAAGAAGCGTACTGTCAACTATGGCAGGGTTGTTAGATAATAGGATCTCTAACGTGGGGATAATCATTCTAGGCCGTAGGTTCGTAGCGTAACAAGCTATTTTTTTAGAGTGTTTGACAACACGCCTCTATAAGCGATAAGACATTGCCGATGTCTTAGTTGCGAACCTGTGTAACTCAACAGTGGAGGCAACATGGCAGCACAAAAAGCCGCACGTGAATGTATTGAAATAGTAAGTCTGACGCCTTCAGACATCAGCAGATAAGCCAACATCAACCTAGGTAGCGCTGCGTGTACGAGTATTTGTGACAATCACATATACAAAACGTAGCTGGACAAAAAACGTAGTTGGCGCTCCATAGATTGCTGCATAGACTTGTACGAAAACCTTAATATTG
Organism: Dermanyssus gallinae; assembly: GCA_003439945.1. Lineage (NCBI taxonomy): Eukaryota > Metazoa > Arthropoda > Arachnida > Mesostigmata > Dermanyssidae > Dermanyssus > Dermanyssus gallinae. The sequence continues at coordinate 2,001,548 of QVRM01002067.1, forward strand.
TGGTTTTACTGCTTATAAATAGGTGCCATCTACCAAAACATTCATAGAAATACAGTGCAACGTGCACATTGTATAAGACACAGTGCAGCGTACATTCTTAAATGCACTACATTGTGACTGCTAAAACGGTTGTACAGTACTTCCTACAGTAGAAGTAGATTGTGTCAGTTGGCGATACGCAGTATGGACTGCCATAGTGTAATGATATTTATGAAGAGTTTTTCAGATTTTACTGTTCGAACCAGTGGCCGGTTCGACCAGTCACGCTAATCTTGTGACACGGACGCCATCTCAGCCAACCCACATAAATGACGCGGAAGGTTCGCTGCGTAAACATTGAAAATACCTGATAGCATTAAGCATGGACAGATAATTATGCTGTATCACTTTATATCATGGCAGTATCACTTTTTATAAATTCAATATATTCATTTAAGCGTAAAGTCAGCTTTAATAAGTTCACTGTTACTTCTTATTATTACTCTGTTTTATAACTACGTACCATTTTAACCAAGTACATTTATAGTTTCATAATTATTGTAGCTACTGGTGTGAGCAGGTTTACTCTCTCGTATTTTAAACCTGGGCTCTCTGTGCAAAAACATTTCCGAAATGCCATGTTTCCCTTGCGTGTCAATATTCGCTTTTGCCCTTTCTCTTGTGTTCTATATGTCCATATGTATGTATTCGCACACCTATACGCACTCAACGTAACGTTGAGTAACGCTGCAAACAAGTTTGCTCACACACTTTTTGTTAGGCAGTCTTCGATACCATATATATATATATATATATATATATATTTATATATACGGAGCAGCAGCTTTACGTGAACAGAATACAGGCGCTGAGTAGGGTATGTGGAAGTGACGTGCGGGCACTCGCTATGATGGCATGTCTTGTCGTCATCCATAGCATGACGAATTCTCTCGTATTTTGGTGTAAGCAGTAACTGCAGTCGAAACAGTAGTCAGTATCTTTGACACGATCCTCTCTGTTTATTGCGGCCAGTAAGCACACCGACAGGACCGCTCGTATCAAATCGCTCGCTCGGCAGAGTTTGTGCACCTGATGCCACACTACGACGACGCCTGTGGAGGACGGCACAGACGTGCTGAAATAACAGCTCCAGCAGGCGTATGCGAAGCAGACTCTGTCATAGTAAATACTATTGCCGAAGCATTGCTAGTGCGTACACAAACGCAAGCATTCACATACAGAAAATTCGCCCACATGCACACGTACGCAAACCCATACTATTTTTCCGTTTTCTCTTCTAGAATTTTCTCAGATCCCTTTCCTTTTCCCACTCGTGAATAATTATTGTCTAGTCCTTTTCTTGTTTGTATTTGACTCTTTTTTTGTTTTTGGCTTCTTTTATGATGATTTCTTTTTGACCCTTTTGTCCCACCTTTCCCGAGTGTCTTTCTAATTCATCCTTTTTTGCACACTTTTTATTCTCGCCATCTCTCTCTCTCTCGCTCTTCCATGCTTGCTGTTTTCGCTATGCATTCATCGTTGACCTTCGTTGTCACCTTTGTTTCGTCACCGCAAGCAGCGTGATCCTGCACCACTTGCACCATCACCAACACCTGGTTCGTTGGCCGCTTCTGTGCACTTTTCGCTTTCGTTCATTCATTCATTCATTTTCGTTTTCTTGTTTCTAGCATTCTGACCACGTCAACCTACGCCCTTAGCATCATCATCACCATTTCCATCACCACCACCTCCATCACCACAACCACAGCGTCATCTTTCTCATCACCTAGTGAGCAAGCGCGCAATCCGGCGAGGTCGCTATCTAGCAATCTCTGTCTTGGGAACGGATCCCTCCCGAAGATTCTATGCACATCTATGCAGATTGTGCCAACGGCAAGCAAATTCTGTCTCGGCACGGCTCGTCGTCGTCATCGTCGTCGTCGTCGTCGTCGCCGCCCTCCGAGGCCTGAAGGCGTCTCGTCAATAAGTAGGCTCTGTCGAGAGGGGCGACGGGGTCACCCAACTGTTTATGCTGCTGCTGCGGCGGCGGCGGCAGCTGCTGTATGGAGCTGCGGCGGCAAGAGCGGTGGCTGGCATGCTGTTGCCAGTGACGGACGTATTACTGTGCGAATCTGTGTCTGGAGACAAACGAAACGCTCGTCCAGTAGAAATATATGACAATAATACTGCAATGTGTCGTAACTATAATCAAATAGCAGTTGGTATTAGTATTGTCAGCCATAGGCATTAGTGATCAAACTGGTAGCAGTAGTAATAGTTAGCAGAGTGGGTTGCACTGAAGGCCCTCGAGTTGCTAAATATGTCGGAGTCGTTAAATTATTAATTATAATATTGGCGTACTAGACGTTTAGCACAAAGACTGTGCTACTTCTAGAAGGAACCAATCTCCTGGTTCAGCGGCTGGAAGGGGAACTCACCTTTTACAGCGCCCAGGTATTTATGCGGCACGGCGACTTTCAGTCGTATCTGTTCAGGATCAGGAAATCTTTGAGCCCAACGGGTGTCCACTGCGACGATTGACACCCCAGAACACACACTTTATAAGTGTCCATGGGCGAAGCGCTAATGACGCGTCTGACGGGGATATCTCTAGCCGGCTCAGACACCAAGCTAAAAAACGTCTGCTAGAAAATGCTAAAATTTTTCGCCTACTAGAAGAAGGTGGCGCACCTACCCAGGAACATTTTTTACAGTAAAGACAACGGCGATTATTCTATGTATTGTGCTTTTTTGGGATTCTCGAGAAGAAGCCAGCTTTGGTAGATTCATTAAACCCTGCAAATCTATTAAAAGCAATCAACTATGAAAACCGGATTAAGTAAAACGGATTTACCTATTTATTGGTCGGCGTAGTTTTTACTTGTCGTTATATGTACATCCCTCATTAATGTTAACAGAAACTCAACGTATAAGGCACTGACAAATCTCTATAGACGAAAGGAGAACCCTACGTTGACGGCATTCGACAAGCTAGGGCGTAGCTGCTAGTTTTTTTCTACAAATTGAATATTAAATGTAATAACCTGACGAGATAATCCGCTAGCGGTGGCTAGGAGTGGAAACAAGATATCTAAAGACAAAGTTTTCTGCGACATTCTAAGAGAAATAGAGCGAGTCGTAGGGTCCACAGCTTTTCAATCAGAAGAAGGTTGCAGGTTACCAATATAAAGCTCATTATGTGTCTACGACGTCTAGAAACAACGTTATCCGTCCCTACCATGCTCGTTGATTCAGCTCTGTCTTCGCCTATAATTTTACATACTGACACTCTAGATAGAAGACTTATGCAGATTTGTCGCCACCCTCTACGCTACCGCCAGGGTCATCATGTAGCCAGTCATCTCAATGATTGGGCGGCCCCTCACTGCCGTAGAGCCCATACACTTTGCTTCCCTGAGACACTCGCAATTTAGGACAGTATGTTCCACGTTCTGATCATCGGACCCTTGGGCCAGCTTCCCCACTGGTCACCGCAGATGGAACCTGCTCTGATTCCTTGTGCCAAGCCGAGATAATGGCACTCCTGTCCTTGGCGAGGTCCATATTTGTTGCAGAATTATCTCGCTACTTTCTCCCGCTAGTAGATCCCATGGCAGCATTTTAGCTCGGAACAGCAGGGTTTGAATCGAAACCGTCTGATAAGGTCGGCTAATCCTGATAGCTAGTGTCTGTTGGGCCGATATTCGCGCTGTTTGAATTTTCCCCGTTCGCAGTCCCATGCCCGCCAAACAGGCGCTCTGTAGAGAGCCGATGATTCGGCAATAGAAACTAGAAACCTTCTGTTTTCTCGGACACTCTCTCAATCCTTGGTATCCTTGGTTGGCTTTCCAGGCGCGAGCGATTATTTAGCCTGTTTGACCTCCTCGAGCGTCACCTCCGGGTTATCCTCCAGGGCAACTGGGCTGTGTCAGAAGGGGAGCAGAGCGTGTCTCCAGCGGCAACCACAGCGGAAGCTTTAAAGGAATTTTCCAAAACTTGGCTGTAACGATTTATTATGGTAAACCCCATATGTCGAGCCCGGTGGCGTGGTGCCATGCGTTTGCGCCTTGGGACCGGAGGAGACATATATGTGCGCGGGTTCGAGCCCCACCGTTGCTCATTTGTATTTATGGGGGTCCGTCTATAAAGCAATGCGAAAAGCAGTCCCGTGGACGTTAAATCTTGGCTGAGAGTCAGCTCCGAAAGGAATTAATTTTAAACCCCTTATGTCACTGTCCACAGCACCTTTGCTTTGTCCTCGGGAGCGGCCTTGTATTCGGCTAGATAGAAGTCGGCTTGTACCACGTCTGCCTTGCCCGGCGCTTACCCCCTTCGGTTTTTGTTGACCTGTCAGCTCTGCGTTCTCGTGTTGATTTTTCAAAGTAAAGGATATATCTTCCTGGCCTCGGAAATTTTTTATTGCACCAGAACTTAGGTGTGCGGCGGTTTCTGTACCGGCGTAAAGGACCCGCCCCTTCGCTTGCCTCAGTAAGCATAGCAGCGAGCTGAATTTCATATTGAGCATACACATCTGTCACGTGAATATCATGAATGAGTTAGATATTCGGAGCTTAAAGAAGATGTATCCGTGATCACTCATGGTTTACATCTCTCCCGCAATGTGCCTTTCAACTATCATGGAAAATATCGATTTGCTGAACCAGAGGAGACCAGACAGCTGTATATATCTAGGCACTTCTTCTCTCCGGAGAAAGTAGCAGTTTCTGCGTTATTTAGTGCTAATGGTCTTCTTTTGGCTATTCATTCCTAGATGGGCCCTCTTATTATGGGCGATCATGAAGCAGTGTGGAGAATCTTTTAAATCCTTTAAAGTAGATCCTTTATCTTTTAAAGTAGATTTAGCATTATTTTCTTCTTTTGCCCCCTCTAACTCTTTCTGGTGTTTTCTCCGGTCTCTTTAGGTCCTTGTTTCCATTGGCATATGTTCTACGGGGCTATCTAACTAAAATAATCGGGCTGACCCTCAGCCAAGATCTAACGTCCATGGGACTGTTTTTCGCATTGCTTCATAGACGGACCCCCATAAATGCAAATGCGCAACGGTAGGGCTAAAACCCGCGCACCTATGTGTCTTCTTCGTTCACGGGGCGCAGGCCACCGGGCTCGACCTGACGGAACTACCAGCTTCTACACCTTTTTCCAATGGGAAAGGCAGGTCATGCTGTCTGCGCGATACCTATCCACCTCGCAAACGTCTTACATAGGAATTGGCGAACCTTCTCCAGTTTAGGAGGCTGTACTGCTACGCACACTTTCCTTTAGTTCATTGAGTACGATTTTAGTTCCGTGCAACCATCGTTCTGTTAAGGCCTGTCCGCATTTTATGCACCAAACAAGCTAGATGTGCAGACGTCCCACTGGTAGCGCCACTCACAATTCACTACACCATTTGAAGTTCCACTAACGTTCTCAATTTAAAAGCGATGCACTGCAAGTCAGGACACTTACCTGCCAACACAAAGTTGTTGAGTAATTCCAGGCTAGTGCTAAGATCCTACGATCACCTCCGCCACCGTTGATTTTGCAACAGGGACCACCACGTCCTATCTCAAACAGATTGCAAAATGATAATTAAAAAAAATATATAAAAAACGCTATATTATATGTATGTATATGTACATATATATGTATATATATATATATATATATATATATATATATATATATATAGATAGATGATGTATATATATATATATATATATATATATATACACATATATACATATATATATATATATATATATATATATATATATACATCATCTATATATACTTTCAGATCAAACTAAAAGTGCAGTAATCATAAACACCGGCTCCATGCTAATCATAAGGCATGGAAGCGGGCACGGGTTTGTATGGGTGGAACTGCTAGAAGGGTGGAGGCTGTACTCTTGTTACAGCAGCCCCAACGGCAGCCTGGACGAACTCGAACACCTACTGAGTGAAATCGGTGCATCAATAAAAGAAACTACAAACGGAAAGAGCGTAGTAGTAACAGGAGACTTCAATGCGGCGTCGGAAACATAGGGGTCGCGGCGAGCGAACAAGAGAGGGAAAATTTTGATTGAATGGGCAGCCAGCCTGGACCTGTATATACAAAACGATGGCAAAGACCCGACCTTCCACAGAGCCGGACATCAGTCAACGGTTGGTCTAACACTATGCAACGATACAATGGTTAACAAAATGAAAGAATGGATCGTGCTCACTGAGGAAAAAAACCTCAGCGATCACTATTGTATTGAGTTCACGGTGGAACTGCAGCAAAAAACGATGCCTATAAGAACCAAAACGTACTTCAGGATCAAGGACGAAGAGATCTTCAAGAAAGAGCTCAAGAAGGCAATCCTCAAAGCTTCTCCCCACACCCCAGAAGAACTGCACGACACTCTCATCAGGGCCTGCACCAGGGCTACTAAGCCCCCTCACCCAAGAAGGGCTACCTGCCAACCGAAATATTGGTGGAACAAAGTCATAGCGCAGAAACGGGCAGATTGTAACAAAGCCAAAAGGAAGCTCAAAACACGCCATAGGACCAGGGAGGCCGATATCCTCGCCTTAGACAATTATAGAAGATGTAGGGTGCTTTTAAAAAACGAAATAGCAGAAAACAAAAAGCTATGGTGGCGTCAAAAGATAAATTACATAAATGACGAACTATGGGGAAAACCCTACAAAATGATCAGGGGGATAGGCGCGCAGGCCCCAAAAGTTTTAATGCCAGACACAGAGGTCGTACAGATTTCAAACAAACTCTTTCCACAAGACGCACATTTTAACAGAGAGACTTTCGTAAGAAGAGGGACAACCCCAGAAGGGTTCCCGCCTATCACGCGTGCAGAGGTAATAATGGCAGCTGAGAGGCTAAAGCCAGGGAAATCTCCAGGGCCCGACGGCATTCCGCCTTTGGCGGTAAAAATGCTTTTTAACGAACACCCGGATTTGGTAGCGACAGTACTTACTAAGGCGATGGCAAGTGGCAAAATGCCTAAAGACTGGAAGAGGGCGGAGGTGGTTTTGATTCCCAAAAGTAGCAGAGGGTACAGACCCATATGTCTCTTGAACACCCTGGCAAAAGGATATGAAGCAATTTTAGAACACAGACTTAGGGCGTTTGCGGAACAGAATGATCTTCTATCGGCCACCCAATACGGATTTCGCAAAAACAGATCAGTTCTCACAGCAATTCAACGAATAACAACCAAAGCTGACTTGCTGCACAGTTTGCCAATATACAAACGGAAACTTCTTGTGGCTGTCCTTCTGGATGTCAAAAACGCTTTCAACAGTCTGCCGTGGAAAGAGATTTTAGGAACCCTGGTGAGAAAAACGGTCCCTCCGTTTCTTGTGAGAGCCGTCTCGGGATACTTGGAAGACAGAAGAGTTTTTAACGGCACGGTGGAGATAGACATGACAGCAGGAGTTCCGCAAGGATCAATCCTGGGCCCCCTGCTCTGGAACATAACATATGACGACGTCTTGAGACAGAAAGATCTCCCACAGGGAGTAGAGATGATTGCGTACGCGGATGACTTGGTCGTTATTATTCAAGCAAAGACAGAGGAAGAGCTAGAGTTAAATACAAACATGGCTCTCCGGTCGACAAAAAGATGGATGGATAAAGCTGGGCTACAGCTGGCCCCGGAAAAGAGTGAAGCCATTCTCTTGACAAGAAGAAAAAAAGTGGGCAGCATAAAACTGATGGTGGCGGGCCAGGAGATCAAGCAAGTAACAGAAGCCAGATACCTTGGTGTCCTACTAGACAAGGGTCTCAGGGGCGCAAGTCATATCAGGAAATGCACGGCTAAGGCAACTAAAGCGGCTAACGCTATAGGCAAGATCCTTCCAAATTCATACGGGCCGCGGGAGTGTCGGCGACGACTATTAATGTCGGTTACCGAATCAATTGCACTTTTGGCGGCGCCAGTCTGGCTGCAGAACACCCTAAAAACGACGACGGCAAGAAAGGCCCTGAGAAATACGCAGAGAATAGGGGCGCTTAGAATCCTGCAGGCCTACCGTACGGTTAGCACAAACGCAGCCCTGGTACTGGCTGGTTCCCCACCTTGGGACTTAATAGTAAACGAAAGGAAAAGGATTTGGGAAGCAGGGGGTGAGTCTAGCAAATAAATTGAGAGGGAAAAGACGATAAGAGCGTGGCAAAAAGAATGGGACGCCATACCCATAGGCTCACCGGGCCATTCACTTTGCTTGCTCATCCCGGACATCAAAAAATGGATAGACCGCCCGGCAGGGGAACTTAACTTTTTCCTTACGCAGTGTCTCACTGGCCATGGTGACTTTCAAAGTTATATCTTTCGTATTGGCAAAGCTTCCTCGGCAACCTGCGTGCACTGTGCGGACGGCGTCGACGATGACCCCGAGCACACTCTCCTAAAATGCAACGGACTAGAGCAGGCAAGGACAACTGCCATAGCGCTGCTAAGATTGAAATGGTCCAGAGAAGAAGAAAAACGAGGAGCCAGAACACCGGACCCGCCGAGAAGTAACATGAAAATGTTTGTGGAGTACATATGCAGCACAGCATCAGCATGGAAGCTGGGCGAGGAAATGGCAACTGCAGTAATGAAAAAGAAAACCGAGCTCGGCAAGTACAGAAAAGAACGGATAGCGCTTACGACATCAACAGATGACGTGGCTTGTATTCAGACGGGTTCGCAGGTGTCGGGACAAGCACGTCGGACCGGTGGGGGAACCCGTGAGTGACCTCGGCCAAATGATCCGGTAGGCGCTCGCCACTTCTCCTAATGGCTCATAGTACTATTCTATGGATATCTGGGCCATTAGAGAGTGAAGCTTAAGGGGGGAGTAGTGTTTAGTGTGTTATATATGTATATATATATATATAAATATATATATATATATATATATATATGTATATATATATATACATATATATATATATATATATATATATATATATATATATATATATCTATATATCTATATATATATATAATATATATATATATATATATATATATACATATATATATATATATACATATATATATATATATATATATATATATATATGCAGATTCTGTGAAATTGTGGTAATAGCGTAACTACAACACTGCAAAATAGCTAGTGGAGAGACTCTAAAAAAGTTTATCTACAATTGCCGTTAATGTTGCCGTCACGGCACTGAAGTGGTACACTGTCAGCCCTCCGAGCAGGCACACGCCACTGGCATGCACCAGGCCCCGGAAATCACTATTCTGACGGCCACATAAAATGTAGCAGCCGATAAATGCAACAGCCCAGATTATCTATTATATGTTAAATCTATCACCTTACCAGCTGGCAGGTATAGCTATTTGTATCCCCTGTAAATATGACTATTTCTAAAGCCTGAAGACCCTCCGGAACAACTTCAGTCGTGTTAATCCATGCGATGTTGGTCTTTAACTAGTTGATTAGAACGCAATAGTTACTAAGCATAATAGAGCACCATAAGTAAACATGAGAGAAAGCCATATTTTTATAAAGTGAATATTTTGTGACGTTGCGTCATTTTATGGTTCAATAATACGAAGCGCAGGTTGCATTCCTGATAAGTCCACGCACAGCAAGCTACAATTTCTTCTTGTAGTTCCAACAATTAGACATTGAACACGGCTTTTCCACTAAGTCGCACCATCTTTCTTTATAGGACTGTTGCTAACTCAGTTCGTAATCTGGGTGACCATTTTGCCATTAACTGCCGAAATATTACACCTGCCTAATGATTCAAGATGATTCTATAGATTTGCGAAAACGTCACACATACTCACAGGCTAGGTTTCCTGTGTCAGATGTAAAGATAGGAGTAGAATAAACACGACGATTGCCTAACACCAAACCACGATTAAAAAACAAGCTTTGCAACTGTTCCCTCTGCAAATACTGAGTCAATTTAGTATCAGCATAACTAAAATACCTTAACCAAGCACTATAATGCATATCTTCAAGTTATTCAGTAGTCCGAATCTAATTCCGGTGGTTTTATCTGGTAAGCAAGCATCGTAGTAACCATAACAATGAGAATAAAGATGGGCAGAGGAACAGAAATATGAAAAACTGACCGTGATGGTCTATATATAGACATCACGGTCAGTTTTTCATATTTCTGTTCCTCTGCCCGTCTTTATTCTCTCTACCTGTTTAATGTAATGAGGTTAACGGCTACGCCGCAGTGCCAGTGTTCCGCGACAGTTCTTGCCACAAAAAAAACTACATTCTATCGCTATTTCCGTTATTTTATTTTCGTGAGCAATCGCAGTGTGTCACTCCCAGCGCCAGGCACAACTCAATCTCAGGTCACTTTGGCAGGTGTTCCAATGAAGTACGGCCAAGGAGGTGGTTATGGCGGCGGCAGCGGCTATTCGGCCAGGCCGGTTCGATCGGATCGTATCGAGGCCAACGCAATGGATAGCAAGTTTTTAATGAGCCCCCCGAGGACTGTTGGGCTGGTCGTTCCGGTCCACAGCGGACGGAAGGGAAATGAGGGAGGTAGTAGGGAAAGTAATGTGGAGACTTGGAGAGGTGGCGAACAGAGGTGAGGGCCGGCTGGCTCAGCAGTGTGAAGATGCTGGAACGGAAGAAGGCGCCACTCGGCTAATGGAGGAAAGCCGAAGCAAAGCGAGTTGAGCTAGATGGCCAAGCAATCCAGCTTTGCAGACAGACAGACAAACAGACAGACAGATAGCCGGTTAGCGCACAAACCGGTACACAGTTGCAGCAGCGGTAGCAGCTGCATATTGTTTTTTGGTCGTAATGTCAGGACGAACCGAAACGGAGTACGCGAAAAGCTTACCTCTGCTAAAATAACACCGTACGTGTTATTCAAACGACTGCTGCTGCTGCTGCTTGTGTGGTCAGCGGCCGAACGACCGGGTGAGAATTATTATTAACTGTACGACGAAAGTCTGTCAGTCAGGCAAAACGCTGGGGTCGTCGCGTCTGCTGCTGCTGCCGCCGCCGCCTACAATCCCCTTTTACCTATCCTCTTTCCCTTCTTTCCTCTCCTGTCGCTCTGTCGGCGAGCGACAAGCGTGGAAAAATTGACTCCCGCCCATCTACCACCTACCACTTTACAGAGGTACAAAAAAAGAGCGCAACATCCAACAGAGAGACAGAGAGAGAGAGAGTTCGCAGAGCGCACTAACCAGACCTGTACAAGGCTGAACCCTGTTGCGGCGCTGCCGCGCTGTTTGGTTTAAAACGACCACAATTAGGCAGAAAACGATGTAATTAGCGATGAACCGCCGACTGAACTCACCTCGTATACTCATTGCACCCTACAAGACAAACTGTAAGGGCGGTCTATCCAAATAACAAATTGCAAGGACGGTCTATTTAAGCGCTGAGACTAAGATATTCGTAACTCCAATTTAAGTATTACGTGCTTAATAAGGGTCCTATTTTAACTAAAGAATATTGGTCAATCCATAAACAGAATTAGTCATATACAAAATACTCCCCTAAAAATATAGTAGAATATTGGTAAGGACTAATATATGTACATATATGCCCGTATATAAATCAAATGTATTCAGGTGTCGTTGCTCATACACTTGTATCTATTGTATTAATTTTACGAAACAAGCCAAAGCTTTCATAGGCACTCATATTTTTTGTGCTCACTATATATATAGGTCGAATTATTTCCTTTATGGTATACTAAGCTCACAAAAAATTATATATTATATATATTTTTTTTGTTTTTTCTTTTTTGTGAGCTAGCATACCGTTAAGGAAATAATACGACCGCGGTAGTTAAATTGAGCGATAAAAAGTGTATTTTAAGATAACCAAAATTTGCGAAACCTGTAAGTAAAACCGGAATGGCCAAAAAACACATGAAATGTGTGTAACAACCACACATTTCGTAGATATATAGCTATACTGGTGCGCAAAGTTTGCCATTTTCTAACATACGCATTGCGTTTCAATTGCTTCAGGTAATACGAGAAGCTCTTTTCGTTCCCGGAAACTCCTGCAGCCGAATATATGGCCAAACATTCAGCCAATTGTTGCAACGGACACAAATGGGCTTCACCGTGCGTATATATATATATATATATATATATATATATATATAAATATCCTCATCGTACGCCCACTCCATCCACCTCTGAGTGGCGTGGTCGGTGGAATCGATGTATAGAAAAGTCGTATAAGGAAGACGCGATCGAGAGGATCGGTAAACTCCTAGATACATTTCAAGCTCAAAATATCCCTGTAGAAATGTGACTCGAAAGATTAGATCATGCAGAGAAAATAGCTAGGGTGCCGGTTTTATGTCTATATATAATTTTAAATGTTCTGGCTGTAATACGTATAGGGGTATATTGTCTTAAGCAAGCATGCGAAGCTAGTGTCCAGTTGTCAATCATTTATTTTATACACATCATATTTATTCACCATAGTTGTTGGTAGTAGGATTGGATTGACACACATGGCCTGCTACGAAATTATAACAATATCTTGTTCACACGCGCCTGTAACGAGTAAGAGTCTAATGCCGAACATTTTAGAACATGCTATCGACAGATATTGCACTCACCACAAAACTTACATACACAGTCGTTAATATCATAACATTCACCTTTGAGGCACATATAATGGTGATAACCATGCCATGTTACCCTGCACAATAATGGTCGGTTACTTTGGAAGGCACGTTTCCATTTCTCTGAGCGAAAAGCAGGTCCATCTGTGTAGTTACACATAACAAAATGTACGTTTCGGTCTTCCCTAAATGCTCTGTACATGTCGAGTGTATTTGTACTGGTCGGTAAATTGTATAGGACTAAGTTTTCTACCAGAGTACGTTCTCCGCATAATTCTAGTGCTAGGGTAGCTGACGCGTTCTTGAGTAATCCCAGCACACGCTTCACAAAGCACGCCTTTACGCGGTCTAAATTTTTGAGATCGCGTAATGTTAGGTGCGGCGCAATTACTGGGAGACAGTACTGGAGTATCGGGGTAATTTTCATATTAAATATTTTTATTGCTGTGTCAAGATCTACGTCTCGAATGTCCCCGAGTAGCATAATCGCCGCCGTGGCCTTTGCTCGCAGTTCCTCGATGTGTCTGCTAAAAGTCAGTCGCGGTGTCAGAGTTACGCCAAGATACGAGAAATGGTTAACCAGCTCAAGGCAAGTACTGTTGATCTTGACGCGATGGTCGGCAGCGGCGTATGAGCCGCCGCGGCTAAAGCGAAGAATCTTTGTCTTAGAGATATTAATTATGAGTCGGTTCTCCGCACACCATTTTGAGGTTTCATTTAAGTAGAATTGTACGTGTTCCCGGGATTTGGCTAAGATGACGAGGTCGTCCGCGTAGAAGACATGCGGTGCTTTCATTGTGCGTAGAAGGTCTGCTAAGCCAGCAATGTACAGTATAAAGAGAAATGGGCTTGCAGAGTCGCCCTGCGCTACTCCAGTCTTTTGTGTAACAGGCTCGTTTATATAGTGATTTCCGTTTTTTATGGTTATAAAATTGTGGCTCAGCATATCTCGAATCAAATTGAATAGTTGGCCCTTAATATTAAACCTCTCTCGGAGGATTTGAAGGTGGCAGTTTGTATAGGATACTAGTTAGGGCAATTCCTCGATAGTTTTTCGGGTCGGTTGGGTCTCCTTTCTTTTTGTAAATTGGCTGTATAAGTATTTTTCTCCACTCGTTAGGTATTTTGCCCTGTCGAGCGCATTTATTAAAAAGCCTAGTCAAATACGGGCCTATAGTTTGCAGGTTAGCTTTTAAATGCTCATACACAATAAGATCCGGCCCAGCTGATTTGCCATTTTGTCTCGATATTATTGCACCTATGACTTCATCATCTGTAAACACAAGAGTTTCGTCTGAGTCATCTCTGGGCGGCAGTGTAAAATCCTTTTCTAAAAGGTCTTTAAAATGTCTGATCCACTCGGTATCGTTTATGAGTGGGTTTCCTGGATCTACTCTATGTGGCAGGAGGAGCCACGGTTTATTTACACTGAGCTGTATAAGATTTAGACGTCGCTGTTGCTCATAATGCTGCCTTTTCTCTCGTATCATGTGTTTAAAAACTCGTTTCATTAGCGCTAGCTGGTAAAATCCATTTTGGTTATAATCTCTATGGTTACAATTCGCATATTTTAAAACTCTACATTTGTGGTCGAACCAGGGTCTTTTTTCTCTCGTAAGCGATGATAGGTGTATAGCCCAGCGAAGGGTTCTCTCGCTGCAGTCTATGTCATCGAGGCTTTGCATCGGTTGTATCGCTTGTATTAGTATGTGGGGGTTTAACGACCGGCTAATTCTACAGCTAGGTACTGAGGGCGCGATAGGTGCCTGGATGCGAGATAAGTCGAATACTACCTTGCAGTGTTTGCGGAGAGCTGAGGGTATTGACCGAAGGTTATGAATTATGACCCCTGGCTGCGGTGCTGACGACAATACAATATTTATTTTATTTAAGTGTAAGTACATACAAGTACAAGCACTGACAGCAGATGCCTTCGTTGTCGGTTGCTTACGTAATTAGTGTATCTGTCTGTCTAGTAGCTTCATTTATAGTAGTAATTTACATAATTTGTGGCCACCGATATTTCACGCTCAATTAACAAGGTCACTCGTAATCCGATATCTCACTGTTGAAGGATTTGTTTGCAACGTTTGTTTATGTCGGAGCGTTCGTTTCGAGATTCGTTGAACAACTTTCTGTTTAGACATTCAATAAAAGATGTTCACTATTTAGATGTATGAGAGGATGGTAACTAGATTATTTTTTTACAATCGGATCGGCTTGACCAATACTTTACAGCTTTTATGTAACAGCAATTAACACACGTTCTTCGTGCTGCCGTCCTCGATGTATTAATTCGTCGACACAGATAGCATGCAGAACATACGCTGATTACAATACATCGAGCTAGCCTCTGCAAATTTTGGCTAGATCCGAGGGCAACGAGATCGACGATAAAAGCCACTGGAATAGTTTAGATTGTTTTCACAATTGCCGAGGGTAGCGATTCAGACCGTGAACAGCGGCTATAACGATCTCAGAGAGAAACGAACAGGGGGGGGATGTAAGAGCTAAGACGGTATACCCCAGCAACCATCTTCCGCTGTTGCGGGATGACTTGCTTCCATAAGTCTCGTCGCCGATCGTGTCTGTGTGTTTGTGTGTCCCACGTGTGTCTCTCCCTCCCTACTTTGCTATCATCCCCAACCCCGCGGTTGTGCAAGAGAACCGGGCGGTGCTGCTGTAGAAGAGCTGAGGTGAGCGGTTGGGGGACGGGGCGGATGTTTGCAGGCCGCTTGACGACATATCATCAGCAACGACGACCTTGCTATTTAGTGCTAGCCTTGGGGTGTATAGCAATCCACTGAGTCGGTGACGTCTCTCGCCTTTGGGTCTTCGCTTTCAATCCATTATTCCCACCCTTCTATCCATCCACCTAGCTATTCATTTGTCGAAGCCTCTCATTGTCATTAAAAAGCGTCGCATTTAAACTATAGAGAACAACGCAAACAAAGCAACACCACCTCAGTCGAATCAAATGAGAAAAAACGGTATATTGGCTTATTCATATTTATTTTGTCTTTGTCTCGTCCCGTTCTTTCTCTTTTCCATTGAATTGATCTCGTGGTGCTGTTACCGCTGCCATTTGGCGCGTGCATTTTCCGACCATTCGTTTTTGCCATAATAGCTAATGCAGTTATAACCAGCCATACGCATGGGTGAATAGCTTCAGTGGATATTTTTCTGACTGCCAATTGTAAAGCTCTAGCTTCTCTTTTTCTCCGAAGGAAAGGGGGATATAAATGTATTTAACTCTGTTTAAACATTACTCACAGAGAGTGCAGTGCTTCGGGGGCTTCTACCGATATACTTTCTGCTATAATTGGTGGGGGCTAGAATTTTTCTTACACATACTAATAATCCTATCTTTCTGGTGTTCAGAGGACTGCTCCGTCGACATATGGCAACAAAGCATAGAACGAAGGGTGCAACGGCTGGCTCATTGTAAACGGTCGCCACTCGACGTCTAACCGCGCTGCGCGCCTATGCTGCTGGCACATGCAATCGGAACAGTCAGTTTCATTCTGGCCGACGTATTTGTGTTGTGTCCGTCATTGCCGACTGCAGAAATCGGCAGATCTAGAAGCCCACAGTTATCGTTACCCTCAAGTGGTAACAACTAAACTGGGTTTTGCGGGTATCTCGGTTTTGTATTACCTAAACGACCATGACAGGGCACAGAACATTTCAAGTTGGTGTCGTCGCAGAGCCTGAGTTTACAGATTGAGAGGTTGCTACAAAATATGAAGATCAAAATCTTTGAATGTCGTAGGCTGTACCCACAACATTCGCCTGAGATTATAAGTTACGTATGTATGGCAGCTAATGCATAGTCAGCTTATCTAGGCTTAGCAGCCCATGGGAGTTTGACAATACACACATCTCTGGCAGGTAATGGGCGCGGCAAAAGCGCGGTAATGGGCGCGGCAAAAGATCCCAGTACGTCTCTCGTTTGTTGCCTCGATGAGCCGTTTGTTACTTGTGTGCAAAACGTTTGCTACCCTTGCTACTACTTTTATTACTTTCTACCGATATGGATCTACAACTACAACTGCTACTACGACTGCTACTACTACTACTACTGCGACAATAGCTAAAGTCTCGTATTTTTCACATGGTCCCGCGTCAGGCTCGAAATCTCGAAGCTAGAGATTCGATGTCTTTGGCTTCTGCTGCAGTCCAAGCAGCTCACTACCGTTGTGACCACGGCTGATAGAATCATTAGGCGGAACAGCGATGACCAGAAAGAAAGAGAGAGAGAGAGAGGGTAAATTGGCATCGTCATGGCGAACGCGTGCGGCTTAACCTAGACCGTCTGCTTAGGGCATCATTGAGCCATGCCCGCTGCAGCAGCAGCAGGAGCAGTAACGAATGAAGGTTCTGGCTTATAGTGGCCCTTTTCTTTCTGTGATGATATTTCGTAACCATAAAGAGGCCCCCTTCTTGCTGTTATCCTTTGGATTGTTTCTTTAATCAGGTTTTGTTGATTGTGCCGCGACGCCCTACTAAATGGTTGGAAGGACGCTTGGCCAGAAATACGAGGACGGAGAGGAAAAAAGAAAGAGTAGATAGTGGAGTAGGAGGACGACGACGAAGAGGCTTGATGTGGAAAAGGAAAACAGGTCGATGGTTGCACTTCCCTTGTTCTGCTAGGATCACTACCTATGGACATTGGTAGGAGAGCAAGGACAGGTAGTAGGCGCGCGGGGCCGACGAGCAGGCTCGCCTACTGCAGCTGCTTCTGCTGCTGCTGCTGCAGCTGGTACGGGATGGTGGAAGCTAGGGCAGTGGCGGCAGTGGCGGCAGTGACGGAAACAGCAAGGGACCTCAAAGGGAAAGTAGGGCTCTTGTCGTCACTCGGACACTTGTCTTTCCCTATCTACCTGCATACATACCCAACTACCTGGCTTTGTTACTACTAGCTGCATGCAAACAGATACAGCCACGTCGACTCTAGTCACTTAGGCAGTGTTCCAAATGTTCGGTGTGGCAGGTAACACTAGTCGACCAGTAGCACAGGCCGTAGCAGCTGTTGTAGTAGCTCAGTAGTTGTGAACATCTTTCTTGTAGGGTGACTAGTTTCAGTTGTTATTGCAGCTGTTCTTAGCTCTCTCTCTCTCAGCTGCAGCTGTTTCTCGTTTTTTCATACTGCAGTTGTTTCGTATGCTTGTGCTTGCACTCCTTGGACAGTAACTTTGCAACCATTGATCGACAGATTTGACGAAGAGCCAGGCCAATTCCTAAGCAACACTAGTTCTTTAGTTAATACTTAACAACAGCCAATTCATCGGACATAAGTGTCAATTAAATAAGTATATTCTGAAATATTCAGGAGAAGATTCCTCTAAACGCTGAGGGCTTGCACGGTGTGCGTTTGATGGAAGTACCTATTCTTAGTTATTTTAAATCATTGGGGTAGGTAAAATGCCAAAATTAGTTTGTAAATATATGCAAAGAACAGATACCCCTAAGTATTCTGGAGGAAGTACACTGCAAAGATGGGCCTAGTCTACAGGACGCCGGTAGCTGATAAGTAGATGAAAAGTTACTGTCTGACATGTCAGTTAGACAAGTTTGACACTGTTATCGTCACGCCGTCACCCACTGTAAACATGCGATGATGCTTGTGAGAGGAATAGTCGGAAGATGTAGATGCTTCATGATACCCATCTTGATCACGTGGTCGGCCACGACGCAATAGGGCACGACGACATTGAGGATGATGACGGTACTTCAGCTGCTGTTGCTGCTGCTGCCGCTGTTAATAACGATGATGCTGTCAGCATAATTAAATATACTTGTGTAGCCTTGCCTCGGGCTTTGCCCGAATGCCCGTTTTGATGCTCGCCTGTCGTTCTTGCGACCGCCGGCACCGAGAAGCCATAGTTGATTTCCTGACAGCGGGAATAGGCTGCTGGTCAAGCAGTCCATCCGTCTGCTAGGCTCTCTCTCTCTCGCTCTCTTATTCGGTTCCCCTTTGGGTATTTGGGGCGCATCGCTTTCCGATATCGTTCCCTATGGTCGATTGAAACCTATGGTCGAATAGGGTCTATGAGGGTGTGCAATGCCTAAGGCGCCAGAGCGCAGAGTGTAGAGAAGCAGAGTGCCAAAGGAGATAAGCGAAGGCAAATACACAAGGCGGCAAGCATGCTTAGCGTCAACGCGTTCATAGACAGCAACGAATAGCACTTTGGGCGGCGGCGGATGTGACGTTTGGATATTCCGATCGTGAGTGGTGGCGCGAAACGAGCAAACTTTGCTAGATGACCAAACTTTTGTTGTTGTTGCTGCTATTGCTGTTGTTGTTGCTGCTGCTGTTGTTGTTGTTGTTGCTGCTGTTGTTGTTGTTGTTGTTGTTGTTGTTGTTGTTGTTGTTGTTGTTGTTGTTGTTGTTGTTGTTGTTGTTGTTGTTGTTGTTATCATTGCTTGTTATTGCTGTAGATTAATCTACTATAAGACCTACGAAATAGCAACCATATTAATAAACCATTGTTTACTATTGGATGCTAAGCAGTTATAGCGGTCGCCCACAAGACGAGCAGGCCCTATAACAGCTTACGATATTACGAGAGCTTGCTCATCACTGATAGTGCTAACTTCCAAGCGCTTCGACTGCTTGTGCCTGAATGTATAACAGACTAGCTCTTGGAGGAATTTACAACTCAAGTCTAGTACAACAACGACCTACACATGTATTATTTATTTGAAGGTCAAGGTAAGCCTGTTATGCTGCACTGGCGGTAACACACACACATAGACACAGAACACGAGCGGATACGAGCGACGGACTACGCTAGCAAACTGATCGTCGATACGAACAGGGGACCCCTAGGGCCAAGCGTCTTCTCCCAACTAACCGTCGTTGCAATAATGCCGAATAAAATGCTTCCATCTAGGGCCAGTCTCCCTTCAATGGCGCAACTACTAAGATTCTGGTGATGCGGCCCTTTCCAACCACAATTCCCTGCCGTTTTCGTCACCGATCGTCCATTCGCCCATCAATCCCTACCAGTTTTTCACATCGACGGTGGGGGGCAGCACAAAGATCAACATCTCATGTGAGCGATTGTACAACTTACTTGGACGCCTATGTTGTTAATGTCCCAGTTGAACGAAACGTCTTACACAGGCTATCGGTCGTAGATCAGAACCTCGTGCAAGCAAGTCCTGCTGGTGCGCGCACGCACGAGCAGGCCGGATTCCTTAAAACTAATTTGCTGAACAAACTATCGCTAGAATTCGCTGTTTACTTTAGGGGCCAAACCCTCCCGCCACTGTTTGCCCATGTACATCGGTGAAAATAGCATGGCGCCCGTGGCGCCAACAACGGCGCAGATAGGAAGACGGCGTGGCTATTGAATTGAATATAAGATCCGAGTCACAGAAAGCCCTAGAATTGTGTGATAACACCCAGTGATGTACCCGCTCCACTTTGCTTTTTTTTTATTGGTTGTAGCAGCCGTTTACAGAGATAATCATTCATCGGCAACCTTTAGGATGCCAAAGATCGTGACCGCAGAAAGGGCCGTGTATCCAAAGCCCACTGCATTCGATTGACATGCTCGTTCTTCACAGACGAGTGGAGACTACTCAAATCTAAATTCAAGCGTAACGAGGCAGCAAATTCCTATCTGTTGGGGTTCATTGGGGGTGATTAATTACTGCCTGCTGCACTGACCAGCTAAACTACTGGTCCGCCCGCGACAGGGGGCTATGCTGCGCTAATTTGCGACTGTACTCTATACGACTTGTGTTTGCCGCAAGAAGGCGACAACGACGCATACGATAACAACAACAGCAACGACAAGAAAACCGGCATCGTACTTACCTTCGTTGGCGACCAGTCGGTCTTTATAATCCGGTTACCAATAGCGTTTGCCTGTTACGTCACGCATTGGCATGCCGACAATCACGCGTTAACTTTCCACTGTCCTCCGAATAGCACAGCGGCTGCGTACGGCTCTTAAGCGGACGCCTTCTAACTCCTTTTTACTGCTGGAATGTCGCAGCGAGTGGACAGTTGCCCGCGGCAACTAGCACAAAGGCGAAGCACCCTTTGCTATACTAACGGACTTAGGCTTTAACCTCTTTGCATGGCTATTATCAGACACAGAGCAAGCAGTACAATTGTCACCGGCGTGTCAGACGCCACGCGCTAAGTGTGGTCGAGCACTCGAAGGCTGTTTGTCTCGCTCACACGTCGGGGCACGCCGACGCGAAGCCCGACCAATTTCTTTCGAGGACCGTCCGCGAAGGAGGTTCACCGAACTGCGCTAACCTGATTGGCGGTCAACATCAACAAGTACTGTTACTACTACTACCATTAGTACTAACGCAGTTGTCCGCCGACCACTTAACGTGACCCGTCAAGCTAAGGTCTGCGCTGATTAATTCCTGGGGTACATAGATTAAAAATAAACAAACAAAACAACTGTGGCATCTTGCGTCTACAAAGTGTCTCCTTTGACGAGAAGAGTTACAGAAAATAACGACTTGCAAATAAAAATGTACGCACTAGCTGCAGTGGTTGCTGTACAAAAGAAATGTCTAGAAATTGCGCTCGAGCATCAAAATGTTTATTTTTGCAGTTCTCATGAAATGAAATCATTTAGCATATTTCTGGTCGTACTTTTATTATAGCTAGGCCAGCCCTGTCGAGCCCGGTAGCGTGGTGCATTCGCCTGCACCTTAGCGGCCGGAGGAGACACATAGGTGCGCGGGTTCGAGCCCCACCGTTGCACATTTGTATTTATGGGGTCAGTCTGAGAAGCAATGCGAAAGGCGGTCCCGTGGACCTTGTCTGAGGGTCAGCCGGCAAAAAGTTTAAGCTAGACCGGCCTTCGTAAAGTCTTGCCTCCTCTATTATACCGGAGAATAATTGCCCCGTCGCTATTTAACAAACTTACTACTTCTGACTCGCAATCCTATACTGATGATCGATGTCTTAGGATCGAGGAGCAAAGCTTGTCTGGCGTCGGTTTTTATTATACTTTTATCATGCTTGTCTTCTCGACTTAGGTTCACTTTACGAGCACTGTCTATTGAATTATTCTCATCGCAAGCATTTATTGTCGTAGCGCACATAAGGGCTCTATTCCGCTATCGACTGCTTGGTTCATTGTCTGGCCCACGATTTTCCTTCAACTAGCAGCAGCGAAAACGATGTCGTTGGGTATCACACCTTGGACAGCCAATCTCAATTAGATTCACATCATTGATCAGGCCGATAATCTTGCCTTTAGCCTATCGAAGCAGACCACGTGTACACGTCGTACGCACCCGCTCATGCATAGCAAGGCCTACCTTTTAATAAAATTTGTCGTCACGGCAGGCTTTTGCCTGGCAATTTGGGGCAAGTCATAGCCATGGAATAAAGTCGAGAGTACCGAGTCTCCAAAACTTGTTCTGTCGCCCGTCTGCTGTTACGGTGGTTGATCAGCCTGCAGGGTGCAGAGGACATACACCCTTGGCAAATTAGTAGAAACGATAGTTCGTCGCTCTGCCGACGACGTTATCTGTAAAGAGATGATCGCCGTAAAGCACAGGAGGAAATTTATTGACTGCTTCGTACGATAGAACTAATACGATATGACGAGGCTAACACCGGTGGCGTTACCAGCAGCAGCAGCATTATCAGGACTGCGACCTGCGACATGATGGGATTGACCGGCTGACTGCGACGCGTTTCGGTAACGGCGAATCAGAACAATGTTCGTACAGCCGCCTTCTTCTCTCGCTGCTACGTGACCTGCCATTCGTAACGTCCGCCTGTCGTCTGTTTGTCCGCCTGTACGACGACGGCCTGCAGGTTTGCAAGATAGCTGTCGCTGTAGGCACCGTTGTCCGTAACGCACGTAAATTGGGCTTGTTCCTCTCTCTCACTCCCTCTTCCTTTTTCTTTCCCGTTATCCGTTCTTCCCGGGATCGCCTTTGTTTCTCCAACATATATTGTGTATGCAGATGTACTCACGTATTTCGGCGTAATGTATATATATATATATATATATATATATAGTAATTGCCAGCTACTAAACTGGAACTGCAGCGTTCGTAGAAAATAGGGGTCATCGTAGCGTTTACCGAGGCGCGTTCACTATTGGAGCATACGGCATATCAGCAAGTTTATGAATCATTCATTTTACTGGTCACTGGTGCGTTGAAGAGTGAAAAGGGGTCGGTCCTAGCTTTGCTTGTGAGGAGAGGCTCTTGTAGGGTTGAGTTCGGAATGTACACATGTCAGCCCGGTCGGTCGATACCTACTGTAATACCCAACATACATTTGCACCGTTACGCCGCTTATAGCATATTGTCTCGCTTTGCAGCCACACCAAATATTGTTTGCGGGGTTTATCGTTCAAAATTTAAAGTCTCTTATTTTTTGGTTTCGCCATACGCTGGCGGTATATTGACTAGAAGATATAACCTAGAAACAGCGCAGGTACCTTAAGTAAGGACAGATTTTCAGGCTTTGCAGATTATCATTTATTAGTTTGCAAGCTGACACAAGTCTCTTAGGGACACCAGTACACTGGTCAACATGTCCCAACTGTGTTTACGTTGCTACAGTATGTGGCTAGCTCGATTAGTAACCGTGGTGGCCACCGTCTTCTGAATGCGCACAGTATTACAAAGTTTTCTTTTTTTAACTCTCATGGCTCATAGCTGGTTTTGTACTTTTTGTCTGACAATCAAACTATTAGCAAAATTGTCTTTATAAGTTATAGTCTGTATTTTATTTACTATAATTACGCTACATTAAAAGAAACAGAACGAAAAGTACCTTTGACGCCTATTAGTCGGCACAAAAGAACTTAAGTATCTCCAATCGAGTATGTTTTAGTTCCAAGTTTTAATCTTCGGTCCGTCCGCCAGCCGTTTCTATATATACATAAGTAAGTTGTCAATGATAATGCGTTTGCATTGTAAACTATGCGTCATACGGATATGCGAGAAAGTTCGTAAATTACGCAGTAATTGTGAATGGAAATACGTGTATTTATTTAGCTTAATTATGAGCCACAATATATATGTATATGTATATATACATCTATATATATATATATATATATATATATATATATATATATATATATATATATATATATATATATATATATATATATATATATATATTATAGGTAGACCAAAACTATATAGCAGACTGCGAATTGTTGTTGTTGTTGAAAACTAAAGATTAACAAAGCGTCGCAAAACTGACCAGTAAAGGTGCCACGAGCTTGTTACAAACAAGACTAACAGTGTAATCTGTATTTATTTTCCCTGTTCCAGAAGGTTCTTCACCGGTTGAGCTAATATTCATGCGCCTTTGATAGACTTTTGTTAGAAAAAAATTGCATATTTGCTGCCGTACGCTTTTTCGAGTAGTTATTGCAATATTAAAAACAATTGAAGTGATTCTAAGAGTGACACGAGTGATTCGTTTGATAAAGCAAGTTAAAATGCTAGCTGTGTATCTACGTTTTCTTCCAACGTGCCCACCAAAAAACTTAAGTTACGTCACAACCTCGAGTTGTTCCACTATCGACTTAGTACTAAAATAATCCCTAAAAAGTGGACATGCCTATGAGCGTGTAGGCACAATGGTTTAAACTAAGACATTTTACGTGAAAACACACGAATAAAATATCCAGGATTTCGCAAACTTTGTTAAACGCGGGCATTTTGCATCTTATATTCAATGTCGGGTACTTTTAAGGTCTAGACAACCAAGCGACGCATTTGGTGGCATTTTATGATATTTTTGGGACGGAGTTAGTGGAGCTGGCGGGGAGGTTGTTCTTAGAGATTTTTCTCAACCAGAGCGATATGGGAAACGGTATGTACTTCTTAGACAGTAACACATTGATTTTATTATTTTACGATCGTCCCACCTTGGAGCTTTGTCTTAAATTTTGCCTCGGTTTGACTCACTTTTAGTACGCACCTTTACCTCGTTGGTAAAATTTCATACCGTAGTATTTCTCTGAGAGCTTCGCTTTGCTCGCTACGGTGTCGGTATACCTCTATTAGCCTCGTTATATCTGTTTCTGATTCTGTCTACAGCACTTGCCATTACCTGCAGTCATTTCAATTATGCGTCCGATCTCTCGCTCTCAGTGACAACAATTGTGTTTTTGTCCTTTTACTGTTTCTTTATATATCGGCCTTTCACGGAATCTTGTTCCATTCTGTTTTATATCATGCATTAACCTTGGTTTCTCTTCTTCGGTAGTCTTTCTCTCTTTCTCTCGCGCTGTGTGCATAGTTTTGGCATTCGTGCGCGCTTTATCTCGGTTTATTTCTGGTCACGTCGTCCGCTCTAACCATAACCAAAGTGGGCTAATCTACTTTAGTGCTTCATCATGAAGCGCCGAGTTGGCGTCGCGCTACGACTACCGCAGATCAGTGAATGGTAATGCAATCAAACCTTTGACAGATTGGTCTCCACTTTCTCTCTTGTTCTCTTTCTCGCCACATATATATATATATATATATATATATATATATATATATATATATATATATATATATATATATATATATATATATATATATATATATATATATATACATATATAAATACATATACTTGGAAGCGTATAAAGGATCTGAGTACATTACACTAGCCGCTAATGTCAACGTTATACATTTAGACAAGGACGCAAAGACTGCGATGTACGTCCATTTACAAAGCATTTAGTTCCTCACTTTGTTCAAGAGCTAAATGCTTTATAACTCGACATACAGCAAACTCTTTGCATTGTTGTTTAAATTCATTTCGTTGTTAGCAACTCTGTAGTATCCCCAGATTCTTTACATTTGCTCATTTTCTTCTAAGTAAGTCTCTAGGCTCTCTAAGCAAATCGATTGACTATTCGTCTGTCATATGCCAACATTCAGTTCTTATTTGCCAAGTTTCTTAATATAACTAACACTACTCGCTTGCCTATACCTGGCAAGCCTCGAAACAACCAACTTAGTATGTAACAACATATATGAAAAATTTAAATATTGTGTCAAACAAAACGAATAAACGGTAGCAACACTGCTCGCTTGACCCCGATGACTGCCGCCAATCGTTCCGACAATTTGTGGAAAAGTTGCGTGACGAATGGACCGTACTAACTCGACGTATTTCCGTAGCATATCGTGGTCATACATATATTTTTTCTTTAATTATTTATAAACAGTCGTGGCTTATGCTTGAAGTAAATAAATACATGTATTTGCATACCACACTTACTGCGTAATTTTGGATTATGATACTCTTTTTGCAAAGAAGAAGGAAGTCGAATATACCTGCAAGCCAATAGCTCAGGCAAGTCCTTTCATACGAATTTTTAGCCATGTTTTTAAAGTATATTTATCTCCAGTGATCGTCATAAAATAACTAAATTCTGCATTCAATGACAATGCTAGATCAAAAACTCAACCATACAATATATACGGCAGACTAAAAACAAAAGAAAACAATGATGTATATATATATATATAAATCTGCTTCGGTATTTTGAAACCACACAGAATTATATATGTATTTCTTGTGCGACAATAAATATATTATATAAATATATATGTTGGGTTTTTTCGAAGTGTTCTGAGCAAGTATTTATGTTTATTTGAACTGCTGAGTGTAACAGCAAGGAAATCGAGGCACTTGTTTATTCGTTTATACCCACATATATTTTCAGTACCGTTAGGGGTATTTATTTTCATAGTAGAACATACATCAAAACGACAACTTTTACGCCCACGTGTGCAGCACAACCCTGTTTGTAGATATACCTGTTGCTTGTTTGTAATTCCAAACAATACGTTGTATGGGCTCTTGAGACAAAAATCATTTTCGGGCGTGAACACTGTCCAGAGCAGCACACTGTTAACGCGAACAAAGGAAGTTTCATTCGAGGGTCACTGTTAGATTTTTCAGAGATGCTTCAAACGCCACCGTAAACTTGAGTCTGGTTGTGTAGCTCCGCTTATCTGGAACAATCGAGAGGAACAAACAAGTTATTCGACG
This sequence comes from Dermanyssus gallinae, assembly GCA_003439945.1. Taxonomy (NCBI): domain Eukaryota; kingdom Metazoa; phylum Arthropoda; class Arachnida; order Mesostigmata; family Dermanyssidae; genus Dermanyssus; species Dermanyssus gallinae. The sequence goes on from QVRM01002067.1 coordinate 2,028,145, forward strand.
ACCACAGGTTCAGTGATCAGATTGGACTCTTGAATATTGGTTGAGTTTTTTACACATTCAGCGGCGACGTCGCAAAATAAAGAACGCTTGTCGTAAAAAATTTCTGCTAAAAATTGGAAACGAACAACCAAATGCACTTGGGCCAAATTGGGTCGCTATGCTGCGTCGCGTACTGGTGACTATCGCTATATTGCCGTTTGCCGAGAGAAAGAACGTAGGAGGTATTTCTTCCATTTGTCGACGGTTAAGTTTTACGACGACAAAGCCAGCCCCCTGCCGTTGGCATCTGGCAAATTTGATAGACTCGTCTGCGTCGACGATATGACTCGACGCTACGAGGCAGTGGGAATGAAGGGATGGCTGGCTGGCAACGAGAACTCCAATTTTCGCAAATTGTCCACACGGTTCCGCCATTAGGAAAAGGCTGAAAACGTACACTGGTGAAGCTGCTAAGACGATGCGGCGGTGTATAGTAGAGTGCCTCGCTGTTCTTTTGCTCGAGCTATACAGAACTGGACTGAGTGGCTGACCGATTCTCTCGCTGGTTAGTGGGGCAAGGTTTTTCTCCTCTGGCTCTAGCGCTTACACCATGACAACTCTCGTTGGCAAAATGGCTCTACTGGCTGGTGCGACACGAGCCAGTAGCGCTCGAGTTGAGTTCCGACACGGCTGGTCGAACGAGAACGGGGAGAAGCGACGACCGGAGGGAGAAACGAACTCACATCGGCAAGAGATAGCTTCCAAAGCTCCTTCGCGCTGTGCCAGTTTGCTGCCGACCCGTCGGATCGTCATACGAAAATTGCTGCAGCTGACTGCGCCGCTTCGATGCGACTTGGCTGCTTCAGGACACTCTCGAGAAGCAGTCGATGGCGGCACAGCCTGCGACGGATTCACGTACTTACGTATACTATAAATATAAATAAATATATATATATATATATATATATATATACGTATCTGGACATACATACACACACGGACGCTCTGCGCAAGCACTTATTTACGTGTCTGCCCATTGGCTGAAGAGAAACACGCACAGCTATCGCTGCTAGCGTATGTAAGACACACATAGGGCTCTAATCTTCCTGGCAGCTGTGCCGGTTGGCCGCACAGTTTGCTGTACACGGTTGACTGAGTCGAGTTTGTCAGAAATCAGAATCGTCCACCTGAGCACGACATCGTAAATTGACTGGTTTACTTCAGAAGCTTCTAGAGAACTGGAGCCCGGGGGAGGGAAAAGGGATACTCCAGATACGTTCGTCGATATCGAAACAGACGCTTCGACGTCAGAACCCACCTGTGCTGCTTTTGAATTGCGCGCCCTTTGAAGCGAACGGCCAGTCGTCACTACCTGAGTTTTCTTTGAGACGAAAGAACTCAGCTAGCGATTTCGTATACTATATACCCTTCACCGACGCTGTTTGGAAGATGTGGATCTAATTCCGCATGAAACGATAGAAGAAGAGATACTCCGCACGTGTTTTCAACGATGATAATTGTCCATATGCTTGGCTTATGGGACAATGCGCACCGCTATATGATCAAATGTAACTCCAAGTATACTACACAGTCATAGGTGGTACAAGTGGTAACGGTTTCCCTCTACTTCCTTCGCTTTCTCTCGATCTCTCTCTCTCTCTATATATATATATATATTTTTTTTTTATTTTTTTTTTATTTTCCCGTAATGCAATTGCCCGTGTACAGATTTTTCATGTCATGGCTAAGTTTATTCCACTCCGGCATTTACCTTGTCTAAATTGGAAACCATGCAAACTAATTTAAGAGTGGCCAGTCTGGGTCTCGAACCCAGTCCTCCCGAATGCAAGGAAAAATCTTTGCCACTAAGCCACCTTGCTCGGTATATATATATATATATATATATATAACTTTGATACTCGGACGTCTGCCCTTTTAAGGCGGGTTTTATATATATGCAAAATCTACAATTTCCATAAATTACTAGGTATAGTATCTTATGGAAACTGGCATGTCCATTGCCAGGGGTCCATCAAGATGTTTTTGACGTGCTCCGTGTTGTGTGCAGTCCGGCGTGTGTCGTGCACAAACGAATTCTAAAATTCTTTGCTAGCTGCTGTTCGAAGCAATACTCAAACGAATCTGCTGAAAACGGCAACGAAGGTTCATTTTATGCAGAAGAGGTTTCTTCTACCGACGTTGTTCGACCTAATAGCCACTGGCGGTCCTTCGTAAAGTCAAAAGAAGTGCGGAGTTCGGTGTCACACATTCAATCGATTGATTGATCCACGTCGCCTTTGGCATCTGATCGGGACAACGTACTGCAACCAAGTCAAGAACAGAAGTTTCGTGACAGCTGCTTGTCGTTATGTGGTATCACTTGTACAACTTGCTGATAGCGTGTTTGACTTATTATTATTATTATTATAATTATTATTATTATTATTATTATTATTATTATTATTATTATTATTATTATTATTATTATTATTAAAATTATCTTTATTTGATTGATCTAGTTATATAACTTTTTTATGTTAGCACTTTGGAGTGAACAATTGTCTCCGCGCGAACGTGTAGTTACGGGTTCTCTAACCCAGGGTTAGCCGATTTCGACAAAGTGCCCCGAACAAATGCTGCGTTTCCTCGTTGAATGTCGAGAGACAGTCTCTGACGCAAAAGCTCCGATGCTCTCGAGTCTCCCGTGGAAAGGTTAAGGCTTCTGCCCACGCGCTGAATCAACTTCAGTGTAAGCGGTCCTGGGCCTCCCATTGTTTCAAAATCCAACGGACAAAATTGGTGCGGATAGCCAACGCCAGAGTATTTTCTATATTTGTTAGCCTCTGCTAACCTGGACGCATGACCCGCCTGGTCCGCCCCTGCACCGACCATCGAAGGGGCTAATGAGTCGGTTACAGTTGCGTCCCAAACAAGCATGCGGCCACGCTCAAAGGGGGTTAAAGTAAGGCCGTCAGGCCTTTTTCCGTCGTCTCTGGATAGGCCCGGAGGTTCTAGTATACACGGAAAGCCAGCAGACCTCAATGCTCGACTGAAAGTATCATTTAGAGCCGAGTGGCGTGCTCTTCGGCCTGCGCTTAAGGCGCATGACAAGCCATGTTGGGCCAACGCGTACACAAGGTAACTACAACGACATCGGTGAGGAACTAGGTCGACACCAAGCCGCAGTCCTGTGCTAATGCGTGTCGTCTCGTCATCCAAAAGAGTCAAATGTTTGACTTATTGTTTTGGTTCATTTGTTTAACAACAAACACATTCATTTTATGTATTTTCAGTACACAATATGTGTCTACGCATGCAATGGACCTGCATGTTCCTAATCGTACTTTGACTAGGAAGGGAGAGTTTAGCGCTATGAGCAATATATTTTTGTAACCGTGTGTACAGTATATAAACAAGAAACATATATATATATATATATATATGGCTGCGACGAAGAGCTAGCACGGTGATTTCTAGTTGTTCTTCTACGATTGCTGAAACTGCTGGTGGTGGTGGTCTGTCTATTTGTCCACGGCTGCTGTTGTTGTTGTTATTGTTACCAAAATAGCTATGGCTACAAATACATATCTGCATCTGTTGTCCGCTGTGCAAAAGTGCCATATTTTACCGCGTAGGCAGCGTACACGATATCTGGTTTGTTGTGGTGTGTAGCTGCTTGTATTGGCCTGTCTACAAGAGGCGCGCGGGCCGAACCGGGCCGACGTCGCAGTCTAGTGTTTTGGCAACAGGGCGAAATTTTTCATTGCTTGTTGTTTGCCTTTCTCGTCGGAACTGATCGTTGAAAAGTCAACGATTTAGGCGAAGTACCAAATCGATAACAGCTTCGATGCATTACAAGCAGTACTTTTTGTTAGAACTAACATTAAATAACGACCCTAGCTCTTTCCCTAGCACAACAGGAACACATCTTTCTTTCGTCAAACCACACAGTCACACGGCACAAATTCGCAACGTTCCTATGCTATAATTAGGAATTGAGTTTGTTGCAACAAAACAATATCTATTAAATTATTCGGCTTACTTTGCTAGTCTTGCGTATTGTTCTAGTACACTCCATAGAAAGTGTGCGTGAATTTATATTTTTATGTATGTTTTATTATATAAATACTTTTAAGGTATCTTTTAGGTAACGAAGATAAATTGCGCGCGATTAGCTCCATCGTGAAAGGCCAAACTGAATCTGAAACTGTCGCACGAACTTTTCGTCTCGACAAGCGAATTATGACAAGCATCATCAGGCTACTGATTAGCACGGTCAGCAATGTGTTTCTCTTTGACAATCAAGACAAGGGATTTTTAAGGCGGGTTCGGCGACCCTGCGTCGCTGTTATCAATGACGTTACGTCATGCGTACTCGTTATATGTCCACCTCAATTGCAAAAAAAGAGGACAAAAGGCAATGCGGTGCTCGACTTATTCGATCCATTCCCGATCCCGTCCGTATGCTAAATGTAAGCGCGTTAGGGGAATGTGAACCGATGTCTGTCGCACTTTGTAATTTAATTGTTGTTTTTGTTGCTGCCATTGTGATTGTGGTACATTATAGCAGGGGTTGCCCTCTCGTTAGATGCTTAACTCGATCTAGCCGGCAGGCTGGGGAAGGGTTGAGGGTGCTGCTTCCGCCTCGCTTTCCGTTGCGAGTTTTGAAAATAGCGCAGCAAATTTCCGGTACTGTTTCCGCCTTACTTTCTGCCTCTGTGTGTCAATGTGAAAGTGGTGGGAACGGTACGATGACGGCGTACCGTTCCCGGCATTCCCGGTCGTTCGTGGTGGTGCTGGCGGAGGGTAGACGGTAGATAGGGAGGACGGGAAATAGGAGAAAAAGAGTGGAAGAAGGAGCAGAGCTGAGCAGAGATAGCGGTCTAGCAAGACAAATGGGAGCAAGCGGACAGGCACGGAAAGCGACACGAGGAGATGAGATGAGAAAAGGAAGGAAAACGTTCAAGTCTCGCTGAGAGCAGCACCGAGTTGTGGTTCATCGGCGCCACCACCACCACCACCACCAGCATCCCGTCACGATCGTCGGAAATGACATTAAACAGTTTCGATTATAGCAATCGTCATACATACGTACGTATTTTAAGATAGACCGCTATCGAAGGCTATTTTCCACGATACGCAGACGCCTCGCATCATCAGTGGGCGTGCTCCTACTGCCACAACCACAACCACAAGTCATGCGTGCGTATCATTTTGACCACACGTGCCTTTCCGCTTAGACGGCGCAGTTGTGGATTGAGGGGAGACACAAGTAAGTGGTCGCTTAGTCGTTGTAGTGAATGATAAGACGCCTGCGTCCTAACTCGCTATATAGATGACGCTCGACAGGTTGGCAGCCTTCGCGGCAGTCTGAATTATGGCGCCCTTTGATGCCTCTAAGACTAGCATGAATCTTTAGGACGTACGCTAATTCACATCACGCTTGACATATTTATAAAATTAGCGGCAGGCGATAGAAAACGACGTGTGAGGCTAAATTGTGCGACTAGTTTAGCTACGCTTAGTCAAGTTAGTAAAAATGATTTGCAAGCACCAAAAAAATTTCGATAGACGTCTCCCCAAGAATATACAGTGCTTCATTATGTTGACGTAATTCATACGTTGATGGCAATAATACTAATAGCAAACATCATCAGTATACAAAACCACACTAAGCAACAATGCGCCGTTTTAATATTCGTTTTACTACAACGGCCATTACTGCTTTACAGCCCCCGGAATCGAGATTGATACCATAATTTAATTGCCGAGAAGCTTACATTGCCTTGACGATCATGCCACCCAACTTCTTGTGGTCGCTTTCTGAAGTAATGCTGTGGAGTTTTTGCTATATTTGTTGGTTATGTGCTAGTCCATTAGCGGATGCACGAGCGATTTCACCGTAGAGAACTGTAAGGCCGGTGGAGCCGGGAAAGAGCAGCGGGTGTCGTAACACAAGAGTTGTAAATGATTAATAGTATATTGAAGTAAGTGAGGATGCTGCCCGACCATGGGCGTTTGTCGCCATGTGAGTGTGCAGCCACCCGACCGATGGATGCGTCGGCGGGCTGCCGATATGTTTTATTCATGAGCATTCATCACCCTGAGCTAGCCGGAGGTCCTGGACTGCCGACGAGACGCCGCGCCAGGAAGCGCTGCGTGTCCTAGTCTAGTTGCGAGCGCAAGGAGGAGCAGAGGGCTGTTTCCGTTTCCGCTGGGAAACCCTTCCGTCGACAGCCACGGACTATCCCGAAGCCGAGAAACTGCTTCGGGTACTACAGTTATTATTACGACTACTGAAGAGCTACCGCGGAGGCTTCCTTTTGATCACGGCGTTCACCAGCCCCTCCTCCTTCTGTGTACGTTTCTTCTTTTTTTTTCGTTCTTCATTTTTCCCTGCCATACTGTCCACTGGCTTAAAGGCCGCACGCTATGCTTTGGTGCGTGTCTTTGGCCAGTTTGTCGTCTGCTCGAGTCTCGATTCACTGGTTCATAGGATATGAATGGTGAACGAAGCGCTGCGTCATCGCAAGGGCGAATGTCCTATTTGATTGCATGCCGTTGACCCGATTACATCGGCTGACCTGGCGCTGGAGTTATCCCCTGCCAATGTAGGTCGCGATATTTTGTTGCAGCTTGATTCCTTGCTGCTTGCTCTCGAACGTAGAGCTAACAGAGGCTGCATCCAACATTGGTTTCTGCTGAGAAGCGCAGGACGACCTGGTGCTCATCCTTTAAGTAGCCGTCGCTCATTTGAGGCGGCGGCAGCAGCAGCAGCAGAATCATAGGAGATCAAACCGACGTATATTTTCCTTGTTCCCATGTACCGCTTCGTCTCCTCCAGAAGAAGATTGGAAACTTGGCCTGGTCCTGTTGTTCTTCTTCTTCGCATTTCTCCCTGTCGGTACTCTCTTTAGCTCGACCCGCCTTTTCACCTTCCGCTCTCCTTTATTTTTCTTGGATCTCTTCTATTTCTATCACACCCTTCAGCCAATTTCCTTTGCCTAGCGTGAGTGCTGTTTGGCTTGTCATGCTCCTAGCACAGCTTTCTCTCTTCGCCGGGTCTCCGCCTTTGCCTTACGTATTAATCTGTTTGCTTTGCTCAATAGGAAAAAGCTGCGAAATCAGCCTGAAAGAAGGAAGACCGGTGAGAATCGCTAGCGTACACACGCAGCCAAGAAAACATGGCTGTGTGTTCTTGATTGTCCCGACCAAAGCTCCGTTAGTAGTGAACGCTAACCTAGATATCGGATGGCATAAGCGATATTAGAGAACCGGGGTACCATTGTGCAATGTCAAGCTGCGCTCAACAGAAAACTTCGCTCCTCACCAAAACAACTATAAGGGAGTTCATCATAAGACATTAGCTTTTTTTGTAAGAAAGTGTAATCATGTTAGCTTTTGGAACATGTTGCTTTCGATGAGAGACATCGGAGCCCGGGGTGGAGGCAGCCGCTATACAACACACGTTATCACAAGCATCTCGCTGGAATGTCTAAAGTCAAATGAGTATATATTTGCAGTGGACCTCGTGGGTGAGACACATATTGTCATTTTACTCAGCGAACTGCTGCACTAGTAGTTCCTGTGCTTTTTTGTTGCTATTGCTGAACCGATAAGGATGCTGGGGTTGGACAGCATGCCTCGGAGTTAATGGCGTGCAAGACTCGGTCTGCAAGGTTGTGCCTGTGGGATCGCAAGTCGCTGCTGCTGCTAGGTGTCTTAGAGAGAAGGCGTTGAACTACGACGGCGCTTGCCGCTTGTCTCTTCTCTACCAATGTGCAGTTTCTACTGGAGCCACCAGTCGAGAAGAAATCGCCGGAGTGGGAAAATTGCGAGGAATTCCGCCAATCGGCCGCAGGGCCGAACTGCCCTTCCGTTTCTTCCCGTCGTATCTCTCAAGCCGCTTCTCGGCTAGCCAAACATACTGCTACCACGAGCCAGCCTCCAAAGAGTTTTCCTCCTTTTGCACAGTTAGCTATGAACAGCTCCCATTGGCACACGTGCTGCATTAAATCCAAAGATGCTACTCCAACTATTAGCGTTGCAATGGCGTGGTCGGCGATTGTTGTGCACATTCAGATGCGCCATATTCTGGTGAACTCGTCGAGTCGGGTGGAAATGTTGCTTTTGGCCAATGGTAGAGGTGCGAGTAAGCCTTATTTTTCTCTCCGGTGTCTTTCCTGGAACGGCGCCGGCCAACAGATGATATCACTGATTTTAGGGCGGGCGTTGCTCACTCGGAAACTTTACCGTATGTTTATTTATGATTGAGCTTCTTCGCATCGTTTTGTCTTTTGTTTGTTTTTAAGTAAGCGCTGAAGGGAACAAACGAGAACAGCCGTAGGACATAAACATAAGTGAAATGGTAAACATTGATGAATAGTTGGGATTGTAAGACAGAGTATTCTATGAACTTCTCATAGAAGTAAACTGCGCGTGTTTTGTGCTTTTTGGGTTCAAACTGTAGTTTAGCTACTTAAGGCCGCCAAAGGGCATTTCCATTACCATGGGTACCATTTCTACGAAGTTTGTCACCTTAATTGTTTGATCTATTTAGGGGTAATATTTATTTAATGTATACTAATGCTCATCTAGCTTTCATGCAGGGTACTGCAAAGGTCTTACGATCATATTTATGATTAAACAAAAACACATTTACTGGCGCTTTGTTGTTGTCGTTGCCGTTCTCGTTTTGCTATTCTGTAGTCACTTGCAGTTGGAGGTTGCCATGAAATGCAATTGACTGAACTACGACTGCACAGTTTAGGGCGCTTTAGTAAGCCCAAGCGGTACGCCTACATGGTTTGTTTAACGTAGCCACATCTATCTAGGTTCTATCCATGCTATCGAGTCGACAGTTAAATGTCAATTGCAACCTATACGAACAATTATTTAATCTTTATGGAGAGGCCCGTGGAGAATGGCATGTTCCCAGTCGATCTGCCATCTAAACACTTGTACTACAAAAGCAATTAAATCAGCTCATTCATCATTTCACGTAGATAGCGTTTTGTAAATGCTCTAACTACATATATTCACTACAGCCGACCTGTCGCGCCTTCAAACTGTCCTGGGCACCCTGTTTATATATATATATATATATATATATATATATATATATGCATACAAACTCTTTTAGCAAGTACCTTCTAGGTCAATTTAGCTTCCTTCTAGGAGCGCTGAAGTGGTGCTGTGCCAGTCACAGCTTTTGCAACTCTGTCAAATGAGAGGCCAGAAGTGATGTGTTTCGTCAAATAGAAACCGACGCATGGAGGACGTGGAACGTCGTCATCTGTTAATTTGCTTTCCTCCGTTCGCCCCGACGAAGGACGTGTGGAAATGGCCGTCCATATGGGTTCTATTTATCTAGCTGCGTTTAGGGTCACGGAGCTATTGTTGTTGTTGCTGAAGTCGTCGTTGTCGTCGTCAACGTCATCATCGTCAACGGCGGCAGCAGCAACGGCGTCAAGTGAGCAAAAACGCGCGGGCGTCTTTACTCTTCTGTCGGCAACGAAGAAAAATTAAGCCTCTACTGCTGCAGCCTTTAAACCACTTCTCTCTCTCTTTCTCTTTCTGTTTTTATCTTCTCACCTCCCCTGGGGCGTTCTGTTTTCAACGCGCATTTCAGTCGGCGTTTCGGGCGTGAAAGATTCGGTTCTTCACCAAGCTCTCTCGCCAAATTTCGCGCCGCGGGGTCGCTCGGTACGCGTCGGTGCTGGACATCATATTTATTAGATTAGGCTTCTGGTCCTAAGCCCACGAGACACGGGTGCTTCTGAAAAACGGCAGCTTTTCCACCGCTTCAAGACACCGTTGACGCACACGGCCGTGGGGGCATGCGACAAAAAGGGAACACTCTAACTGTTCCGACTCGTTCGTGGCTCTAGTTATCCGTCGCTCCGCCGTTTGTCTGTGGCCCCCTTCTTTGTAATTATTATTATTTTTATTAATATTGTGACTGCTGCAGTAATTGATATTATGCAGCAGCAATAGTGGGAAATTGTGAATAATAGTAAATAGTTTCGTTATTGCTGTTACTGATGATTTGCAACATAGCAAACCTTAAATATAGATAGGTACATTAGTATTGCCACATAAAGGGGTATATTCACTTTGTAACTACTGCAATACACATAAAGGTGTATATTCTACGATCACTGCGCTCATATGCATACGTTCATCAAACACTTGTCTACTACATATGGGCGAACATGCACATTATCGACGCGAGGAACGCTTTGTTAACCGTCACGATTTGGAACCCGTGTGCCCGTCTGGCGACTCGCTAAGCAAACACGTGCCATATATATGTCTCAGTTTTAATAGTTTGTTCATCACTAATTGATATCATTACACAATTTAAATTACATTACATGTGATCATTAATTCTCGATACGACATTCGTTTTCGTTATTCTTGAACACACGAGTATACAGAACTTGCATTTTTCCGGGAAATCTCACCGATCTAAATAGCGGGCTCTGACCAACAGGTCTCATGATGATCTTGTGCAAATAAAGTCGCAAGATGTACCACGACACTTTTTTCAAGAGATATAAAACCCAGTCCGGTAGCACTGATTGTGGTGGAACTCGTAGAGGAGAAGCGGATGAAAACGTGGCGATGCCCGAAGAGGGGTTCCATCCATACCTTGTTCAACATTTCCTGCGTCCTGTAGGACGCGTTTGGTACTTCTCTAATTTTTCATTGTCATATGTATTTCACTCATATTGAGTAAGCATATAACATAGACAATTATACAGATCATACAATTATACAGTCAGCTGCTCACGGTATGTTATTCGAGAGAGGCAGTGCAGTGATCTCTTCGCGAGGGCCATGCAGGTACTTCTCTAATTGGTTGCTCAAAACATCTCCGAAACTCTCGCAGTGAATGCGTAGACGGAAGTTGAAACCGGCTTACAAGACCCTAGATGAACGGCATCATTTTCAACAGACTTTAAGTCAGCCCGTTGTGTGCGCTAGGGAAGCCCAACACTCACTTACGAAAAACTGTCTGTGTCGAGAGCGATAAGCTGCTGAGCGGAAGTATTTATTCCTAAATCATAGTAGTACCATATAATGCCACTGCGTTCTTTAGGTTGAACAGCATTAGGGTGACGAGATTGACTTCATGATGACACACATGACTTCGGTGACGCCGAGATTGAGATCATGGCGTCAATGCTGCTGTTAGCTCGCTGATATATTTGGGTGGAGAACGACGTGCCGCTGGACCTTAGCTTACCACCCAGGTAAGTGAACTCCGAGACGAATTCTACAGGAACACTTGTCTTAAGGGGCCTTGTCTTCAACGATAATCGTTAACCCGTTCGGCTTGCTGTATGTCTCGAGCATCCCCAAACATACTACTAACACTAAACTACACTATATACCACGAGGTCATCAACATAGAGTTATGCGGACACAGGAGTTGTGCTCATATGACACGACAAGTAATAATATTTTGAAGATGTACTTTTTCATTGCAAGGCCTCATCAAAAAATAAGGACGGAGCCGTGAGGGCTTGAATAACATATGCTTTCACATGATAGCAATATGACTATTCGAACGACTTTGGTGACAGACTTTCTCTCGGTGTACGCCTATATGTGGACGAACACACCGCTCCTGTCAAGATGTCGGATAGCAGAATTAGTGATATCTCTACTAGATTGTCAGGGTGCCACGCGCAGATGCACTTGCCGAGCCCCTGGCGTCTCGCAGGACTGGTGTTTTCACCACTGTTTTTACTGTAGCTGTTAAATACACCAGTACATGTTTCGTTTTAATCTAGTACTTACGAGGCCAATCCTGTTCAGAATATACAACTTCTCCTTCATGACCAATCCCTCCGTGTATTCTCGGCAGGTGCACATGATAAAACGTTGACGGCGACGGAGTTTTACATGTCCAAACTCCATGCTCATCAAGGGCTTGGTAAACGGCAATCATCCGAGAAGAGGCAGCCAGCAGTATCCATCAACACTGAAATGCTCAGTTGTGAATGCACCTGTTAAAAAAAGGATATCGTTACTCGCGAGGTCGCTAGTTGAGATGCCGGGAGCGCTAACAACTTCACTAGCACACTCTTAGTTGGGCGGTCGGCCTCTGGAGCCATTTCACCGGTAGTCATGCTTGGACTAGTAGAAGCGTCGTGTCGAGTGATTTTGTGTGTTCCTCTTAAACTCGATTGTCGCCTTCAACTCTTTTATAGCTTTCTCGAACGAGTTGCATAGACGGATTTTGTCGTATAAGAACGAAGCCGGAGTCACTGTTGAAGTAACGTTCTGCTCGACTTGAGTGCTGCCTTTGCTCTTGCTCATAATGGCCTTTGTCCTTTTCCCTGGCTTGTCTTGGTGATGGTTGGCCCGTCTGCATACTTAAGAATTTTGAGGTAATCTGCTGCGAGATTACCAACCTCAGTCAACTGCCAAGGTCATTTCTGTGGAAGTTATGTGTGACGCACTCACTAGTAGGTAGTGCATGACATTACTCTGCAACTTATGCGAACCAACTTATATGTCTGTGGACTGGCGCCAAATTTTCTCCATGTGACCTTCCGCCATCGATCAATACGAAACCTTTGTAAACATGTGCTTGGACCTTCTTGATCGTTTCTCGCCGCAGCACTGTGCCCGATAATCTTCCATTAACAAACACATCGCTCGGCTCGTCATTTCGAAACTGTATACAGCGAACCTGACCGCCTCGTAGCGACTAAGCAAGATGAGGCGTGCCTTAATGACGTCGTATTCACCCCTGAGATTGTCTATACAAAGCTGCATAAGACAAAACGAAAGTGCAGTATTCTTATTCAACTGCAGTTCCAGGCCTGCTTTGTCACAGCTGGTGGTAGATCAAATTCTCTGGAGATTAGAGACATTTCTCGAGAATGCTCGTGCTGAAACGTTTTCAGGTTCTGGGCAAATTAAAGCGGCCTTCGAGTTTATTGGTATATGACACTGAGACTCGCGAGCATTCGTTTTAAAAAAGCTTGCTTGACCTTACACAACTGCCATAAATGAGAAATATTGAGATTTTGTCACGTAACTTGGATACTGTGGGTAGCTACGGGTCATGGAAGCTAGAATGTCATGGCCATCTGAAAGGACAGCTGTGTTAGGTTTATAATACCCGCTGCTAGTGAACATTTGTGGTCCAACTCCAACCTGCCCCGGCATCTTCAAGAAAATGTCTTTGGGGGTTTGATGGGATTGTGATCTGCTCAAGAAGTACTTCACAGTTTGAGATGGAGGAACACCCAGTCCTAAAGCTATGCTGCTGATCTGCAAAGAAGACTAGTGCTGTCAGGAAATTCGTGAGGCAGGCCGTGGGTATGTTTTAGAGTAACTTGTAGACACAACTTCTTTTTGATGGGTCTCCTTTTCCATTTGGGACTACGTTGAGAAGGCATTCGTACCACCTGGCTGGCAGAGTGCTCTCGGAAAGGTATCTGTTAAAACGGGACTGCCATATGGACACGATGTCTCTGCCGAAAATATTCATTTCTAAGAGTATCTGGCCCGAATGCCTTGTTGTTTGGTTTACGAGCGAGGGCAATAATAACTTCGTCTGTAACTAAGTGGTTCATTACGAGCGAATAATCTCTCGGGGGCTTTAAGCTCGTGCGAAGTAGGAGCCGCGACAGATACCGTGTTTGCGTGGATGAAAGTAGCATGAAAGTGCCCTAGGAGCTTTTTAGATAGAAATGGATAGCTTGTAAACATTGTAGGGCTGTTGCACAATGAGGCAAGGTTTGTGTCGCGCTTTAAAAAATGAAAAGGCGTTCCTGTTGGTCGCCAAATTACCGCTTTTTGTCTTGAAATGTTCGACAATGTTTTCGTGTGATTGAGTAAATCGCCGGCGCAGTTGGCTCATAGGATGATTGGTGGAGGGCTCATAGTAAAACACCAGCGCAGAGAGCGCGACAAACCATGTTGTTATCCAGGCCCTTCCCCACGCCCGTGCGTCGTTTAATAGTACTAATCGATTTGGTAGACAGCCTGAGAACCAAGGGGATATGTTCTTTAATCCTAGTCAGTATAACACGGAAAGCCACCTCTTTACCTGTCATGCATTCTAGCGGGACTGACATTGCAAAATTGTCGATTGCTGAACGTCCCGTTCTTCTTTCCGTAGAATAACCCGCTGCAGGTTGGTATCAGCATAATGAGTTAGAGTAAGAGTCCTATCGGTACAGCCCCACAAACCGTCGGCAATGAACAACTCTAACAGAGCGGTAGTCCGTTTACTCGAGGTTCTTGCTCCAATTGAGATCCCCAGCTAACAGTATCGTCTGTCCAACGCCCGAAGCTCATAGAGATACTATCCTTCCCCGGTAATTGGTCAGTATTTTCACCACTTCCCGAGTTTGCACTACTGTACATGTCAAGCAACAAACGTTTAGGTGACGGAAGGACAAGGACAATATTCTCTGCATATAGCAGATTCGTGTGCCCTAGACGTGGAACATTATTAACAGATACGCTACCGCCGGCATATTGATACAGTCCATAGAGCGAAATCTGCTATCCCAGAGAGGGGTTCGTTCTTTCTGAAGTCCGAAAATTCATCCGGCTTTGGACAAGAGAAAGCCTTAGATATAGTACAAGGGTTTGTTTCAACCCTTATCTTGGCTTCGCACCCGAGGCAAAATACTACGATCCGGCGGGTCACTGACACGGCAGAGGACACATCTGTACCCATCAGGATTTTGCTGTGCGAGGATCTTGCTGCATTTGCCATTTCAACCGCCATGTATTATTCAACGCATTTGAGTTCCATTGCGCCACGTTTTGTTGGTTGTCACAAAAGTAATTTGATGCGTAAGACGTTCTTAAAAAAAAACCATTCACTCGTGGTTCGAACTCCCGACCTTCCCGACGGCAGTCTGTTGTGCAATCACTGCATCACTGTAGCCGCGCTTCTCGGCGGCCCTTCAGCGACTGGCGCGCTCTTGAGTGAAATGTATTAAAATGCACTGTGGGTGGTGGTTACAGTGGAGTACGGGGTGAAGTTATTTACACACTTCAGCATTCGTCATAACCACCAGCACCAACATCACATCTTGCGTCATTGTCTAAGTGTTGCTGCTCGGTTTAACTGTAATTCATCAGTCGTACGGCGTGGAGTGTCTGCTTATAGAAGCTGGAAAGTTGTGTTTTCCAAAGCAGTAAGAAATAATGGAAGGCATCTAGAAAGTCCTAGGAATCGTGGTCCGTTCGCCGCAGTATAAATTCAGCTTGTAAACGCCGCAGAACCACCAATAAAAACAATTTTGCAGAGATCATGTATCGTCTGGTAGCCTTCAAAATTATTAAATGCTACTTTTTCACATTTTTAGATTGCACATAGAAATAAGTCAAACGTTTGTAGTGTACGTAATTATTTTTGGCGTGAATTAAACAGTGAGTCAACGGTATGAGGAACATTAACAATTAATTAATGAAAGCAATTCGCGCGCTGAAGCCGCACAAATATTTTCTATGGTCCTTTCACCAGTTAGAACCGAAAGCTCCTCTATTCATGAAATAAAGGGTAAGGAATGTCTGTTTGCAGACAGGACCTGTGCAGTTGTCCTGTTGTGAATATCCCTGGCCGCGCGCCAGACGAACATATTATTGATGTGCTCCGTTCTAGGCAACGCATCTGGGCACATAAATTATTTGGCTTCGACGATTGTTCGGCCGCTTTTCAAAGAACTGATCAATAAGAAATGCGCCTATAAGTAGAGCTAAGACTTGCACACATAAGTTTATCTATCGTTGAACTCATATATTTAACCATGTGAAGCTCCCATAGGATGGGATGTATTGTCATTTATTTCTGCAGTTGGTGTTGCAAGTGCTCTTGTTATTTGTGGTGCTCATGATTTTGCATGATTATTATTGTCGACGTACACTGATTTCCATTCCGTGATGACTTATTCGTGTGGCTGTTCGATTATAAACAGCAGCTCAACTTGTGTTTTACGACCTAAACAGCACAAGATTGATGGATAAGAACGATTATAGATTTCTACCTGCATGCATTCGTCACACAATTTGTTCCGGCAACATCCTCTTATGAGTTTCAATGCAAAACGACTCCCTTTCCTGTCCAGCCTGTCTCCATGTCATGCTTATAATGGAACTTCAATGTGAACGATATGTGTTCAGCTGCTTGTCTAGCATTGCCCTGACTATTAGCGCTCAACCCATAAAGAGTCAGTAAAAAAAAACTGCATTACGCAGTTACTATAGTTGATGTACATTGAGCCAAAACACATACTGTACAATCATGAATCTACTAGTAAAATCTATGCCGCAATGTGAAGGGGTTCAAACCACATCGTCCACTGGAGTCCACTGTGAGACCCCGTTTCAATGGCAGAAATTTCTTCCTCTGTAACCCAGCCAACTCTGCGCGACCGGCGTCGTTGTGACAACGATGACACGTTGTTTGCCTGTTAGAGCGCCAGTTTCACCTCATTCGTGGCTCGCTTTTTTGTTACGTTCTCTCCTTCTCGATGCTGCTACATTACGGCTTTTCATTAAGCGATGTCTTGCGCGGCCATCTTGGCACGATGCCTCTTGTATGGGACAAGCTATCTAGACCAGCCTATAGTGTACAGTATCAACTGGCTCGGATACGCCTCCTTCAACACGACTGGACGCTACACATGAATGCCAGCAAACATTTTCATGTATTTATTTTGAAGTGTGTGCTTTCGAAGACAAAAGCACTTTCGGTAGGGTTTACCATAATGCCGTAGTCAACAAACCACGAGCGGTCGAGGTCCCCCTGCGGACCTACGAATGTTTTTTGTATGTAGGCGGCCTTCTCAGCGCATAATATGGAACTTGCCAGAGCAGCATCTATACTTTTAAATAGGTTGTTTCGCTGTTTTATTGTTAAGGAGCCTACGATGTAACTTCGTTTGTACGAATATATTGTGTTGTCCAAACTGTCATACTGTTCACCCGTATGGCATCCACATTTGTGTAAACACATACGTGTGATTGAAGGTGTTCAATGATGATTCTTAAAGAGACTCAGCAGAAGATGCGACCTCGAATCTAAAGATATTTTTTACCACCCTTAAAGGACACTCTCAAAAGAAATGACACACTTCTAGAACCTTTTTGGTCACTTTTTAAAGTGCGGCCGAGCAATCACAGAAGTCAAATAATGTAATTGCGGTTGGCCACGTTACAAAAACGGAACGCTGTTGTGATTACTGTCTGTTATAGTTGTTATTGTAGTTATCATCCGACTACTTAATCAACAGCCGTTTTTCATTTAATATGCTTCTCTTGGGATAACAAGTTAATCATTAATGGTCTCTCACTGTGGTCTGTTTTAAACGTCTTTTGTTACACCACCATCAGGTGATTCTGCTGTAGCTCCGCCTATGCTTATCGTTGACCAAAAACTCCTCTATCCCTTCTCTCCCATTTTCTACACACACATATATATATATATACTCGTATATATACACATATATATATACATATATGTGTGTGTGTGTGTAGCGAGACCAATCTGGTAGCTGATGTTTGCCATTGTGGCATGTTGGCAGCGATCATTACGCTCAGGTGCTAATACTCCCCAGATCCTCCCAGACGTTGCAAGCTCGGCTGTACTACATGGCCGTATCGCCCCCGCATCAGACATTCTTGTGATTGTGGTGTTGGTGGTGGTGGTGGTGTTGTTGTTGTTGTTGTTGTTGCTGCTGCTGACACCCTACGCTGATATGCATGCCTGTCAGCCTACGGTGCATGTCTGCTGCTTCTGTTGCCGCCATCATGCCGTTGCTATTCTAACCAGCGCTTGTCAGCCGGGGCTAGGTAAGCATAAACAGGTAGCCAGCCAGGGAGACAGGCAGACAGGTGATCAGGGCGGTATTTCGCCGTCTTGCCCGTGGCCCTGCGTCCTCTACGACGACTGCTTCTTGTACAGATATATAATGGTGTTAGTAGTAGCAGTAGTAGCGAGTTCCCGTAGCGGTGAGCGGGGCGGGGTGGGGGAGCAATGGCAGGCCATCAAAAATAGGCATGTTGATGAAACACACTGATGACTGCAAAGGGGAGAATATTGGAAGTAAGCTTGGATTCGAGAAGTTGACAAAGAATGCTTCGAACAAAATAATAGTTCGTTGCATTCAAAAAAAGTTTTAATTATGCATCTTAACATATTTGCATTTCTGTAAAGTTTGAAATTATCCGTCAAGCAAACAGATGTCTCACGGTTGTCTTCTTTGCTATGCCTTTCGGCAAAACATTAACTCCGTGTCTTATGTTACGAACCCAGGCGAACATACGATGGAATCTCCGTCATTCGTTCTTGCTTTGTGTATAATGCGTCGTCTTCCATATCTAATGAGTAAAACACTTCAAATAGTAAACAGTTCTACATAATATTCCGATAATTCACATCCCATGTGAAATCAACCTAATGTATATATATATATATAAAAAATATTGTAATGATATATATATATATATTCCCTTTAAACCTATAGGAGTCGTACACGATCCCGCTTCAGACAAAGCTTTCACGCGGGGCCTGCATATAGTATGACAGGCAGTGCAGACGCGTTTAATATACAATACCGGTCTCCTAATTATGGAGCTACTCAATAACCAGTTCCCACGCCTAGAAGCACTCTTAATTATTTCTGTTACAGGCTCGGATTATTTAAGATTTAGACTAGTGATCATGCCGAGGTCACGAACACAATCTGTAAATCCGTACCCCCTAATGTGTACCCATGCTTTCGATTTGCGTGACCAATATGCAATTGTAATTTATAGTAGCGTAAAACTGAATGCCAACAGCATTTATTTTAAACGACACCCATGGTGATACGAGATGACAGATTAAATTTGTGTAAAGAATATACATCAACGCGCCAAGTAAACGCGCTCCCTAGGTGCAATCAGATGTAGCACTTGTACTTTCTTAAATCATATCATTAACTTTAACATGAAAAGTTCTTCCAGGCAGGACTCCAGTTAATGAGGCGAGATGCAGTGCTGTAATAAAGAGGGACGTCAATTAGTTTTTAATGCGTTCAACATTCGCCGATTCGAAATCGAATAATGCTACGTGCGTGCAGGAAGACTCATTAAAACACATCGCCCAGTCATGTTGAGTCTTTTTTTTGTGTTTCATAATTAAGCGGAGTCACATATATATATATATATATATATATATATATATATATATATATATATATATATATATGAATTGATACGACCGAGCATCTACGGGAGGTACATGTTGTGTATCCTCCAATATTTGTAGCGTTCAGCGTATATATCCTCCGAGAACGTGAATATAAGGATAGTAGACACTCTGGCATCCTTTCACGCCACCGTTGATCACCGTTTGAACACCGTCGCCTAAATTCTTTGTTTTCGCTACCTTTTGAGCAACAAAAGTTGATAGCCGAAAAGAGCCTCCTTGACGGCGTACGGCTGAGTGATCGGCTTCCGTGGAGTCACGAGAAAATGTACGGTTGCTTATAAGCTGACGTCATCGAACGCCACGCACTTATCATCTTCGTAAGGGAACTTTGTAGGAATCTTGCCACGATTTGTTTTTTCAAAAATCGTGTCTCCGCCCGGGGCGGTCGACTTTGCCTTTCCAGTTCTTTCGTCTGCCATCACCGCGCGAGTTGACACGTTCTCGCCGTTCCTGCTGCTGCTGCAGCTGCTCGAAGGCGCGCACCACCTAGATTGAACATACGCCGGTATGTATGGTCGATACTTTTTTCAAAAAAGGCAATCAGAGGGCTCCTAAAGAGAACGAAGAGTACTCGTGGTAGGGTCGTCATTGACTCATTGACCAATGATCTACTGGTGGCGGAATTGAAGGACATTGAAGAGAGTTAGGCAAGGTCTGTTGACGCTAAAGCCGCAGGCAAATGGCGTACGCATACGAATGAAAACAATTGGCGGCAATATTAGGGCTATCCCTGCTCGAAACACTACCCGGTGAACAAATGGACGCAGTGGAATTCGATGACCTAGTTCACTCTGGCAGGTAGGAGACTGGCCACGGCAACGACCTCGAGCTCTATCTAGAAGAACAAGAAAAAAGGTTTTAAAACAGAGAAAGCTCGCATGCTAATTGTAGATTAAACTTATGGGGCCATCGACGCCAAACTTACTAGTTCAGATAGTGGATAAGCACAATTACAAGAAATTGACAGCCATGCATATATACCGCAATGTGAATAATGGTATGTCGGTCGTCGATACGTCTATATAGCCATGAACGACTTTGCAACCTAATTCGGGTGACGCACTTGGGTTCTGTTCCTGATCATTTCACGCTGTTACTTGTTACGTAAAAATACAACACCTCTAAACAAAGCCAGGAAAGTTTCACAAATGGGATAAAAACATAAGCAAACCCCATTAAAAATGGAGCGCACTGCGTGGATGGTAGGCAAAACATGTAAGAAAGAAGAAGCTAAAAAAAAATCAAGCCGGGAAGATATTTCTTGTGGCCCTATGAAGCGCTTATATATATATATATATATATATATATATATATGCGTTTTATATAAAGCTGAATGTATATATATATATATATATATATATATATATATATATATATATATATATGCGTTTTATATAAAGCTGAATGTATATATATATATATATATATATATATATATATGTGTGTGTGTGCTTAAGCCCCTTTTTGCGTCATAATTTAGCATTGTGTGCATACTTGCTTTGCTGGCATCTGGTACAGCGTGACTGGCTTGAGCCGGACGTCTATTGAGCGTCATTGACGACGGGGACAGTGATGCCGCCAGCAGGGGCGGGGGGACAGTAAAATCGACGACCAACTCAAGTCGACTTCTGCTTATAGGAACGACTTGTACGCTGCTACTGGCTGGTAAGTGCGGGTCGTCGTCCGTCGATGGGACCCTGCAACGACCTGCGTTGCCTCAGACACGCTATCTTGTGCAGTTGAACAGGGCCCTACAGCATATTGGCAGCAAACTGCTGCATCAGAAATCGGTTCGCTGAGCACAACCATCCGCTTTAACTGAAGTACATTATCCCTGCCTTCAACTAATACTCCTCTCAATCAGCTTTACTGTCAATATCACTGGCCGTTGTTTTTCGAGAACGAGAATCTAGGCTGCACTGTCAATTCGCTTAAGACGCTCGTAATAACTTGCTACTCGGGCATAGGCTCGGGGCTTGATAATAATAATAATAATAAAAATAGTACTAATAATAATAATAATAATAATAATAATAATAATAATAATAATAATAATAATAATAATAATAATAATAATAATAATAATAATAATAATAATAATAGCTTTCTGGAGGTAGGATATTACCTCATTTAACACCACGAACAATGCGAAATTTAGGCCCCTGCCGTACAATTAGAGTGCGGTCGCCTGCAATAGCCACGATACTGTGTGCTAGCCAATTTGTCCGCTGGCCACTCTACATTGTATAGATGATGAACTGAATTTGCTGGGATCCTTCCATACTTGCATATATGTAACAGTAAGCCGCTGCTTTCTAGCAGTTGCTGTAAGCAGCGACTTACTGTTGCATGCAAACAAACATATCTGGTCTAGGATGGAAGAAAACTCCAACCAAAGTACAACAGAGATATCATCACATTTATTTTGATTTGTTAACTGGATTGTATGTTAACATTAAGAATTGTATAAAGACCATACTGGTATGTATGGCATATACTGTCATATACTCGCATTACCACTATAGCGCTTTGTCATGACAAAGTATGGACAGAAAAGCCACTGGCAGCACTAACAACAACAACGGTACCAAGGGGTTTGTAACGGAAAGAGTGTAGATATGTAAATAAACTCTATTGGACATATCTCAGTATATACATGTACACAAAAAATAAATACAAAGAAGCGCAAAGTTCTGACAAGTTGGATTAAGTGGCCGGCTGAGCTGGTGTCTTCATCGGTAACCGATCGGGTTCATCGGCGCTCGGTGCTGCTAACTCGGGCCGTCAAGTAAAGACAGATTGTGTCGGTATCATTCAGGTCCGATGTAGACTTGATCATCCATCATTGTTATTGACACCGTCCCAATGGTGTCTGTGTGTAAACGTGTGGAATTGCTACAAGTTTTTGTTATTGTCTGGTTTCAGGTAATCGCAGCGTCTGTTGTGGAACGTCGCAAATGAATGGTATAAACTGCGAAGGAAGCCGAACGCACGACACATATATATATATATATATATATATATATATATACAAGATATTTACATTGGAGAATTGATTTTAAATCGGAATATTTAACGACAACGACAAATACGATAGACATCACAGTATCTGGATAGAAGGTGCGCTCCCCGACTGAAATTATATATAGATATATATTTATATATATCACCTTTATTGAAAAAGGAGTATTACATCAGAACCAAAGTCGTTTCGAATCTGTGAACGACGTACAATCCTTCAGGAAAATAAGTTGTTCACAACGTCCACATAAGCAATTTCGTGAGGTTGAATGGAAAAACCGCTACGGAGATTATTTGGTTTTAAAACAAAATACATAGTAATAAGATGTTGACGCGTAAATCGTTCAACAATGCGGCAATCGGCGTAGGATTTGTATTTGCCAACACTAGGCAATGTGATACGCTCTCGTGGTAGGCAGCACCGACGAGCCTGCTCTGCAAAAAGTCAACATCTCTTTTATAGAATGGCACCCATACGTGAGACCAATAAATCCACTTTGGTACCACTAAGGTTTGATACAGCCTTAAGTACGCATTATGATCCTGCATAATGAAAAACCGCATTATGAGATTGCACATTTTGTTACAGTTTCGTGCAATCTCGGCAACGTGACGTCTAAACTTCATTTGGCGATCAATAATTACCCCAAGGTTTTTTCCAGAGTCAGATTTCAGGAATGGGTTAGCCATTCAGCATATATTGAACAGTATCTAGCATTGTCTTAAAAAGGAAGACTTGGAAGCATGCGTATTCCCTCCGCATTAGTCGCTTTCTGTAGAATAGCTGTGTTGCTGTTGTCATTATTTGCCTTAACATAGATTTTAAGACCGTCTGTATACAACTTCTACCGAGATTCTGTACAAATATAGTGCACATAAGGTGGCCTAGGCATGAGCCCGGCAGAACATCAGATACACATCTGCCGACGGCGGAGTAGTTATCCTCAACTTTGACGACAAATATACGGTCTTTCGGGTATGCTCTACACCAAATAATGATTCTGGGGCCGACACCTAACGTTGACTCTTTGTCAGAAGCAGATGATGGTCAACACGATCGAACGCACGTGAAAAATCAAAGTAAACAACATGCAGAGGAATGTTGCGATTTCGGACCAGCGCCCAATCGTAAGCTACTTCCAGTAACTGGGTGCCTGTTGAAAACCATGTTGTGAGGAGTCCAACAGGTTCAAATCAAGAAATGTGTAGAGCTCGGCCGCAAGTATTTTCTCCAATCACACGGGATTAAACACTAAGCAACCGATCTGTAATTTTCTGGCGCTGCACGAGAACCCTGTTTGCGCGTCGGGATGATAATGTATTGCCGAAAGAAACTCGGTTCTTCACCGTCCTCAACGGAGCGAGTAAATATCAGTGAAAATGGTTCAGCAAAGCTGTCAAGGAGCTTCTTGAATACAGTTTGGGGATTGTCGAGAGTCCACGAGCACTTTCTCTCAAGGCTGTTGAGGTGCACACTTTTCCTTGTTGAAAGTAACATAATTTATGAGGACGGTAGAGAATTGATTAAAGGTGTTGAAAGTCTTAGACGGCTGAACATATACGGTCTCAAAATAATTTTTTATAGCTGCCGCTTTGTCAGAATTTCCGGTGACCGTGTGTTTGGTAACTATAAGTGGAGCCACTCAAGACTGCAGCGCTAAATGGCGACCAGCATATCGAACAAAGTCTTTGGCATTACGGAAGTTTAGGTTGGCCTTCTCTTTCCGCCTTTTGCGGATTGCGGCTCATGCTCATTGCGTGGATAAGCGCAAGTGTGCACAGGACAATGGCGTAAGACTATGTAAGCACCTAGATACGTCTTTTATGAACGTTTGCAAGTAAGACAATTGAAGCTTGCGAGAGTTAAGAATTTATCAAGCAAATCACAAACTGTACTAATTCTTTAAACAGGTTAAGTCGTAGAACCCGTAGTAAGTAAAAAAAAATAGCAACAAATAACTCGACACTTTTGATCTGTTCCACATAGTATGTTAACAGCAATGGTCTATGTGGATTCATCCGTAATAGACACTTCTATAGCTTGTAATTCGGAGGTGGCCAGATTGCACACACTACCACCGCGACTGTTGCGATTTTTGCGAAAGACGGTATATCGACCGCCCAGCGACAGCTCGGCTGATGAAATTTTGTGACTGATAGCCTATGTCTCGGTGATGCATACTAGGTCAACGTTGTACTCACAACAAAATTGATTTAATGAGTCACATGCAGAAGTCTTGGTAATGGATGCTGCGTTAAAAGAAATGCAGTTGATAGGAGTTTTCTGGTGCGTGTAGTGGAAGGTCCTGTATATATGTTAAGTGTGCACAAGTGATTCACAAAGATTCACAAAAGAGCTTGTCTCTGTCTAGCTCGGATATGTCGACAATAATTGAAGAATATGTCGCAAACTTAGGCTTAATTTTGCGCATGGTCGCGCTCGGTGATGTTGTTACTTGTAAGGTGAGTATTCAGTTCGAAGGCGGTAACACTATCCTCTAGCCTAGATACGAAGATCGTCTGTGTCCGCTGGGCGTGCGCAAGTTTTGCGGACGTTTGCCGGACTCGCTATTAGTCGAAACTCCAACGTTTAAAATTCGACGGTTCGGTGTAGTTTCCCCCGGAGCTCCCTCCTCGGCGGAGGGCCGTACTTCTGCTGTGAATGTCTTGCAGCCTGCTGGCTGTGGCGATTTTGCGTTTTTTTTGGTTTCTCGTTTTTCCGGCCAAACGAAACTCGGAAATCCGAGCGATCATTGCAAAATCGTGATCTGGCGCGGCGTGAATGTTTATTCAAAAGGCTCGTCTTGTTGCAGTTAGACATCGCTGCTAGCATCGTGGTTAGATAGCCAACGTCAGTTTCGAGCTTCTCGTTTGTGTTTTGCTGCTTCCTGACTAAGGTGCGAAGTACACGCACCTCCTTGATAAGCGAGCGCACAGAGATGCGACGTCGCCGGCATCGACGTCATGCACAATATGTAAACCAACTGTTCACATTGGGAGCAAGCAATATGATGGGTATTGGGAGCAATATTGGGAGCAAGCAATATGATGAGTGTTTTAACAACATTGAAGGCAAGAACTTGAAAGGGCCAAGAACGGGTATTGCTGTAATGGAGGTTCGTAAATTGAACTCTTACAGAGTATAGGGTAGTTTCTGAACGGGGTAGACCTGCAGCCATAAAGAAAGAAGAGGCAAATCGCCGTGACGGAGCACCTTTTCAATTGAGCAAAGACCGAATCTTTGAGAGACACACAACAACACGTACATACATCGTGATGTACGACGTGTTGTTGCGACATACTTATCCGTTCACCTGTCCGACATACAGACGTCTTCTGCACGTCAAAGTTGTTTGTCTACGCTCGATATGAGGGCACGGAGCTTGAAGGAAAAAGGAGCGGTCTCTGTAAAAAGGGCCGGCGCGTGGGATAGCGTGGGAACACTGGCGTTGAGGCCCCCATCATTTCCTCTCGACCGCTTTGTATCTGTCTGTCCTTCGTTATTTTACTACGACACAGTGAGATGTTTTTGCTGAAGAACCTATTTCTATTTTTAAAAATGGCGTTTTTTTAAAGACGGCATGACTACACTTGACCGAGTTGTGACTGCGTGTACATATGGCGCAGCATAGCTTGCCGTCTGTCCATACATCAATTTTTTCTGCCTTTTAAGTGGTAAATATCTTATAATAATGACAGATTTTAGGGCTTACCAAGCTTAGCCTACGTTCCGTCGATGCAAAGCAAATCTGAACTTATTTGGAAAGTCAAATTTGTTGTCTAGTGTTGCAAAATAATTGTCTTCTATATATTATTGTACATATACATCGTTGTCAGGGCAATTGAAAGGGCGCCTAGAGGCAAAGCTGCCGGGAACGAAACAAGCATTTAAAGCAAACGCTGGCATTCGCACCATGCCGGAAAGCTTTATTTGACGAGTGCCTAAAATCCGGGGAAGTACCAAAAGCGTGGAAGGAGGATACCTTGATTGTCATACTAAAAGGAAAAGGCATAGAAACTGAGCCGGAATCTTGGAGAGGCATAACACTTAAGAGTTGCCCCTATCAAAATTTTTCGGGAATAATATCAGATAGACTAGAGCATTACCTCGAAACCAGAAACGCAATACCAGAAGAACAGCATGGGTTCAGAAGGTCGAAGTCGACCCATACGGCCCTGCGCCAGTTGCTGGCAGAAATATAGGAGACTCTAACAGAACCTAGAAGACCGTTATACGCAATATTTATAGATCTTAAAGCTGCCTTTGACTTAGCGCCACGAAGTAGGATTATAGAAAAGTTAGCCTTGGAGGGAGTTCCGTATCGCTTACTAAAACTTTTAAGTACCATTCTTGGGGAGACTACAGTATACATCGACAACGGTTTAGGGATTGTGGGAAGAGTAAAGCAAACTACAGACGTGGCCCAAGGAGACGGACTGAGCCGGTTGCTTTTTTCGGTACTATTGGGAGGGCTACCTAACCGGGTGAGGCAGGGATGGACCCGAGAGTGGGCAAATACATTAATGTATGCAGATGACATTGCGATCTATGGCAGGAGTTTATTTAGGGTTAAGCAGGGACTGGAACGGCTAATCGATTAGATGAACGAGATGGGACTTAGTATTAACTGGCAAAAGACAGTAGCAGTAAAATTTCAAAGAGGAAGTCGATTGGCGAAAGACAATGTTTTTCGAGCCAGGAGTAATACAGTAAATTTTGTAAATAAATTTACTTATTTAGGGGTCACTATAACGTCAAATGGTAGCAGTTTTCGAAAACATATTAAAAGCAGAGTTGGAAAAGCCATTCGAGCGGCAGCAGCAATTAAAAACCCACAAATGTTGTCAATACATACCGCTTGCCCTTTTCAAGATTAAAAGAGAACCAATAGCAACATTTGGTGTATCACTTATATGGGAGAAATTAGGAGAGGCAGATCTACAGTTACTAGATAGAGTTCGATTTGTCTTCATGAAGCGGGTTTTGGGGTTAGCTAACTCTTGTAGGAATAGAATAGTTCATATATTAGAAGGGGGGGGCTCTAATGAAACAGGAATTACAAGTAAAACGGGGTTTACCTAAGACGACGGCCTTCGTGGCCTACACTATGAAGTGGGGGAAAAATTAAAGGATATAGACATAGGAATATACACGACGATAGCGATGAGGAATACAACCTGGCGAGCAGCCGGATATAAGAATAGGCATCTAACTACGGCATTTGCAGCCCACGGGTTCCATCACGTGTTATGCAGCACACAAGAATTTCACAATCCTCAGGAGTGTTGTAAGTGCGCAAGATGCTTAGGCCATTGTGATAGATACCACGCCGCAGCATGTCCAGCAGTGCAGTCAATAGCTGAACTCGCAAGATGAGGGAAGATCCGGTGACGCAGCAAAACCACTGATTGACACTAATGTACTTATTTAAAATTTACCCAACCTGGGTGTTAAAAAACCATATTAATAATTGTGCATATACATACGTATGACTCCGTGATAATGTCGCTGCCATACCGTTCCCGCCAAAACCCGATAGGACAATCACTTCCATTTATTTCTGGTTAGACGGGTAATAGTGGTATTTTTTCGCGCGTCAACTGGCTCATTTATGGCTATGTATCACTGTATGCGATTTGCTGTCATTGGGCCGCAAACTTTTTTTGCTCTACATGTAGGGAGATACGAACTGCTGTAGGGATTTAAATGAGACTCGAGTGACAAATAAAGGAGCAAGCAGGAAACTCGTTCGGCCCTGTACATGCATACGAAGGGCGATGTTGAAACGAGAAGACTGGCCGCGGGCTAAGCGTAACCCTTTCCCTCAAAAACAGATGGAAGACTCAGGCGCGCTGGCTATCTTACCCGGAGTCGTCTGTCTTGCTAGAGTTGCATCCTGCTACTTCACATATGACTTCAAAAGGGCTTCGTCGTGAAGAGTCGACAGCGTCCGCTGTCGTTTGCCTCAGGGGCCTCGAGACACAGCGTCCGCTTCACTCGCGCGCCGTCATTTCTGGTGTTGCCGTTGCCCCCTTTATTGTGGGCGTCATCAATGACGTAGCGGGCAGCTGAGCGTACTGGCTGAAACGTCATCATCATCACTCATCAAAGAGGAGGAGAAAGAGAAGCAGCAGCAGCAAACCAGTCCGTCGCTTCGTCGTACGTGCCGTCATGACGGTAATTTGCTCGACACACAGTAGTCTCATCGAAGGTACGCCCGCTCCGGGGCTGGCAGCTGGTTCGAAAGTCGGACCTGTCATACAAAATCTGCTTAGGTACGCACCGAAACGCACGAAAGAGGCCCACCCCGCAGGCGACGTTTGCGAGATACAGCGGCGAGAACATCCACCCCCTCCCCCCCCCCCCCGCTCCTAGTGGCTCATGCTCTCAACATGGTCAAAGCAAGACGCCGCCACAGTCACGACCACCACCACCAATATATGTACAAACATTCGTACATACCGAGTCAGAGTCAGTCATCTTTAGTCAACAAGCGCCTCCATGGTTTACAAAACTCGTAGTCAGATGTACTGCTGGAGATGGGTTAGTACGAAGTTGTTGATACGTTGATTTATATGTGATCCGTAGTATTGTCCTTTAACTTCGCTCCGACCTCGTACACCGCTGTTAATCAATTGTCCAGTAGTTTTGCACTTCCGCTCCTGTATATATATATATATATCTATGCGTATATGTATTCGTTTGTAGGTTGTAGTCCAACTCTAGTCGTTAAGTGGCAAAGCGGCTTAACGGTGGCACTGACAAATTAAGCAAGGTAAAGGCTAGGCTCGAATAGCCAACTTGAATAGGCAAGTCCATCACATGTCAGCTCTAACAAGCATTACCGTCGTACGTTGAAGCGGTTATGCAAATTGGGCTGTCTTAAAGTGGTATGCGTCCATTCACGTTAGCAAAGCTTGTTTCTTGAAAAATATTCCTTAACTTCTAAAGCAATTTTTCATGTCCACAAGGAAGCATTAGTTACAGCGATGAATTTGCCAGAGTAAATATAATCTTGTACGATAAGGTTGATCCTCTACAAGGCTGGGTACTTTGATTACCGTATTAAATCGACCTTCGCCTTAACCAGCCTTTTTCAGCACAGGGCATCTTGTGCTAGTCATGCAAATGCCCACATACAGCTAACGACGATTGATGTGCGTACGTTGAAAATATTGATAACTGACGCAACCTTAACAAATTAAGTTATCAGCTTAGGTCTGAGTAGAGCCGGTAACTGTGTTCGGACATTCCAGGAAGACAGAGAGTCGCTTGTAATTGGGGCTGTTCCATTAACGCATCGTCTGACTAATAATACCGACATCTAGCGTTTTAGGTGGCTTCCTTTTGAAATGGTGCTTTTACCAGGGAGTGTCCTATTGACGACGAAGATCGTAATGAGGGAGGACTACAAGTGATGATATATAATAACATTGAATCAGCGGTGCTTAATAAGTATATGATGAATACTTTAATGAATTAATGCGTTAAAAATGGGTCAACAAGCAGTAGCTGAGTGAATAATCTGTAAATGCTCTGGTGGCGAACGCGTGGTCCGACTATCTTCTCTCGTCTATTGACTTTCAAAACGGAAGACACTACCGGTGCCTCTGGTGCTACTGCTGCCGCTGCTGCCAAAAATGGATTGCCTAACTAATAACAAAAGAGAGCTTTACTGCTCGCTGAGCAGAGGCCGTAAGCCTTGAAATATAACTTGGCTGTTAACCGCATTATCTGCTGTGGCTACTGTTATCTCGTCTGTTAATGGCAGCCCGAGGCCAGGATACTGTGGACTCTTTTAGCGTATGAAGCGCATAGGCTACTGTGGGTCATCATGCACTGGCGTCGAGTTTATGCCTGTCGGCCAGAGAGCGGGTCACAACGCGACTCGATCGCTACCACATACAGCTGCCTCGTAAATGAAATAAAAGTATCGTTTTAAGACCATATCTCATTAAACCGATTAATCACTTACTGTGCTGCACCGGATGCAGCAGCAGCAGCAACAGCAGCGGCGAATTTATTCTCGACGACCAATTGTTGACGAACAGTTGAATATAGTCAGAGCAGACAATGGGCAACGTTGACGGCGTTGCCGGTTGACACTTGGCTTGTTGAGAAAGAGAGCGAGCAGCAGTAAAGATAGGAGATATGCGTAGCGTGATACGGATGGACAATGTTGAGACTATCTGGTTCATTTCCTGTTAATAGAGAATCAGTCGTATCGCGCAAGGCCTGCTAAATTTCCGACAACTGCACGGCAAGCTTATCAGGGTCCAACTATGTTTTATGTGACGATCGCTTCTGACTGGCACCTATAAAAATGATGAAATGTACTTAGAATAATCTACGTAGGCCTGCGAAAAAAAAACAAGCTGATTCAGCAATCGTTGCTGAATCAGCTTGTTTTTGTGAATGCAGCTTATGGGCATACCAACGTTTTTTCTTCTTTTTTCACCCGCTTTGTATATGGATCAGAACATATACCAAAGTCAAACTACCGTCGACGAAAATATGTTCGTTTGTCAGTTCTGCTCGATTGCAATACTAGTTCTTTTTATCTAGCTTTTTACCTTATCAAATGATAGGCGGACTTGAACCGCCTATGTCATATGTATATCTAAGTATATACCACACAGTAAGTATATACCTCACAGACCTTTGTGTAGTGAATCAACCATGCATCCCTAAATCTAACAGTGTAAAACCCTGGCGGACGCGAGCATGTCGACGACATAACAGCTGTGCCCAAAAATTCCGCTACATACAGTGATTTTGTACATCGAGTACCTCTAGAACTGAATGCATTAAAGCTGCATTTCGATGAGCATTGATCGTCTATTGGATACGAAACCTTACGTCTGATGGTGTGCATGGACGGTACGACAAATTTAGAACATTTCAACAGTGAACAACGTCCAAAAAAAGAAATGAATGAGAAAACATAGTGTGCGTCGATCCTCCGCCTCAAAAATACAAGATTTGGTAGAAATAACGTTGAAATCTAAATAATGGTATTACTTTTCATCGTCAACAAATCGACGTATTCATGCGCTGCAACAGCTTTCATTTTTAGAAAGGAGCTCATATCCGCGCGGCTCATATACCCAGCGGCTCCAAAAAGGACAACGCGAAGCGTCGGTTTAACACACCAAAATGTTTCTGGGTTTTTTCAACTGTCAGGTGCATCTGCCAAAGCAGTATTCATTTTTAAATTAAACACGGAAGCGGTAACTTTTTGTATGCCCATCATGCTTAATCATATAAATCATCTCGGCGCACCAACAGAAAACCGTTGAATTCTAAATTGAAATTTTAATCCAATCGCTTCGATGTGTATCGAGTATATTTGGCCTACTGGTTATACAAGTGCGGTGCCCTGTGGACTACTATTCTTGTACAGTTCATTTGCAGTGTTGAGCAGCGTTTGCTTTATCTATATTAAGTGTTGACAAATAACAAATGTCTCTACAGGTAATTGTGTCATGCCTCCTTTATGGCCCGGCTCAACTTAAGCTGCAGCTAGTGAAGTGCTTCATGGACAAATCCCTAAATTCGCTCCCCAAGCCACCGGATAAACTAGTGAACGACAGTCGCATATGTCATGATGATAATCATATCTATGTGTAGAGTTTTCGAATTTACTTATTTGAGATAGCCAGTCACCTTGCCGTCTCCGTCTAACAAGATTCCTATCATCGATTAACTTATTTAGTCGTGTCGTTACCCTGGCGATAGATGCACATTCACCGAGATTACCACAAAAGGTGTACGCAAATTATACGATTTATCTTTCTTTCTACGTTTCTATCTTGTGGATAGGCGACGTGAATAGGCAAACCTTCTGCTAGCGGCGGCAGCAGGCCAAGCAATAGGCCAGTAATAGCAAAAATGATCGACATCAGGGTTGAAAAGTGATTTCATAATAATAGGAAAGCCTTCTGTAGAGAAAAATCCTACCACGTTGGTGTTGCGGGTACCTGTGAACGCTTAGACTTCATGCCAAAACTTCAGACTTCATGCCTAATAACTATCCCCTCTACGTTCAAGTATATGCACAGAATGTACTGTTGATTTTGGATTGCCTGCTATTGAAGGGAAGAATCATGACCGCGAACGCCTTCCGATGTAGATAATAGACTCCTTCACAAGCTCGAGCAGCCGTCTCAGTGTTGCCCTTGTAGATGCCGCGCTTGCCTAGAATGCCAGGTTAGCCTTAGGTGAGTCTGACTGGGTTACTTGCGTTCCATGCGTATATCATCACAATTCTTTAAATTGCAGGGCGGCTAATGGCTGCTAGTTAGAAAAATTCTCTACATCAGGACCTGTTACAGTAGTTATTAGCACAGTAGTAATCGCCGTAGTACAAACGATACTGTCATACCACGATGTATGACATTTGGAGCCCATCGTGCTTGTTTTCTTTGTAAATGACATTTCGGGTCTATTTCTGCTCGTCTGCGTATTTGTTTTTAGAGCGGGTTTGTCGCTAAACTTAGATACATAGCTACAGTGGTGATATTACCATGCGCGAGTATAGACCTTTGAAAACGCCCATACTTTGTGGGTTGGACATCCAGACGATGTGTACTTACCTGCATGTGAGAGTATTTGCCCGCAATAGCTATCCACGTTGCCTATGGCGAAACGGTGGCCGCTTTGCATGGGTGTAACGTGTGGATAACTAACATACATTATGAATGATATTAGCCTAAGCTATCCTTTTTTGCTGGGAGGCTTCGGGAATGTAAGCTACCCCCCAGTCTCCTAATACACGTCTAGAAGTTCTTTCATGAGCAGGCCAGTCCGTTTGGGTGCTACGATGTGGCGCCTGGCTACCAGCCACGTCCGCCGTCTCCGTGCATGTCTCGTTACAGTTATTGTCATCGTTGCCGTTGATTTTTGTTGATGATGATCCGAACCCCACACCGCATAGCGAACAGGCGCAACTGCTCGAGCGTGCCCCCCCACACGATGATCCTTCCCCCTTCTTATCTTGAGTTATCTACGTCCCTGGTTCCTCTTTCACTACCCCTAACCCATTCACTGCCCCTAATCCTTTCAATGCCCACCATTCAACAGTCGATCATTAAAAAAGCGTCGCCCACACCGAGCAGCCGCCATTTGAATACCGACTCCAGCACATATCCAACTAGGTGGTCAGTCAGCAAGCCCATTGTTCCCGCCTGGCTGAAAGTCGAACTGCTGTGAATGAGCGAATGGGTGCTGAAGGTAGAAGTAACATGACGATAGCAGTAGCCATACATAGGACTTGAGGAGACTGAGTACCTAAGAAAAAAAACAATTTATATATCTGAGTTAGTTATCTCGTTGTAATCTCGTTGAACTTCTTTGTCCTGTGACTACTGATGCGTGTTCTTAGTAGAAATATGTACGCACCACTTAGGCGGCGACACGAAGTGACAACCGCTAGTGGTGGGTAAGTTTGTTTGGTTTGAGAAACTGCTCGGACGAGCCATCAACAACATTAACAGCTATTAGGAGAACGATTGGTTTTGGTCGATAGTAGGATAACTTCTAAGAGCAGAAAATGAACATCAGTAAACATGGGAGCAACCGTTTTGCAATGCCCGTTGACGCCACTATTGTTGAACGTAAACAACTAAAGTTCTATTTCTTAACATGTGTAGAATTCAATTGAATGATAAATAAATGAGGGTAGATCAACCAGTTTTACTCGGATTGTTAAAAAATACCTTAGAATTGTTTGCCCAGAGGCATTAGGCCTCCTGCGGCAGACGGGCTCTTGCAATCTTCTTTAAATTTTGCGGCAGTATTCTTTATTTACCGTAGAAAGAGGCGGCCAAATTGATGGATGATGATTACCTTGTAATTGAACAAAACGGTCAAAATAACCTTTGTGTTATATCTGCTATATTTAAATTTATTTGATAAACCTTCTCCGTGGAGCCGCCACTGGGAGGATTGGGCTTTGATCTCGATGTCATAACTAAATACCCATGACTTGCCCTCTGCAATCACTCTCTGAAGCAATTTAGGGTCTTCTGCTACCGCTTAAAGGTTCAGTTCCCATATTTACTGACCGGCGTTCATTTGCTAGAAATTTAACATTTTTGGAACGAAATTAGCTGCTAGTCTGGACACATAAAATATTGGACAAGACTGTTGCAACGGATCCATAGGATATCTTTAGTTCCTCAGTTGTCTTTTTCATAGTGATTTGGCGATTTTTGAGTACGATATCACGAACCTTTTCAACGCCTTTTCTGTTATTGACGTCGAAGAATTTTCTAAACTGGGGTCATCTTCGGGTACTTCACGTTCCGTTACGACGCGAAATCGACGGTACTACGTATGAACGGTTTTTCGGGATACTGCTTGAGCAGTTTGTTACATTTACACCAATTTAGTACATATGGTTTGGTTTCCAACACAGAATTTGATGCAGATTCGTTGCTCCTTCATATTCGGCTCCTTAAAGATCAAAGAATCACAGTTTACCTCACATGTTTGTACCAAACTCAAAATATAAACGCCGCTACCGATTGGCTCGAAATTTGGCCCGATGAATGACGCCTCTAAGCAAAACAAACCTAAAGCCCTTGGTCGTTTCGGTTCAATTTGGAAAATTCTGAGTACTATGACTTGCCGATCCACCATATATATATATATATATTATTTTTCCACTTCAAATAAGGTTGGCCTTTGCATCCGGAATGAGGTTCGATTACTAGGCCTCCCTAGATCGTTTGCCGAAGAGAAACCCGCCTGCTCTGTGACCCCCAGACGATTGACCGGTTTGCGAGGTTTGTCAGAATCATCCTGATTAAGCCTTTCCAAGTTCTAACAGTCTCAGAAGCTAAGATTAAAGTATATGAACTGGCTCTCCAGCTTTCAGTACATAATTTTTGGCTTTGCAAGAGGAGCAACCGTGTTCGCTGTTGTAGATGCCAGGTTTTGATACGACGGTCCCAGGGTGTTCCAGGTCAAGGGCCAACCTGAACACCGGGAGAAAGTACTCGCCCCTTCGAGTTATTCATTCCGCATGCTACACGGACTGATTACAGTGTTTGTCATATGTCCTCGTCAATAGCACAGTGCCTCGAATGTATATTCTTGTTTCTCATGCAGATTTAGCCATCCCGTTTCCGATATTAGTTTATGGTCCATAGCTGCGACATTTGAGCACAGTCGGCCTTATTAGACGCACTTAGACAGGCTTTCAGACGACCTTTCAGCTAATCTTTTATGGCTTTACGGACCCCGGTCGAAGTGAAATGTTGCTCTATTCAAGTGAAATGGATAAATGAGTAAAGTGGCAACAACGATGATTTTGAGAGCATCATTGCCAAAGATCAAGAACGAAGGACACAAGCAACAACCAACCACAAGTTTGACGAAGGTTATTTTTACTACTCCGTTAAATTGTAAGTATTATTTTTGATGTTTGTTGTATTAAAATAGTTACATGCTTAACGTGCTTGCACGATAATAGTCACGCTAAACCCCTTCGACGCAACAGTGTGTCAAGACATAGTATCATACTTGGCTGTAATAGACAGTCTGCTACTACAGCTGCCTCTGCTGTTCATGTCTACTACCGTCGGAAAAGATCTATTCTCATAGGAGATTTTATTACGGAAGGACTAGATCGACTCTGACTCTAGACGATAAGACTAGCAAACTCTGGCGGCTGCCTTAATTAAGTTTCCACATGGCTGTCATGTGCGATACTACC
Source organism: Dermanyssus gallinae (assembly GCA_003439945.1). Lineage (NCBI taxonomy): Eukaryota > Metazoa > Arthropoda > Arachnida > Mesostigmata > Dermanyssidae > Dermanyssus > Dermanyssus gallinae. The sequence continues at coordinate 2,064,103 of QVRM01002067.1, forward strand.
TCTCTACGTCCTCCTCTATACCCCAACGATATTGTTCTTGTTGGATAGTTTAGTATATATATATATATATATATATATATATATATATATTGTGAACATATTGTGATGATTTATTAATCATTTACAATACGTTTGCATATATATATATAATTTGTAAATGTTTTCTCTACAAATTCCAAACAACTGTGTATACACCACTCTCTTTAATATAAACCGAGCGCCATGGCTAGGTAAACACGAATAACGTGGGCTTGGTGATCAATGAGAGATGCCCCCCACTTTTGCACAATCCTGCGTTCAGCGCTTACGTATGCACATACGAGTATGTGCAGACACACACGTGCATCCAGACCCTGGCTAAACTAGAAGTTAGACATCGGATATATATTAAACATTGGGCTAGTAGCCGTCACTTTGAGACGCGCCTTTTCTTTCATTTTCTTGAACACCGTTCTGACCGCATTCTCACAGCATTAAGCGGAACGAGGATCGTATACATAAAAGAAAACGCGGAAAGATCGATTTTCTTTTTTGACATGCCATAACTGAACTGTCGATGCTGATAGGCTAATTTGCTAACTTAGTTAGGCTACAGCAGCTGTGCAATCATAAGAAATCTAAACTATTTTTGTGATAAAAGTGATTTTCTACGATGTTAATATTTGATTTTGTGAGTGGCATTTAGTAGCGCGTATCGTTCTTGCTCAGCAGTGATCAACGTCGTTGCCATTATTGTTGGTCTTGATTGCCATTCCAAATATTGGAGGTTCATTTTGTAGCAATGGTGTCTAATGCGGCTAACGTACCGTTCGAAACGAGGCATTGCCATGCCAACAAGTTCGAGTCCGATCTTGCTAGTTGTTCGTGTTGGACGTGGTTGTCATTGCACTGCTGCTACTGCTGCTGCTACAGACCTCTGCTAAAGAAAGCCTATATATTTCCGATGATGATGAGAGCATTTAGACGCAATCGTGACACTGGCGTCTTGGCCCATTATAAATGTCAAAAATAATGTTGTCAGAGCATTTGAAAAAAAAAATATATATATATATATATATACTGAAGTTTTGTGAGAAGTCGACCTTTACAACAGCAACGTACCTGTGTGGCGCAAACATACTGCAGAATAGAGCATGTAATATAGGCTGTCAAAAAGACGGCTGAAACTTTATACTGATTGATGTTCAAGCGCTAATCAAAGCGATAAAGCGAGCCATTGTTGGGAGTGGCGACTTTTTACGAACAAGCCGTGCTTGGGAAATGCCTTACTCCGGCCTAACGTGCCAACCCCGACTTTCTATTTTTTTCTCCTTAATAATACTCCAACTTTAGCTTTGTACCAGTATTACGAAAGATTTTACATTTTTAACTTGACAAAGCATATCACATGGTAGCGTCCGTGTCTTTGTGCTAAATAGATAGTTTATTCTTATACCATGACCCACAAGTTACTTTGTGTACCGATGTGTTATGATGAGCAAGCTTTGGTCTGCAGTATTATTGTGTTTACAATTATATATATATATATATATATATATATTTATATATATATTTGGCGACACAACTAGTGCTCTGAGGCTGCTTTACATTTCTGAATCTTCGCTCATCATGCTAGATCAACTTTTGATTGAACTGCTGGACCTGCTGCGGCGTGATGTCTGTCGCACTGGCCCAAGCACCGACAACACCCCTGAGGATCGTGGAGTTCTTCCGTGCTGCTTAACACGTGACTAAACCCGTGGGCTGCAAACGCCGTAGTTAGATGTCTACCCTTAAATCCAGCTGCTCGCCAGGTCGTACTTCTCATCGTTGCCATAGTAAGTAACCGAATGTTGCTATTGATTCTAGTTTAACCTTGAAAAGGTTGCTTAAAAAAAGCAGACGCGGTACTTATAAATAAGATTTGCGGGTTTTTAATTGCTGCTGCCCCTCGATCTCCACCCTGCTTTCTAGATGCGTTTGGAAACTGCAAGAGCATTGTAATCCTTGGCAGTGGTGATTAGCCGCATGTGATTAAGCAGGGCCATGCTTGCCCTATGCTGATTCACTGTGCAGATCAGGTGGCGAGTAGAAAGCCGCAAGGCTCTACTGTTCCCTCATTTACTGCCTAAACCTACTTTTGTCACATTTAGTGCTTAAAATATGTTTAGTTTAATTATTCTTGTTGATTTGTAGCTGCTCGTAAGCTGTTACAGCAGTACATTACTAGGTTTCACTTCAAAGGCGTGCTCAAGGGACGTTTTCTGTGTCTTCCCGCACTTTCAGAAGACCTATTAGTCTGGAATGTTTTCGTCTACTTCGCTCATCCCTAGTATACTCAATATGGAAATATTTAATAAAACATAACGTAGCTTTTATAAACTGAAGCTTGACTTTAAAAAAAATGATGATACATAACATACATCTATCCACCTATTGTAGCTTGTTCAGGGGATTGCGTACGAGTTGTGTTGGAGGTCGTTAATTCTAGAGTGACTTCCGCATAGTCTGTACATGCATTCTAGAATATTGTTGTAAAATATTATTATAAGTCAATCTTCATATAAAAGCCCCGAGCAGCAAACTTTGTAGCCAGACGACTGTTCCCCCAAAGCAGGATCATTGGTATACCTTGTGACTTGTATAGCGTGGTCGGTCCGACTCAACGTATCAGCCTATTTTGCAAGGTGTGCTTTGAACACTGACGTTCTGTGAAAGCTACATCGATAATATATTTGACAAGCGATTAAGCCAATGGAACAACGAAGGAAGACGACTTTCTAGAATGACGACCTCTATCCGGTCAAATGCTTTTAAATTCGCTTACGCCATATATGACGGTATTGCCTAGTGTTCTTTACGACTCTTTTGACACACGTATTGTGTGTAATAAGACGAATAGCGGTGTTAAGTGGGAGTCTATCAAATTGCTGCGTACTGAAAATAGTGAATCATTGTCTTGTTTAATCATGTGTCTAATGACGTACGCTTCTCACAGAGAAATACGACAAGCAAAATATGAATATGAATCATTTGTTATTGATTTTAGGCGATGATTGTGAGTTCTAATGCTCTCTTTCTCGGCCGCCGACATAACTGAATGCCTAGCCGCCTATTGACGTGGCTTACGTACGAAAGGTGTAAGTGTGCTCATCTGTGTGGGTGTGTTAGTGTGTGTGTTATCATTATGGGCAATGGCATTCGCTGTCGTCATCATCGTTATACCCAGTTCGATCTTCGACGCCAAAGATACGCTAAGCGGCATAGGGGACCGATCGATGTCACCGCCAACATTAGTAGGTTCAGAAGCGTCTGCTAGCCTGTGTGCTCACTTCTAGCGGCGGGCCATTTCGTACGAACCGACACCAAAGCTTGAGGCCAAGCAAGAGCTCGTCGAGAAGAAGAAGTAACAAGTGCGTGCGGAAGGGTGCCTGGAAAAGCCAGGAGGAGCTCTTGAAAAGAATTTATCATAGATACACGGTTTAGGTAGCTGTTTGGTTGTCTAGTGTGTAACGAGGGTAGAGAGGGAGAGAGATAAAGAAGGAGAGAAATGTACAGGTGGGGCGATCGAGCGAAGATTTGATTCAATTTAGATTTCAAAAGTAGCGCTGCTGTGCCTCGTATAATCGTGATAGCCGTATATAACAACCGAGAGGAGGCTGTAACAGCACGCCACCACGTCGTCTTCCCTCAGCGTTCGTCGAAGGCGAAGTTAACCCTTCACTGCCCGCAGCTAATGCTATTGCTACTGATCGACGTGCAAAGGTGGCTGAGGAAAACTGCGAAAAGGAAAAATGTTAGAGATACGAATGAGAGCAAATGTTTGATAGTTAACCATGAGGGTTCAAGAAGATACTTTAAGTCGATATATATTTATATATATATATGTGGATATATATATATATATATATATATATATATATATATGTGTGTGTATATATATATACAGGTAGTTCAATAAGTTCTTAGAATGAGCTTTTTAGAATTCGAATTTTGGCGCGCTTCCACCGCTATTAGGAACTGCAACTTTTCGACTGCCAGCAGTCAAAATATTATGGTGATTGGCCGTTGCGATTTCGTTTGATCGCTTTTCCCGTGCAACGTATCGGCGTGATTTTGAAAAATGGAGAAAAAAGAGTTTCGAGTGGTTATCAAGCATTTTATTTCAAAGGTTGGAATGCGACCCAAGTGAAAACTGAGTTAGACGAGGTCTACGGTGACTCTGCGCCATGTTTTGCCACTGTTTCCAACTGGATTAATGAGTTAAAAAGAGGTCGCAGGAGCACCGGGATGAACTACGTTCAAAACGCCCAAAAACGGCAACTGATTAGGAAAACGTGGAAAAGGTGCGGAAAATCGTTGCCGCAGATAAGCGAGTAAACATTAGGGAGATAGCGGAGGCCTTGGGGATCAGTTTGGGTAGTGTGCATTTCATCCGGCACGAAAACTTGAAGATGAAAGAGCTCAGAGAAAAATGGCTGCCGCATTTGCTCAACCAAGGCCAAAAAAACGCGCCTGTTTTCGCTTCACAGCGAAATTTGGCCAAGATGTCGAACAATCCGTCGGATTTTTGGCGCAGATTCATGACCGTCGATGAAAGCTGGGTCCATCACTACACTCCCGAGACCCAAGAAGCATCTTGCCAATGGTGTGCACCTGATGAAGGACCTCCGAAGAGGGTGCGGACAACGGCATTGACCGGAAAGGTGATGGCTACAGTTTTTTAAGACCAACGTAGAATAAAGCTGGTCGACTACCTTGAGAGCGGTAAAACGATCACAGGAGAATATTAGGCAAGACTGTTAGACTGCCTTTAGCAAGAACTCATCGTGAAACGGCCCGCTTTGCAGAAGAAGGTTGTCCTGTTTCACCAGGACAATGCTCCTGCACACAAGTCCCGGCAAGCATCGGCAAAACTGGCCCAACTGAGGTTCGAACTTATTGAACAACCTTCCTATTCTCCAGACCTGGCCCCCTCTGATTATTTCCTCTTCGGACATTTGAAGAATAGTCTCGGTGGAAAGCGTTTTTCCAGCAATGAAGAGGTTAAGGCTGCTGTCAATGCCTATTTTCAGTCTAAAGACGCGGAATTCTACTTAAGAGGTATAAAAGCTCTGAAATCTTGGTGGGAAAAGTGTATTGAGCATCTCGGGGAGTATATCGAATAAGATAAATTTAAAAACATGAATTGGAAAATTCTTGGTTTTCATTCTAAGAACTTATTGAACTACCTGTATATATGTGTGTGTGTATATATATATATATATATATATATGTAAAAAAAAATTACAATATCTACTAACAACGCAAACGTTTGGTTTATTAGGTACATAAACGTTCACAAATTCGAACACCAAATTATAGAATGACTTCTCTATGTGAGATTGTGATTTTAATTACCGCGCACTTCGCAGTTTATTCAGGGCGTTATCGACTCTGGGTCGGAAGTTGAAAATCTTGCTTTAACTTGTCTAAATTTTGGAGTCGAGTAGTGTCCTTTTCGAACCCTTTCGAACCCCCCTACATAGAAAAATGGCTGGGGTTGAAATCCGAGCTCTAGGGCGGCCAGTCCGACTTGCTCAAAAAATTAGGTAAGACCTCTATACGCTACTCCTGCACAGGTTCGCTCGTGTGGGCTGGCCTTGCCAGTTAAATTTTGCAGTAAGTCGAAGTTTTGTCGGTTGCTGTGATTCCGATCTAAACCATGGATGTAACTTCTCCTTGCGATCGGCCAACAATTCACTACTTGGGGCAAACATTTGATTTAAGTTAAGCTGCAGACCAACCTCGCACAATACGTCAAGATGGCGACTATGGCAAAGCGCTTTAGCAATCTTTGCTCCAAATCAACAATTTTACTTTATTAGCGTCCTATGACAGAAATCAACCACTCGTATATATATATATAGAGAGAGAGAGAGAGAGAGAGGGGGAGGGGAAGGTGCGTGTTAGAGAGCATAATACAGTGTCAAACTCTGTACAACGACACGGGCCTTGCCGATCACGCCTTGGCCACGTGATGGCTAGAAAATTGGTCATTAATATATCCATCTGTCGTCATTTCACAGCAATTGAAACGAGTGTAACTATACGTAAACCACACATTGTCTATATATATATATATATATATATATATATATATATATACACACATATATATCTCTTCATTTATTATAATTCGACATATGTCAAATAGCTGTCTGCTTGGTATGTTATGTTTTACGCTCACATTTGATTTAGGCACTCCTGTTTGCACAGAAGGCCGCGATTGGGCACGTAATTCACATCTGACAGTTCTGTTTAGCTGGTTAGCGTAATTTCTTAAACCGACTAAAATGTTTGGAATGTGTTGGTCTACGTGAGTAGCGATAGTTCGCAAAACACCGGCATCGCACGCTCACGCACACGAAGAGCGAGCACGTCGCCAGGCCGTTCTAACTAAGATCACGCAAACGTTGGTAGACCCGTCATTTCTTGAAAACGAGGCAGAAAAACATAGAACACTACCTAAGATATTATGCATCTAATAGTCTGACAGATCTAAACATTTACAGGTAGCCGAGAAAAACGCTGAATGTCTCCAGTATAGGAGATATGACTAGACAAATTTCGGCTGCTGATTTGAGTGTTTTTCCTATTGGTGTAAGTAATCTCGATTTTAAGCTTCACGGAAGATAAAACAGTGCCGTATTGCACGCTTCTACAGAAGAAGAGAAGAACGAAAAATTTCGTACCAGAAAAAAATCCATATTGTATCTGAGTAGGAGAGCCCTTATTCTCAAAATTGTTCGTGGTTTTTTTTTTTGCAAATTTTATTGCTACAGTCTGTTTATGCTCATTAAGGTAGCTGGCCGGTTGTAAGGTGGTATCGGGCAAGTTGCTTATGCTATACGATATCAAGCTCCTCACGGAGGCGGTCCAGCGCGATAAGTTTCTGTATCGGCGGCATGCTGGGATTCCATCAGCTGACTGTGCTACTGGAGAACGGTCAAGATTGGCCGAAAGACGGTCTATCGGTTTATCTAATCCACCCCCGATACGACGTTTCAAAGAGGAAGGATTTCGCATATTTTGCTCCTCTGAGATGGTAAATACTGCTATATCTTACTTTCGATTCAATTTAGATCTGGCACACGTTACCGATGTTATGGTTCGATGGCCTGTCAGAGTTGAGCCTGAGATCTCCCCTGCAGACAAATCCTATTACCATGCTCAGCAAGAGTTGTTCGAGCTCCCTTATAAGGAAAATGCCACAACTGCAAGCTCGGAATGGGCTCGATCAATGTAGATACGTTTACGTAAATATTTGCCGTAATAAAAGAAGCAGAAAGCGCTAGGCGACAAGAGCTGCCCTTTCCTGCAACAAACGATTAAGCCCGCGAGCCTCCGTTACGCGCTCTTATAGAACTGGGAATCGGGTTCTCAATAATGAATATGTGGAGATACATCTGACTGTTTAGTTCTTTGCCCTATAGCAGCAAATCAATATTCTGCAATTTAGCACTCACTCATACTGGACCAAGACACTATGAATGTATTAAATAACCACATTGCAGCATTAGATCCAGTTGAAGCCGCTTCTTGCAGAGACTTTGTGTAAATTCTTCAATAAAACCCTAACAATAGGTCAGATGCCCAGTGCTTAGCTCATATCTAGATGATCTCTGTTTGTCAATGGAACGTTAGGTGAAGACAGAATGAATCTAGGGCCGTATCGTTGTCTAGCCGCAGAGCAAGGTTGAAGAAGACGTTCTGCAAGTTGGTTATCCAACGGATTGAAGACGTGCTAGAACGTATCCTTATTTCGTAGTAGCTAAAATTCAGAAAAAAAGGCGGGCAACGCGTGATGTTATTTATATGCACCACTTAAATATTGAGCAAGTAGCGGCTAAGGCAGGAGATCATCTATGCGCGATCTTTGCTGACTGTGTTAAAGCCTTTGGCTATTTGTCACCATTTATTAACGGAGTCTTTTCAGCAAAGCGAAGGTTGATAGCCTTATCCTGAGTGTATTTTTTTATTGTTATATTCCCAGTAAACGTTGCAGGTACAATGCGAAGGAGACTATCTTACGTTTAAGCAAAAAAATGGAAACCCCACAGGTGGTTCCACTGGACCTTAAAACTTTTTCAACCAACCTTACCCGGTTGGTATGTGACCCCCGGAATACACATATTTGGCTCTTGTTTGGTTGTCTATTATTGTATTGGCCTAATGTTTAATCAATTTGCCTGCCCTCTTGTGAAACTTTTGCAGCTTTGTTCAAAAATATGGCACCTTTATGTGAGCTCTTTTACCAGCAAATCTTTGCGACAGCAAAGAATGAGGAGGCTAAGCAACCCAGGTGCGCCACCGGAGTGTATAATACACTTTATAATAAATACAATGGAAATTCCTGACATGTTTGACACAAGAAACGGGTTCCCTGACATGTTTGAACACACGCGAGACCCAAGCTTTGATAGAGCACGACAGAATCCAAGGAAGCATCTAGTACTTGTCTAGACTACGCCGCCGCGGATTCACTGAAGAGTTGTGTGTCTCGTTTACGTCGCACTTTGCCTTTAAATATTCTTTGTTACGTGAGACAGCAAATCCAGATGCTATCAGTAATAATATATGCTGATGATATTGTGAACATCTATTATAATCTTGGTGCGGTTCGGCGCCGCATCACTGGCATCGCGCAGGTATTTCTCGGCTCCCGTATCCCTGAGATACGTACACAGGAGAACGATACAAGGAAATTCCATGCTAGGACTATAGCGTATAGTTTGTATCTTTTTTTCCATATATTGAGATTAAGGATCATATTACAGGACTTTTACGTCATCTATTAATGGGTTTGGAATTGAAAATGTTTGTGAAGTGCGGTGTTGGCATTATCCTGCAGATGTGTTTTTGCAAACAATCTCAGCAGGGAAAGCAATTGACCTCAAATTATTACGGTTGTCGGGTTGCTGTTATGCCGTCAGGTCGGTATCAATCATACACCCTCGACAGCTCAGGCGTTTCCTCTTTGTATATATCCAAGAAATAATATGGAGTTTGTTAAATTGCATATCTACTATTAAATTCCACACAAGAGACTACCCACAGTATTTTTTGTTAATTAATAATGACACGGCTGTCGAGGTCAAACTTGACTTTGATGCAGGCCGATCTCATTTTCTTGGAACGTAACAAAGCGCTACTACACAACCACCTGTGCCGAATGGGGTGGCCACGACGCCCGTCGCTTGAGCTCGAATAGTCAAATAGCAGTCGGGCAGTCGACTGGCAACCTGCAATGTTCCAGTCGATTGGACATCATAAAATGAGTCTCTCCTCTACTCTGCCACTAAAGGCTCTTGTCGAATTCCACCGCTAGAGCATTGGTGAGGGCTAGCAAATCAGGCCAGACTTACTAGAGTAAGAAAGACGGAAGGGAGTTAGAGACATGGAGTGAGAGAGGAAAATATGATGTATATATATATATATATATATATATATATATATATATATATATATGGAGAGAAAGAAAGAGGGGGCTTTTTGCGTCTCGCCCGTGGTGGTGCTTTAGAAAAGAGTTGATGGATGTTATAAGAGGCAGTCTTGGCGAGGTTCGCTTCGTTTGAGCAACTTGTGCTGCCGCCACCGGTGTAGCCTTTTTGGTGTGCACCCCAATGATGCACGCATGACTCAGTAAGACCGAATACAACTACCACTTTGCCAGACGACCAATGTTACGGGCTACCGCTTAAAGGCGAAACGTTACCGCCTGTGTAGCAGCCGTCATTATTTTAACACTAATAATAATAACGACGTTAGTATTGGGGGTTATAGTGGCGGCGAACTCTCTAAAGGACTTTGACGAGATTAGCGGATTAAAGCGGACAAAGCCAAAATAAGTAGAAGCCGTAAATGTATAAGAACTGAACTGACTGAAACGAGGTAGCAGCACATGGTACCATGTGTGGCAACAGCGTGTCGCGCAGTAATCGCACACATGGAGTTAGTAACCTAACTCGCTTTACTGTCCCTAATGGTGACAAAAATACAATGGTACAACGGCGGAAATCGAACCTGTGCAGAACCTATGTGTCTCCTCCAGTCGCAAGGCGAGCTCGAGTGCAGCACGCCACCGGGCTCGACGGTAGATGACAATCATGACTACCGTACTGGCCCTCTAATGTTCTCTGGATCTCTAAGTGATGTCAGTGTTTACGCCTGGTAGCGCAGTGAAGTCCCACCGGAGTTGGTTAAAAGTGGACAAAGCAGTGTAGTTAGCGAAATAAATAGTCGAAAAATAAATAAAAGAGTAGCTCGTTTGGCTGTTCTAACATACGTTGTGCCAGAAGCGCCGATAGGCAGCAAGTGCAGTTTCAAATTTTACACAAAACCCATGACACAATTGGATACAACTCGTTTGGGAATCGTGTAAATATACAATTTTCTCTGTAATTGAGTACCTAACTTATATAATAGAAGTATCTATGCAGCACTAGAACACGTGGAAAACAAATAGTTGCTCGGCTTAGGATGGGCATTCTCTTAAGTGCCCTCAAGCCATGGGATGTATTCCAGTAATGACTCACATTTGCTGCTGGCGTCTTACGAATAGACTAGCGGGTACATAAACCTTGTAAGGGATGGGTTCCCCACAAAGTTAGATAGACATTTAATTACTTACTATTATGCTTTCTGCAAGCTGTTGTGCACAGATGATTCTGCGCCTGCTATTGCTATACGTAGCCTAGTGATTAATAGTCAAGCGGTAGCTAATCCTTTTATCTAGATTTATCGGAGCGGATTCTGGCAAAGCAGTTAGATGTCTCAGCTAGGCCGTAAGTAAGTTTTGCAATCTACTCAATTCGATTTACGGGTTTCACACGGTACGCGACAACTCTATATAAAGTCTGTTAAATCACTTGAGGTTTGTTGTAGACCACCTGCTCCTCCAAATCTGCGAAGCAAAGCCAATTAAGTGCTTCAAAGAATTTTGTGATAGCCTTATGAGAACCTGCCAAAAATTCAAATCAGCTTAATGAAAACTACGAAAATAGAAAACACATTCGACGTCTCAAACTGCTGGTCATTTGGGCACTGCGCTCCCGCCCGTAGCCAGTAAAACGCTACAAACGCCGTGAAATGTAAGTCAGTTAACTTAAGTAATATACAGTAACTTCTGTATTTTTAGACTATAGTAAAGTACTGTTGTTTCCCGGGCATAATGTTCGCTATTATTGTTCTGAACGGCTTTTGTCAGCACACACGTCTTCCGATTATTCCTGTCTGTAAAAATCCCGCCTGTGCGAGATGTGCATCACTGGTTCCGGTGGTTCGACCTTGGATGTATTTTATTACTCAGTGACCGTACGACCACATTGTCTCCATAGTGTGTCTTCGCCTTAGGCGGTTATGTTTAAAACTCTAGTCTCTCTGAAAAGCCTTATATATTTGGTCGTCCGCGGAAGAGTGCCGGCAATAAGTAGATATTAGAACCCGGATAAACAGATAAAGTATATTGGAAAGTTAAAATATTTGTTTTGGGCAGTAGCTCCTTAATGTTAGTATACTCACGCCGACGAACAAGAAGCAGTGATTTAACAAATAATCATTAGCATTGCTGTAATACTTGACGTACTACGTTCTTAATTAATATTTTAAATTAATGTATATAAATTAAAATAAGTATACAAATAGCATTTCTCATTATGTTTTTCGTGCTAGTAGATATGATCATTTATTTCTTATCTTAGTAGACTAAGCTGTAGTAACGACTGTTCGACGTTGATTCGTTATTTATGCGCGGCTTATCGTGGAGAGCCGATATTTTATTATGCCGCGGAAGATCATGATAAGACTGATGAGGACCGAAAACGCAGGTGTCTACGAGATTGAAGGGGTCTATTTAAAAATGAATTGAGTCTCTGGAGATTGAAAGGGTCTATTAAAAAAATTATTGGATTCTACACAGAAACACTTAACAACATGCTTAGCCCCCGCGAAGAACTGTCGATCAAACAGCTTATTTCTTCCCTCCTCCCCCCATTCTCAAATCCCACACGCCCACCTAGACACCCCGCTTCTTACGTAGTGATCATCGCTGGCGTTCGCGTTAGTGGTTCATTGGATGATTACCTTTGTTGTCTTACTGCAACTCTAACCAGCCGCTGTTGCCAAGATAGAGATCATGTCTTCTGGCATCGCGAGGATAATGTGAAGCAAGTTTCCAGTTGAAAACTTGGGCTGATAAAACGACAGCACGCAGTGCTGGTATGTCAGCATTCGTTGTTTGAGAGTTTAACCTCTTGCAAACAGCCCTACGAAAACTGAACGACACTGAAATCGGACTTACACCTGGAATCGTCCCTGGAGTAGACATGGAGCCATTTTGAATGGACTGAGGGACTTTTTCGGGTCTGCTGGGACGGCTGGCCATTCTGGTCCTGTTTGACTGTCGTTCAGGTAGCCAGCCACCCAACAAGCCACTCAGTCAGTTAGCGACTCCTTTCAAGTCGTCGTTGTTGTCGTCGTCGTCGGTAGTGGTCGACCAACATAGAGGCGAAACACACTTGCCAATTAAAGGCGACCGAGCCACTACTGATGCACTCGCCTGCTTGCGTCTGCCTGCGTGCGTGCGTGTGTTAGTGTGCTGTGCGAGCGCAGAGCATGAGTCTGAACGCGCGATGTTCGCGCAGCCAGCCACCCGGTCTATCTAGACAACGAAAAAGAATAGGTGAGCTCAACGGATCTAAGCGGCAATACTTTGACGTGGTTGAAGAAGGCCTTCTGTGGCAGCAGCAGCAGTAGATACACAGAAGGTAAGCCTGGTGTGTGTAGCGTTGAGGGAAAAGCCGTCGTCATGTCATACGAAACTTTCGTGTCTGCCCGGTCGCCTCTTTAGCCTGTCCGTCCGTTAGGCCACATCGGCGAACCCACTTAAGCGAAAAGGTCGGGGGTGGTCGGGGCGTGTACGAGGTGAACGCCTCATGGGGCAGGCTTGAGTGAAGAAATAAAGCTTGTGGCCGTTGTTGTTGTACTCCTCATCGTGGTAGTGGTTAACGGCGCAGTAGAACAGAAAGTGGAATTAGCTGCTTGCCGAGACGGCAGCGGCAGCCAACATCGCTCTCTATCTCTCTCTACCTATGCCAGTCACATCCACTAAAGGACGCAATCGCAGGCCGCTTTGTATTGGTCCGCATACACTCCGCACGCTCGTCATACAGCAGCGAGTTGCACTAAGACAGTATAAGTAACAACCATTTCTAATTAATTCCTAGTGCGATCAAAAACAAACGCACGTCTTACCGTACAGCTGTCTCATTAGAGGCGTATACAGCCTCATAGATACCCTGCGCTGACGGGTATCTTATATTTGTCTGACACAAAGAGAATTTGCAGTCTTGGCGTACGTCTGTGTGGCGCATGGATAATAGTTGCCTTCCGCTAATATACTGAAGATAAAAAAATATTTGTCTGTCGTGGTTAACCTTTATTCGCGTCTTACATACATGAGCTTTTGTCTGCTGCCCATTAACTGGATGAACTGACTCATATATATATATATTTTTTTTTTTTTAACTGAAAAATGCATGATGCACACCTAAAGTCATGTTAGCGTGTGACTCCCAAGCCCATTTTTTAAAGAGGTTACTTCTAACTTTAGACTACCCCCCGTCTTCTACGGCTTTGGAGGACACACCCACAAAAATCTAGTTGTCCTCTCTGCCCTATGTCAGAGGTGGCCGCAATACTGTCTTCCCGAGGTTACTTCATTTTGCCACTTCAACTTGCCATTAAGGCTGTTCAACTCAGTTTTTACCTTCAAGTCAAATTCTTTGGGTTGTTTTAGGGGGCGTTTTAGCAATGCACGAGTAGTCGCCTGCCCACGTTTTCTTTAGGAGACCAAGGGTGAACATCAGTTCCGGATCTCCGTCTGTAGTGCCCTTTGAGAATGTTTTTGGGCTCAAGAGACTCTTCTAGGTCTCTGGTTATGACAGTATAAATCCGTAAAAACCGCTTGGGGTGTTGCTTGCAAAGAACCGATCTCCTTCATTTGGTGGAGAAATTTGCCAATGGCGTCGGGAATACAATCTCGCTCATTCAAGCGGATTTTGCCTGTCGCTGTTCTTTAGGCTCTTTTAACGTCTATTCCAGCCGTCGCTGGGTTAATGTTGTTCGTAAGAGTACGTAGGGCATCAGTATATGACGCAGTCCCTGATTCTACCAAGATAGAGTTAGGTTTCTTTTTCTTCTTTTTATCGTGAGTTTCTTCTGTTTTTGGCTTTTGACTCGACTTCCCAGTGTCTGTATACTGCACTAGGGTTCCTTCCGCTTCTCTTAGGGTTTTCCTTGATACATGATAGTAAAATCGGCGGTTGTCGGTATGGGTAGTGCCGCTGTCTGGATTCCTCGAGGCGTTCGTTTTTGTCGGACCTATGGGTTAGCCATGTATTTTAGTCGGAACTTAAGCAACTGTTGGCTGTCAGAGGCATCGGCTACCTCTGAACTTCTGTTCCGGTTTGACAATCGCTGAAGTTTTGGATATAATGACGATTATACTTATAAGCATGTGCCATCTTAATGCAAGCGTCGATATTTGTCTCGACAAACTGTCCCTTTGTCGAGCCGGCTTGCGTGGTGCATTCTCGTGCGCCTCGCGACCGGAGGAGACAGATAGGTGCACGGGCTTGATCCCCACCTTTGCAAATTTGCATTTTTGGGGTCCGTATTACAAAGCAATTCGAAAGCAAACCCCTGGATGTTAAATGCTGGCTGAGTGTCAGTCCGAAAAAGTTTAGGACTGTTCCTTTGCTCTAGTGAAAGTGAAATTTACACTCAAGCGCTCTGCGGCAATTATCACCTCTATGTATATAGGTCCATAGTTCGTACTGATATAGAGATTAGTGTGCGCATAGCCCGGAGTTTGCTGACTAGTTTTTCTGCGTAAGCCACTGTCGTTAATAAGAGCTGTAGATCCGTCTGATCTACATAGTAAGGCGGTGAAGGCTCCTCTCGTTCAGGACTAGTAGACGCGCGAGGGTTCTTCTTAGCCTTCAGGGTGTGATTAGATTTCTAAAGAGGCAGCTTAGCAACGTTCTGAGTGTCCATAGCGTCATCTAAGAGTGTTGTTTCCTTAGGTTACTGGCAGAGGCAGCTGTTTTTTAGCCTGTTTTGATTAAAGTCTCTCTCTTTGATTCCGTTTGTGAGAATTGCGCCTAGGGGTATGGGGTCACCTATAGGGCGCAAGACTGCCAGACCGAGTATGCACTCAAATGTCTCCGTTCTTTAGTTAACTAATGTGCGGGTATTACACGCACGTGCTATTCTGTTATCTAAAAGCAGTTTTTTAATGTTTGCAATTTTCAACGTTCGAATTGTTGTACGTGGCGGTGTTTCCGCTTGTTGTACGCGGCGGCTGTTCGAATTGTTGGTTCGGATTGCTGCCCTAGGTGATAGGAGATACGACATTGGAAATTTGTCACCCGAGGAGTTGTTGCGGTCCCGCATGAGTAATCTGGAACTCGGTGCTGACTAGAGGTGTCGAGGGGCAGCGGTTTTGTTTGCTGCCGAGACGGCAGACTGCCACTATCACCCTATATATATATATATATATATATTACTCCCCTAAGTGTAGGTGTATTCTAGTGCAACGCAGTAAATATAGTACTGCCCTTAATTATAATATACTTTAAAACATATATTTGCACTTCCCTCCACTTTATTCTTCTGCGTGGTAAAGTAGCGCATTCTTACAGATGACTTACTTGCGCATAAAATACCAGTCTGTAAACGGGTTGTTATTTGTTTCTACACCTACAGACAGTATTCAATTGCGTATATCAACACGAAGGGTCGTCGTTTATATACGCCACGTTTTTTTCGCACATATCTGCATGTACAGCCGCATGCCATCGGTGTATGCACAACGCATACACCGAGACATTTTGAATATCTCGATACCCTCCGTAAAACTTTTGTCATGGCCATGCTGTTGATCATTGTGGTGTTGTTCTCACAGTTGCTGCTGCCGCTTTGGCGTTTGTTGTTGCTGCACAACTATTGACTCACTGTTACGACTGCGTTTGGACCCGACAAAAGCACGCTACATCGAATTCGAACCTTGAGCGCAGTGCATGCCTTGGAAAAAATCATAGCAATGGTCCAGAGCGAACAAAGGATCTTTTCTGTTCATCTCATTGACTGCGGCGAGAAAAAGTACCCGATAAAGTCCTCTCTCCTTCCGCTGATACTGTCATATCAACTCGTGTTTTTACGGTACTGCATTGACAGAGATACAGAAAACAGAATTATGTTCCATATCATGTATTAATTTATTTAGTTAATTCTTTTGATAACCATTATTTGATTTATGCACATTTGTATTACAGCTTTCCTACCTCACGTTCCTCAACAGTATTGCTCATTGACGCTGTTGGAGAAGACGCATGTCACATGATTCCCCACAAGGCTTGCATTCGCACTGGGACCTTATATCGTGAAACTCATTTAGTGTACAAAGCTTCATACGAAGTCCATGTTTTGCAAATTTAGTAACGAAGTACCCATTTGCAACATAGATCTCCCTTTAAAAAAAGTGCCTTAATTTTGTCGAATTTAATGTCATTAGTAGATTGAAAGTCGACATCATTCGGAGAAACAAAACAGGATATGGCGTATTACAAATGAATTAGGATGTGTCACGTTAATCGCGATCATCCTCTTGTAAACATCATAATGTATGCATTTATGCATACATAAGCAACCAGTGTTGATATTAGTTTATTTATATAAACGTGCATACATCTAGTGACTGCCCTGCAGCTAAAGAAGGAAGTATAGAGGTTTTCTGCCTATGGCATTCGGTTGGAGCGCATATAGGTTTTGTAGCTTGCCGAAGCGTCGCTGCGGCGTTATTCGGATGGACTATGTCCCTTAGAGGCATGTAAAAAGAGGAGGCGCGTGTAGTTCATGATTTTGAGATGTCAACAGGCTTGTACTTTTCTATCGTTCTCTGTATCTAGTGGGAAAAATCCTCTTCCAAGAAGCGAGTTTGGACCGCAAATTGTCCTATACGAATCCCTGCGGATTCCCAGCTACACAGCGTTAGGGCGTTAAGGATGCAGTCCAACATTGCCGCGAATGACAGCGTACTCACATGGTTGGAGATTTGCAAAATAAGCAGTATACATTATCATGCAACATAGACAATCATGTCATAAAACGAAAACAATTACAGGCTATTGATTTGTACAACATCCACAACCTCAATAGCAACCAAATCGAGCCTGCTAATACTACACATCACTCACGCATGTCCACTCAAGTCCAGAACAAGCCAGTTTTGACATGCCATTTTTGGTAGCTGTTTTCTTACATGCACCGCTAGCATCTTGTTGCTGGCCAGATATTGTGTGTGTCCACAAAGTTGCGTTTAATGACAAATAAATGAAAAAAATCTTTCAATTTACCAGGTGCAATATCTTGTTGATCTGAGTCTCCCAACTGTGTGATCAATATCGCTATGTTTACTGCTTTTGACGCTACGTATGACCATTACCCATTTAGGGCGTAGTTTAGTTGTATCAAAATTCACACATTGTTTTGAAGTATGGCGATCATACCTAACAGAGCTTATTGAGGTTATTGAGAAGATTCAATTAATCTGTTTACACGAAGAATCAGGATGCTGTAATGTTGATAGCAACACCTTAGCCATTTTAGAAAATACAGAATTGCACGGACATGCCGATTTCAAAGTGTACAAAAAAAGTAAAAAAAGAAATAGCACATTGTGCGATTTTGATATTCAACCAAATTGTCTTAGAGTGAGTAACACGACAACTCCTGTCAAAACCGCAAGGACAGAAGGTGACTCGTGATATGTTCTCGTGGCGCATGGTACGAAGGGTTGCGAATGAATTTGCGAGATTGAAGAAACTGTATGTTGTATGTTCTTATTGTATACTCTGAATACATTTACGGGTCACAAGAGAATAAATACCGCAGCTGCATTTTTTTCTTGATGTTCATGGACAGACACTTTTCTCCGGTAGCAGTCGACAGTCGTCCTGATACTTTGTAAGCAAGCTGCGTAGTCTGTGCTTCTCAACGTTATACTGGCAGCATAGGTTTGTGACTCTGTGCGACCTTGGAATCTTTCCGTAACTTAGTCGGCCTGGTTTGCGTGGTTAAATATATATATATATATATATATATATGCGAGTGTAGCCTCATGATGGAGCCCCACCCATATATTTTTTTGTGGAACACCCCGTGAGTGACGCTACATTCGCTTATCAGGCGGTGGTGATATATATATAGATACATTACGCACGCATACGCACTAATGCGATAAGAAACAACTTGATATATATATATATATATATATATATATATATATATATATATATATGAGTGAATGTGTCCTACACTTTCTGAGGTGGGCAGCGCTGGACAGCCGCTCGGAAATCAAACTTTTGTGCCGCAATCTTTGACACACTTGATCGGTTTGGCAAAACTGAGAATGCAAACTTCCCGTCATCCACATTCGTCTAATGCGTACCACAAACAAAGGACCCAGCACTTCCCTGGCCAGGCGTAAACGGAGGTCTTCTATCTGGCGACTGCTTTCGGCTCTGCTTCGATTTGCTGAGATGCGAAAACGTTACAGCGTCGCCGATCGTAGTAGTTCTTCTACCTGTCCAGAAGGTCAGATTCTGCTGGAGCTGTCAGGCTTGGGTCTGGCTCGGGTGTGTACAAGATGCCTGTGGTGAGTAGGGTCGGGGTCTGCCAATTTGGGTAATGGTCGCGAGGGATTGCTAGCCGATCTTGGTAATGTCTCGACATACACACACGTACAGCTTACACATACAAACAGACGTCCATAGAAACTCGTGTAGGCGAGCAGAGCCCCCGGACCAGCCAGTACATCTAGCCAGTAGAAGTAGACACCTCTTTAATTATATTACTCTGTCATTGCTAGTCCGTTAGAGGCTAGCCTCTGACGATCTGCTTCTCGAGTCAATTGTTATTAGTATGTGATAGACAGGTTGCCTGTCTGCCCTATATCTAGGGCGGGGCCAACCTGAAACCGCCCAGTTGCCTAGCGCCTGTCCTTTTTAGACAGGCTCCCTCGGCTCCATAGGCACATCTCCATAGGTGCTATTTCATGTATTCTATCAGGAACGGGTCTCTCAGTGTATTTCTCAATGTATATATAGTGGAAATTTAGGCATAAAGTTGAAATTTCAAAGTAAACCTTACTGTCTAATTTGTTTAATATATATATATATATATATATAGTTTAAGCAATATCTGCGATATATTTATAAATTCGATTTATCTTCAAACACACGTTTGAGTTATTTGCTCTTCGTTTATTCCCCGCTGTTAAAGTTAAGAGTTTCAATTTTTTTTAATGAGCCTAGGCACGCGGCGAGAAGCGCTGCTAAAGAAACTCTTGAGCTCTGTTATGTCAGGCGTCGATTTGTGTCGACAATCCATCACCTAAATGGCTTAGCAGCAAAGCGGCGGTCGGCTCCGGTGTCCTCGTATCGCTTCTAAGACTTTTCGGACCTTGCTCTTTCGCATCAAACGATATTTGCTACAAGGGATTACTATCTACCAAATCGCTCCCATTTAACCTGTAATGCTTATTAAATGCACATGAGCAGTGCAGCTGTCTTCCGGAAAAGTTCTCTTACTAGGTCCTCACGAGAGTAGAGTGATGTGACCAGGCCAAATTTTTTATTTTCGCTTGCTCTGTATACCCAACAATAAACTAACTAAGAACGTTTATCTGTTCTGGTAAAATTAACAGAGCTACCGTTTAAACGAATGCAATTACATGCACACTTAAAGGAGTTGTCATCTACTGGGGTGTCGTCGGTTTAGTCCCCGTTGTTAACTGATTTGTCTTTGATCAGGATGAGATTTGGGATGCTCCTTAAGAATAGATTATAAACTATACCGCCGAGAGTCAACGGTCATGCGTCCATAAGGGGAGACCTTATCTATCTAAACATGTCTCGGTGCATTGAAAATATATGCCTCACGACGACTCCAAGCTCGTAGGGGACGGCGGATAATCTTAAATTAAAAGCATTCCTTTTAAAAATGCCTTTCTTTACTCTAGCTTGCACTGCATATAAATGGTTCCTGACAGGTTGGAATCCTAGGTGATCGACATTTCCCTATATGTCTATCCAGAAAATATTGAGACGAATCTAATGTTAAGGTGCTTTTGTACGCAAGCGCAAAACCCTTGCCATCGACGACTTTTATTGTGATTCTTGAGCGCTAGTCTACAACGTAAGTTTGCCTTCAATCAGGCATGTGCAACTTGATTGAGTGACGCATCAAGCTGTATGGGAAACGTTCTTTGCCCAAATGTACATACTCGTATACTGTCAGTTATTATTTGATTGTTGACATCGTTACTCATAGATAAAAGTCACCGTAGTTATGATCGTAATAGCATTCGTAGCACGTCTGTTTTGATTCGGAATTTACTACCACCACTAGCAGTAGTCGTTGTCGTTGTCGTCGTCGTCGTGTTAAGCTAGCGATAACAACGTCCAAGGGCGCACGCGCATGATACAGGTATGTTTGCGAAGTATCAGGCTGTAACCTACGGTTCGCACCACAGTCGTAGACGTAGGACAGACAAACGAACGATCAAATCGGATCGAAAACAACGGAGCCTCTGTGCATTGCCGGTATCGCCTGTCTGTCTATCGCACGTTCCGCGATAACGGGCCTATTTAGATTAAGCCTACATACACGGAGGTGGGAGCACAGAGGTGTGATGTTGCGCTGTTTGCACTGGCGGCCGACGCAAGAAGCAGCGCAGTGCAAATGATCCGTCCCAAGGCATCCGTGTACTCGTTGTGGTGTTGTGTAGACACGCAGAAAAAGGGGAAGAACGAGGAGAAACAGTGGTAACGCCAACAAAGCACGCACGGCAAATGTAGATGTAGATGGAAGGCTAAAGGGAGCGCGAGGCGACGAGCTGCTTTTCTCAGTTGTCAATCAGGACTACTAACTGAGGGTAAGGCCACCGCCGGCTTCCGCTAATGATTGCCCGTAATTAATTAACTGAAACTGCTGCGATTACCGTTTGTCTGCCCAACGCTCGCTTGCCTAATTGACTCCTCTAGACTTTGACCAACAAGTCGCGCGCCAAAGGCATGTTGAGAAAATTGCATCTCGAAGTCGAGATGCTTTTCTTACGTTGAAGCGGCATCAATAGCAGGACATCAATATAGATGCTTCATTATGGGAAAAATGCTCTCCAACTTGGTTTTTATCTACTACTATGGTAGGGCTTGTTATTAAATTTTATTTCGTTTTTATTATATTATTAAATTTTATTTCGACTTTTGAGTTACTTGATTATCAGTTATCATTCACAGCGTAATGCAGTTGGCATGCACTTTCGGGAATTTTTATGCTGGAACCTTGGCTAGTATTAAAGAAAAATCATAGTCTTGCTTAAGTACGTATGTTATTGACTGCCAGGCTATTTTCAATTACGGTGTCCCCTAAATTCAATAGAAACAAAAGGCATGTGCTATTTTTAACTTGTAAACCAGTATTTGGTTTATACAGATTTGTATTACAGCTATCCTACATCATACTTTCGTCAGCGGTATCGTTCTTGAACACTGTGGCACATAAAAAAGATGGTTTTCTCTCTTAATAAAGTTATAATTATTGCTTGAGTTCTTCAGTGTCGATACATCTCTGGACGTGTGTCTATATTGGGTACCACACGAATGATATTTTACCTAAACTAGTACTGGCATGTACGGTTTTTGTACTGTGTTACTAAATTGACCAACTACCATGATAGTATACAACGTTATCCGATCAGGATCCCTCAGATAGCGAAACTCCCGTTATCACGTTTATGCGTTTGGATGTAAATGCACTAATAGTCTCACAATCTGTAGAGTAAACCTTTTTAGTATACACCACGTATTAGCCGTTTTTGCCAATTATTATTTCATGTGGTGCTTTTTAATGCGGTGCTGCCAATTAGAATAAAGCAATTATTTGACGAACATTGTCAGATAACTTGTACGCCTCTTTCACTCGCTTCCCATAAGCTTTCCCATTAGCTGATCGAATTTCCAGTGCTAAGCATTCACCTGACTCCAGCGCTTGTTCATTGTGGTCATTGTTATTGTTATCTGTCGAGAAGTCGAAGAAACCGAGGTTGCAGTTTCGCAGCGATTCAAATCTTACAATACGTATATTAAAATCACAATTTGAAACAACTAATTAACAACCTGAAATACGTTTTTTATTCACGTAGAAAATGACCAGAAAATTTTATAATCTTGACATCTTTTTGTAGATATTGTTCTACTGTATTACTTATGAATCAGTTACCGGCGATGGCCAAATAAAAAAAAGCCCAGGCTTATGTCCCCACCGACCCTATCGTCGTTGCGTTGCCTCGGTGGATCAAAAATGAAATATTTTGTCGAAGAGACTCCCCCCGATCTTTTATCTCCTGTGGTGTAACTCAATTTAGCACAAATGCAGCTAAGCGTCTTTTTGTCATGGAGTCTCCATCCATGCACGTCTTAAAAGAGAACCGTTATGTTCGTGCCCAACATTTGGGTACTCACGACAGTTCTCTTCCCTGCTGAGTAACCTTTTTGAAATGCGCTGCGTTGGATCACACAGGGTGTGACTGAGTCCGGAATGCCATACAAAACGCTTCTATGACACCAAGGGCATCATCGCCGTATCGTAATCCCGGGGCTTCCCGGCTCCGTGGCATAAGAGTCGTCGGGAGTCCAGTCGATTGGAGAGCTCCGCCATTAGCCTCGTTGACGCCAGCATTGCTTGGCCATATGCCACAGCGGCTTGCCGCACCTGCACAAGATAGGGCTCTACCAACGTTACGCCCAGCGACAAAGCAACTATGTGCTCTTGGCGCCAAAGTGGAGCCTACAGGGGCTGATGCAGTAATTATATCACTCTATTCTAAGCGTGTCACCCTTCCTTATGCTTATGCCGCCTACAGGACACTACAAGCCTCCTCTCTCTCTCTCTCTCTCTCTCTCTCTCTCTCTCTCTCTCTCTCTCTCTATATATATATATATATATATATATATATGCATTAATGCAAAAGTTGTTGCTGTTTTGGTGTGCACTCGTTTTGGAGACTTGAAGTGTCCTTTAAGTATATATATATCTATATAGGGGCTTGATAAGGTGCTTCATAGAGCTATCGTGGTTGAGTAGGAAATTAAAGTCGGTTCTCGAATGTGTATGGATGGTACAAAAATTATCTAAGTGGACATTTCTACCTGTACGATAAACCCGTAAAGGACGTCCAAAACAGCAAACATTAGAGAACATAAAGGTGTGTGAAGGTTGCAACTGGCGAACGTTCAAACATAACATACGGATCACTAAAGGAGACTTTGACCTTGAATGCTGTATCCCTTCACGACAATTTCGAACTCACAACATTTGTTTGCTCAATGGGTACTTTGTAATGTTTTTCTGGCTCGAGCCTTTCTGACATAATTCGACGTGGACCGATCTTCTTTTCTTGCGCCTTTGATTATAACGAAAAATAAATCTATTTTATAAAATGCAGAAATATATATATATATATTGTTGATTCATTATTCCAAATTATAATGTATTTTAAAAATAGAAACTGCAATTTACTGATTATATACACATTTGCAACTGTATTTTTATTTCATATATTTACAGTATTGCAACGAGTAGGCAGAAATTAGATGTACTACAGTCGCCCTTGAGTATATATATACTAATGTGGAACTTGGCTGCTTGTTACGCAGGTTATATACACGCCGAATGTAATCATCTTGCTAACTGAATGGACTGGTGACATTGAAGTAGAACAAAAAGCTGCTGGGTTGAATGTAAAAGAATAAAAACAGAACGAGAAATGGTAGAGAGACGAAGGTGGGGATGCGGGGCGGAGGAGCACCTAAAAAGCCAGCGAGTTCTATGAAACATCTATTTGACGGTGCCAGCGTCGTTTAGTCACTGTCGTCGCTTGCGCGCTGTGCTGTCTATACACGAGTGCGATTCTTCCTCATGGCTGGCTTCATCGGAAGAACAAGAGTGTGCGAAGTGGAAAGAGGAAGGTGGGAAACGGGGGTAAAACAGGTCGACGAAAGCCGACAAAGCAGCATCCCATGACGACTAGTCGAACCCACCAGTCGGACGAACCCACCACGGACGCCTTTCTCCCGCTGTGGCGATGCGCAAAGTCGCCGACAACAGCAATGGCGGGAAGGCAAGGGGGTTCAGGGAAAAGAAGATCTTGGGGTAGCCATGGCCGCCGGGATCACTGCCAGCCCAGCCACCCGAGGGACAGACACCAACGAGCAGGGGAAACAGACGCAGCAGCAGCGGCTCATGAATAAATTCCACACACACACACAGACGCACACACATATACACAAGCATACACTGCAAGTGTGCACCACACGCATACAGACACATGTGAAGAGAATCAGCGAGCTTCATACACACTTCATCGTGAGAACCTGTACTTGCTTTTGGCAATAGGGGTGAGGAGACAGAGAGCCAGCTGGCTGTGGCCAAACAAGTTTACACTGGTCCGATCCGGTCTGATGGGGGGCTGTTCGAATAGTGATGAAGGCGTGGTTCGGCCGAGCAGCGGCGATGACGTCGTGCCTATAGATTTGAAGGTGGCTGCTCTGAACCCCGATTCCCGGCCAAGGCATCAAGAAACGCGACGAACTTCCTTACATGATTTTCCACGACTTTTCTAGTAGAGGTAGTAGTAGAAGAAATAGTAGTAGTAGTAGTAGTCTCTTACAAATGAGGACATGACGGCGATCGCGTGAAGATAGCCGACACCGTTCTATCAAACGCGTACGCCAATATTTTCATTGCTCCGTACAAGCACACGCCAAAATGAGGAGGTATACCTTCAATGTACTTCTATTGGAATATTGCTTGACCAGCCCTGTGATAAGAGCACTATCACTGCTAAGTAGAACTGTATTTGCATCAACTGCATTTCAGTTTGCGGCAACGGTTCACAGAGTACCTCTTAAAGGCAGCAATTCTAGAAGATACATTTCCAAACGACACACAGCGCGTTTAATATCTATTATCGAATGAATAACGATATCATTACTAATAGTGTATATATATATATATATATATATATATATATATATATATATATATGTGGCGTCACGGGAAACCTTACACTCTTTTCCCACCTTATTCCGAAGCAAATGCTACTGAGTAATAGCGACGACGGGTTGCAATGTAATCACTGACTCGGGCGAATAACAGTCGGAGAAAGCGTTGTCGGTCTTGTTTTGGCAGTTGCTTTGCCTGCATATGCAGATTGATCGCTCAACAAAAATTAGCCATTATTTTTGCAAGATGATTTCCTCTAGCGGCAGCATTCGGTCCCTATTCCGCTGGGTTTGATGCATGCTAATTCCGGCAGCAGAGCTTGTTGTTTTGACTGGCGTAAACGTTTACTTTGGCCGTGTTAAGCTTTCAATGCTCGCCGCCCATGTTCGTCTCCTAAACAATACAACGCTGATCTTCTATCTCTACATCTCTCCCTGTTCTCATGGTCTCCTTATAGTTTATTTGCTGCTCGCGTTTTGCGCGCAGGCGACTTCCGATTGCGCTTCCTTATTCATTTGTCTATGACTCATTGCATAATCGCCAGTCGCCCGCCTCCTCTGTAGTGGCTAACGTCTGTCCGCCGCATTTAGCTTATTTCTACTGTTGTTACGACTCTTACCTTAACGCCGCTATCTAGCTCGAAGCTGCAGCATTTTTGCCAGCCTAGGGGAAGCTCTGTATATGCTAGGAGGTACGACGTATCCAAACAGATGGTCTTCTTTATCACGGCGTCATTTTATCTTATGTTTGCTTCACGTTAGCCTCATTTCTACCTTTATTACGGACTTCATTACTATTTGCCTCTTTCTAGTGCACCTTACCTCATACTTAAGGGTGCACCTAAGAGGTCTGCGAAATACATCTTCTTATATATATATATATATATATATATATATATACGAGTATATATATATTAAGCCAAATCGCAAAAAAGTTAGGCCAAGTCTTAAAATCAGCGAAAACAGTAGGGCCGTTAAGTGCAAAGCAGCCCGCCGGTATGTTGGTCATAGGTTGCTTTAGGAACCGGCCAGTGGAAAAGATGTAGAACTCACTAACAGCATAGGCGAGAGGGGGAACCGTCCTGCAGTTGATGGGTGCTGTGCAGCGAGTAATGGCCGAGTTGGTTGGCGACAGTCGATACAATACGGGGTTCATTCGGTGTAGCAGCTCTCTGGCCAGGCCCCCCGGGGGACGGGAGAGTTGTCGAACGTGATATGCTCTAAGGATGTTATTGATGAGGAATAGGCAGGCGCCTTCGGCCTGCCATGTTTCCTTCGGCCTGCCATGTTTGTTCTTCGTGTCGCATCAGGCCCTGGTGCCTGGCGTCGCGCTAACGGAACAGGGGAACGGACGGACGAACGGGCGACATCGAGTGAGGGCGCGCCAATTGCTCATAGATCCCATAGAGGTTTATAGTATACTGTCATCAATAGTATAGCTTCGACGATCCGATGAAGCAACAACTGCTTGTGTGCGTTCGCTGAAGGGCGGGTCAATACGGTATCCCTAACACCTCTAGTCACTAGTACCGGGGGAAATGTATGATTCGAACTGTTGCAAATTGCATGCTTGCGTGGAAATGCATACAATTTAGACTTAACTAGCCTCTAAGACTACTAAAACCTTTTTGAAGGCGTAACTGAAAAGTGCGGTTAAAAAGCACACGGACACTGCTGCAGAAGACTCGTCTGCAAGTCCGTACTTACAGTGTGGGGCTCCAAACCACTAAAAGCCAGCCTATAGCTACTATAACAGATACTACTACTGCTACAACTCATTTGAAGTCTGTAGCGACGGAAGCCACTAAATTATCACGCTTTTCTCATGACTTCATATTGTGTGATTTGGTGCGTTTGCACCATTCTAGGAACATTTATTTACTTACATCTGTGCACTGATTGTCGCCGTGATGTCAAAGTGCAAGACAGCACTACACTTTTTTCGTGAATAAGGTGTCACGTTGTGTTCCGCAGCGGATATGAATTTGCCAGAACATCCGAGTTCACTATATCATTGAAAAAGCTTCCGCTATTTAAATGACCTCTTGACGACGATTTTTGGAAGCGTTGTTCAGAATCAAAATGTTGTGTAAATGTTCTCCTCTAAAGTCGTGAAAATGCTGCGCCCCATAATGCACTTTCTACAAGCACGTGAATTGGTTCTCCGTGATCTTATATGTTTCCTAACTTTTTGTAACGAACCATATGAGGTTACGCGCTTTTATAATGAGCAGCAGTCCGTTTCTCGTTGATGGGCCGCAAACGCATCTGCGCATATTTTTGTAATAACAATGGAAAAGATAGACCATCCCGTTGATTAATTGAGATATCTGTAACTCGCGTTCACCTCTAATTTTTTTAAACGACCTCCTTTTTTTTAATTGTAGCATTTACCTTGTCTTAATTAAAAACCATAAAAAAACAACTTGAGAGTGACCGGTCCAGTTCTTGAACCCACGACCTCCCGAATGCAGGTCAATGGCTAAGCCCATTGCAAGCTCGTTCAATTATGTGCATAAACTCTAAAACTGCCTCCGGCCAGAATATTTAATGTCTTTGTGATCGACGTAAAGCTATATTTAACTGTAAATACCATTTGGCCAGAAGATAGGCTATAGCAGTGTCAGACAAGCGATCGAATCCACAGAAAAAAAGCCAATTTTACATAAGGGACAGTTTTCTATTACGTTAACTCTCGAGCCATGTTTGGTGGGTGAGTTTGTTTCCAGATGTTATTAAGCTTCCGGAGCCGTTAGTACTTTTGCTCTCAAAAGAGTTTATGCAGAAACGGTCAAGACGCATATCATCTTAGCATACAGCGCAAAAACACACACTTTGATGTTCAAACGGTTTGAATGTAATAAATGATAATGACAACAGCAGCAGCTTCGGCATGAATAGTGCGGAGAGTCTTTTCAAGCCCAAATAATCGGCTAACATCTATTAAACCGGCTATTAATGCTCACCGCCATCTAATTTGTCTCTCACAAATATGCGGTTTTATTTCAACTGGCTGTACTACTTCTTTAGTTGTGAAGTATTTACAGGCCGTTTAGGAAAATTGTTAGAATGTTACGTTCTTTTTCTCACATAGGCAATCAACACCAACAACTGATAATCAGACAGGCTCTCTACACTGCTTTACACAAGACGACTGTCGGTGATTAACAGTTTTCGCAGGATATTTACAACACATTCCCACATAGAAACGTCTTTGGGTTTATTAGGTTATTGAAGCAAATGTATGTTGCTTTCTTCAGTAGATTATGTATGTAGATCATGATTTATATATATATATATATATATATATATATTTCCATATGTTCAGAACTGTGTATATCGATCACACGTTAATCGTGCATCTTAACCGCGCTTTATATACAGGCCACAAAGCTGCTTTTTTTCTAATGCCGTTGCTACTGCTCTGGTAAATGGTTTAACAACAACTAAATGCCTCCATCCGTTTAGTGACTGTTTATTGTCCTTTCAAATGCAAATGCTTTTCCCGCATTCTGCTTCTTCTCGGTGGCGCTCTTTACTCTTCTAATCATTTTGATGGCGTAGTTCTCGCCCAACTACCCGCAGCATATGTACAGCTGCGTCTGCAAGGCAGTCCAATGTGGCTGTATGCTCGTTGAGCAGCGTGGAGATTCTGATTTGCAGACGCAATCGATTTAGTTGTCGCCGTGACGTGAACTTGACTGATTCGGCGCTACATCGAATGCTGCTTTTCAGTTGGAGTCTGCGGAGCGAAAACGCGCGCAGACTCTATCGACGACGACGACGGCGACGACGTCGGAGGCGGAGGCTAAGAAACGTTCTTTGTGGCTCTGACTTTTCGTCTGAGAATCACTAATCAGCTGCGGAGGAAGGAAGGAATCTACCTTGTCATCCACCACCACGTCGCTATTCGAGCAATGTGCCTGCCGTCACTAAAGTCGTTCTGCATTAGTGGCGCCGTAGCACCGCCACGGAAACGGTCCGTCTCCCCTCTCTCTTTCTCATGTTCTTCCTCACACAGACAGACTCTCTCTCTCTCTCTCTCTCTCTCTCTCTGGTCTCATCATTCATGCATCCTTAATTGACAGGCCCAAGCAGGCGCATTCCCTCATTCTACGTTGTTGTTGTTGTTTCACTCCTTAGCACCGCTCCTCGCTCCGACCGCGGTCGGTTACCTACCACAACCAGATGCAATGCCTTTTCCAACTTCAAGAGGAGGTTCTAGTTTTCACTTGCTTAAAATTGACTATATGTAGCTAGAGTATACAATTATAGAGCTGCTTTTTGGACGGTTGCGCAGCAGGACGCATCGCTTTCCTGCCAACTTGCCACATGCATTTTTGCCCAAACTCACTGGCTTACCCACAAGGGAAATGCATATTTGATTTGAGTGTATAACTAGCCCACTTTAAGCCGCGACAAACGGTAATACGCGCCGACACAGGCAGGAACAGTTAATCGATGTGAGTCCCACTAACCAATCAAGCGCAAGGGTTGGCGCGAATGACAAAAAAAAAATAGAAAAATAAAGATAATAATAAATATGCTTAGTTTGATAAGCTTGACGTTCACCTTAGCCTGTATGTAGTTTAAAGTAAATTCTCGTCGAAGCCGTGCTTGTCGTTTATCCTATCTGACCACTATATATTGCTGCCTATGTTAGACACAGCTTCCATGGTGGTCAAGTTGGCAATTCTAGGTTAAATCGAGCCCGGTGCCGTGGGGATGCATTTGCCTGCGGAGACACCATCCATGCGCCACCATGGAGAGACCAGAGGAGACACATCGACATGCGCGGGTTCGAGTCCCACCGTTGCACATTTGTATTTATGGGGGTCCGCCTATGAAGCAATGCAAAAAGTAGTCCCATGGACGTTAAATCCTGGCTGAGGGTCAGCCCGAAAAAAAAAGTAAAGAGCCAAACAAATCAAAGCTTCCACTAGTATTTCAGTATACTGCATCCACGTCATAGTAACATTGCTTACGTGAGTGAGCGATTGAAATGACCTCACCATAGACGATTATTTTACGCCTCCCGTAGAGCTCCATGGTTTCCTTTTCAGTTCGTAAAAACCGGATCGAATATACCACTATATCTACATCGACAAAACTCGGCACAGAGGTAGCACGCATCAGGTGCATCGCAGTGATGTTTGCCATTCCGCAAACAAACATTTGATCTCCGACTGAGAATTACAAATGTGAACATTTTATACATTTCGTCTCTTCTATCTAAGCGTAGGATCTATGAAACATCGAAACACATTGCAAAAACACGTTTCTCGATGTTTTCTAGCGCTATTTCGGCTCCGTCGCACGCGCGATTGGCATGACAGTGCGTCTTCAATGTCTCAAGTCTTTATGCTATTTTTGGAAATGGCTCATACGCACACTTCAATGCTAATTCGAGTGAATACGTTTGGTGTGCTATGGTACGTTGATTGTCTTGTATTCTACTATTTGTTTGTCATGATCACTCAGTTTTACTCAACGTGGCGAGCCAATCGCCTCCTCCCCTTCCCGCCGCAGTGGAAGCGGCAGCAGTGTTCGCTGTGTCGAGTACGGAGCATAGCGTGCAGCTATGATGATAGCAGTAGCTATACACGAACTTAATGTATCTTACGCCTGCAACTACTGCTGCTGCCGCTCTGTTATCCCTGCTGAGAAGACAAGGCTAAATTGTCGAAGGGTGCCGATCCAAAATCGGATGTCCGTTCGCCGATCGCCGACTGCCTGACTCTACGCACAGACAGAGTGCACACGCATAACACTCACTCAAGAGAGCACCACCATTCATTTACTGGTAGGTCATTTGCAAGGGACAAGTTTTAAACTTCACGCTTAAGTTAGTGCGACCGGATGCCGGATGGCTTTGATCGCCGAGGCTTCTCTCTGCTTCGCTCACGCAGCAACCCATCCCGGCACGTCTCCTCGTTCTTCCCTCGTCACTTCCGTAGTAGAGAAAACAGCACACGCCAATCTCAGTGAGCAGTTAATGGCAGACCTTCGGCGAAGATATCTTGAGCAAGTTTCGCTGAGTGCGTTTGGAAAGGAAGGCGGAAGTTGTTAGGCGTCAATCGTCAAAAGCATGTGTTAAATCATTTTTAGCGGAGCTGATTTGTACTAGATAAAACACTGGTTTAACTCTCTCAAAACAAACGACCTTAAACTTTGTTTCTTTTCCGATAGGCCTGAACAAGATGTTAAAGATTCTCGTCATTAGTAGTTGTCGGGACTACGGTTTCAATACATATCTAGCCGCCCGCCTCTTTCCTGCATTTCTTCCAGCAATGCTGACCAGGAGCTGTGTTTGCCACTACGTTTAGTATAGAGCGCGGCAACTAAAACACTCGAGACTTGGGACTCGCGTCGTGATTATTTCCCCGTGTAGAGGGCATGACTCGTAATGACTCAAGCGGCAACTCAGCGTGATTTCGACGCTCAAGGCGCGGCGAATTGTTTGTTGTCAGAGTACGAACAAGACTTCGTTGAGCAGCATAAGGGTGCCCGGAAATCACGTCATGATTTATCGTGGACCAGAGCAAGCAAAATAGAGCAAAGTCGAAACTAAGTAAACCGCTTCTGCTTCAATGTAGAAAGGGCATTACGCACACATCGTTTTTGTTCGGCAGAGTCCCCCACGCTCGACTTTTTACTTTGTTCCCCATTGCTAGAGTAGATGCGCGGAGGCAGTGTGGCTGCCAACCTTTTGCACGGTCTGTACTTTCTTTCTTTTGATTT
Source organism: Dermanyssus gallinae (assembly GCA_003439945.1). Classification (NCBI taxonomy): domain Eukaryota; kingdom Metazoa; phylum Arthropoda; class Arachnida; order Mesostigmata; family Dermanyssidae; genus Dermanyssus; species Dermanyssus gallinae. The sequence continues at coordinate 2,095,989 of QVRM01002067.1, forward strand.
CAGACGGGTTGGTAATTGTAGGAGGATATACTGTCGTCGAAAACTATTCCACCTTCCTTATTAGCGGAGAGTCTGTCTCTACACTTAATGTGATCGATATTTTGGCTAGTTGGCCTTGGGCTTCCATTTGGATTGTAAGTATATTATTTATTAACAGATTAAACTCAATAATTATTATTAACCTACATTAGCGGAGAAAATATAATTATTAACAAGTGTATAACATGTAAGTAATGCTCTGTATATGTATATATATATTTATTTATTTTAAATATATATATATATATATATATATTGATTGCATTGGTATTGATATTTAATGCAGCATTATTTGATTTTGAATAAATATAAAACGTTTATTAAACTACTATTGTTACAAACACTACAGTAAAGATATTTGAAACATATTCCGGGACGAAAATTACCGTCTTCTGAGACCATTTAGACATACGAGGACATACCCTCAAAGCACTATTAGAGTAAGAGCAGTTGTACCTATCTTACAAACCAAACATTTACCGTTAGCGTTACATTATAGACCATACATTTTCCTAAAGGTCGCAATGACAACTTCGTATAGAACGAACAGGTAAGGATGATATATATATATATATATACAAATTAATTCACATTTACCCAGCATGGAAGAGGTTCATTGAAACGTGATTAGATGCATTGGTACATTGAACAATAATTATTAAGCTTCAGAGTACAAACCTACCAAATGCATATATTTAAATTACATAAAAGACAAAACTTTCTGCAGAATCTAGATAATTACTCTGGGTTGATTTAGAAATCATGTTATACGATTGGTAATTCACCGCTACGCCGCGGCGACAAGAAAATCTCTTATACTTTCAGGTTTCTTGCAAGCTGCAACTCACTTATCTAAAACAGTTCATTGCCATCATGTTGCGTACGCATTCGTAATTCATCTAGAGGACGTTTCTAGAACGAAAACTCTTGTAGGCCCGTCGGTTGTAGGACCAATTCCCGCGTGGCTGATATCGACCCTATCGAGCGATACAGCAATACGAAGCGTTCGATCCGGTGGCTTACGGCTTTCGAGAACAGACCCGTTATCGCTGGTGCTGACTCACTCTACTTCCTTGTTTCCAAAGACCAACGCATTTCTAATATCGAAAACTTTTGAGATGTTGGAAGCCGTGCGCGTCTTATGTGTTTTGCCGACCGGGGCTTGATATTGGGAGCACACAGTAGTGCGCTGGCCTACAAAGCAACCCAATTACTCAAATAAGACACCCTAAAATGGACCTAAGAGTACATCCAAGTGAAATGTCTGGCTACGGCCTCACAGTTATCCATTTAGTCGGCAAATGTACGCGCCACTTAATATAAATTATTTATATACATAACTATACGTTGTGACAAAAAACGTCGTATTACCCATCAAATTAAATTTTAGTCAATTGTGGTACTCAAAATAGTTAGACCATATTAAAGATCCGCTTTGAAGCACGGCTATACTGTTGCTTTCTATTGTGTTTTATTGCTTAAAACATTTAAGTGAAATGTATCAGAAAGTATCTATATATAAAGCAATCTTCGTTATAGGACAAAAGTATAGTAGTATTCATGAGCTCAGGGAGTGTTGCTGGAGCTGGAGTTTTCGATCGAACTGGCCGTTTACTTCATTAAGCTAATTCCAACTTCTGCGAGGAAATCCCGATTAGGTACAGTGGTGTGCGGCTTGGCATTGTACTCCATGAAAATGAAGTGTCTTCGCGTCTATCGTTAATGCAGAAAAAAAACCTAGTCTCATCTGAGCCAAGATTAAGCAAATGTCTACTGTACTAGCAGATCACGTGAGTTTGAATGGCACGGCTCCGCTGATGTTGGGACAAAACACGTCGGACTTTGGAACGAAGCCATGCAAGACCCCGGCGAAGTAATTCGAGTGGCACTCACCACTTTGCCTTATGGCACCTAGTACTGTTCTATAGAGATCTGGGTCACCAGGGGGAGAAGCTTATACAGGATATGTGTTTAGTGGGTATGGTGGTATCAGCGGGCTAACATTCATCCGCTGAGGTCGAGTGTTACATTGATCGTGATGGGAAGTGGGAGTCTTCTCATTTCTAACTCGCAGCAATAGTACGTTATAGCATTTAACTGCTAAACCGCTAATCAACAGTCTGGGTGGCTCTCTCTCTCTGTGGTACCAATTTCTCTTTCTTCATTCTGTTTAATATGAGACACCTGCGAGTAGAAGGGAAGCAACTAAGTTGAAATCACATGTCCGAGCGTTTTTTAATTACTAATTTAGAGAGTTTGGGGGGGGGGCGTTAATCCTGTATAGGGTTGACGTATTTACGACAACCTTCTGGTCATATGTTTAAGCTAATATAATTGTCTTTTGAATGGTGTAGTCATTAACTATGGCGTAACTATTGTAAGTACAAAATATGTCTAAAGTCAAACGTGATCGGTGATCCTATTTGTATTATCCCAAAGCGTATATACGAGGCGTGTTTTTATATAAATACCACTTGGAGATTAAAAATCACGACCTGGATGCCACCAAGCGGATCACTTCTTTGGCAAAAGTGTTTCCTGTCTTCTACCTCCAGGTAGTTCTGGGGCTGATGTATAGTCTTGACAAAGTATCGCAGTGAGAGCACTGGGGCAACTTTTCGTTAGCTGTGTTTCGCGATGCCCGTGACGCGAGTACTTTGTTTGTCATTGCGGTCGAGAAGCCGTTTTGTGTACCTCACGTGGTGCAGTACACCGGTTACTAAAATAATGCGATTGAGGTTGAATATGCCGCATACAGTACCAAAGTTGAACAACTCCGACGGTATAGAGATCTGGATATACTCAGTGCCTCTCAACTCTAGTCTGGCCTTGCATGCACCAATATCCACGTCTACACCAGACGCATTATTCATGGCTAGCATCACTTGGTCTGTTCGAATACGAACGTCCACCTGGAATACGCTTAGTACGTGATATATATATATATATATATATATATATATATATATATATATATATATATATATATATATATCAACAACGATACTTTACCTTTTCAGGTAAAAACCTACACTTGAACTGGCGGAGGCGTGCGGAAACTAAATCTTCAATAGGCAAGTAGCAACGCCAAGGGTACGTGCTTTATCGTGGTCGCCTCGTTCCAATGATCTGATACGGAAAGCGCGTTATGCTTAAGGTATCAAATATCTGGCAGTTATATAGCTTATTTGTGTTTCTCTTCTAAGGCGAAAGCGGCGTTTTATCTTATTTAGGTACATACGTCAGCTGCACTAGATACATTTGTTTACACTGCGTCAGGTAACTTTACCGGGAAGTTCTTATTTGAATGCGTTAGAGATTGCCAAAGTTTTCAGCGTAAATCTCCTGCGGTCCGTGTCGGGGCAAGCTGCGTTTCAAAGTAGTAGAAGCGGTGATGCGGGCTTTTCTCTCTGTTTTATTGGTTGTGGGTGCTCGTCGCGCACAAGCATCCGCTGTGTACTGACTTAACGCAAAGCCATTTGTGTTTCAGGTTATAAGTGAGGTCACGAGTCTTTTGCAGCCTATCTATATATATGCACACGTATGGGTGTGTGCAACTGGCATGAACGGTAGCAATATGCCACTTCAATGCCACTTATGCTCTATTGAGAGCGAAATTCTATAGGTTAGGTCACTTGGACTATCGCTACTCAAGCAGCGTGCAGCAGATGGTGTGGCCAGTGCATGGCTGAAGTGTCTTGGCGTCGTGGTCACGGGCTAGTGGGGCGTTGGGTGTTGCCGGTGGGATCCCTGTTGTTGATCGAGTTTTTTTAAGCGATGCTCATTGAGAATAGATGCTAAGCCATACTGGTGAGAGTCAGCAGCCATGCTGCTACAAGAACTGTAGGGGTAACCTTAGCATGTCAGATCAACTTTTACAAAAAGGTATCTCAATCCGGCAAATCTGCTTCTTAAAAATGTGTTTTTTTCTTATTCTAGACAGCGATGCCACAACTGTTGCTGCTGCTACAGCCTGCACAACAAGCAGCATCACAACTAGCCTCGTATGGGACCACCACTGTCTCGAGGGTGGTCTTTCAATGATGAGCATGATGATAATGATAGCGAAGGCAACACCGACGGCTGCCGTCATCATGCTTCTTCACCCCGCACATCACCCCAAACGCCCCTTCCATTTTTCCAGCTGGAGGGTGGTCGGCTCGCTGAGGGACAGAGCTAAACGATGAACAAACAGGACGGTGGCAGCAGTCATAGGCACGTCCGCCCCCTTTGTTTACGTGAGGTTATGCTAGCGCCGTCGGCCGACAACGCCTATCGCGGGCACAGCGACTTACGCACGCATCGAGAGCAACAACCATTACGAGCCGCAGAAGCTTGAATGCCAAACAAATTGACGTTCAATGCTCCCGCCTATCAACCGTGTCATAGATGTCCCTAGAATCCTAGGTTATCCTCTTCCTGTTCCAACATCACCACCCTCCACATTCTCATCCTGTATGACGGCTATAAACGTAACTATCGATATGGCGTTGCGACGCGCTTTGCCTTCCGGAAAGACGAAACGTATGGTCCATGTGTACACATGGATGCTAACTGATTCGAGCTGTAGCACAGCGTTAAGTTTCCAGCATTATGCCACATTACGCCAACTAATCCCACATAGCATTGCAAACCTTAACAGACGATTTGGAGGCTTAGTTTAATACCCCGCTTATACGGACACCAGAAAACTAGAGCACAACGAAAGCTATGAGCTACTAAGCCATATTGGCAACAAACCGGCGGAAAGCGACATACGTTCTTTGTTACGTTCTTCGACTTCTACGTTACGATAGATCCCAAAGACCACAACAGAGATGAGGAGTTACAAAGCAAGCCCCACGTCTTAAGTGCAACGGCAACGCAAAAGCAATGAAGAGCCCCGTTGCAAAACAAAAACGAAGATAATACAAACTTACGTAAGAATCGTTAGTGTTAAATGTAAACGGTATACTGCTGTTTTTTTTTCTGAGCCCAGAATAACCGAGCTCACCTAAACAACCCCTTTGCAGTAAATGTCTTTAACAGCCACCTAAAGCTGGTGTTGCATTCAATTCAGACGAGCAAACTTGTTTAATCCAGAAACGATCGCACACACGTAATAAGTGTAGTCTGAGCAGCAGTTTTTGTGCACCACTAGCAATGCAGTTTCTCTTTTGCTGGCGGACCGGGTCAGCGGAGCGGCTATGGATGTCTGCTGTCAACTCGCCGTTGACCGATGCTGGTTCTTTTATCGGACGGTGGTGGTGGTGGTCAAAAGTGACAACGCCGACGATATGACGTGGTTCCCCTTCCTGTTCGACATCCGCCTCACCATGACAGTGATGATTACTGCTGGACGGACGTTCGTTCGGTCGGCGGGTCGGTCGCCGAGTGATGGTTGATGGTATCTGTGATAACATTTGCTTTCGCGTGTACGAGCGCCTACGAGTGTCGTTCGGGAACGGCAGCGATGGCAGCGATGACCGACGACAGAGACTCTGATCAAGCAAGCAGTCACTGCTCGTGGAATCGGAACGAACGCCGAACGAGTATCATCATCATCATCATCATCACCGTCTATAGAGTCTCGTTGCTCTTTCCGGAGTACGATTCTCGGTGCGTTCCTTAATTAGCCACCCGTTACGATTTAGCCCATATAGCTAACTCCTTTCCTCCTCTTTCGCTCTCTTTCTATATATATATATATATATATATATATATATATATTGCTGTAAAGCTCTTCTATCTTTTGCCTTTGCTTAGTCCTATCTCTTTGATCTCTAGTCTCTTTGATCTCTCTAACATACTTCCACGTTTCGCATTTTCGTTGCTTTACGTTTCGACTCTTCGTCATAGCCGTTGGTAACCGAGGTGGCGAAATCGATGATCGCCATTGCTGTCGTGATCCTTGTTGTCGTCGCTCTTATTGCTGATAAGGCAGGATCGCATAGGTAGGTAGAAAAGTTAACAAGACGATCGATAGAAGGCTGAAATTATTCCAATGGTCATGAGTGGAGCATTGAAACAGTGAGTGTCGATTATTGCCTATAAGCGGCATGAGGGACTTGTTAGGTGAAACGAGGGAAAAGAGAGGGTCTGAGAGAGACATAAAATTAGAAGGTACAAAAGGTAGTTGAGTCTCCATCAAGGGAACCGGTAGTATTTTTTGCAGAACACCAGTAGACCTGGTTGTGGCCAATCGTTATGACGGTTAGCCAGTGAATCAGCTTTTCTTTAACTGAGTCAGCCTTTAACAGCGTAAGTTTCACGCTGAGTCTCTGTGCGCACCGAGGCGATCTCGTATTAGAATAACTTGTTGTTGGAGTAGTACTACTGTCCCTAGTCACAGCAGTGAGAACACTACATCATAAACAAACAGTGTCATTTCTTATTGTTTCTTAGTTCTTATTATACACGAACGAGGTGATCTATCGCTGTATAATTTTTTTTCTGTCTCGGGGCTGACCAGACCATGTTTAAATATATAAATAATGGACTGCGAAGTGGTGTGAATGTTAGATCACTGGGAGTTGCGCGCTCAGTGAAGGTAAGCACCACATTCTCGTGGCGAGTTCCACGAAGTCTGCGAAGTCGACAGATCTGATGTATGTTCTAATTATATTCAGAAGGTAAATATTTTGTTAAAAACAATGCATATTTAGGCGTATATGGCCCTTGAATAAAGGTGCTTTTAACTTGACTTGACTTATATAGCAGGACTGCTTGAGTACTGACTGTCTAGCTAAACAATTATTAAATTAGACGGCACTAAAAAAGAAGCACATTCTGGTTAAAGCAAATAGTGGAGTGACGAATTTTACGGATATCACATAATATGCGTACCGTAACCGTAATGTGACATTTGATCATATAACCACAAAATGCTGCTATATGAGGTAACTCAAAAGTGCATCTTTTTATTTAAATGCGATTCTGTAAAAAATACGGTAACTAAATCCATATACACACACCAATTGACAAAAGACTGCCTCTGGTCTCAAAAGCCAACGCCCGAAACCGGCCGCTCTAGGGCTTACTCCTACAGCCAGCTATTGGTTGGCAATTTCTCTGAGCAGTCTAGCCTAACGTTGCGGCCGTGGGTGCGCCCTTCGTTGCGTCTATCTATCTGTGCCGCTTCCGACAATGACCTGGAAGGAGCAGCAACATTAGAACCAATGGTGTGCATCAACCGAACCGAGCCGAACAGGTGACGCACAATTTCCTTGCCGATAGCACGAGAACAAGCGAATGGCTTGGACACCGATTGCCTGCACCCGTAATTTTTCTTTCTTTGGTCGCTGCGCGACCCGTGCTTCCCTTCACCATCGTCACTGTCCGGAAAGCCGCTACCTAAAGCGGTCATGGAACACTTTTTCCTTGTTTCCCTTTCATAGGCGCTATGTATTATAGATGCCCACACCCGTGTGTTAGTCTGCGGGCCATCGGAGGTTGGTTTTTGTGCCGGAAAAAATCAGCCAGAAAAGGGCTACGTGGTTGCGGTCCGTGTGCGTGACGCGACGGCCCTGCAAACAGTTGCTGTGTTACAAACAAAACCGTCTCCTACGTGCGACATAAGTCAAATGAATCATCAGTATGTCATCAGTTTGGCCGGTACACTGTTCGCGTCTGTACCGCGGCTTTGTTTTAGTTTAAAAAAGCTAGCTCTGTTGCTGCTGCTGCTGCTGCTACGTATGGTAGAAACGATCGAAACGCATTTGTGTGTACCGTCCGACACGGCTGCTGGAAGCATCATACGCACACAAGTTATGGGATCTTGGCGTGCGCACCCCGACTTTCTAAAGATTCCGTCAATAGCATATCTTTGGCGGAGACGTTTTTGACTGTACAATAGCAATAGGTACGCTGGGAGATACGCCTGCGTTCGTTGTTGCACGTGAACGGCTGGACTGAGAGGAGGTAATCAACTCAGCAGTCATAAACCTTGTATGGGCCAACCGCCTAAGGGGATCTGCACCGGCCGGCCGGTGGTGGCCGGACCGACGGCCACCACCATGATCGGTCTTGGTTGCCTCAGCGGCGCCTGTCGACTCCCCAGCATCGTCCCCAGTCCCCAGACCACCGCCAGCCCCCCCGTGCTTTTCATGCGGGTCCACCCACTGTCAGTGGTCGCAGTCACTTCGCCCATTGGGCTTGACCGTGTCGGACAGCCGCGAGGCCCTAGCATGCGATGGCGGCAGCGACATCGTTCGTCTTGACATGCTTGCCACTCGTTGTTGACATGCCTTCGTGTGCGTGTGTCTCTCGTCGTGATGTCCTCATCGTGGCTGCTAGACTGTGCTACTCCTATCTGCGTTCCTATCGGCCTGTTCGGCCTTCGTAACAACCCGGATGACCGGACTGGCGGACGGATAGACGGACGCGTCTAGCTAGTCGAGGCCTTTCTCCTCCTCCTCCTGCTTCTCTTCCTTCTGCTTCTCCTCCTCCTGCTTCTTTTCCTCTTTTGCTAAATCGCACGCTCTCTCGATGGGAGTCCACTTTATCTTGCCGGCCCAATGAAAGAGGAACGTCCCCCTATCCAAGGATGTCGTTTGCGCCTTCCTAAGGCGGGCGTCGCTCTTGGGTCGGTCCCTGTGGAGGTTTGCTTTCGGTCTCCGTCCCCAAGGGCAGTTTTGTCAGAAGCTGCTGTTTTTACTGCTTGGCTCCATGTCGAGTTCGCCACCTATCCGCACTTATATCATAACGAAAGTAACGCAGATAGAACGAACGCTACTTACCTAGTCTTTCGCTTCTAACAAGCGAGCTATTTTCGCAAAACAAACTCTACTCTAAAATATCCTATGATATATGCTGCAACATATATGCTATTTATTTATTTAGTTATATGGTCATTGGTGGACAGACAGCATACGCACAGCCGACAGTATGCGCGGCCTATGCTGTATTACAGCTATTGCTAAGAGATGTAAACACGTCTATAGCTCAATCTTTCTCACTCGAAGGTGTAATTAGTTACAGAAACATTCGTTTGCATTCGTTTTTTGTATTAAAACACGGGCCAGAAGATACGTTCATATTACATTGCGAACACGTACATGTTGACCAGTTTTTTCGGTTGGCTCTTGTGCAAGCAGCCACAGCATCTTGCGCGGTCAATTTGAAGCTTTGGACAACCAGCAAATCATGTATAGCGTATTGCCAAGAAAAAACACACCGCAGGCATCCTGGTCTGCAATTCGTCTTATTACGAAACAGTGAAAGTGTATAGCTTGAATAGCACATCAATTAAGGCTAGGAAGATACATTAGACACCCCATTGCGGAACGCATTTACTCGCGTCCTCCACAAATCTTTCCACATAAGAACAAGGACAAAAATGCCCATTTAATTGCATCTCCGTGTACTTAAACACGTGAATACTCTAATTGCTTACTCTAAACAGTATTTTTCTTGACGATGTGTTGTCAAAAGATGTACGTCAAGGTTATTTGACGGATAGTTGACGTGGGCCGATTCCACGTGTGATACCACGCCTGTATATAGTCTCACGAGATGTTAGCATTTCTAGTAAAATTGATTATAATAAAAATAGAATCGTTTTTCTTCCACTCACACAAAATGTTCGAGCTGAAAATACGTCATTTATTGACAGTGGTGTTGTAGTCTACACAGCTTTAATATATGATAAAAACGTCGAATCTTGTTTGGTGCAAAGTTTATAATACATCATCGCGTAGTATATGACTCAAATTATGCACTATCGTCAATCAAATTATGCAAGCCAAAGGATTCCGGTCTGCATCCGGAACGTCTGTAGCTTCAGAGAACTCCATATGGAAAAGTAGACGACCAATGCCTTCTTGAGTGGCGTGTACCTCGTTGATGTTCTACCTGACGCCAGCTTGTTATTTCAACCATTACATTCCAGCTGTTATTTTTGGGACCACGTTATCACACGGTTTTAATTTGATGAAACACTTAGGTGTAATTAATTGTACCCCACTGCGCGGAAGGGCCAACAAACACCCGCATCAAATATTATCGATAAAGGATCGGCATTTTACCTGTATTAAACAATAATATTATATTGCGTACACCGAGAGACTTGGTTGGCAGTCAGCGATAGACGTTCATATATTAATAATTATTATCCCTAATGCTATTAGTCGTTTAAGCCATCGGTGTCACATCCGATACTCAAACGCGTCTCACACTACCATTCGACATGGGTGAGTCACGTTGCGACTACATCTTATTGGGTCTCATTCATCGAAGTTTATCCGGGTGAGCGCCAGCTAGCTGCCGTTGAGGCAGTCTTTTGCTGCGTGCGGGATCATCGCCTTTCATCCGAGGCCACAATCGTAATCATCACTGCTACCTTTCGCATCATATCCGCATGGATCGTCGTCATTACAATAGTCACGTCTCAATGAGATTTTCGGCACAACCAGCGTCTTTGAATCGTAGATAGCATCACTCTGCATTCAGTTCTAGATGCTCAACACTCCTCTCTCCGCTCGTTCCCGCTGCTCGATCATTGCGATGACTCTACGCAAGGTGAATGTCAATACTGAACAAACACTAGATCACTGTTTCCAACACTTATCCGTCTCCGAATATCGAACGGAATAACAGCGCGCCCTAACGCTTGCCTGCCAACCGCCAACATTGTGGCTCGCCGTTCGTCGTTATCGGTGGCCGTTTCACACACAACTTGGCCAAGCAATTTTCGGGATTCCTTAAAGTGCATTTATCAAATTATCCTTATTTCTTTTCGTCACGAGTATAATGTGGATCGTTCGGCGAACGCCCCAAACACAACTCGTTCGGCTATCGCATGGTTCGGCGCTTTTCGTGTTTACGAAATATACGGCGCCAAATACGGCGCCAGCTACATGTAGAGGGAGCCTCGAGCTCGGTGGCGTGGGGGTGCATTTGCGTGCGCCTTGCGACCAGCCAGAAGAGATACATTGGTGCACGGGTTCAATGCCCGCCGTTGCACATTTGTATTTATAGGGCCTATCTTATGAAGCAGTGCGAAAGCAATTCCGTGGACGTTATATGCTGGCTAAGAGTCAGCCCGAAAGAAGTAGCTATAGAGGGGACGCCGGAAGCAGTAGCCGTGCTTCCCTCGAGGGCGAGGGATCACTGTGGCTACAACAGTGCTGGGCGAGCATTTGACTAAATCTGTTTCTCACTAAATCGTAACGTGTAAATGGCAAATTGTGTTGGGCAAATATATACAGATACCTAATCATAAAGCGAACCCTCACAGAGGCGCACAGCTGCCTATGGGCTTTTGAGTACCTAGAAATGTTGGCCCTAGGATGTATACATATATATATATATATATATATAGAATGTTCGCAAGTTGTCACTTTCAAAATGTGTACGTAATCGACTACCATGTGTATATGCCTACACATTTAATCTACCTTATCCGTCTGTAGTTTACATACCTCAAACCTCAACGTTGCATCATTATCAAAGGCGCACTTATCGTGTAACTCGCTGGCCGATGGGGCTCAACCCATGTTTGTATCATTACTAAAATTAATGATGAAATTAATGAACGATAACACATGGAATTGGCCATTATTACAAAATGTATGGTTTCATTGTAATATAGATGTATTCCCCGTTACCTGTAAAAACGAAGCCTATCTACATACGCTTACAGGTAGCAACTGCTAGCCAGGACACCGTAGAACGCCGGGCAAAACTCTCAACTTGACGTACATAACGTTATCAAATTATTCTCGCGTCGTCTGGGGAACGCTTTTATCGCTGTAGGAAGGCCAGTCTGCGATATAGTGTGGATATTACAGGAGCAGAGGGCAGTAATACTCTTAACACGGTTGCACACGAGAGACGAGAGGTAGCTATTGTTCGAGCACATTTCCTCTTCGGGATTTCGTTCGCAGCATGCAAGTGTATCTATAGAATCATCACTAGTGGCATTGAGCAATCTGTACGACTTTTAGCAACCCGCTGTGCACACATAAGTGCTCCCACATCTGTTTATCGTTTTGCTGTAGTGCAAATGTCTGGGCCATGCAAAAAATGTTTGCAAGGGGAAAGATGGATATATTATCTCTTTCTCCACGTCTCTGTACATACACAACAAAATTGTAGTACTTTAGTTCTTCACCAAGAAACATGTTTATTTCTGCATATGACAAACGTAACATACGTCTCCAGAGGGACATCCATATCTTTAGTAGCACATTGGACAAACAAAAATGCCGTAACTAACTAGTACAGTGAAAAGCTTCAGTAAAGCAGTAATAGACTATTGTCTTGAAAAAGACAAATATCTCGAAATAGTTATATTAAAAATAATTACAGTAGCAATAATAATAATTGAATGTCGGTAGCTTGTCGAAATTTGCTTACGTTAAGCTATTATTAATTCGGATGACGTTTGTCTGTTAATGAAAAACTGCTTGTTTCAAAATCTTTTAACTATACAAAAAATATGATGTCTATATATACATCGCATACATGTGCGTAGGTATATACACTCTGCTTCCTATATGTTTATATGTAGAAGGCAACAAAAAACGAAAATAAAGTTGCATGTGTAATCATATGACATTCATCCCTCAAGGTGGAATAGTGCATATATCTTTACATATATTACGTTATTGAGTTTTTTGGAATTTCTGTTAGGTGTACATAGCTCCTTTAGCGTCTGGTATCTGGACGATGCAATCCTGGGTGGCCCCGCGGACGTCGTGCCGGAGGATCTGCAGGCCGTAATACAAGAGTTCGGGGATCTGGGAGGACTGACACTCAACGCTTCTAAGTGTGAGGTCTCAGCCATAAGAGACAATCCACAGGAGCAAAGGAGGACTATCCAAACGATCATGCAAGCACTTTCCCGAATAATTCACACGGCAAGGAACCTAGATGCTCTGGGTGCTCCCGTTGCGCGTGAAGGAATGCGACGGGTTCCTCGTATAAAAAATTCGTTGTACGGGTCCGCCCACATTTGACAACTAAGCACCCGCAGACTGCTCACAGTCCTGGTTTACCATGATTCAACCACATAGTGTGGCATCCCCGACTTTCAAATATACCAAAAACATTGCTGCTTACGCTGAGACTACTAGGGTTATTCTAGGCGAGGTTTTGAGCACACGTTTAGTTTTAATAGCCTTCGGGGAACTTGGTATTAGAAGGACTACGGATCTTGCCATAGCATTCTATGCTGCATCATTGAATCAATTTGGTTCGCTGACAAAACAAGTTGTTTATGAAGATACAAAAAATTATAGATAATACAAATAAAAATACGAATTAATAAACGTCAAATCATATCATAAATAAATATTTAAAAAAACAACCATGCTGGCAGATGCGGCAATTAGAAGTCAACTTAACCCTGGTCCCCTAGAAAAGTACGTAAGCTAACTTTTTTCGACGCTTTTGAAGTCATTCATGCTGAATCCTAACTTTTCTGTAAGGCGTCCGCTAGTAGGGTTCTCATGCATGTCGTAAGGTGGACTGGCCGATTCTGACGGTCTACACCCGTGATTCTGCCTAAAAACTTCCAGTATGTTCACGAGACAAACGGAGCTTAATGGATTATTGAGAAGAGCACCGAAAAGAACAGGAATGCCATCCACACCTTAGCCCAAAGGTCTGAGTGGAAGCAATGAGTTATGATCTGATAGGGTTACCATACCTCCATGGTCTTACGGCAAAAGCCTTGTCTGGTATGTGACTGTGTCATGCACGGTGGCGTCTTCGCACATTCGCCACAGCTCTGTCGAGTGTAGATAAGTCGCAGAGCACGCAAATTCGGAAAATCAAAGAAAGTGTCTCGAGTCGTTAAGGCTAAGCTTCTTCTTCATGCCTACTGCTTTGGAGACGCTACAAGTGTCAGCACCGCGAAGTTGTTTAGGAATATCGCAAAACATTCGTGGAATATTAGAGGCAACCGACGCAAAGCGATGTTTATAAGGCAGATTACGTTATTGGCTTGGTTTGCAGGGGAACGCGGCTTCTATTATAGGTGCCATGGGCTGACTGATTAATCGAGTTAGCTCAGAATAGTTAGTATATTCCCTTCAGCTACATATGGAGATGATTTGAATATGTCTTTACACACATATGTTATTATGAGTATATAAATAGATCTGTAAGGCAAGTTGTGCAGCAATAGCAGCTGCAGCAACGGTTGCTACTCGCCGTTGTCGTAGCCGCATTCGAGTGCTTCCCAAGACCCTTCGGTCTATTTCCCTCCTGTCTAACAGTCTCTCTCCTTAAGATGAGTCCCAAGGCCTTTGGGGATGGATGGGAACGGTCAACGGGTCCCTGTTGTCCCCGTTGACTCTGCTAGGCCAAATGATCGAACGGCACTGCTATTTCTGCTGCCCATACTGGTACGGTTGTAGCTAAAGTGGGCCTGTTTGAACACCGAGTGGTTTCGCTTGCCCTTTCGTAGCTCATAGCAGTTCTACTGCTCGCTTGATCTAAACTGAGTTGGTAACTATAGCGAGCTGGTAAGTAGGCCCAGCCGGATTTGTCGCCGCCAGCTCCTCCAGAATCTCTTTCACAGTTGTGGTTCCAGAATTGCTTCTTATGCTCTTCTTTTACACTCGTTTACAGCAACGCTTCGAGCGACTGCATCGGGTGGGCACTACGAATATATGACGGCAACACTGGCGATTGTTTTCAACGCGACGGAATAGAAAAACGTAGGCGTAGATGTTGTGATGTTCGTATCAATAGTGGTAGTAGTAGACTTTGCTAAACTTTGAAAGCATTGCTCATGTGGTTGGCAAAGCCGGCTGTTCTCAATTTGGATAAAACCGCGTGGCAAACGAAAAGTACCTTATGCGTGCACATGTATGCGTGTCTACCAGATTGGTATCTTTATACACAAGTGAAGGCGGCAGAAAAGTACCATGAGCGACATTGCGTCAGTCAAAACGGCGTCAGTATCAGAAAGGGCGGGTTTTCCATAAGGTCTCTGACGATGCACTGCAGGTACGAGTGGCAGGCACAAGAGCGTGAAATCGCAACAAACAGTAGTGCGACCTTCCGGAATCAAACTTTGAGTAGATAGCGAGTTCGTGTTTCGGGTGTTCGGGTTTGATTGAGTGTCTAGGGCAGGGTAAGTATTCTGGCGACACGAAAAGTGATCGAAAGAATGCCTCGCAAAAAATAATGAAAGGGTGGGAGAAAAATGTGCACGAGAGGAACGAATCGCGAACGGAAGGAAGGAAGAGCGGATAAACAAACGGCAAACAAAAGCTGGAGTCAAAGGCTATCGGTTCCAGTAAGCCCTAGAGTTGCTGGCTCCAGAGTGAGGGATTTGAGGGAGAGATGAGAAGCGGGGAAGGCGAGAAATGTTTCAACGGCAGTAACGACAACAAGCCCGCTTGTCGACCGAATGATCGTACCTGGCCTATGCTAAGCCCACAACTGTCAGCCAGCTAGGCACTCGGTCCCATGAATAGAGTGAATGCGAAAGAGATATGGCCGACAGGAAGAACTGCAGCAGTAGAAGCAGCACCGTGCCACGGTGGAAGACGAGCGAGCGTCAAAATGATGCGACCTAGCCCGAAATCGAGAGGACGGCGGACTGGATTTTCGGCCACATTCGGCAGCATAAATCGAGACTTGCTGGGACCAATGGATGGAAATGGCTGAAAGGCTAGGAAAGCGATACATCGAGTCTTTTACCGTGTCAATGCTTCAAGTAATTGGTCGTCTAACGATGACGACGAAGACGATTATTATTTTCACGTCTACTATCAATGGTGGGCTACTACGACAGCTACAACAACAACAACAACAACAACAACAGCAAGAATTACAACAACAAGATTTACAATGATGACGCGGACTAAAACTACTACAACGGTAATTTTTTAATTGAGGGAGGACCGCATCTACGCCCACTTCGATCCCTTAAGGTAGTGCGCGTTTGACCGCTGAAGTCGTTGACGCCAAATCCACTGAAATGACCTGTTGTGTTTTTTTTTGATAGAGGAAACCCCGAAACCATTTTGTCGATATTACTTATATGTCTCCTGGGCCCTGGCTAGGCTACTCTGACTAACGAAAAGGACTGCTCGAATAGTAACAATTTGTCCAAATAGTATGATCCTATATGTTGCTCGACGATGTTTGCGCCAAAGTCTTACTTAAGCTTCAAGAATAGTGGATTTAATTGCATGCGGGAACTCAGAGTGGCGCATGTCAGAGCGGCTTGCAGATTCATGGATTGCCCCAGCTGCCAGCAATTTGGCTAATTTTCTGTTAACTTTTGCTAAAGCAACTTTTCGCCGCTAACTAGTCTGGTTCATGTGCTGCGCGGGTTGGTAGGCAGCGCTCAAAGACTAACCGACTGACTGGCTGGCAGACGGGCAGGCGTGAAGCGGCTGCCCTCAGTTGCTCTCCTTCTTCCTGTGCCCTCTTGCCAACGGAAGAGTCGGTTGAGTCTGCCCGCATAGAGAATAAGTGGCACATCAGACAAACGACTCCGGCATGTCTAAATAGGGATACTGCTCCGACTGGTCTACATACTGAGAGAGACCGAGAAATAGAGAGAGGAAGATTAATCTAGGTCTGCGAGTTCTCAACGATCTTCGACGGCATTTTCGACTTGCCAACGCCTTAGCTCAGTGGTCACTGCGAAATCAAATAGAAGATACTACTGCATAGACGGGAAAAGAGGAAACGCCAGGAGGCAAATTGTAACAATCGTCTACCGACGTAGACATCGATCGGGATTTAGCGAGTTTTACTGCAGCCCACTCTCTAAAATATTGAAATGTCAATAGAAATAAATGTTTCGGAACAATAAAAATTGCCCCACTCACTAGCCACCCATCTTTCACATTGAGTACCGTATTGATATATAAACTAAAGTCGTATATAAAACATTTAGTCTTTTGGCTTGATATATATATATATATATATATATATGATTTATCATCGCTTGGCATGTATACCTAGATACACATCATGTCACCTTTTTATATCAGGGTTTCTTAGAGCGGCAGCATATATATAACCTTCGCATCCATATCATCAATATACCCTCCAATACCTACTGAGTATTTGCCGTTCATTGAGACAACCTCTTCTTTGTAATATCCTCCTGGTCCTTTCTAACATTTGGTCCTAAAGCTAGAGCCTCCGACAGGGTTATATCTCTGTTCTCCCCAAGGCTGTACATTCTTTTACAATATATTCGATTGACTCATTCCTTAATTCACGAGCTGGTCATTCTGTACCTCCTCCTCCGTATATTTATTAGCTCGTTGTATCCTTGTATCCAACAGCCCTGCCCTAGGATCTGCTAACAGACCACTCGCTCTTGAACTATCGAATATTTAATCTACCCATTTTTCCGCTTTTCCTTACCATATATACCTGCCAAGTTTGATCTGAAACCCATCGCCATTTTCCATTTGCCTGTGTATGGGTTGTTTACCCCCCCAAATTCACAATTTTCTCCGATACCTTTGCGCTTGCCCATTGCTGACACCCAATTTACCTAGTTGCGAACTCCTCTCTGCGGTCCCACTCCGTTTTGATCCTTAGTGCCGTCTTCACCAGCTGCATCTCTTTAACTTATCTTTTCTTGGTGGCATTTTTGTTCTCATATATATATATATATATATATATATATGTCTTAGTAGTAAGATGGTGGTAAATTCCCTCAGGTAGCATGTACGACAATCCGTTTGGCGATCAAATGATGCGCTGAGTTTAGAGCGAACAGAGTTTATGCATCTGCGTACAGCAAAGCAGATCCAATCGAAACAGTTTGTTCCATAACATGTACGGTACTTTAAAGCAATCTGAAGCACATATTGCCGCTGCAGAGGCAGCGGGGAGCCTTGAAATAGAGGCGACAAACATACATATGCATTCTCACTATATATGCATATATACTTTGGAACAGAATAATTGCATCACAAATCGCATTTGACCTAAAGCATATTTTGTACTCACAATAGTAAGGCATATTGAAGATGACTGTATAACTCTAATAACAATGAGAATGGCTTCAAAACACGACGAGAAAGTTGATGCAATTTTCGCATTCTAAATCCTACAAATTATCTGGGAAAACGCTCAGTTATGCGATGTCGGCCTTAGCCACTTCCGTTTTATTCACAGGGGTCTCATATCAAATATATAACGAACTGTCTAGAAACAGGTTTGTTGTCAATCAACCAGCAGTGACATTTGTCAGTTAAAGATCCAATGACGAGCTTTGGGAAATGGATACCGAGCCACGGAAAACCGCCTAGATCGCTGCTTTGCTTGAGCTTGGCTATAGTGTATGATTGTAGCTGGCTGGTTCTCAGTGCGCATACTGTGAGAGGAAGACTGCATAGCATCAATCTGGCTAACGAGAGGGTGTTGTATTCTCGGACGAGATCAGGATGTCTATTTACGGTAACGATAGACGGGAAATGTGTACCGACGACATGGAGAACGCTAGGCATTATTGCATTATGGAGCGCGCCAGTTACCGTTGCAGTTAAAATATGTTTTGAACTGCAATGTACTTAGACACAAGGTATGAACTTGTGGAAATCTATCAAGTCCACGATTCTCGTGAAAGAAGATGTTTACGAAGATGTTTGTATAGTGCTTTATGTAAAGACTGTTGGCGATAATTTCATCCTCACGACAATGCCAGGTCGTACACCGCTGCAGTTGTTTACTGGGAATACCTTGCAAAGGCTGGCATTAGCTTAATAGAGTGACCAGCATGTTCTCTTGGCACGACTCCAATTGAACATGTGTGAGATGAGCTAAAACAACGAGTTAGAGCCAGAACTCTAGCTCAAACAACACTTCCGCATTACAAAGTTTACTTGACTCTTCTAACGTTTAAAGAAAGAAAATGTGTTTTCGGGAATGCCACGGTATCGTGTACACCTTGTAGGCCTCAATTGTTGCTTACATCACACAAGGCAGGCTGAGCCGAAACAAAGTTTAAGCAATCAGATAACACAAATCTTCCGCTCTAAGGAATTATTTCGCAGAGTTCATCAATTAATTATTTTTTTTCCTGTATTGCCTAGATATATTGCCTAATGTATGACATCTTCTGAATCGAATAATCACCATTTACTCCCAATTAATGGTTAACCCCAGTTGTATAGGGTTCCCCACAAATAAAAAGTAAATCATCTGCATACATTAAAACGCTTGACCATGTTCCTAGTCAGTTGTTCAATAATCCTTTTGGCAGGTCTCCAATCAGAACTGAAAATAATTGGATATACGTATGTTACCCTGGGCCACCATAGTTGTTTCTTTCAATGTCTCTTTTGTTCAAAAACTATCTAGACAAAAAATGCGCATAAAGAGTTTTGGGGCTTAGACAGTTTTTGCCATATAGAAATCTTATTAGCGCATCATTGAGGCCTTTTTTTATAAGTCATATTAAATCACTTTCATGGAATTTCCCATTTGATGCTTCTTTGAAAAACCAAACTATTTCTTCTGTTAATGTGTGTCCCGATTGTCTGGCCATACCTGTTATTTTGGCCATACCTGTTATTATCCCAAGATTCCTTTCGGGGACACCAGATTTTCTCATTCGGGGTGGTGCATAGCCGTCACAGCCTCCCTCAAAGTGCTGCATAAGTTCTCCTATTTCCACGTGCAGGGCGTTGTATTTTGCTTTTACTTTTTATATGCGCCTTTAACCATTATTTTTAGCAGTGTTGCAAATGGTCTCATAAAAGTAATGTTTTTAACACAATACCTCCTTAATTGGTTTGCAGCCTTCACTGCACTAAATTGTTCATTAAGCATACTCATGATCTTCACCTTAGTCCCGCCTTAATTAAAAAGTGACTCTCGCTCTTCACATCATCTATTTGTGCGTCTGTGGCAAACAGGGGTAGTACTGAGGATCCCGTCTTACATTCGCACGTCTGTACACCTGCTCACTATCTGACAACCAATTTCCAATATGGATATATTTGGGTAGATTTATTATTCGCTTGGCATGTATATCTAAATACTCGTGTCGCCATTTTATATCAGCGGCGCTTAGAACGTTAGGCAAAAGCGGACGTGTTGAGATATTTAGGGAAACCTCAACAGGCCTTGTGGGAGCTTGATGGTCACTGGCTCACAGCGGTACGGCTTATCGTCTTTTCTAAATGAGCATCGCTAAAATAAAGTTCTATCAACAACAGAAATTAAACAGACGGCATCCCGGTAAGTAACAACTATGTCTAGCGCACCGGCCCCCTAGACCATGCGGCCACATGATATTCATTAACTCCTTCATTCTACCTGGCCTCATTCTGTCCAGTGTTGCCTTAAAATCTCCTGGGAATTTCAACGGAGCTCTGCTTGGTATTGCTACCACCCCTAATATGACACGTTAAGCTATTCGTTACCTCTGTTTTACAGTTTGCTGCGAGGTAATTTGTGCTGTAGCACGTAAAGCATTGCATTGGATCCCGATATGAACTAACACCATGCTGTTTTAACCCTAGACAAATTTCTGCTGGGATGTTCCTATTCGCGACTGACAATATGACATGCTCGGTTCTCGACCAATGTTTAACCTCACATTCTTGAAGCTCACTCTGACTGCCTCGAAGACTCCTAAAAAATTAAGTGGCGCCAAGATTTGTAGTCTCTGATACGGAAGGTTGCACAGCAGAAACTTTGCCCTGTGCTGTGAATCGCCCTCCGCAAATTTATGCCGATACCTTTGTCAAGAGCAGTCTCTCTACCTTCTTCGGTTTCAATCATTATAAGAAGTTTCCATACGTTCTAAAGCAGTCAGATTTATAATCACACATACTGCGTAGAAACAAGTACAGTTAAGAATTATGCTTATGTATACATACACACATTTGGACTTATAAAATAATAGATATGTAAAAGCTATGAGGCTATGACGCGAGCTTGGTTATCTAGACTAGCTAGAGACGGGACTAGGGTACAGGAGGCAGTATGGTATCTACAGCAAGGTAGTATACAACGTTGACACACACAAGAGTCCGAGGGATCATGGAACCCGGATGTCGCGCACAGCACGTGGTGGAAACCATGCACGGCGAACCTAGTCACTACATGGCGGTTAAACCGGCTCGGCCCTTTCCATGCCTGGTTTTGCATTACTCCTGTGCTACAGACATCCGCATCGATTTCAGCAAACTTGCACTCCTACGATTTAAGGACGTTGACGTGATTGGAAGATGTGGGCAAGTCGAAACGTCGTCTTAGCTTCTCGACGAATAGGGGGGTGTCCGTGAGGAGAAAGACAAGTCGGTTGCGGGCTGAACGATGGAGGCCCAGGACTCGCTTGAGGTACACTGCCTTCAGATTATTTAGATCCTCAAGGCTGGCTGGGGTGAGATCGTTCCAAACAATTTCGATACCGTAAGCGGCCATTGGAGCAATCTCCAGATCAAACAGTCTCAGTGCCGTTGGGATGGACAACAGCTGCGGCTTTCTAATTGTAGTCATTGCTACCAGCGCCTTTCTGCATCTTCCCTTGATATGCTGCAGGAAACATCGGCCCTTTGATGTTAGAAGCAGTCCCAGGTAGGGAAACTTACTAACGTAAGGAAGGTTGAAACCAGCCAAACGAAGTCAATCGTTAGCAGCTAAGCGCCCGCCTCTTCTAAACTTCAGATTTACAGTTAGTCTAAACTCAGACGTGGCCGCGTGAAGTCTGGCTAGGGCCTGTTGAACCTGAAAGTGACTCTTCCTATAGATGACGCAGAGCAGTCCCTCTACCTTCTTCGGTTTCAATCATTATAAGAAGTTCCCCATACGTTATAAAGCATGTTTCTCCCATTCCCCTTCAACGTGTTGAGCCACATCATCGCATACATCATCAAAATGATCCTCCAGTGAATTTTCGTCGGGATTGGGAATATAACGGTCTCTTGTTTTACTGCAACCACCTTCAAAGCGCAAGTTCACCTAGACTACCCGTGATAAATTTATAGTCGCCCGGTAGTTCTTCGCCATTACGAGCTTCCTCGTTGCTCTGCTCGCTAGTACCCTCCATGCTCGCTGGGGGAGATTCAGCCTGTGATACACACATATGCTTGCTGCAAGCGTCTGCCACAGGACTTGATGCGGTGCGCTTTTCACCACCCGCCTTTGGACTGAGTGGAATGAGCAGCCGCTCCTCATTGCCTGCTCCAGCAATGCATCTATCCATCGCCGCACGATCTGCATGCAGCGGTGCAGGCGGGTTCAGAGGTTCCTTCCCTTGCTGTTTCGTTGGCATTCGTTGTACCGGCATGGCCAAGTTGCTGCGCTCGCCTGTTTACAGACAAAATATTGTGTGTTTACAGGTGGACGCAGCCCGGGCTTTATTTCGCCCTCGATATGATACTAATGATTAATATAGATACAAAATGAGGGTCTCGATTGTCACAAAGTGTTCTCAAAATGATAGCTATTATTTCGCTAGCGTTGGATCTCTTTTAGAAACAAAACTACATTTTTTTCGAGCGCACTGATATGTCCAGTTTCTCGATAAAAAAATTACCAATTCTACTGCAATAAAAAACATCGTCATATCTCTTTCAACTTAGGTACGAGCTCACAAGGAGCAATACGCGTCCGTTCAGAGGTATATGTATATATATATATATATATATATATATATATATATATATATATGGTGAATTTTTAAACGTACGTTAGATATTTATTGTAAAAGAAAACGTGTTTGTTTTTCTATAAAATATTTTAGAACCTATATGATAATAAAACAGACATCATGAGATTCCTAATGAACTACTATATAACGTTTTTAGTTTTTACAAGTCGTATACGGCACACCTATGTTAAGAGCACTTTTAAAAAATAAATTATGCGCATTTACAAAAATGCACATTTTGCTAATAATTCTGTGAATGCTAGCGTACACTTTATCCTTAATAAAAACTCGGGATAAATAGGGAAAAGTCTAACAGCACTAAATAGTAAGATCTAGAAGAATTTAATGATTACTTTGGATTAAAGGCCTCACCAGACTGTCATTCATTTAAAACATCACGTACTGAACCTGTCCCGGATTTTTTTGTCAAGAAGGCAGAGCTGAGCATAATAATTTTTGAAAGATCTAACGTACGTTTCAAAATACCCTGTATATATTAACGCCGTTCCATGTTGAGAAGGTATTGTTGTCTTGTTAAGAAGGCGGCGTGTTTAGTACAATTGTGCGTTCCTCACTGGTCACGCTAGCTTAAGATGCTATGAGTTGATGCCGGGACACGGCGCCGAGAATCGGTTTCTTCTCTGGTTGGCGGGAGAATGCTTCACAGTTCTGCTTTTGCCGCTACATAGCGCGTATATGGTATTCCCGTGAGAGCCTTATCTAGAACAAGGTAGGTACCTAACCATGAGTGTAGGTGTTAATGAGTCTTCCCTTAGCCGTAAGTTTGGATTCTAAGGGATTAGGGCGCTTCAGGCCATTTAAAATAATTGCTTCTGTTTTTTGTAGAGCCAATGTGAGGTTTAGCGTGTAGAGGCACTGCCAAATACCTGCCAAAGCACATGTCAGATCGTTTGCGTTGGCAACTGAATAGACCCCCGAGGGATGCTAGAGCTTAAGTACTCCGACGTATGTTGTATTCTCTAAGGTTAGTCCAGTACGAATCCCTAAGGGATTCCGGCTGTTCTGCATAGTCCACGCCTTCGTAGGTGGATATTGGGTTTTTTACGTAGTAAATAAGGATATATGCCTTTATTTAAAGTGCTTTATCTATGGCGTCCACGCAAAGCGTAATAAACGCGTTTTTGTTATCTAAGAGGATGGCCAAACAATGCGGCCGTTTGCTCTCGACGCATTTTTCTGTACTTCAGCTACGTTAGTACTTTGCTAATGGCTAAGTGTGAGGCACATCGGGCTCGGGGCATAGGATAGGAAGGAAAGCAAACTTACAGGGCGGTACCTTGAGGGGTCCCCTTGCGGTTTACCGGATTTCGGTATAAGAGTCAGACGTGTCATTTTTAAATACTGAGGATAGTCTGCACTAGCGAGCATTTTATCCATAATGCGTTTGAATACCTCGTTCTCTAAAAGTGCACTTGGATGCATCTGAGCCCGAAGCTTCTCCTTAGCCTTTTACGTTTGGCCACGATTCTGATCTCTTGGATTGAGATTGGGTTGAAGGTGAGGGGTTTATTCACCTCAAAGCGCATCGGCTGCGGGCGCACTCAAGTTCCCTCTCACAATCGTCTTTGAGTGACTGCGAATACTTATACTGAGATGTTGCTTTTGAGGAAATTATTGTGTTCCTCTAAGGTAGAATTCAAATAAATATACACTGAGTAGATCACGAAGTCAGAAATGGTACTGAAGGAAAAGGTTTCGGCTTGCCCGACAAAGATCGGAAATGATCTTCTGCGGAATCCTTGATTGAAGAAGAGTTGTTGCTAGCGTGGGGTCCAAATTGGAATAGCTGTACTGTGGAAGTCTCTAAGAGTAGTAAGAACCTATGCTATCTTCGCCACGAGCAAGACGTCAGATCATAGGGACCTGCAAAGGTTTATTTGCAGTACTTTAATATTTCTGGTCATTTTGATTAAAGTCGTCGTCGAAATTTATAACCCATAATCTGTATATGCCGTGCACTGCGTAGTGTCAATCTATCCGTGTAGCCCTTTGCGACGTGCCCTTTCACTCTCTCTCTCTCTCTCTCTCTCTCTCTCTCTCTATATATATATATATATATATATCGGGTCTGTGGCCATAAGTGGTCAAAACAGACACATTAGGAACATAAGGGTGTCGGCGCCGATATATATAATATTTGAGATTTACTTAAAAATAATTGATAGTAGGAGCTATATATAAACCTCGGGCAAACTAAAAGAGTAATTTACGATAAGGTAGTTGCGCACTATGCCAGCCCAAACATGCACGGGGAAACGCTCCTGGCATGCTTGCGATAGGGTTATATGCGAATTCGTGCTGACCTACCTATAAGAACTGTATGCATTAAACACGTCTCCATGTGTGAACGAAGCTTTGTTCGTGATAAGTAGAGGTGTAGAGAGCCTAGACTTTTCTGGAAAAAGAGAACCATGTTTTAGGTAATCAGTAGGCTCCAGAGCCTTGACTCGTTAAAATGGGTTCGGATCTAGTTTGTGGACGACAAGTACGTTATGAACGCAACAGCGACCTAAATCATTTCTATTCAAAAATGCTGCGCGTGTATCTGCAGCGCGTGTGTTACAATGATTGCAATAAGGTAACCTTACGTAAGGTGGAAATTCATAATGTTTGTTAGTAAATATATATTTATATTTATATATATATATATATATATATATATATATATATATATATATATATATATATATACATATTCAGGCTAAAAATGGTCCCTATTGTAAGATAAGGCCTTCCTGCAATAGTACCTTTCCTCACTATTAGCGATCTGAAAAGGCTAGACCGTTTAAAAGCATTTTATATTAAGCGCGTGCTAGGTCTACCCAAAAACGCATCTGCTACCTTCGCTCTTGAACTATGTCGCGAACAAACTCTTACAGAGGATTTTGCCCTAAATGGACTTGGTGGAGCCGTACTCACTGTTTATAGAGAGTTTCGGGAGATACGCAACGTTACGTTTGCGTCCAATATCTATACGGACGGACCAGCGTTCTGCTCGGACAAATGGAAGAGAGGAGCCCAGAAGAACCGAGCGCTAGTTTGTCGAGTGACATGGCACAGATACCATCACCAGATGTGTTTGAGTGGACAGTGTTTTGAGGTCGATAGTTGTGTGTGTAGATTTTGTGGAGAATGTAATATTGATAGATACCATATACTTGTGCGCACCGAAATAGACACAGCGTCATCACAATCTCGTTACATAGAATCAATGTAGATTTCACACAACATCCGATGTATGTATATCGCTACAATTTTTATGATAAATAAATATGTTTATATATATATATATATACAACAACCACAATCACTATTATTCCTCTTTTATATTTCTTCTACGCAGCTTTGTAGATGTCTGCCAGGTGACGACGATCATATCGTATTCAACGGGCGCCTATGCAACACGCCGTAGTCAAGCCGGATAGCCGCTAGCGCTGCGTGTCACTAAACGCCACTCGGCCCTTTTCTTGGCTGGCCAGAGAGAAGTAGGTAAAAAGTATTCGCAGCAATGCGCCAAGAACTAGCAATGGAGAACGCCCAAGGCAAATGTAACCCGTTGCACGTTACCACCGTGTGCGTATCCAAGACATGCGTGTTTATTTGACCAAGCAAGCACATGCACACCGTGTGTGTGTGCGTGCATCAATGTGTTAATCTCCACTTGATTATATAACTTGGGTACTATGGCACATGGTCTGCTATGTAATGGATGTTAGTGCTTCATCCGTTCCCATGACTTGTTGTTATGCTTATTTGAGAGTGTTCGCGCATGCTGCCAGGCTATCAAGAGCTGAAGCGTCCCAATCTCTAACGCAACCTAGTGGCGTACTGAGGGAGAGTTGAACATTTTGTACTCTGCTGGTCATTGCGTATACTGAGCTCTTAGATAGATACACATAATTCCTGTGAATGTTTACTTAAGGCAGTAATATGATGTTTTTATGCATAAATCAGTCAAGTTATGACACTAGCCTTTCATCAGTTTTATCCCAGACTGATAATTAATTAGACATTGTCCCAGAAAAAAATATGTCAGTAGAAAGCTTACAAGAAAAGGCTTATTAAGTTATTTGCCATGTATCAAGGCTACTAGTCAATATGCTACCTTCTACACTACACAGACCGTAAATGAACCAAAATCTTTAAACGCTAGCGGGATCAACTTGCGCCTTTTCCGGAGGTAAGAATGATTGCAACGTTATTTGCCTCGGCGTTTCAATTTTCCACTCCCTATTGGCCTAAAGTGTAGAAGCGTCTGTTTTCACAGTAGGCTAGCAACGTCTAGGTTACGCAATAGTCTGCTGGCTTTACGGGGCTCCGAGACTTATTGCACGCCTTTGGACGCCCGCCTCGGCTTACCTGCGATAAAGCAGTGAGCTTCAGGGGAGACAAATCTGTCGAATCTGTGCGTGAGCTTGACCCGTGTTGAAGCATCCTCCCATGAGAGATGGCCTTGAGGAATGCCAGTTGCTCAAACGATCATATCGAACAAAGGACGAAATAAAGCTTATAGAGAGTTTTTGCTCTCTTGCCTCATTTTGAGAAAGCTGCCACGAACGTACCCTGATCCTACTTTAATCTACTTTGATATATGTATATATATATATATATATATATACATATATATATATATATATATATATATATATATATATATATATATATATATATATATATATATATATATATATATATATATATATATATATGTCAGTAACCACACTCATTATAGCGTCTGTAATGTGTCGGCATTCAGATATCAACATTGACGCGCGACCTTTGAGTCAAGCGTAAATCGATACGATCACCATGATGCCTCTCTCTATCTGTGGGGCCAGTTGAGTATTCGTTAGACATATTCCTTACCAAAACCCATCGCTGCTTCCGCCTCGTATTCTGTTGGGTCCGTAAAACTGTTGTTCGTTTCATCGGCTCTTTGCCTTATGTGGTGGTACTGCTAGAATCCCTATACATGTATGTTGAACGTTCCGTTTGCTGTATATTGCTAGCTATGCGTATTACATTTATTTGATATTTCTATAGTATGTATCTATTATTATTATTATCTTACATATATTTACTTTGTTGTGTGTCTCCTTATAATGACGACTTGACAAGGCTGGTTAGTGCTACCCCGGTTATTGGTGGCGTCTTTTAGTATGCTAGGATTGTTGTTGTATTGTACATGCGGGTACTCAGCAGCAGACAATAGGGCAGAAAAAGAGTGAACCGAAGCTAGCTATAAAATTGCACGGCGATATATATGCCGCGTCGAGGGTTTTCATGTACCGAACAGCTGTATCGATGGGAGACAAGAAAACGTCAGCAACATCCAGCATGCCGGTTGTGACAAAGGCCATGATTGATCGTGTTGCGCTGTCTTTTGCCTTTCGATTCTGTACTGCAAGTTCTCTCTCTCACTCTCGGTTCAAGTCGTTGTCTATCGGCGCTCAAAATCACAGCCTGCGCTGTTGAGTCGGCAACTGTCATCGCTACATGTTCACTGGGTCGATGCAAAGAGCGGCCCTACTCAACTGCCAAGGCGCAACTGGGCTGGGGTGAAAACTCTATGGCCTTATAGGATTGTCGTTTCGCTACGAGGCGGCACTGTTCCGCCAGAGTTGGGGATGGATATACGACAGATGCTTGGGCGTGCGGATCCTATTTCGAGAGCTTGTTACAAACTGCGTTGCTCCTCACGGCAAACACACGTTCATGCCCGCTCGAAAAACGTGATCATCGCACGGATATCTGAACAGATGACGACATATTATTTTCCTGGTAAGCTTTTCACCTCTCCTTATAACTGTATATTTGGAATTCCCTAAAAAAATCCACGAACTGGACATATGAAGACTCTTGTCCCAACGAGCATACCATTCTGAGCTTCTTTGGGCACCTGGCGCATTAATAAGGTCTATTTATTTTTGCTTAAATTGAGAAAATGGCAAAAAGCTATCTCTTTCTTAAAATACCCCAGCCCCTGTTTCTATTAACGTACTCTTCGTAGGGCAAGTCACTACGGCTGCTTTTAAGCTGACTACTGGAAGCCGTAGTAATCCTTCTTTTTATATAAGAAGGATTTTACCAGGTATTTTGTTGGGGCATTCGAGGAAACATTGCTTCGACATTTTGTGGCTGTCTTGCTTAAACCCTTTCTAGATAGAAGTTCCTTAGCTTTTAGATCGGCTGCAGAGGCTGCCTTCTTGATAACTTGCAGGACAGCCGCGCTGCACTTTAACTGCACACCTGGCTGTTTTTGCTGCATCAAGACTACGGGCTATTTAGCTTCAGATATTTTGAAGCCGAGCCGCGAATACCTCTATGACGGTCGTTGCTTTTGATAAAACTGGAAGTGCGAGAAACAAAAAGAGAGGTGGAAATAAATTATAAGAGGCAAGAGCTTAGAGATCTGGGTTCTCATCTGCATCCTGAAACTGCTTCAACGTAAACCATTTGGCATCCTATGTCCGTGGTGTTACAATGGCTGCCGAATGTCTGATTAAAA
Organism: Dermanyssus gallinae; assembly: GCA_003439945.1. Classification (NCBI taxonomy): domain Eukaryota; kingdom Metazoa; phylum Arthropoda; class Arachnida; order Mesostigmata; family Dermanyssidae; genus Dermanyssus; species Dermanyssus gallinae. Next base: position 2,125,130 of record QVRM01002067.1, read on the forward strand.
CACGCAATTGCCAAGGAGCTTCGCAGTGCTCCATTCCAAATGACAACGGCTGCTCACCGACCTTATAGAGGGTTAATGCTTGTCCTTATGTTCTGTTATTAACTTGACCCATTTAAATGTTTGCCACTCTATAAGGCTGTTGCATACACGCGCCTGTTTAGTGCGAAGATGTCTGGCAGCTCTCTTGCAAACAAGCAACATTCCCAGCAACTCTTGAGATGTTCTGCCCTTAGCTGGGAATATAATTGTCAGTGATTAAGAATATACCAATATACTTTCCCGTCTTTTCACAAAGGAAGGTATTATTGTGGTGTGTTTGGGGAAGAAGTTGTTCTGAGGGAGACGGGTGTAAGACACGAGAGTTTATCGAATCAGTAACACATTAGCCTGTTAGGTCATCGACGTGTACGACGGCACAATTCAGCCGTCACTTACAATCTCGATGAGACACAGCGCACTCTCGGTGTTCTAATCGCGCTCGAAAGGCTGACTGGAATGGCATTGTCGTTGCTTGCGTCACCGCTGACCCCCGATACGCACCTCTCTCGCCACAGATGCAGGCGGCATTCCAAAAACGCCAATGTAATGATAACATATTGGTCGATAACACAGATATCTGTGCTACTGGGGAAACCACTGTAACGATATTGCTACGCGTGTTAATGCACACTGTCAATATCATCATTGTCTTTCGCTACTGTTTTCATTCTGGCCATTGCCGAATCTAGTGTAAATCCCATTGCCGTCCGAATGATTGTTGTTGCCTGTATTACAGCGTTAATCATTTTTCAAACCGATTGGCACGCAGTCGCCTATACTATCTTGTTTTTACAGACATCACACACCTGCAAAGTATCTGAAATTGAGAAATAGGGTAACTTGCAATTTGTGTTCCTGTAATGTGACCCGTTCAGTTGATCTCTTGGCTTTGCAACCTACCTAAAGATACATTTTCGATTCTAGGCGTATTATCGCTAACAATTGATCCGCTGATCCAGTGATGCATGTCTGCTAGCGCGACCGTTCTTACGGTCTTTCTAACTTAATTTGAGCTGCTCGTCTAGCGAGGACACGCTTTCCTGTGCGTTGGACTTAAACGCTAACAACGCGCTGATAAGTTTGATTCTCACCACAACCATCATTAAAATGTATCATTGGAGCTCTGGCGGTCAATAAAACTCAAAATTGAGTATTTCCTTTCCTCTCAGAGCGTTAACCTGGTGATCGGTATTGCGATTCCTGCTACACTAAACTGTGCACATCATAGGTATGACTACCTATTAACTCTTTCATGTTTAACTCTTTATTTTTTCAGTATTTAGCATTCCATGTCATTATGTATAGAATTAGTTATTCTAACATATTTATTTTACTCATCGTGAGCATGCATATAACATAGACATTTATACAGTTGTCAGCTACTCGCGACTTGTTATTCGAGAGCGGCAGTATAGTGGTCTCATTGCAAGGACCAGGCAGGCAGACGCCTGAAACTTCGTATACTCCTGAGAGCACAGTCGACAGATGCACTCCGTGTATTCCTCGTGAAAGTTCGTGTTCCAACAGACCAGGTGATAATAGCCATAAATCATGTTTCTGGTAGAGACGTGGCGTCACACGTAAGACCAGGCCAGAGGTGGGAGGCACTGAAAGTATTCAGGTAGCCAACCTCTATATTTTCCCATTCCAAGATAAAACTCTCGAATGGTACTGCGGCGTCTCTAACCTCAATTGAATTATGTCAACAACCGGTGCATAGCCGGATATTAGGCACACAAAGCGGGTCCTTACCCGCATTGACAGGCAAAGTACTCGCTTCATGTACATTGTGAAAATCTTTCTGCCAAACCAAAATTTGCCCGAGTGAGGTGTTCCTATACTCTGTCAAGACCATACATTAGCCTTGGAACAATATTGAGGTCACCTTGAGGAAAGTGTAGACTAGTCCTAAGAATTGACCGCCGCAACGTATAACGTATTTAAGAACCAATCGACAACCTCTTCTGAATTTCGCAGCATTGGTCTCCATGGCCTTTATTCCCCGCCCCTTGGGACAAGAAACACCTCTGCCAGAAAAATGATGCGCTTCATGGCACCCAGCTCGTGATGAGCGACTACTGTGTCATCTGCGTACATCACAACTACGGCCCTTTGGAACTCATGTCGAATGCAGTTCCTCACGCTGGTAAGTCTTCGTAAGGAGTGTAATGTACATCGACGTAAGCATGCCAACTGGGAATAGGTCTATTGCTTCTCTCATTTCCTCACAGTTCCAGAGAAACAGCCGCAAAGACCTGGTAGTTTACGCGTCAGCGCCCCGAGATCTGTTCAGTCACTTGCGAAAAGCCGGACCGCCAGGCGCTATAAAGATTTCCGTAGCCATTTTCTCCTAGGGAGCACCATTAGCTTGACGATGAAACAGGATACCTTTGGGCCAGAATTCACTCTTGCTGCACTTTGCGCGGTCGCCGTTACCCAGCACTACACAGAACACGGCATCATTCCCCTGCGTCCTCCTTCACAGGAATGTTCCGGTTGACAGCTAACATTTTAGCCGCCAGTCGTGCTACTCTCAGCATGCTGAACCTGCCTGGCTTAGCATACATTTCCGAGATCTCCCACTTCATCAGCTGCGCTGCCTTTATGCATACCTGTACGATACTTTGTTCTGCCGCTCCTTGCCGTTGGTGTGTTGTCATCCATCGGCTCATTTGCTTCGATGGTAGTGGCAGTGTTTTTGTTGCCACCGCCGCTATTGTTACCCCTACTGTTAAGACCAGCTGCTGTAGCGCTGCGCTTGGCACCGAAGGGACTGCCCTTGCCGTCTTTCCAGTGGCGCTGTCGCAAGCCGACCTCCGCCTTCCATCACGACGAAGGCGATGCCTTCTTGTTTTTCCGCGCTTTTCGTGTTCCGTCCGTTTTCTTCACGCTAACATTGTATTTTAGCGTAGAGCTTAAGCACCCCTCGATGGTCTCGGGGTGCGCAAGCTGCTTCAGGGAAGCCGCCTCATTGCCGGCGACTTTTTGCTGGAGCTCCGTGTGTGATGCCCTCAGTTTCATTAAGTTCCACTATAGCACACACAATCAATTCTTCAGGACTAAACTGGATTTCTGTAAATCACAGAATCTGCACGACACAAACTATGTGTACTCGAGGGGCACGGGCTTTAGGCACCTCCCACAAAACCCCACAGTCGAATAGCCCTGGCTACAACTAACTAGTTGTCTTCCCGTTTAAATCGGGAGCGAACACTTTGCACATTCGAACATCACGATAGAAGACGAAAACCTTATGACTACCTATTAAATGAATGCTTAGATCAGCGTTTGAAAATGGCGATATTGTTTATGCCACAAACCTCAACGCACCACCCATCGTTATTCGCTGTGCAATAGCGAACACAGTAGTAGCAACAGCAGTTGTGCCAATGTAGGCGACCAGTAACACTTGGCTGTTGGAGCGTGCAATATTCAACCCTTTTAAATAGGCGGGAGTGAGGACGATAATGACGATGTCAGCGAGAGGAAGCTGCCGGAGCAGGAAAAGATGACGGAGAGAGAGAGAGAGGGTGGACAGAGAAGGATAACAGCATGGAGATTGGGCAGGAGGAAGGGGATAGGAAGAAAGGCAACGCCATAGCGAAGCCGGGGGCGAGGTCGCGTCTTCCGCAGAGGCCAGGCAGGTGACTATGCCTGGGCAATGGACAGATAGATATTGAATCCACCATTACGCGTTTGCGTTCGACGGAGGAACGCATCCGTTCAAATGGAAATGAACTGCCTGCTTAGCTCATAAGCGGCGGCACCGACACGATCGTGAGTAAGGTTGAATGAGTGAGTTCATGGAGCCACATTCAATTATCACTTATTATGCTCTCCGACTAATGTTTGTGTGTGTGTGGGCGTCGGCATCCAAGTGCTGGCATCGAAAGGTAGTAGCCGCATCATTAACATCAACACCAACAAACGGAGAGCAAGATTACTTTATTTAAATGCTTATAATTTTATTAGCCTGATGGCAAGGATGTGTTTATCGCTGTTGATGATCTCTGTTGCTGAGAAACCTAGTGCCCCCCCCCCTCTAGGCGAAGATGGCGAGTGTTGACATGCATAGACATTCTGTATGTGTACGCGTACCATCGAACGGCATGCGCATATTTGAAGCCAAGCTATTTAGGGGGGAAATTGATCATTCGATTTAATGCAGCCGCATTCCCTTCTGGTCCGGCTTGGTTCACCGCCGGGTGCGGCTCGAACCGTTATTGGAATTCTTAGAATATTTTTCTAAATCTAGTTTATTGCTAATGCACCGATTGACCTTGGACTGGAGGTTCTGAATGAGTACTTCACATCCTATTGCGATCAGGCAAGGTAAATAAGGCGTTCTGTTGCTGTCCGGAATCGTTTTGCTCAAAAGAGCCGTACACGGATCCGGTCAGCGTGACATGCAAACCATGCGCACTGAAGCTACAATTGGTACCGCCCTGATCCTTTTTATTGCCATAACCTGTTACACTAAAAAATGTCGCGTTGAACTGTAAGGCAATAATCTTTTCGACGCGCATAAGAACCTAAACAGGACTATTTTGTTACCGAAATATGCCATGCCTGGTTCTTTGGCCACCTCCTTTCTCTCGCTTTACTGCGTGCGTACTTTGCGATTAGATGGACGAAATTGGAACGCGTAGAACGACCCAGCAACGCCACGCCTATCTCCCATACAATAATACCATGATGTAGTCCTTGTCCTATGCGTTCATGCGGGGAGGGACAAATTTCCCTGCAGGACGGGACTGCTCGTAACCAATCGCCGGTAATTTCATTATTCTAGGTCAATTTTAAAACTAGCGACGCCAAAGACCAGTTGGACACCAATCTGTTCATTCTAGGGCTCACAGTCTTCACCCGGTTACTGCTACTATCACTACATAAGTCCGCACTTAAGCGGACATCAAGGTTTTTGTGCTGGCCTCTTGTTAGCTTCCCGAGGCCGTGTTTTTGGCCTATTGGATTGGGCATCTTGTGACATTAGGGCTCTGTGTAGCTCGCGCACATTACCTATGCAGAGACGAGCTCAACCAATAGCAGATGGCGACCGAGTGGAGCGTTTATGCGTATGTAACCCTATATATATATATATATATATATATATATATATATATATCTATATATATATATATAAATCTAAGTTCTTTTAGTCGACGATACGATTTCAGCTAAGTTGAGCTCAATATATTGAGTTCAATATACATAACTATGAACTACTACAGTTGACTATAAAAAGGTCAATCATACCGATAGCTCAACTTAGCTGAAATCGTATCGTCGACTAAAAGAACGGAGGACACAGTTAGATTTATATATATATATATATATATATATATATATATATATATATATATATATAGGGTTACATACGAGTATATATCTAAATATAAATATGAATAATAATATAAACATAATATATATATAAATCTAACGGTGTCCTCCGTTCTTTTAGTCGACGATACGATTTCAGCTAAGTTGAGCTGTCGGTATGGTTGACCTTTTTATAGTCAACTGTAGTAGTTCATAGTTATGTATATTGAGTATTTGACTAATGTTTACGGTACACATAGTACTTGTGACATCTGCCGTACGTTATTGCACAGGCCGAACATTAGCAAATTAGACTACCAAACTAGATTTGATGCAGAACTCGAGGCAAAAGGTTATCGGATATGTGCGGTAACACTGTGGTACCCATGGGTCGTTGCACAAGCATAGAGCGGATAGCATCTCTATCATATGGGGATATAGATCAGCTCTATGATCAATTGAAACCTACATTTATTTTTCTAAGAAGGGTCTATATGATATATTGTACGTTAGTTTTTATGGTGCTACTTTCTCTATCCCCTTTTATATACAATTATTAGTGAATGTCTATAAAATCACTGTTTAGGTGGTATATAAGTTTGCATACAAATTTTCTATCATTAGTAGTAAAGGGGTCGCATTAAAGCTGGTAACAGTATTAAAATATGTGAGACGCAAGTGTTAAATCTAAATACATGCAACTGTATTTAAACGTATATCATTTACGTGCTGCTTTCGATGCAAACGACGGAACGTCAGGCTAGTTTCGGGGCAAATCGGAAAGCAATTAGAGCGCAATACGGCCGTTTTGTCGCAACTGTTATTCGGGTGTTCGTTCCGGGTCGATCTATGATTCTTTGGCAAGGCAGGCTTGCTCACTCATCCCTCTCCTTATCTTGCCTTCTCGTTTTGCTCTGATATGGTGCTTCTCTAATTTCGTTATTCCTCCATCTCACCCTCTCACCCTCTTTCATCTGATGATCAGTGATTCAAATTCCAAATTCCACCTACTCCCCCCTTACCCCAATCCCCACCCTAGCCCGTCCCCCTAGCCCATCGACCGCTTGCTTGCTAGCGGTGTGTGGGTGTCTTTCCCAATAACTCGCGTTTTTAGAAAACATTTCTGGAGTGTAATTCAGTTGCTCCTGGCAATGCGGAATTTTCCGACCTTCCGCTCGTTTTACCGTCTGCCCCTGAATCTTTCTCCTTCTCTCTGACTCTTGTATTTCTCTTCTATTGAGTATTGCCGCGTTTGCAATGAGCTCGTCTTCACTTGCAAAAAAATGCGGCAAAAGTACTCGAGTATCGAGACTGGCGACCCTGTTACCGATTGAGGTGGTCGAAGCGGCAGCAGGGTGGGTAGTGCGGCTGGGTCAACTAGGACAGGGATTGGTGAGCGTTCTGAAGGACGTGCATCCAGGTCCATCTCATTAGGTGTCTTTCGATGTGAATGCGATAATGTGAAGGCTAAAACCGCCAGACTCGAAAATAATTCGTACTGCTAATATAAACAATCATTGCAATGTCACATTGGTGTGGTTGCTCAACGTAATTTCTGCCAGCCACCGCACAGGTCTCTGCTGCACGTATAATGCGTCACTACTATCCTGGCGCGTATGGCCAGGGCTTAATAGCGATGCCTCACGGATCAATCGTGTTCCACTTCGAGCGAAATTGGCTACGGTTTCAAGTTACAAATATAGAAGAAATATATTTTATATAATTGGCGTAAATGTATCTAACAGTCTTTAATAGGTGTTACATAGCGCACGGAACTTGAATAAAACATTACGCCAACTTTGCCTGCCAAGGTTTCTTTTGCTAAGTGATGTTTTTTGCTGAAAGCGTGAACTTTGTGATGAGGATTGCAGAAACTACTAGTAACCTTGGCAGCTGATAGCAGTGCGTATGTATTAGCAAACACGACAGTGAATTTACTACCGTTTGTAGGCAATGTTAAATTACACCGATGTTATTCCTTGGATATATACGGTTCCTTGGATATACGTGGTTATATATGCGTGGGTAGTCTAATGTTATTCCGTGGATCAGGTAAACACATGTAGGCCTTCGGTGACAAGCGTTTAACACAAAACTTATTTCGTCATTAGCGATAGTACAAAGAAGTACGGCAGATGAGGCACTGTGTTGTATGGCTTGTCTAACGTGAAGTAGTGTCTCCCATATCAACCAAGCAGAACGGTCAACCCAGCCAGCGAGGATGATGACGACAACGACGGCAGCAACAACAACAACAACAACAACAACAATAATCACTAGCGTCGCGGTGGTCGGCGAAAGTTAGATAATGGTGGCAAATCAAGTGAACTATGAACCTTTAATAGACGCTGAATTTCCGGCCGACTAAAGCATCATCTTCTTGACTATTCTGCATTTGAGCTTATTTTGGTTTATTTTGCGTCTAATTACGCTTTTTGTTCTTTTCGGGCTGACCCTCAGCCAAGACGTTTAACGTCCACGGGACTGCTTATCGCATTGCTTCGTAGACGGACCGCCATAAATACGACTATGCAACGGTGGGGCTCGAACCCGCGCACCTATATATCTCCTCCGGTCGCGAGGAGCAGACGAATGCACCACGCCACCGGGCTCGACGCGTCTAATAATCTACTACAAATGATCTACTCTCAACCAGCCGCACACATTATTGAGTCCCTATACATGTTTAAGGTTGTTTGGGGTTCTCTGCGAAATACAGGCCTTTGTTCTTCCTTTTTCCTTCCCACACTTAGGTATACTTCAGCGTGTTGTTCCTCTAGTTGGTTGAACGACGCCTGACATTGTTAAGATTCTAGATATCCGCAAGAGCTGAAAAATGTCAAAGTGGCCGATGTTGTTATCGAATAATTGTGTCGATTCCTTTTCGATGTTCCTCGACACGTGGTTGTCGGTTTGCCTGCTTCTGTCACGGTATTGACGCAACAAAGGTCGAATGTACGTTGTTCTTCGTGACGAGCTGGCAGCCGTATGTTGTTTCCCATCGTTGTTCCCGACCAAGTTTCTCATGAATTTCACATCAAGGAGGCGCACATCGTTCTTTTTGAGATCTTTTCGGACAACTCAAATATCTCGTTGTAGCGAGAGCAGGACGGCTCTGCAAACACGAGGGAAAGAAGAAAAGAAAAGCTCCAGAAATTATTACTGGAGGCAGAAATAGATGACGTATATATGTATTTAGTCTACCCTAGGGAGTAGGCTGTCACTGGTAGCGTGTTCTGCTAGTCACGGCGTACACGGGGAAGTAGAAATTTAATGTATTCTTTTGTTCATAGGTGCGTCATGATGTAGCTGGTCTGGCTAGCCCGCCAGTCAATCGATACGAAGAAACCTCGAACCTCACATATGGCATTCAGTGTGGCAACGGTGCCCGTCAGGTCTATCGTTACTAACGGTAATAATCACGCGTGCACCGTAGTAGGTCCTCGCAGGGGCCGTCCCCTCGAAAATTTCCTCCAATGCGGGATCCTCCACGTATGCAAATTTAAGCAATTTGAAAAGCAGTTTCAAGCAGTCGGGCCCAATGATATTGATGATTATGGTGCTGATGATACACGCACCTGTCAGTATGATGATAATGATGATTGTCGTCATGTTTAGCGCATGTTTAACAACGCGTTGAACGCCAACTTTGCTGTTTGCGGTGTAGGGTGCGAAATGAACTAGGGTACAAACTTAAATGCTAGTAGAGGCAGATATAACGCCACATACCGGGCGCTATAAAATGAGGCAAATTGCAGGCTTAACTTTTTTACAAAGTGTAGAAGCAGATTTAATGGGTACGTGTATTTAATAACCAAATACTGGTTTTTAATAATTGCGTTATATGAAGTTGCCAAATGTGTTGCTCTGTTGTAGTAGGGGTAGCTTTAGCGGCCCTTATATTTATATTTATATGTTTGTGTATTTTATGTTTTATGCTTTTGCACACTGCAGAAAATGTTGTATAAAGTGGAGGCGTGATCTAGTGCACTAATCGTGGCTGCCATCTATCAGGGTATCGCCGATCTAATCCCTGTTGTTGACCGAATTCTTGTTGAGCAATGTCTTTCGTGAGTAGGCAATAAACCATACGTTGAGGGTCACAAGACGTGTTGCTACAAAGGACTGCCGGAAAACCCCTTAATATCTCAACATGCTCGCCTTTTTAGAGGCAATCTTTTTTGGCACTGAAAACAATTGCCCTCAATGGCGTTTTATCTGGCAATAAATTGTGTCGTAGTTGCTGATTTCGGGGCGAGGCTATTGATTAAGTGATTGTCACAGGTGCGAAACAAATGCATTTATGCATACCGTGTACGCACTATGCGTATTGGTATGCAATATGGTCGTGAATATGCAAATGACAATAAACTGCAGACACGATTCGCTGTTGTCTACGAAACAATGCCATATAAAGTCGTAAGAGATTACCTGGGAAAATTACGAGAGACATATAATGGTGTGCAAGCGTATAATCTTTCTAAGCAAACAATGTGTTAGTGTCGTGTGTTGGCCATTTAGACTGGCTATTCGGGCGTGCTGGTTTGTCTGGCTCCGGCGGGCGTTGCGAAGAATGAATCTTTGCAACCTGCTAGAGATGCTCAGAATAGTGCGTGCATGTCTCTTTATGTACTATATCTGTCTTTCTGTGCTGTGCGTGGCCGTGGAGCCGAGCCGAGCCAAGCCAAGCTAAGCCGGTGCAACCAACCGACCGACCGTTCGACCAACCCACCAACAGCTGGGGCCGTGCCGGCGGCCTGCCGCCAGTGGTGCAGCAGTGCTACATATACTAAAACGGACCCGAGATTCCCGAGTTCGCATTAGGAAGCTTGTCCTCTGGCTGCTGCTATTGCTGCTCGCCATCCTAATGTTTTACTGGGTTGCTTTGCTTTCGGCATTTTACCGTTTTGTGCTACCTGTGAGATGATTCTTCCTTCCGATACAGGTGCAACAGCAGCAGCAGCGGCAGTTGCAGGACTTTTGTTCGCCGCCGCCCCCGCCGATGGCAACGCCAGTAAAGAGTGGAGAGCGGGCAAAATGAGGGGGGCAGGAAACGGGGGATGTCGAGCGAAGTCGGTCGCAGGGGAGTTGCAGCTGGATTCGACTTCGACGACAACGACACCACCGCCCGCAGCCAGTGACTGTAGTCGTCTGGCTATACGTCGTCGTCGTAGTGAATATTTGACAGAGCACAACCGCTGCGCGTCCGAGGCAGAGCAGCTGTAGAGGCTGTTTCTGCTGCCGCTGCTGCTGCTGCTGTTGCTGCTAAAGCTGCTGGTGCTATTGGATTAGATCGTGAGTGACTGTGTGTGTGTGTGCTATTTGACTACTATGTGACGCAATCGTCACCGGTTCTACCCTTCCAAGAGCCAAATTCTATGAACCTTCACTCCACTCTGCTGGTCACATCGTCGTTCGAGATTAGCCGCCAACAACAAGAATCTTGCATAGGTTCGAGAAAACCCGTTGTTGCTGCCAGAAGGCAAACGGAAAGCCAACAAAACCGAACAGCTATCAAAACCGCGTACAACCCACTTTGGTAGTTTGTCTGCTAAATCCTACCGACAGCTAAGATCCGGTGTTTTACTTCTAGTATCACCAATAGTACCACCGCTGTCTAGAATTAGCACGGCAGCCCCTTTCTGTTAAGGTAGGAAAAGCTGTTGAGATAGGCCGGTTCTTCGTCACCTTTGCTGTACGATATTACTTAGTTTTTCTACAGATCCTGAATTAACGGAGCTTAACTCTTGTTGCAGCTCGGCCCCGTCAGACGAAACGAGATGTAAGAAAAAACTGGTGGCACTGCGTCACGAGCGTTGCAAGATAACTTAAAATCTGTTTCTGAAGGAGTTTTCTTTCAGCAATTTAATTTAATTTCAGACCGGCAACACGTGTTGATTAAAAGCTCTTTTATGATGTGGGTTGCACTGACAACTCACTCTTTTACTCGGCATTTTCTAACCATCGTCTCCGCAAATATTATATGCTGCTCTTCATTTGTAGAGATATAGCATCTAGGATGATGCATGCTACATTTAGAACTTACAATAGGCAGAAAACTGCTTTTACAACTGCATTAATATTAAACTCGTGTAGGTCACACATTGTTCACTTGTAAGCATGCCTGCCATCTTGAAGAAAACCTAATTTAAAGATTACTATTTGATCCGTCAGTTTTAACTACTTCTGCACTCTGTATCCGGACAAATCTGTAGTAACACAGTCGCACTACTGGATTCACCGACTGCTTCGAAGAATTTAAGTTAGGCATATCAACCTCTCAAATGGCTGAGTGGGGAATAGAAGGAATATGGGAATGGCTAGCGGGAAACAATACAAACATGTCTGAATCCAACAGCAGCTAAGAAAATAACATACACACAATGAGGTCTTACAAGTAATATAATTTAAAAAATATATGTTTACGAGTATGGGGTGTAAACTGAACAGAAACAAAACACATTGCATTGCAAAATTTGGACATTTAAGACTATCGCTATATTAGTGAGGCTTGTCTGTACGGTGATCGTACACAGAGTGATTATACACCATTTAACTATAAGTATGGCTTTGCACGTATATATATATATATATATATATATATATATATATATATATATATATATATATATATATATATATATATATATATATATAGATATAAGAACAAAAATAGAGCGGGGAGGGGGAACAAGGAAGGACAGAGGAATCTAAGCACGCACCGCGCCTGATCTCTTTAGACAGGAAGGTTTGGCTGGCAATGTATCGTTTGTACACTGTGTAATTAAGCTCATTGTATGCTGATTGTTGCGGCACTGTCTGTGCGCAGCGAACCGGCTGTCTGTTCGCTACAGCCACTGTCTACAACCACTACATATCCATCCAGAGCTCTGTTCGAGCAGACGTTGTGCTGATGATGACTGATGCCTTTGCTCGGCCATCATTTGAAGACGGAACATCGAATCAATGATTACCAGAGACCGATGAGATGAAGCAATATAATGTATGACTGTTCGTTTCGGCCTGAGATGACCGAGACCGCCTCCTTTATTTAGCTCGCCGTTTACCACGCGCATGTATACCCAACATCATACAAATAGTGGCGCGCGTAACAGGCACTCATTACGACTTGCCCTGTACTTGTTAAGCGACGAGCAACCGGCTCTTGACCAATAATATGAATAATCTGAGATAAGACAAACAATGCTTAGAAAAAACTACATTAACCGCAAGCAAACATTTGACAACAACGGTGAAAAATAAAAGAACCAGCGTTCTTGTCTGTTGAGCCATTACTACATAAGCGAGACTTCTTCAGTTAGCACTCCTAACTTGCCATCTATTTCTACGTTTTATTTTATCTAGCTTGCTGCGATCTGATACCTTGTCTATGAGGTCCGGCCAAATCAGGATAAACTGTCATTTTTACACCACAGGAAAATATACAAATACACACGTGTACCCATAGTGATGGTATATCGTTAGGCAAATCTTACTCTATCTGCTTGGTGGTCCTCTTTCTCGTCGTTGTCAAGCTTTTAATATACGTATAGTGTTTGATAAGACGCCGCCCCTTTGTTAGCCCAACGCCCCGACACGGCAAATTTAGCGGAGCTATGCCAGCGTGCAAGAAGCGCCCCTTATCTACGCGCATGCGGATCTGCAACAAGGAATTACAACCGGCAGACGAAGGAGGTCAAATCTTGCCGCATCCCAGCCTACATTTACGCACTTTTGCAGCCACTGTCCATGCTTCCTGTGCAACGGTTGACAGGAAAGAGGGGTCTGTCTTGCCAGTCGGCGAATCTCGTGGTAGCTCGCGTGTCGGATGGCTCTTTTACTAGTAGGGACAGCTGTTCACTGGACTTCCTTCTCCCGACTAGCCCCCGACTAGGGCACGTATACACGACCACATCCGCACTGAGCTTGCCGCGCATCTAACGGCAAAATAATAAAGCCACGCATATAGACAAACACGTCCCTCGTTCTCTTTCATACAGTCATTTCACATTGTGATGGAGTCTTTTGTCCAGTCCATGCGGACATGTCAGTCAAAACCATATAAGTACTGCTAGCTGCGTAAACATTATCAGAATCTGAAATTGTTCTGACGATTACAGATTGTAAAAACGGTAACGTATTTAGGCGATTGGGCTTTTAATGCAACCGCAGTGAAGGTGAAATGAGTTAGGCTGAGCTCCACTAAAACTGACGAACGAAGGCGTTACACAAGCCGCTGGCGATGCATGTGCATCAATAATTCTCAAAACATTCCAGAGCAAAAACAAAACGAATATAAAAGTGAACGTGCTTTGTATATGAGCTTTCCATTGTAGCAAATACGACGGTATGCGTCTCAGTGTACATAGATATCAGACTTAGGTTAACGCAGACGAACATGACCTACAATATTAGCGGTAATATAGGGCCCAGCACCCCTCCAATTTTTAAATGAACCTACAATATCCAACCGACGATTTCATTACGTAACGCTTAAAAAGCACCCGTTTTGTGGCTAAAACAGATAACTAAATAGTAATCGTGAAAGCGAGTAGCGGCAAAATTTCTTAACTCGAATCCGGGTAGTTGCGTGTCAGTTCCGTGAGCAAATCTGTGCATGACGTTTACTATTGCAAGTGCAAAAAGGAGAAAGACAAAAGGAAGTACTGCAACCGTCATATCTTACGTAGGACACAATACATTTTTTTTCTATGCAGGCAAATATCTCGATTTATCAATTGAAATATAGTCGTCCCATAATATTAACTATTATTCGTGTGCTCCCATTCCTTTTGCTCCGGCGGAAAAGAAGAATACTAAAGAGCACACATGTGACGTGCACATTCTATTGAATAAAGTTATACGCGTATGCTTGTCGTTATTCCTACTTCAACTAATTGTTGTGAGAAATCTAGACTGTTCGCGGAATTTATTTTACTCAGTTCTGCTCTTATATAATTACACACAGTCATAATATCCTCTCGGCTTGTAATTCTCACGGCTTAGTTTCATTGACGTAGTGTAATAGATGGCTCAATCTGGTTACCTCTCAAAGGTTCAACGTGAATGATGCCTGTGATATCCCCTCAACGACACAACATAACTTTATTTGAGTAAACGTTTCGCTTGGGTTGATCCTGGGACCTGCCTGCGCCTCCGGACCAGGATCTCACCCGGCGCAAAGAAGACTCATTTATCATCGCTGGTTACCAAACGATCTAAAAACGATTTTTGGGGGTCGCGATTGAAAAAAGGAGTATCAACGTGCATGCGTTTCTATTTGTTGGCGTTACCTAGTCGATAAGAAACATACTTGCAGTGCCTAGAAAATATGTCAATTTGTTTCTGTGTTTTTTAAGTGGTTGCTTGGTCAACGTTAACTTGTTCTTGTTTGTCTGTTGTGTCTCGTTGAATTCTTTGGGGAAGTCGTACAGCAAAACACTTTACTAGATGCACTTTTACATTTACTATTTGCTCGTTTTCTTAGAAAGCAACTAGGTTTTTGGCTCCGTCATAAACGTATCACCTTTTCACATGCTGATGTTGCCTAGAGGGCGCTGCAAGCCTCCGAAACGAGTCAATACCAAACCGGCAAGAACTTTTGCATCAACGTAATATTTATACAACGTAATCTCCGTTGACTCGGATCAGCGCATTGCTTTGAAGCCTAAACTTCCAGACAAAAATCCAACGGATTCTTTTGGTTGTTAGGCGACCGCCTCTCTATTAAAGAGCATGTTGACAGGTTTTACCAGCCATTCCTGCCCTGAAAGGCTTATATGAGGGGGTGTGTAGTTTTGCTCAAATGCGTATGAATTGGAAATTTCGTTTCTCCTACAACGGCAAAATTTGTTGAATTAGGAACGAGCCAGCTGCTTTTAGGTTGAGATTGTACAAAAGCAAACGACACATCGAGCGAGTTTAGACTTTACTAACTTTAGAGGTTCCGTCTGAAAGGTCCTGTATTTTATAATCAAAGCTCTATTGAGCGCGCGTTCGCAAGAAGCAGTAGTGCATCGGCCGTCCTCTCATCGGAACGTCTCATCACCTCGACGGCTGACGCAGAAATGTCATGTGTTCGTTCTCATTGTGTTATTTATTGTCATCGCCATTGATAACAATGCGAAGACGACCTCCGTTTATCGGTGAGACTGGCGGCAGTGGCGGCTGCAGCAGCAACATCTGCCAATAACCAACGTCCGAGGTCTTTCGTACCAACAGACAATGACGGCGCCAAGTGGTGTATGCCGTTTTGCTCTCTTTATGAATTTGCTTGACATGACGACAATCTGTAAAGAATGGGTTGCTATTTTCGCAGCCACGAAACGCAAATAAACGTGGCGATCAAGGTAGTTTACATGTTGATGTTCGCGCATTATCTTAGACATCATCACCACGTATAAAAAGTGTACCGGCGGCAACCAGAGCAGGATGCACATTATTGCACAGTGGAGCATTCCAGATACGGAGGCGGTTCAACCGTTGTTTTGGCTGCAATGTTTTTAGGTAGGAGAACCGAACCCCACAAGCCACCCAAGAGCTCTCAAGTCAACGGTTCTCATTGGAGAGAAAGGTTTTACTGCCCAACGGTACGTTGATGAGATTCTGACTCCCATATCGTGTCTTATGTAACGGCTGTTTGTGACAACCCTATCTTCATGCACAGCAATGCTAAGCCGTGCAATGCTGCACTTGCTAGGTAATACCCCATAGAAGCTTGAATTAGCTAAATGAAATGGCCAGCAAAAACACAGACTATAGCACAACATTCTAATCGCGTCTTAGAGCTGTTTTAAAAACAACAAAATATGCATAAAGCCAAATGAGATGTGTATATGAATAGCAATTAAAGCTATAAATGCATATTTTCTCTTAAGCAAATGAAAACATTATACAACCACAATATTATTATTTTTATTACGGAATTTATTGAAGATTATTATTGAGAGATACAGTACTTTACCTATCAAGCCTTTGTCAGGCATATCGAGGTAATTTTCACACTTCTGACATGACGGTTCTACATGACCAGGGGCTATGGAGCCAAATCAGCATTTCGTATATACGGCAGCTGTGCGGCAAGAGTGCGCTTTTATTCTCATTTTTGGTGCATGAGCGTAATTAGTTGGTTCGCTCCCGGACGGAACCTCCTAGCTTTTACAGGGCAAAGCTAGCCTTCGGAACCGACGCTGTTGCCATCATTATCGCGATGTTGCTGCCAGCCGTTTGACTGCTGCCACAGTGCAACAACAACAACAACAATTACAAATATTACTACTACTACAATTACTACTACGAGGATTATTAATATTATTAAACCAGAGAAACCCGTTGGCTTCTTTTGCACAGGGATGAACGAAACTCTTCGTTTCCTTCTTTCTCCTGTTTCTCTGTCACCTCCCGCCTCGTTGAAGTTTTCCTCCGTGTGGCAGTGCCTGAGTGAAATGTTTCGGCCACCAATATTGCTACCACTACATTTACTATTTCTACAGCTCGTGCCAGTACAACTTTGGCCACTTTTACTGCAGGCCGCTTTTGTTCATTCAAGGGCTACTTATCGAATGCGGACGGGACTTGCGAAAGTTATCATGGGACGCAGGCCCTGACTGCTGTGTGTCTATCTCGTATGTGACTTGTATGTGTTTGCTGGGATTTTCATGGGCATTTAGCCGGGCGCTGATGTGAGAATGATGGTGTGTCTGTGCTTCCGTTATGCTATGAATGACTAGACCGGCTTGTGACGAGTTGGCGACCCCTGGCTATCGACTGGCTTACATCGTCGGTCATGCTGCCTTGTGGTGGTATCATACACAAATATGCGACAAGAGTTTAGGCATAGCAGGCCGTTGGTCTGGATATAGAGCATACTGGACAGTTCTCTGGATATGTTGTATACAAATACACAACAGATATACAAATATAATTATCTCTTTTGCTATTGCACAACAAGTGTGTCATAGGTACTGAACTGCAACCCGTACTTTTAGCTTGTTGGTGTGACTAACGGAAAATGTGTAGAGTAGACAGCCTTCGGAATCGAAAGAATATGATGACATTATACTCACTTTTGTTCGTATATCTTCTACACTTCCACCATTCTCCCACGGCAGATTTTCAATCAGATTGAATCCACGATTGATATTCGAATCCGCTTTGCGTTACAGGCGTTTATGATCGGCTGTTGCGGCGTATGATGATGCTTCGAAAAAAGCCGGGTGCATTACTCAAAGCTGCATCTCAACGTCCCGACCGGTGAACGGTGACACCGGCTGTGACCTGTCGCCTCTAGACGAAGACACCTGATCCGTGGCTACAGGACCACAACAACAACAACAAGACATCCTTCACGGTACACACTAGCTAAAAAACGTCGTATTTGGAGGTATTGTACCAGACAAAACATTTGATTGTCATATGGTTAATTATTTGTCGTTTTGATACTAGGTACATCCGTCAACACGAATGTAATTAAACAGTGTTAGTCGTTGCGCTGAATTAAGAACGGCTCTCTGCATGGTACTGCGGTTTACTAAGGTCTTCTATCAAAAACAGGGATTGAGCCGGCGGCACCCCGGGTAGATGACAACCGTGACTAGCGCTCTAGACCACGCCGCGACATATATATATATAAATATATATATATATATATATATATATATATATATGTATATATGTATATATATATATATATATATATATATATATACAGATATATATATATATATATAGAGAGAGAGAGAGATTAACAAAAAAGGTCGTTTCGTCAACCCTGCTCATTGGAGTTCAGTGGCCGCCTGCAACACTGCGCATCTAAGCTTGTTACGAATGGTGGTAGTAACAACTTATCACATTGGCTCCATCTCGGTTATTTACTACTTTGTACGTCACCTTCGGCTGTTACCGAGATACTTCCATAGGATCTTACCGAGAAGTTCCACTGCTTATTATATAAATATTTGCTATTGTGGTTTCCTACATATTTTTGTTGAGCAACGGAAGCATTGTGGGCTGTCATAGATCGTATAATTCAATCTTGAATATCACTCAAATATATCAAGGTCTGGCGTGGTGTCAAAATGTGCCAAGGATACAGCTTCCTGGGGGTAATGGTTCCCCAGCTTTACTAGCATACCGGCGCTATTTCCTACAGCCATCCTTACTCCGAGGTCGGCTCTTCTTATAGAATTGCCTTACTCCAAAACTCGTCTTGCAAATTGATTGCACTTCACCGGATTTTTTTTTATGTTGACGTCTTGTACTTTTTACAGTCTATCTTCCCGACAAGCATGCTAGCCTTCCGTGGCAAGCTAGTAACTATTAATTGACAACGCGATCTTAGCATTACATAACGCTTAAGTTCTCGATACAATAATGTCATATTTGATAAAATGACGTAGGCGCATTAGTCATACGGAACATGTAGAACATAAGTATTTCCCAAAACATGTGCCCTACGTACAAATAAGCTTATTGAAAATACCTATTGAGAATATAAGGAAATGTTAATACTAGTGCAGCTTGACTTATGGCCCAGTATGTTTTGCAGGAGTTTAATATTATTATTTATTGTAGAAGAGTTGGATGTAAGGTGTTTTCAACTCACATGTGAATGACTTCAGATATGTGATGATTTGTAAGCTACTCGGCAGAGAGCTCCAAAAAGTGCGGCAGTGGAGCTAAAGGAGAAGGAAGGTCTATTTCCTACGAGCGTAGGGCGGGAATCCCGAATATGTGCATTGTTACGAACATGGTATCTCTCGTAGGCGCATGGTTGTAGGAAAAATAGTTATGCTAACTAGTAAACTTTCTCTCGCTTCCAAGTAATGCGTTCATAGACTCCACATTTCTTCTAAAGTAGAGTGGTCTTAGAAGGTAATTCCTGATTTTGTTGGGAATTCTTCTGTTGCAGTAGCTTCGCGATCAGCCTCATACAAGACAAGACATCCCGGCTGTTCAGATTGATGGACTTTACAAATGTCAGTTCAAACTTTCCCTGCTGACCCTTGGAGTGCCGCGCCATTTAAAAAAGCGCGCCATTTATTAAAGACACTTAACACGGAAACTAAAGCCTATAATAGCTAAGCTGAATAAAGCGGGACATAGTGGGACACCTAGGCTGTGTCATCGAATCATTTGTGGATTGATCTTAGCACCTGCATTTTAAGTTAGTGTTGTTTCTTTCAACTCTGTCAGGTCAATAATCGGTATAGATCAAGGCTCTGTAACTTAAATGCGGTGCGATAGTTTAATCTAGTGAGAACCCGCGCAGCTCAAGCTGCATGAAAGGCTGCCTCTACCCCACCCTTTTCTGGTACACCAACTATGTGTAGTCTGATAGCTGGTAGAACCGCATTTAAAATTAATATTAAAAATTAAGGTTTGCTGCGTTTAAAGCAGAAACTTGCTACCTTAGCGGTTATTGGTCTTGAGATGTGTCCAAATCACTAGCATTACATTTTTCTTCTGCATAGCAGCTCAATTTGCTCAGGGGAAAGTGGCAAACAGGAGAACCGCTAGGCACCATGGCGAAGCCCGTCTCCGTGCCATGCGAACTCATCAGTTAAACGTCTAAAATGAAGTCACGTCGCTTTTCCTAGCTATTGCTCCGCTAAGTTCTCAGTCTGCTAGCTCTCATCACTCGTTTGATTGCAACGACCTATTTATAAGCGGTCATTATCTTCTGATATTCAAATAAAGTATATATTGATTTAAGTTGAACTACGAATAAATGTTAAATATCTTTAATTTCGGCCACATTTTCACTTCGTAACCGTGTTGTCTCCTTTTTCCCTTATCCCGGCGCTGTATATACATAAACATGTATACAGATAGCGTGTGTTTTCCCAATTGTATTGGTCTAGTTAATGGAGATTTGTACTATGCTCATAACACGATATGCGCCTACCGGCGGTGTCTGGAGATCGATCAGTTGGAGGGTCGTGATGAATGAGAGGCCTCTTAATAGCCCACGCCGTCGGCAGTGTTTTTCTGCACAGTGACGTCATTATGTCCCGTCGTCCAGTTAGTCACCGGTGTTTCCAATATCTCCTTGCATATGCTACATGCGTTTAACATTTTAGTGCCGTTTGCTCTCAACCATCTACCTATCGCTGTGTTAGGCAACCCGAAAAACAGAGGGCCTTTTGTTTGGAAACCTATTTCTGTATGTGTTCCGTTGGCTTTTCTGGTGCCGTCACAGAGTGGCCTACACATCATTGGATTTGACTATTTGTGTAATAGCGCAACGCTGAAAATAGGGTGTTCCAGTTGGAAGAACACGAGTTTTGGTTTCGGGTCAGTGGTTTTACTAGATTGGTCCTCGTAGCTTTCCATTTAAGGTGGGCAAACGGCGATATGGTTAAGCGACAAACCGAACATGGGGCCGTGAAAATAAAGGGGTAGTGCACGTTGGGGCAAAGTAAAATCGAGTCCCTGAATCGAGCAGTTCCTCACGTAGGGATTTGGCTAGGTACATTCGATTCAGAGACAAAAAGACAAGGTGCATGTGTATAAATGAAACAACCGATCCAGCTCGATCGGCTTGCCCAGAGAAGGTGAATCGCGGCCATGAAGTGCTTATTATTTCACAATTTGCTTCAGTAGTATTGGCTACCACACATACCCGTGACCACTCGTTCACGCGGAAACAACTGTTCACTCCAGCGTGCTAACATAACAAACGTTTGTAAATAAACCACATATTTATAGCTATAGGTGGCACTGTGCTTGATGTTAAGCGCTTTCCATACGCCAACAATCGCATTCGTTCGGTCGTATAGCGACTACTTTGGTGGTGGCTCCACCCGGCATCAAACATTTAACGCCGCGTAAACAAAGGGGAATGTAAATAGAGACGTTACGAAATAGCAGGCGCCAATTGGTTAGGATCCCTAATTAAAAACCATATCCTGTTACGTCCATAATAACTGGCCAATAGCAGAAGTATCTGTGAGCCGTTTGCCCTCTACTATTTTTCGACATAGCGACAATATTGTAGTGCAGTGGCTTAAGTTTTCTCTTCTGTGAATATAGCCCCCCCCCCCCATTATTCCTCTCCTTGAGGCCCAGCTAGCTATGCAGTGGTAATTTACGACCGTCTTTCCAATATCACAGAGAGCACTTGAGGAACGACTCTGACCGCGTGGGAAGCACACAAGAGCGCGAAAATGGAACGAGACATGAAACGTATATGGAAATAACAGTTACAGGGCTTCGGAGTTCAGCGCATATGTTTAAATTGCAGACCAGGCGGAGTGGAATGAAGTAGATGTCCGGCTGCTCTGACTGAAGTAGGGGTCGCAGGTTCGATCTCAGCAGGACACATATAACACAGCAGGACACTGTCTAAGCTATGTAGGTTCTAAATCTTATTTTTAGGCTCTAAAGATAATTAAAACGTTTGCAAGAACTCAAATGTCATGTTCCCACCATGAGTGATTGATCACGTTGATCATTTTTTAGCAGGCCTAATTTCTGCTATTTAAAAAGTGTCTTTTCCGCTTATTTTAAAACTAAAAAAATTCGCTTATTAAAAAAAACAAATAATTAAATAAAAAACAGGGGCGAATCCCGTAATCACACGTTATATACAAAATTATATAGGTATACTAAATTAAATAAAATGCATTTAATTTTAACTTATCTGGTAACCAATGTTGTGACAATGTGATTTCACATAATCTGGACTCCTCTTAATGCCCATTTCATTGGGATAAGGAGAGCACAAGCCACGAGACGGCAGCTTGCTACATGGTAATTAGCGCAAGGCTTTAAGCCGAACAGGAGCAACACTAGCCACCAGCCTAGTAAGATTAATCCAAGAACAGACTTATCTCGCTTCCGCTGAAAGAAAAATAATTTAAATGTATTTTCACTCTAGCAACTTTAAAATGGGTCCTTGTCGACGTAGGCAAGAAACGATATGTACACACGTACACGCCCAAATATGTTTATATATTGAGCTCAATATTTGTAAGGCACCCATTTACCAACCTTAAAAATAATTTTATGTCCTTGAAGTATCCTTGACATGACTGATTTACTTACTGCTGGTTCCAATGCAAACATATATTGCAAGCTTATAATTTAATTTTACAACTTAGTTGTATTTTCCATTCACGCCTTAAGAGACGCTAGCGTTCGTCCCACGCTGAGAGATCGTGCGGGAATCGGCCACCACGCTGAAACCTAATTGCTTTTGTTTTACGCAAATTTATTTGGAAATTTCTTTTTGTTTTTTTTTGTTTTTTAAATTTATTTGTAGCATAGTAAGTACTCATAAGGTTGCGCTCAAACCTACCCAAATTACCCTGCTACTTTCCTAAACAATACCAGTGCGTTTTTAAATCCCTAGAGGAAGGCAATTTAAAGTTGGCGTTCTACACGGATCATTATTTGTGGTATAATGTAAAGACAACCTATGAGAACGCAAACATCCTTAGGAAATTTAGCTTTGCCATATATACCACGCACAACTACCATCTCCCGCCATAGTCTCGCCATAGCCGAGAATTTAAAAACGCTTTAACGCTAGTCAAAGGAGGATGCGAGCAGGTTAAGAAGGAGCAGATACAGGAAAAGGCGAAACTCGAATGGTAAATGGTCGACTGCAGGGTCCACCCAAGACGGGTCTAAGACGAAGATGACAAACATGAAAAGGAAAAGGGAAGAGCCGATGGGGAGGCCTTAACAAAAAGGGGCAGGGATAGAGGGATAGGCAAAATAACGCTATAATAGGCAATCGATACTAACGGGAATCGCGGCAGCAGTAAAACCGTTCATGCCTTTAGAAAGCCGCTTTTATGGCCAGAAAGAAGGGCACATGAAGAAGCAGACGACGATCAGTACTGGTTAAAAAGTGGGCCGCTTGAACTGATTGACCAGCTTCAAAAAAGCGAAACTCCAATCACCTAACTATAAACCCTCCCACCAATCCATCGCGCAGACAGATGCAAGGAAACCGCGTGTAACCCAGCGGCTTACAGAGGAAAATGGTCATCAAAAGCCGTTAAACAAAATCAAATGCTAATAGTCTAATGGAAGCGCACGCGTTTTCGTGTATCTTTTTATTGTATGTAGTTTCGCCTGCTGGCTCTGCTGTTTTTTACCACACTTTTTGTTCTTAAACCTTGAAGATCTCTTCTACAAAGAAGTGAGAAGCAGACAGTACGACTGAAGGACACAATCGTCGGCTGGGCTTCGGAGGAGAGACGGCAACGTGGCTAGAGGAGAACTTTTGCTGGTCAGCCATTCGTAATGACTGAATGGGTAGATATTAGCGCGAATGCAGTGTGGGGGCTGGCTAGGCAACGATCCCTATATCTGGAATGGCCGGTTTCGTTGCCCCTCAGACCTCGTACCACCGCGTAGCAGGCGCTTCCCGCAGCGGCAGAGAGATAGGCCCTCTGCGGGAGACATGAAATATGTTCTAACGGAACACTATTGGTAGGGGACAAGGCAGAAATGCGAAGCATCAAGAACAGACGAAATCCATCTTGATTTTCCCTTCTCGTTGTTGCTACTAACATTCTCCTTCTCTTCTGTAGTGGTAGTGCAGTGGTCTACCATACCCTACTTCGGGACTACTCGGGCAGAGGATTTTGTTATCTATTTTGCTTAGTACCACGGTAAATACATGATGCCCATTTATCAGTTATTTATTGTCAACTGGCGTGCATCAGATACAATGTATATGTGTATATTTGTTTATATAAACCAAAGATTAAGAACCACTGAACATGTATATATTAGAATATTTTAAGAAGTGAATGAATGCACATAATACGCGAGTATGGTAAGTTTACATAAAAGTATACCCTTCCTTTTGCCTTATCCATAGTACATGTAACTTGCGGCCCTAACCACCACGTGAAACCAGCTGCAAAATATGATTTTTGCCACCATCTGTGATAAATGTCCGGAAACAAGGACCAATTTTATGCGGACCATTAGCTTGTCGTCTTGGAACAAGCTTTGCGTGTAGGTTACTGAAATTAGGCCTCAAGAAATATGTTAGAGATAGCTTGGAAAACAATTTATGAGCAATCGCGCTAACGTTTTTCTTACGCCGACTGATGTGTGAGAGCATAGACAAAAAATAAGCTGATATTCAAGGTTTTTTTGGTGTAATAGAAGAATTTCATACGAGGAAACCGTTTTTGTAAATAAGTGGTGAGTAAGATAGCTACCGAAGAGCGTGAGATAAATTGTTGACACCAGGGAGGTGGGTGGCCACTGAAACCTTGAAAAAGCCAGTAGTAGAAAAACACATGTCCAAGCTCTTCCACGCTTTCATGCCCATACCTGCTGGCTGCAATGTCGAAACATTTGACAAGCAGTTACTTGCAGACAGCAAAGCGAGCTTTGCCCTGTAACACATGTCAGTTAGACGCCTGAGAAAATCTACTCACATTTTGTGCATTCGCAAAATGTGTTCCACTGGTGCTAAATCGGCTTGATTGATACCCACCTACCACACTGGCCAACAGAGGCCAAATAAGAAGCAGGTCAGAGCAAGCAACGTATTATCGACACTCATATAATTCGTCAGGTGTATTTATATATATATATATATATATATAAGGTCAACACGAATACTTGTGCTATGTAGCAATTCACTAAGTACTCTCTACTGTTTTTTTTTTGCGGAGACGTGTGGTCAAATTCATTGCACGTCGTTTGATGACATTGGTCAACTTTCATACCTCCACAGAACTTTCAGACACAGTCATTGATATAAAAACGATTAAAATCAAGTTGTTATTGGTGTTTGATTTTTCCACGATCACCATGACGGGCTTTGCTACTTGGATTACCAAAAGTCAAGTCATTTCATCGGTATTGTCGCCAGGCCGGCATTACGGTGCTCTACTAGATAAGCAATTTTAGTCAAATTAGGTTTTCTTTCCAATATTGCTACTCGACGCTGCGACGTCCTGTTCGGGATTTGTCGACCCACCTTGCACCGAATGCACCGAACGGACTTCGTCTGCAAGCGGTGGAATCTCAGGAGGATTGCAAGAGCACGGTATCATTATTCTTCCAGACAGACTTGTCTGGAAGTTTGGTAGCGGCAGAAGCCGTGGCCGCCGCAATGGCGGCGCTGGTTGGTGGGCTCGGATCGTCTGGCTTGAGTGGTGTTCTGATTCTGCCATGCCGCTGCTGCTGCTGCTGCTGTTCCTTCGTTCAAGTGTATTTTTTCATAGGTACACAACAGAAAGAGATGGTAACGGCAAACCGGAAAAGGGACTCCGAGCGGGTCGTGGAGTCTTGTGTGCGAACGCAAACGCCGACGATGCAGTGATAGCGGTGGCAGCTGCTACTTATTCGTCTGATCTAGTATTCCATCTCCAATTTCTCACTTTCTGCCTCTAATGCTGCTGCTGCTGCATGTGGTACTGGTGCAGCGGCGGGGGGTGCTGCGGCCGCCGCCGCTGGCCCAGTGAAGGTAATAGCGGTAGTTTACCTCGAGCTAGAACAGATGCAGCGGTCGGCCTATGCGTCAACGCTCTCCTGTGGTATCTCTTGCCCCATTGACTTGACCAAGGTTTTGCCAGGCAGATGTGAAAACTAGCGCTGTGCATCAGACTCGTCTGGCCAGGGAGCAGCCACAAACCTGGCAGTTTCCTGTAGGACGACAGCGACGATCGCCGAAGTGACTGAAAGACAGTGGCGGCGGCGGGCGTCAGAGAGTACATTATTGACGGGGTAAAGATGAACCGGGAACAGAGAATAATGAGACATCTTCGGCTAACCTTCGTGGCCACACAACTACTGCGCTCGCTCACTCACTCACTCACTCACTCGCTGTACCCGGGCTGTACGACCGAGCAAATGCGTGCAGCCTTGCCAGGCGCCGGCTTTTGCCGGCTGTGCGTATAAACGTAATTCAACTCTACATTTTAGTGTAACAATAGGCCTCTCTATACTCTACAGAGGACCAACATTCGTGCTGGTCGTCTTTAAAAATGCGGTACATTCACTTTCATCGATTTTAAACAGGCAAATCGTTACCTCCGGCGGCTCCTCAAGTCGTTATCTTACAACCTTACTCGATATTTTTACGGATGTAATACGGACGTAATATACATATATAGACTAATAGTGGACTAATAGGTACGAATACCACTCGTCTTGCTAAGGTGGAGTAATGACCACTAGACACAATTGGTTTAGAAATGCTCAATAGGCATGGGTAAATACAGACATTACTCAAAACAATTAAATTTAATTCCAAATGCCTGACACTGCGTTATGCACAGGAGAAAATGTTGCATTTAGTCTCAGTCAGATTAGGACAGTACTATAAAGAACACATACTTATCACAAAATTGATTACAAGATAGTGAGAATTGTAAACAATAGCAACTGTCTAGCTGCTAAGGCTTCGATTATGCAGACGCTCTGGGCGTCATATCGGAAATTATTTAGGCTATGAATTAATCAGATTTTATTGACGTGTCCAACAAGTTGGCAACGTGTTATCTTTCGTGCTTATGCAATATGCAAATGTGCAATGCATCGACACAATGAGCCTACCTTACAATATACAAAAAACAACACTAATTATAGGCTATTATCATTAATATTGTGTTTAGCCGTTGTTATTACATACACGTATGGGTGGTTATTACCGCGATAGTCCGGGTCCTCTGGATCATTACGTACCTCACTTGATGATAATTATCCGTATTCGTTACGCAACATAGTGATGCTGTGCGTAGGTATCTATAGCGCTTTTGTAGCGCATAAAGTTGCTTTGTTATTCTTGCTTACGCCATCATGGTATGTGTAAGCATCTAAGCATCTCTGCTGGCGTGAGCGCGTGTATGTATGTACGTACGTACGTATTTACTTCTGTAGGCGAGTTTACAGGTCTTTGTCTCCAGGTAAGTCACGCTTGTAGGGTCGACCTGGCGCTAAACGCAGCCTACACAGCCACCCAGCCGTGTCGCAGTGTCGTCCAATCCATTGGCAGCCACCAATCCAGAGCTAGCTGCTAATGTCCACATCTGTCTTAATATCGGCGAAGGCGGTTCGCCGGTGGCAGTTGCAGTGGCGGACGTTGGTCTTGTGGCGTCCATCTATCGGTTGTTCACGCACGGCAGGAGGTCATATGTTCAACGAGCGATACCAACGAACGGTGCCGCCTTTTTCTTCTTTCCTTTCTCCTCGTCGCCTTGCCCTCTTCCGTTTCCTCTTGCTGCGACTGCTGCTGATGCTTGCGTTGCTTCTTTTGCTCGTCGTCCTCTAGTTTTTCTTCTTCGACTGGCCGAGTGGCCGAGGAACAGGCCGACGGCTGACCACGTCAAGTCTTGTTCAAATTAAAGTCCAGATTTGGCCACTTTGTTGTCGACAACGACTAGGCCTTTCGCGCCATCAACCGGCAGCCGTCCCATCGCCGTCGCCTCTCCGCACCTCAAGCATCAGCGCCCCTGCCGCCGCCGCCCCCACCACCACCACCACCACCAGCATCACTAACAACTTCTTCCTATGGCCCTTCTCTACCTTATTCCTCCCTCCTCCTCCTCCTCCCTGTCCTCTTCCTCTGGTCGTGGTGGTGAGGTGATGCTGCTGCTGCTTCCGCTGCTTCGGCCCGTGGTTTGTTTCTCTCCATAGCTTGACATGTCAAGTCTCTCTGCTTTTGTCGGCAAGTGGGCTTGCGCGCTCGCCCACTGATCTGAGCCAGCATAGCCTAGAGCCATTGTTGGCCTGAACGTCGTGGTTTTCGTCGTCGTCGCCGTCGTCGTCGCCGCCGTCGTCGTCGTTGGTTCTACCGCTTCAGGCGTGCGTCGGACGTCTGGACCATCGGGCGTTTGCCTGGTCGACCGCTCATCCACTCGCTGTCGCCGCCGGCCAGACTAAACGAAGATCTATTACTACTGAACCGTAGCGGTAGAACTATCCACGTCGTCCTCATCGTCGTCGTCGTCGTCGCCGTCGTCGTCGTCGCCGCCTGAGGTCGACACGGCGCTTCCTGAACTTGGTCCTCGATTGGTCCGATTTGTCGCCGCTGATCTTCATCATCACCATCATCATCATCATCATCATGGCCATCTCTTCTAAACGATGCGAACGTAACGAACATCACCTCCTTTTTAGAAATAGCCTAGAACAGACAGGACAACCAACTTTTCTACCGTCAGCAAGAGACGTCGTCAAAATAGGACTTGCGGAGCTTCAATATGATTGCGCCCTTGTCTGTGTGTGCTATACATATGCGCATATATATGCCTGACATGATTCCGCTGAAGCACCTCAGTTTGCATATTTTTAGAAGCTGATTAAAAACTCTCATCGAAGTGATAGTTCTGTTTTTGTTATTACTGCTACTTTAAAAGTGTTTACAATCGATTCCATTATTTTCCCGAAAGCTACGTGGACCACCAGTCGACTCTGATGCAAGAGCTCATATGCAACTGAATATTTACACGCCAACTGTTGCGCATTTCTTTATTAACACAGTTTACAAATGAAAACTGACTTCAAAACCTAACTTATTGGAAAATATGTTCATCCCAGCGTTAGCATGCAATTTTGTTTGCCTTTAAGGGTTGTTGCAGATTTACAACATCTATGAATTGTGGGTGCAATCGAATTTTTCTTTAAAATGTTTCAAGGGTTTATATGTAAAAAAACATAAAACCTCTTAGAAGTATATAAATATATATATACATGTAAGCAGAAAAAAACATGAACTCAGTTTAATGGACAAACATTATTCCTTGTCGTAAACTTTGCAGCAACGGAATTCATAAATTGTTGTGTCATTAGTGTGAAAAAGTGTTCTAAAAAGTATTTGCTCGAAGTTGGGTACGACAGTAAGGTATATCAAGTGAAAACGTCGGCGGCATATATATTGTCACCTGGTTTTTGACCACCATCTTTTGTTTGGCACATTGAACACTGTCGGATAGAGACCCCACACTAGTCGCGACACTACCTTCCCCCATTTCTGTGCAAGAAATTATCATTTTAACGAGTTCTACAACCCACCTAAGTATCTTCTAGAGATTTAACCAGAACCTGTGTATATGTCCCAATATATATATATACATATATATATATATATATATATATATATATATATATATATATATATATATCGGGCCACAAATATTGCATTCTCCATCACGCATGGTGCTAGCCATATTTTTTACTCGAAATAATAACGCCATATTAGAGGTGACCATTTGAAAGAGACTTAAATTTGCTTTAAAACACGATCAGCTTGCGGAAGCCATACGTCCCATTCTCGGCTTTATAACGCAGTGAACTGCAAAACGCTCGGATCTCGACTAAGTCAGTTCCATTGTATTCTCAGGTGATATTTTTATATCAATCACAATATGGTGTAACTTTCTTGTCAGCCAACCAGTGACATTGTTCAGTGAATAAGCCAAAAACGAGTTCTCAGAAACAGCTCTTTGCTGTACTTAAACTTCGCTGTAGAGCCAACTTGCTGTAGCTCGTGGGCGCTGAATGTGAATCCACCGTCTGCAGAGTCTATCAGCGGTTTCATTGCACGGTAGCTTTCTATCAGGCGGTGGAATCGGGCAGGGCTCGAGCTTCAACTAATCAAAATGACCGCTTCCTTGAATGACATAGCCTATTGAATATAATTTTAATGAATACCTTGTCAAATTGCCGACTGCCTGCTTTCCAGTTCAGCCAACACCTCATTAGTGCAATATCCTTAGGCAGGGAACGTAACTTGTGGAGGTCTCTTAAGTACTCGGTTCTCATGAGGTTTAGCTGCCAAACGATTGATGAAATTCTAACATTCCACGTGGTTCAAGGGCTGTTGATGCTTACCACACTTTCATGTACAACCATGCCAGACTGCACACGGCTGCACTTATTCGGGTGTACCTCGCAAAAGCTGAAATTACTTTAATGGCATGTTTTCCCGACCTGAATCATATCGAACATGCGTGGAATGAGCTGAAAGGACCAAATAAGAGCAAACCTTCAGCTCCACCAACACTTCCGGAGGTGATGATTGCTACACAGAATGGGTGGAATAACATCCCACAGCAATTCATTATTAAGTTAATTGGAGAAATGCCAAAGCCGCATTACAGCCGTTTTCAGGACACGCAAAGGTAATGCAAGTTAAAAAAACACTTCAGTCATACATTTGTTTTAGAACGAGCTATGTACCGAAAATTCTAGCTTGTTTTTCCTTAACGCAGAAAATTTCTAGATGTTTTGCATAAACATTTTATACGATAAAAGCACAATATCTAGTCATGTTTAAAAGCGGATCTAATTCTCCTTCGAATGATGTAATCATGTTTAATCTGGCGCTACTTTTGTTAGAAAAAATATGTCTTAAGTCAAATGTGATGGTAATTCGATAGCTTGTCCCGAAGTGTATTTACAACACAACCGGGTGGTCTGACATTAAATTATCAGTTCTGGATTTTAGGGAGTTTCCATCAGTGTGGTAACGCCCAAGATTCAATTCACAGAATCAACTACACAGAAACTAGTGTTTAAATAGTTAGATTTCGTGCACATACGAGAAGTTTTTAGAGGAAGGGTCAATAAGTTTTTGTACACATTTCTAAAAAAAAACAATTTTTTATTTAATTTTCTATTGTGTTTTTGTTCCCTTTAAAATATCTTCAGTCACTACAATGCACTTGCCCTTCCTTCTTTCCCAGTCTACAAAAAAGTTTTAAATGCGTCTTTCGGAACTGAGTTGAGTTGCTCCTGCGAATGTTTTTTGATATAGTCTCGAAACGTTACCCCTTAATTTTTTTCGGGGCAAAGGGAAAAATAATACGGAGCCAGGTCCGGCGAATAGAAGGAAACGGAAATATAGAAATCCAAATTTTCATGAAATTATTTGAACGTAGTAACGATGCGTGCGTCGGTGCGATGCCAGGAAGGGGGGTGGGGGTCTAGTAGTTGTTTTCTCAGAGTTCAGGCCTCTTGCGTTAGACGTTTTCGCGCAATCTCCTCAACATTTTGCGGTAGTCTTTCTTATTAGTCGTTGCGGTAGTGTTTCTTATTGAACCAGGTGGTAAAGATTCCAGGAAGAGTGTTTCTTTCTATACGATAAAAACAGGTAAAAGAACCCTGGTGTGTCTGAATTTATTCAGTCGACTCTCTCCTTAGAAGTACTACTAGAAGTTCTCTATATCGCAACCATATACCAATGGCTCGTCTCCTGTAATCACTCTCCGAAGTAACCTACGATCCTCTGTTATCGCCTTAAGGTTCGATTCGGACATTTCCTGAGAAAACGGGTGTTTATTTGTGAAAATTCAACATTTTCGGAACAAACCTATCTGCCAGTCTTTTGACGCATAAAATATTGGTCAAGACTGTTACAATTGATCCATAAGATATCTATATTTGTAACGTTTTTCTGTTACGTCCATCGCGATATCGACGGTACTTCGTATACACTATGTTTCGGGGCACTGCTTTTTCACCCTAAGCAGTTCGTAACATTTCCTCCACTTTAAAGCTAGTGATTTGGTATTTAACACAGAACTTTGTGTAGATTCATGGCTCCTCTATTTGTGGGTCTTAAAAATCGCCGAACTAAGTTTTCCTCACTTCTTTCGACCAAACTCAAGAAATAAACGCGAAATTGGCGAGCCTGTGTGTAGCCGATGAAAACAAGCCGTACGACCTTGGTGATTTTGGTCTGGCGGCAAATTCCAAAGTCCTAGAACTTCCCCATTCGCCCGCGTCTAATATCCGTGCCAGGTTTGGTCGAGAAATGCGAGTTTTTTTGCCGGCAAAGGCAAGCTCGTTTACAGTATTAGAACCCTACACTTCGACAATAGTTTTCCGTTGCATCTCTGCGTTTCTTGTCTCTCTAAATGTTCTGTAAGAGTTTAATATATCTGTGCTTAACGGTACCTTGTTAAGTACTAAGTCTTCCGTCAGCGCTTTGTCTTCGCACAGCTCTAGACCACGTATGGTTAACGCGTTTTTTGGAAATCCCATTAGACATTTGACAAAGCACGCTTTTAGTCTGTCTAAGACATTTAAATCACTCGCTCTGAAGCGTGTGGAATTTCGGGTAGGCAGTATGGTCGAGAGTAGTTTGAGTTTAAATCAGGTAAAAGCTATTTTCAGGTCGCCGAGCAAGGAAAAGGCGGCGGTAGTTTTTGCCTGTATTCGGTCAACACACGCACTAAGAAGGGAAACAGAGCTGCTCTATTTGTGGCTACCTTGCCGCGTAGCGAGGGAATGCCCCACAGCTAACGTCAAATGTGGTTACATCAGTGGATCGTTTAATTTCATTATTAAGATAAGATATTTAGATGTTTCTCATTATATATATATATATATATATATATATATATATATATATATATATATATATACATATATATAGATATATATTAAGTGCATAATGAGAAACGTTTAGATATCTTACCGTAACAATTAAATTAACGATCAACTGATCTAACTACAGTTTGCGTTAGGTGTGTGGCATACCCTCGCTACGCGGCTTACGTGTAATTGGTAGCTGGGTCTTGACAACAACTAGTAAGTGAGCATGGCTTGGGAGCTGACCGGCTAGGCAGATTGGGTTTATGGGCATCATGTCTAAGGCGGACGTTGGCGGCAGGACGGCAGCGTCCTAGGAATTCCGTTGCTTAATTATCGAGGAGGTCCTTCTGGCTTGCTTCCTCATTAGCTCGACTTCGTCCTTCTCTTCTTCCGCGGTCTTACTTCCGGTCTGCTACGCTTTCGTCTTCTGAATGACAAGCCCAAGACGACCTCCATCATCACCATCGCCCGCCTTCATGCTGCTCCCGACTCCCCTCGGGGGAGCGCCTTCAGCGGCAGCATTGCCGTTCGCACGCCCTTGTCCGGCAAGCAACTTTGCCCCTCGGGCCCCCCGTAGATAGAGGGTTCTGCAATCTTCTGCTTGCTCTGTCCCGGTCATCCTGAAAACCACTGGCCTGTCATCCTCTCCCTATCCACAGTTCCTCCCAAACGCAAAAAAGTTTCACACCATCATTCTTGGCCGTAGAAAGGTCGACCGATTGTGTCCATCTAATTTCGTGGACTGTCTATGAAATCCAATGTGCATCTAATTTTGTGGTCTGCCCACTCTCTATCCTGTGCTTTTCGCTGTCATGAGACTGCTTTTGTGATCTGGACAGTTAATGTACGCACTATCAGAGGTGCGCACGCGCCATCAATTGACAAGAAAATTAGAATAAATTATGGCTTCGTTGCCATCACAGGTACATTTTGCATTGTAGTGTTATGTTTGTGGCGGCATCCGAGCGATATTTTCTAATCGATAAATAGAAATGTTTGCATTAGCTCGGCACGTTGAAAAAGTCGCACTGAGCAAAGCATATTCATGCATATGCGTATTCAAAAGTGCAACTTACAGCATCCTCGATCTGCTGACTTATTAGAATTGTTGAGATAGTTAATAAGAGGTAAACGACAATAGCAACATCTGACACCATCACTACAACTAGTACGGCGGGCAAAATTGCTTGTCATGCTGGTGTCGAATCAAAACGCAACCTATCTTGCTGACCATAGAAGTATTTCCCGCCTCTTTTCAATTAGCTATGCAATCTCACTGCCCAAAATCGTTCGTTTCATATAGCCTGGGTTAGCGTGGCACGACTCAAGCTCAATTGGCAGCTTTGGAAACGCCCATCCTCACAACGAGTAATTCATACCGTTGATAGTTGTCATAGTAAACTTGACGCTCCTGCTACCGCCAATGTCTCAGCTACGAGCGTTGGTGCTTGCGAAGGGGGCCTGTGAAGAAAATGTTTCACTAATTAAAAATAATGATTATGCGTTTGAGTTGTCAGCAAGGCCGTGTTCTGTCTATCCTGCCTGCCTTTTATACCCCTCGTCCTCCACCCCCACATTCACCCAGCCGCCCTTGCCTGCGCCCTCTTCCTTACTACTGACTGCCCCTCACTGTGGCGTCTGTCGCCCGGCGACTGCTGCTGCTGCTGCTGTGACGGCGCAACCGTGGCTGTAGTTCCGTCTCATTCCAGCCACGTGGTCGTGTGCAGAGCCAGCAGGGGGTGGCAAAAGGGGCATGGGGCCCACAGAACTCGTGCTTAAAAAAAGGACGACGGCGACTGCCTCAGGGCTAGCCGACCGTACCCCTGGAGCCCCCCCCCCCCCCCCCCCGCGCCCCCGCCTGGCTGGCTAGTCGGCGGAGGAAGAGGAGGTTGTTTCGCTAAATTACGTACGTTTTATGGCAGGCCAGGAACAGCCAGACGTTGTGCGTTGCTTTGCTTCTTGGTTGGCTGGTTCGTTCGCGTTCGTTCGTTTATTCGTTGGCTCGCGTTGGCTCGACTCAGCCAGACGACTACCGGGTTCTAAGTGTCGGCGGAATTCGACATCGGATTTTCCAAGTGTCGAGCGTTTGCCGGCACAGATTTCCGAGCTATTGGGAGTTGGACTCGTAAATTTCAAACAAAGTCAAGGCGTGTACGTGCACAAGAGACGGAGAGAAACGAGTTACTCGCTGGTAGAACATCCCATGCTCAAACATCTTGGAGGTATCTTCTCATCTCTCTTCGACAGCTCATCCACTATTTCGTCCGTGAGGGCGGTTTAGAATAGGAGTCTCGAAACGGCTACGCTGAGTTGACATGAAGAACCCTTCTGCAGTGGTGCTATATGGAGGACGCTCGTTCTTCCCTCTTATGCTATTTTGTTCATCGGTGTCTCTATCTCGGTATCATCTTTACGGTTGGTCCTTCTATCGGCTGACCTCAATTTAATTTCCTTCTCTCTATCAGTACCTTAACGCTGCCCCGATACTCTGACAACTCCGTCGATAGGATAGCTGCAGGTCATCTGATAGCATTGGCAGCGCGTACATCTGTCCACTAACATGATGGGACGTCGCTTTGTGAGCAACAGTAGGCGTGGATATGATATCCTGACCCCACCACTACGCTGTACTCTGTGTGTAGCCCGACCATAAGGGAGTCAAGGGTAATGCAATCCGTGGGTTACGGAATAGCCATACTACGAGCTAAAGGAAGAGGGACAAAAGTCCGAGGAAGAGTGAGAGGAAGAAGGACGGAACTGGACGACCCATAGGGAATCGATAGAGAACAGAATAAAGCCCAGGTAGATCTCCCCAAAGGGGCACGGTCACTCAAAACAGTTAGCGAGACCAACGGTAGGAGAGCAAGCGCTCGCGACAGAGAGAAGGTTTTGACAATAGGACAACGCGCGCAGCATGTACAAACCCCAAACACATGTAGATAGGGATATCATTCTTTGTGCGTGCCAGAATATTTCTGCTTGCCAAATAGATCAGATGGCTTTGCTGTTGTTGCTGCTGCTACCATTAAGACTTGCCGTTGTCATTCTCGTATGTTGCTGTTGCTATTGTTGTGTTTAGTATTTCTGTTACGTTTATTATTACGATTGACATTGTTATCACTATTTTATTTCTGGACCATCATTCGCTTTCTACGGGTTGGAATCGCCATGAGGCATATCTTCAATGCATCGAGGACCGGATATGTTGGTATCCTCTTTTCTCAATGAGTATAACTTAAAGAAAATTCGATCAACAACGGGTATCGAAACGGCGACACCCTGGAAGATGACAACCATGAATAGCGCAATTAGCCATTTTTCCTGCCATTTCTCTGGAATTCGGACTATGTCTACTGACCGTGCTATAAACGGCAAGCAGAAAAAGCCTAGCGGGAATTATCTGTATTAGTATTTACCAGCATTTGCCAGGACATGAGGGTTTATCTAAGCATGGAATATTTTACTACGCTTTCAATTTCTTTTCCGTTGAAGAGTTGCGGGTGTACCTAGGACATTTTTTAAACATGCTCTTGCACAGTGACAGATCGTATTGTCCATTTAACATGTCTCTAAGATTCAAAATTAATCATACCTCTAATATTCCATTCACGAAACAGCGTTCATCTTGCCTTGGTTAAATGTGACGGTGAAAACTACCGAAGTATTTGTATATACACACATTTACATATGTACTAAGGTGTGTAAAAATGTGTTTGCCTTTCGGTTTACTAAACTGGTTAAACATGTATGTGCATTACCCGTTTGTGTGTTGCGCAGCACTTGGATTCGTCTCTCTATATATAAAGGTGCGTAGGTTTCGTATAGAATATAGCACCATGTTATAGTCGGAAGGCCGATGAGATTGTTGATTAGGGCGCTTTTCATGCCTTCACCAGGCTGATATTTCGTTTTTGTCCGAAGCCTCGTCGCGGATTCACGGTGTGTTATGGACATGCCGCTAAAATAATATGGGAGTGGACAGTAGTAATAAGTAGGCGAGGCGGACGTCAGGCACAGTGTGCACAGTACTCGACCCTTCGTCTGTCGGCCTTCACATGTCTTGAGCTATGGTCCTGAATGGCCAATGAATGCGAAAAGCGGAATGCCCAGTGTCTGGTCCGAGACGCTGGGTCAATTTGGCCATAGGCCGATTGGCCCCGCTAGACTATTTGGTGTCTTCTTCATTCAGTAAACTCGTTTTGCGATAGGTCGACTGCGAAAAAGCGAATTCGGTCGCTAGCCGCCTGGCATGTGGCATTCAATGCCGAGTTCTCCATTGGCCACACCTACTGAATGGTTGGCGTTCTCCTCTGTCGACCAGTGGTCCTTCATGCTCGCTGACTTTGTCATATCAAGTATCTTGTCGGCGACGCTGGTTGGCACCGGCAGCATTGGATGCAAAAAGATAGAGCGGGAAAGAGGGAGAATGGAAGGATGACATGAATTGCGCTGTGGTAACAAGTTTTCGAACAAATTCTTTTCTCGGTTGATTGCAAATGCTGTGCGATTGAGATTCGGCGATGATCATGAGCCGTGATGCGCCACGCATGGCATGTACTCTATATGCGCACGAACCTTTCTGCTGTTCCTCTCGTATTCCTTTTTGGGCTTTAGGTACGCGTTAGGCTGATCTTGCATTTGCCCCTGCTGTTGCTGCTTTCGAAGCTACTTCTTCAAGCTGGAACTGGTGGTGGATCACAATTATTCCTCGACAGAGGTGAGAGTTGCTGTATCTCTGTTGTGAACCATCCGGATGATCATTACTATTTTCTTCTCTCGGACTGCACTCTTCGTTCAGCAGATCCAGCCATTGCACGGCTGACGAAGAAATATGCTCACGACTCGCGAAAAATCGTTAAAGCGCTCAGGTGTTTTATTCGTCTAGTGTTTGGTGCATGCCGTTATTCGCTATTTATATCAGAAACCTGGCATCTTAGGAAGCCAGGCGCCACGAGTGGTAATTGTGGCGCTGCGCCTACATAGTTTGCGCATGCACAACGCACGTCATAGGCAACAATATTAGCATCAAGAATAAATTCAGCGGGAATTTTACAGGACTTTTTCCGTCAACTAAGTCTGAAAGTGTTATTTGGTCTCTGCGTGGTCTGAGGTCCAACGTGCTGCCGTCTATACTTTTCGCATTAAACCCTCAGTTCATTATTCTGAGGTTCATTAAGGAAAATCACCAAATTCAGCAATAATCAGAGCTGTTTCGACAGTTTGACTAGGCCTATTGCCTTAAATCGCTTAAAGCTGGTGTCACCCTTGGTTAATCCCTCAAGGAAGTTGCGAAAGGAAGAAAACGAAGCACTCCTTTTGAGTGATGTTTGTCGTCGTCATACTCTTCGGTCTTACTATGTTTTACATGCATTCGCACTCGTGTACATATATTTATATAAAAATATTGTATATATTGCTTCCCCACTTTTCCCACCTGTATCGCTCTCAACTTCCGCAAAAATAATATGACGCGCAACGATTATTTTATAACCACGCGCTCATTATAAGGGGGGCTCACTCGTGTCGGGACAAAATGTAGCTCGGTAGCATGAAGACTTTATTCTTCTGCTAACGCTTGCATCTCTATCTAAAAGCTGACGTGCTTAAACATACGGCAATAGGGACTGGTGTTGGCTATAGTAGCGGTCGTAACGTTATGTAGATGTTTCATGTTAACGTGTTTATCTCTCGTCGGCTGACGCATGGCGCTGTATATATCAGAATGTGACACGATGGCCGGTTAGCTGGCCCGTAGATAGGCTTCTACTGCAGACGGAACCCTGTTGGTGGGACTTGGTCGCATCTGGCTACCTTTGCCCGTGTACACGCATGCATGATGTGTTTCTCTTCTGCCACCCCCGACCCCCACCCGCACCCCACAAACATCAGGCCCTCGGACCGCCCAACTCTTTGATTTGTGAATGCACCGCCCTGACGTGACATGCAGACGTTACGACGACAACTCGCCCAGCCATTACGTGTCGTTTCTAGTTGGCTGTCCGGCTGAGAGCTAAGGCAGTGTGATCTGTGCCTACTTTCATTCCTCGTTCGCATGTTGCTGGTATTGCTCCGCCTTTGCAAACGGAATATATATATATATATATATATATGCGTTTAGCCGTCTACTCAAAAGTAATAATATGTAGAGCAATTTGTTTAGTCAAACATGGTTTGCTCGGTAGCGTCTGTGGACACACGAGATGATAGATGCCACCGCATCGCAGCGGCAGCAGCAGCAGAAGGGACACAGTGCAGGTCTAGCAAGGAAGCCCCGTAGACCTGACAGGCAGATGCGTTGGAGCGCCGTCTACGTAGTGACCAGTAAACTTTACGTTACTCTTGTTTTTTGTGTATGTCAGTTAACATAACTAAACAAAGTATCATTAAATCTAAAGGCCGGTGATTCGTCGTAAAGCTTTGTTATGTTGCGGGCATTACTGCTGCGGCAATAGACGCAATTGACTAATGACCAATCAGATGCTTTATGTGGATGACTATATAAAAGCAGCTATAGTTGATAGGGATGACAACCTGGCCTGATTGTTTAAACAGTGCAGATGTCTATGCTTGTCTACCGCCACAGAGTCATCGTGATGATGATACGCCCTAGGTGTGACCTCCTTTGCGATAGTCTGCAAGATCTACAGGCTTTGTGCTAAATAAAAGCGCAGTGCAAGATGAAGAGCTCAATTAGCTGCCACATAATCGTTTACAATTCGCATTAACCATTGCAAACTACATCAAAATGTTTGATTTGCTTTCAAAATCGGCAGCTACGGATTACGGACGGGTTTGCTCGACGAGCCTTAGACGAGCCATCTAAAATATACGGGGCACTATTACTAATGATGACGGTAATTAATGACGGGAGCGTCTAGAACCCGTAATCCGGCAGAATCGCTAACTTCTTGCATACTGAAGAATACTTACGCTTTAACGTGGTTTGTGATCAATGCGACGATATTTACCATTCGGGCAGAAGGTAGACGACACACCCCCCCCCCCCCACCCTCAATATACATGTATGTATATAAGTATAAATAAATATGTGTTTACATTTAAGCAGATTACTCGATCTCAGATGACCTATACGTCACTCTGCCTTATTCCGTTTTCTTGGTCGACTTTGACGACAGCGGGCTTTATTATGTTTAATGAAGTTCGCTGAGAACTCGCCTGGGACCTCATTACCACCGGTCAGGAGCGCCATCATGGCTCTCGAGGGTGCGCTCCTTCTCGTGGTTCGAGTGGTCGACTACGACGTATGACTGCCACTCGCTACTTCGCGATGGCTGCGGCCTGCTGGGCGGACAGGCATGTATGGAAAGAAGAAAGGGGCGAACTGAGCAGGAAAATTGATAACTTCATCTCTAAATAATGAACATATTTGGAGGTGTTGCCACGGGTCAGTGCCACGGGGACTACAGGTTTCCCCGGATGCTCTATTCCATCGTCGCTAGGTAAGCTTCAGCCGCGACAGCTCGTTTCACCGGCCGGACCCGAATGCGAAAAAGGTCACCGCGAGAAAGGGCTTCTACACGTTGGGCTTTCTGTCAATGAATGCGTAAACGCGTATGCACGTACGTATGTATGCCTACGTATGTATAGATATGTGAGCACAAACGTGTATGTGGGTGCGCGCTTCTGTCCCTTTGTGAATTTTCGTCCCGAAGTGATCGTGATGACCTAGCTAAAGCCACGGAACGGTCGCTTTGTTTTCTCTCCTAGTCTCGTCCTCTCCTGCCCTCTCTCTCTCCATCTATATCTCTACCTTTACGGCTCCTTTTTTCATTCTCTGTCTAGTCAGCTGAGATGAACGACGAGGGCTTTTTCACACAATTTAGGAGAAAATGCGCTGCGAATGGTCTTCTTCTCTGTCAGGAGGTGATGAGCCAGCAGAAACAAGTCCAGCCAAAACGTCAACTTTCGCCGTGCCACCAAACGTACTGTGCGCACGAAATGGCTGCGGAATGGCGACGATGCTATATTTTCGTTTCGCTCTCTTCTACCCCGCTTTCTCTCTCTCTCTCTCTCTGTTGGTGGGGTCGCCATCTCTCGTCGGCGGCGGCGTGATACTTCACTCCTCTTCATCCTCCAACGAAATAAACGACAGGCGCGACTCCTCGTTGCCTTTTGACGTCGGCCTCGCCTAGCCGAACAAAGCAACGACGAAAGAATAAAGCTCAACAACGGGCTGCGATGCACCATCGTTCCGTGCGATACAGCTGGCTAACAACAAACCTCTTTGTTTCTTGTTGTTGTTTATTTGCTGTCGGTAGTTGTCGTTGTTGTTGTCGCTGTTGTCGTTGTTGTTGTCGTCGTTGTCGTCGTTGTTGTTGTTGTCGTTGTCGTCGTTGCTGTTGTTGTTATTGTTGTTGTTGTCGTTGCTGTTGTTGTTATTGTTGTTGTTGTTGCTGCTGCTGTTTTTGTCTCTTATCCCTTCACTTTAAGGAAAAATTAAGGATGACTAAGCCTAGCACACAACTACAGAATGAGCACCTCCTTAACCATACAGTTTGTACAGATAAAACACTCGTTCTGTTTGCAGTTGCTTACGGCCTACCTGCACGCGGCCTGGAAATCTGCTATCTTGTATGTATCGTCTAGCGGCGCTAATTAGCATTCCTCGTACGTTTTGAAAACGTCAAAACAGTCAAATGATATGAATTGAACAACGTCCACATCGAGCGAAATAGACAACGTGTCAATTTAGCGGTACTGCTACGCCTCAGTGGCGTTCAAGTTTGTTTCGGCGTTTGTCGAGTCTGAACACTCCCGGGGTCTGCGTATATTCGACGCTCTTCCGACAAACCTCTTGAGGAAACGACAACGTAAAGGACTACAAGCACAATATCACGAGTCGTTGTGGAATGACACCATTTTGTGGCTCCACCCCGGGAAAACAGCTCGCTTGAATCACTTGTAGCCACTCTACGAATCTTGCTATCTAGGTGACTATTGACTCCCATCAAGAGACAGAGAGGCCGATGTGTGATGACCAAATGGGCTCAAAGACAGGATCGGCATTACATCGAAACATTACCAACTCGTCGGCCTTCACTTATCGGTAGCGATCGCATGACTGAGCAAATGGCTGTGCCGAGGGAGCACGTAGTCGTCTCAGCAATCGACTGATATCGCGCAGTTAACTAATCGAATTTCTAATTGTCTGCGTTACTAATTAGCTTTTGGCGAAAAACGCGGCCTTAACATTGTCTGAGCTTATAGTTTGGCTGGTTGGTGCCAATAATGGGTATACATGTAGTGTGTACCAATGTGACACCATTCACCTAGCCAGTCAAAATGTATTATACGGAAAATAATGTATTATGTATTATCTAGCCAGTCAAAAAATAATGTATTATACGAAAAAAAAACTATATAACCAGTCAAAATAGATCGAATAATGAAGGTTACTTAGAGCGTTGTCCTGTTTGCTCACAGCAAGCACACAGTGTAATCTTTCTTTTTAAGCAACCCTTTGCCAACAAATTGTTAACTCTTTGATCCTCCTATGCCTTTATTTCTGAGTTCGAAACAATGCTGCGCGACATTGCACACCGCTTCCAATGACACAAGTTTCCTCTCAGCTAAATATTTAAAGCCACCAAATACTTGATCGTCATTGTAGAAGGAACAAGGTTCTTTATGTAGGATAGCTTACTGAGTTCCCGACCTTAGTTATAATGTTTTTCAGGCTTGGATGACACTCCCGAGCCTATGTACGCGCGGGACTAAAGGAAACCTCGTTCCTATTGGCAGGTCGCGAAGACGCCATTATGGATGTCACTCATCTCAACTAAGCTGATGCGTGTGCTTATTGCTATCTATCTCTCAACACTGCTTTGCGGGCTATGGTGATCGCTGAATAATCTTGGATATTTGGAAGGCAGCCAGCAGACCACACACCTTTCGGCTGGGCGTCGTCACCACAGCTAAAGGGCGGCGGCTGCCGCCGCCTCTTCTGTCGGCTGCGGTGCTACGCTCTCCCTGTATTGATATAGGACATTGAATAGCATGCATCACAGCACCAGGTAAAAACGGATGTGGTCCTTGTGTCCTTCTAAGTGCCAATAGAAAAGTTACCGCGTCGTTCGCGGAACGCTGTGGGCGTTTGGTCAGCGGCCTCATCCTGTTCTTCATCTAGCTTGTTGGATCAAGAAGTTCGACATGGGGGGGGGGGGGGGGCTGCAGTACCACCCACCCTTGCCTCGATCTCTAATATTCCAACAGCAGCAGCAGCAGCAGCGGCAATGTTTGCTGTGAAGTGGCTATCATGCTGTAAGGGAATACAGCGGTCGGTCCCCTACCACTACGACCGTTGGCGCATTTTGGAGAACGATGATGATGATGATGCTGAAGGCGACGCTGTATCATTCAAGTACATACACACGTTCACGTTTTTTTTCATTTCATGGCTGCTTTTTAGTCCACACCGGCATTTACCTTGTTGAAATTGAAAACTATGAAAACCAATTTAAGGGTGGCCGGTCTGGGTCTCGAACCCAGGCCTCCCGAATGCAAGGCAAAGGCTTTGCCACTAAGATATCTTGCTGGTATTTTTGGGTATATAAATATATATATATATATATATATATATATATATATATATATATATATATATATATATATATATATATATAATATATATATATATATATATATATATATATATATATATATATATATATATATATAAATATATATATATATATATATAATATATATATATATATATATATATATATATATGTATGTACAAACACTACTTTAACAACTCCCTTGCCGCAACGTACCGTACTTTTTCTCTCTCCTCTTTTTCTCTGCGGCTTGCGCACCCTGCATCTGTCCTCCGTTGAGAGCTAGCAACGGCGGCGGCGGCAGTGACAGCAGCAGCAGCAGTTGAGGTACATTACCTGAAACACCTCTCAAGAGTCCGTAATTCTTCGTTAGTAGAACGGTTCTCGGTCCGTGGTCCTGTTGCCGTTGTAGCCCGTATTCTAAATGCTCCCCTGCGAACTCAAGCACGCTTCTCGTCGCGTATACGACCGGTGGTTGCAGGGTCACCGACTGACTGAGACACGGCCGGACGAGTTGTCGGTCGTTGCCGTTCGACGTCTACTTACGAGTCTGGCCTGCCTGGATCTTGTCATGTAGCCGCATTCAAAATAGCGGCTAATATATATATATATATATATATATATATATATATATATATATTCATATGCTTGGGGCCAAATGGCCACGCGTAATATCTAAGAATATATAATTGCCAAGTCCTAAAGAAACTGCAATAACTTCGAATGCAATCTAAAAATGGAGTGAGTTAATCGATTTTCTTCGTTTAAAACGAACTCTCCAGTGTTCGCCACAAGCCCGCATCGGAACCAGACTATCGATTCCCATGGCAAATAAATCTGGTTTCTGCGTCCCGAGAAATCTGTTTTACTGCTTGTGGTGAAGTAAATGATTTTCCCTGTAGACAGTCGTGCCGACATCTGAATAGGTGGCAATACAACGG
The DNA here is from genome assembly GCA_003439945.1 of Dermanyssus gallinae. Taxonomy (NCBI): domain Eukaryota; kingdom Metazoa; phylum Arthropoda; class Arachnida; order Mesostigmata; family Dermanyssidae; genus Dermanyssus; species Dermanyssus gallinae. The sequence continues at coordinate 2,169,309 of QVRM01002067.1, forward strand.
TGCATGTCCGCGTCCGAGTACGGTGGATGCAGCAAAATTGAAGCTTGCTATCTTACGGAGACTGGGTAAACTCACGCACGGTCTCACGTTGTCTTGGTGGAAGATATCGCTTTTTATATTTACGAGACTGTTTCTCTTTCTTTGCAGGCGGGCAAAAACTCCGTGGATCTGATCACAGTAGACACCCGAAAGTCGTGATGAACGACGCCATGCCTCTCCCACCAAACACAGAGCAAACCCTTGCGCAAATGGGGGAGAGTCTTTGGTGTCCTCTGGGAAGGTTGGCTTAGGGCGCGTCAAGATCTCCCACGTTCCACATTGTCGTAAAAGACCTACTTTTCGACAAAGGTAACAATTCGAAAACGGACATCTACGCACGTGTGTAACATATAAAAGGAAGATACATACTCCTGCCAACGAAACAATTGTATTTATTTATTTATTTATTTAAAGAAGAAATACCGCCCGTCCGAATAGACAGACCAGCGGAGGCCCCTCCCTTATAATGAACACGGACAAATCCCTTGCAAGAGAGGTCTGCGTCATGTGGTTGTTCTTTCATCTTATTATGCTGATTAAACCAAGAGCGTTAACCAGTGGTTCCGGTATCAGTGGCATATTGTAATGCTGTTAATCGGGAGAGGAGGAGTCTGAACATAATTATTTGGAGATAGGGTATGCCTAGATCCTCGTGTACAGTGTGCGCGTGGACATGGACAACTTTTCTGATAGTTTTATCTAGGCTAATTAAGAAACTTTGAGGTAGTCTGGAACCGAAGGTCAAATTAAACAGGAGACGGGGAATAAGAAAGTCTTTCAAAAAATAAGAAAATAGTTTCCTTAGGGGTAAGGAAGTGTTTCAGAAATTGAAAAAGAAAGTTGCCGGAACGGAATATGGCGAACCAGTAACACAAAGTATTTGCAGTGTTGTCTCCGCCGAATACGCTGAAAATATTTCAGACAGTTACTGCAGCAGTAGAGCCTTTTTTAACACACATTTGATTGCCGCTCATAACTGGAATGTTCCGCTGTCCACTTCTAATGAGATCACGTTACGAAGCTCTCGAAAATGTTACGGTCCTTTATGCCCATATAGGTATCTGGTTTGCAAAGCAGATTCTTTAGAGGCGCGACAACCAGTTATTTTCTAAACCACTTTATATATGTATACATATACACAAAGAAAGAGAGAGAAATAATACGTTTCTTCATTATTCAATTTAGTGTAACAGGGACATGTGATTAACGAACTACACAAGGGCTTGTGAGGAGCGCCTGTGTATTTAATGTCACGGCCGAATTTTTGGAGTCCACTCCGGCATTCATGTTGTCCAAATTACAAACCCTAAAAATAAATAAGGAGTTCTAGTCTCGAACCCAGGCCTCCCGAATGCAAGGCAATGCATTCGGGCGGCCTGGGTTTTGCCACTAAGCTATCTTGCTCTGTTATATATATATATATATATACTCGTATATATATATATAAAGGAAGGCAGCGCTCAGTTAGTTAGGGTCGCCTACCTGAAATTCTCTAACCATCACAGCAAACTGGCGGTGGCAATCGCAATATGAATGCACATAAAAAACACTACTGTAGTTACTAATTGCTTACATTTCGTAATATTAAAATATAATATATTAAACCACATTCACTATTACTGTTATCGGAATTTATTGTTTACACGATTAAACGGACAAGCTGGTGATTCTGGCTACGTAGCTGAGAAAGATAAATACTTTTGCTGGCCGCTGCGTTTATAGGCACGTCGAGCTATTGCTACAATTCGTTTTGTTGCTATTAGCCGAACAAGCGAGGTCACTTGCCGACGAAAAAAAAGCTCAAATGAGATCTCAGGATTTCGCTGTGCACTCAGGATTTAGCAGTGATTAGTGTGTCACTCCTTGTTCCTTCCTGCTTTTGATGCTCTTACGGCTGTTATTACTGCTAGCCAACAGAGACATAGACTGAAGTTACTGGCTCTGGCGACACCACCTAGAGTTTCTTTTTGAGACGGTGCCAAAGACGGCAGCCGCAGGTGCAGTCGCAGCGCCACCAGTACACTACAGGACTACTACCGCTGTTGGTGCTGTTCACCAGGATCATAATGTCCGCAAACCTTTGGCATATCTGAGACTTTGAGGAGGAGAAGGAGGCGGAAAAAGAGGACCCAGATCACGCACACGAATAGACAACTCGATTATGCTTAATTATAGCCTGTTATTATTCTTATTATGACGATGTTGATTAGCTGCGGGAGGTGGACTCTTCGTGACTAGCTTACCTGTATTGCCGCAGTTGGCGTTGCTGCCAGGAGAGACGAGACGCACCACGCAAGCGTCCCCAGTTGTTGAATTTTTAACAACACCATTTTGCGCCCCTTTTACTCTGTCTATTGTAGATTCTATGTCTGCACACATACTAGCCCGGAGTGAAGTTGGTATACCTTTCTCCCTCTCTCTCTCTCTATCTCTATCTCTCTCCCATCATTTGTGCAAAGAGCGTGCGGTAGGTAACATTTGCCATAACGACTATATATTTTTCTCAACCGCGACTGGGCCATAGGCCGGCCGACTCAGTAAATCTCACCGTCGACGCGCTTAACGTCTTAGTTTTAGCGGTTCGGGGCACACTAGTGCTAGATAGCCCTTAGGGTAATTTTGTCGGCATCGTCGCATACCACCACCAGCAGATGCGCTTCCATTAGCAACCCGGTTGATGCAGTAGCCGTGGCAGCGTTCTCTCGTAAGATTATACCTCATTTCGGGTTGGCCAACATTCTGTGGTGTCGAAATTACCGAAGGAAATTTGCCTTTTCTCTATCTTTTTGTTGTCAAAAGATGGCGTGGATAAACTTAATTTACAAAATCGACGGCCGGGAAATATTACACCAGTTGCGTATGGTATATCTAAGCAAATTTGTAATTAGAGTAACTAGATAATCGGCAAGGTTAAAAAAATGTGGGAGTTCACTAAATATGTAATTACAAGGGACATCTGGAAGGCAATATATGTGCCAGGGCTGACTTATTGCAAAGCTGTTTTAGTACATAGCTCGGTCTTATGAAAGAAGGGATCAACATGAAGAAATTAGGCTTTTAAAGAAGTGCCCTTTCAATTGGATTAACGGATTTTTTGAAGGAGAAGCGGATGTCAAAATTTATTGAAAGAGACGCACAAAACAAGCTAAGGTCTAGTGGTCAAATTAGGACATTAAATGACGGACGATGGCTTAAGAAGATACAAGGGGCAAAAAGGCTATGTGAGTAAGAACTAAACGGTACACGAAGATGGAATCTGCGGCAAGACAAATAGGCCGTAGCAGTCAACAATAGGCAGACACTAATGTATCCAGTAGGAAAATTAGCAGTACGATAAACACAGCATACACACAGAAGTAGCGGATAGTACATTCGACTTGTTTAGAGGAAGTATACGGGAATATACAATCGGAATGCAATGAGGTAGAGTGGTTATATGATGATATAAGGAATAGAAACCTGTTAGCGTATACGAAAGCAGGTGTGCACAATCGTGAAGCGGGCAGGATATAAGAAGTTAATAACAAAGATTTTCTGGGAATGCGGGACGAGAGACGAATTGGTAGATCCTTTAGTTAGGGAGTGTGAATGAAACGATAAAACTACGGAATAAGAATAGGCCAAACAAGAAACCGATCGAGATTACGAAAAAGCGCCATGTGCCGCTAGAATAAAAGGTTTATATGTACGCACACTTGTCAAGCCAATAAAAAGTCGGTCTGTTAATTGTTTGTCGTACCAATCTTATTATCACATACGTGTATTTGTCTACACAGTTGTTGTACCACTTTGTAGTATACGAAGACTTCCTGAGAATCCGCTTGAACTCAAACTGCTGGTACCCCAGTTGTCAGCGTAGCGGTGGTATTATATAATCATAACAACCGGAGCAGCACAAAGCAACGTATTGAATATGTGTTATGTGCGACTTCATTCGAGACAGCATCATCATCATTATAGTCATCATTGCCCTTGATCATCTTCATCAGACGTATTATGCACGGTGATAAAGGCCTTGTAGGTGAGGGTTTGTTTCAGTGGGCAGTATGAACAATGCGTGTCAAAGCACTCGCGGTTTTTCACTGATTGTGTCTTCACATAGCGTAGCTGACCCACTGGCAAGTATTAAAGACAAGCCTTTGTTTTGGCTACAATGTGTGGTATTTTCAACGAACTCTTAATGCATATGATTTTGGCTGCAGTTACTGTATACTTTTACGCTGGTTTATGTGATGACTCCTTCAGGGCTGCCATCTCGCGTCGAGAAAGCAAGGTAATCCTCTCGTTGTTAGTACCACCAGTTATTTCATTGTGACCGTTCAACAACAGTCGCAGGAGTGTCCTTCGTAGCCCATATATTTCCGAAGGGTCATTTGATCTCAGTTGCTGTGCAGATGCGTTGTTAAGCCAACAAATCAAATTGCATATTATTAAGACGGGCCGCATGCTACAACCATTTCCTTAGCGTTGGAAATAAGCTCCCAAGGAAGATTTCACCCAATTGCTGACTCAGTGATTTGTCTTTTTTCGTTTCGAGCTGAAAACGCTCGATAACTTTGTTCCTGTAAAATATTGATTACGGCGAGACAATTGAAGCCATAAATGTGTATGATAATGGTGATCAATTTTGTATGGTACGGTGCATGTCTATCCTGGCGTTTGGGCTCCCGAGATTTGTCATACATTTGTCGACGTCTACCGAGATAACGTGGAGAGTTATTTTACCGGATATTTTGAGTTTCGGGTTTGCAATTAGCTGGGACTCTTCTTATTTTCTGGATAGCGTCGTGACTGTTAAAAGTGAGGTCTGTCCCCGATTTCTGTGGTAATCTCTAGTACGGTTTCGACGTCCTTTTACATACAGTACACGTATACACGCATATTAAAAGCAATGTATGTTATGACACGATCGCCGGAAACATAGCATTTTTAGGATATTAAAAGTTGCTTTCTCGACAACAGTTAGACGCTATATCTCCTACTCAAAAAACACCCTGATGCTGATATATAGTGTATAGTCGCTAATGTATATAACAAGCAGAGTTGGTGACAGTCGAAATCTTTATCATAGGCCTTTAGTCTGTTGGACATTTAGCGTGCTGTGATCATATGGTGGTTTGAACAGGTAGGTCCATGTCGAGCCCATGCCCTATGGTCCAGAGTATCTCAGGAATGCTCTCTATTGACATTGTCGTATGTTCTCTTGGTATCTAGGAGCGCTTCATCTCTATGATCAATGTCGGCATAAAGATTTTATATTTTTTACGCTTATTCGATTATTATATCTGAAGGATGTCTGATGCCCCATGTTGGACATTTTTCTTTTCCAGCGGTGTCATTTCAAAGCTGCTATGTTGTCAGATAATCGTGGTGCCAGCAGCAAAATCCCGCCCACAGAATGCTAAGTACAACCTCACTTCTGATATCTGTCTGTGCTGATTTAATTTGTCTAGATTCGGCCAATTAAGACCGACCTATTATTGGTTCGCTACAACAATTGCAAATAAGATTACGTACAGGCACTTAACCGTACGCAGCATTTAGTGGAGCATTGTTAAGAGAATCCACATAGTGTAATCCTTTAATGCCATAATGCCGTGCGCATAAAAATGACAACCGAAAAGCTGATGTGCTTATGGAAGTCCCTATCGAAAAGTATGCACGAGTGTCTGTGTGTATCTCTCTACACATACCGGTGAGATACTTAAGAGCCAATGCTTCAAGGTCACCTGGCAGCTTTCTATGATTCGAGAATCTTGAAATGTACTCGTCACGCCAGCTCACTCATTGCTGCACCAATTTAGCAGGCTCTCATGTGTTCTCTAGCCTAACGGATTGGAGCACGCTACAATGAAGCTCTAACTCTAAGCCGTATGCAACGGTACCCTTTGATGGCTGTCGGTATGTAGTAATTCTCTTTTTATCTATGCGTCTTCCATTCACAACGTCTCCTGCTAAGCGGCAGGCGCCTCCATTTTAAGCCCACGTGCGGCCTTAATGGCCCCGTGTTTACTTTTCCCTCACTTTAAATTCAGTCTTTATTTTCGGCTATAGAGATGCCGCCCTCATCTTTCACTCTTTCTATGAAGGCTCGTTTTCATTCTTCATCGTTGACAAGGTTGAAAGATGTTGGCTCGATCGTAAAGTTGTTGACTATGTCTGGGAATTTATTAGTTCGCGAAGCACAGAAATCTCTACTGTCGACATCAATTAAGGAAACATTATTGAGTTGCCTTCCACTTGGGCTCTTTGCAGCCGTATTGGATAATATGTGCGCAATTGGTCAGGATCTAAAGTGCGGTCGCGGACGAAGAAGTATTCAGTCGTTTTCACGGTTTTCATGAGGTTGCTTAGACGACTACTCTGTTGACGAAGCTTTAGGACACCCAAAGCTCATATAGTTTCGTGACCAATCGGGAAATGTTGAGAAGATGATATCCTGCGGGCATTGCAAATTCGTATTTTTTTCGAGTTAGCAAGATATGATTTGTGCGTAACTACGACGCGTGCGCATACCTACTGTACGCGCCCTCCAAAATTGTCATATTCCAGTCTATATACCAGCCATGATTCAATCTCAGTGGATGTTCTTGATCCCATCTGATTAAAAATAGCGTGACCAGTAGAGACTAGCCCTTAAGTAATAACGAAACAAGAAAGAGAATGAGGTAAGAAGTGGAACAGAGAGAACAGAAACCACCCGGTCGTAGATTTTATGGAAAGGTTTTCGTCTTTGTGTCGGTCGCTTTTAGTCGCGGCAAAATGCTATCATTGCCCCCCCCCCCTGGTCTACTGAGGTTGAGAGCAGGATGGTTCTGCCATCGCAAAGAACGGGTCGAAACGTATTTACTCGTCACCCGCCCACCCAGAATAAATAGAGTTATTGAGTGCAACTGGATAATTAGCAGGAGTAATTGCTATTGCATGCGCCACTGGTCAATAGTCCGGTGAAAAGCGCACCAGCGTACTACTACTACTTCTCCCGTTGCTCAGTGAAAAACACGCCAGTATAGTACTTTTTTTGTTCGGGCTGGCCCTTAGCCCAACGTTTAACGTCCACGGGACTGCTTTTGCATTGCTTCCTGAGAAGGATCCCCTCAATACTAATGTGCAATGGTGGGGCTCGAACTTGTGCTGCGCCTATGTGTGTCTACCGCGGGGCGCGAGGCGCACGCGAATGAAGCCACCACGCCACCGAGCTCAACATCAAGCCAGTATATTTCTACTACTATCCCCATACCTCATACGATGCCACTATCAACCGCTGGCGCCGCCGCCGCTGCCGATGACAACGACAAGATTCGTCTTGAAGACGGGACGAAAATTGTCGGACGGGAATTGCTGCAGAAACCAGAAAGAAGAACCCGCAGCAGCAGCAGCAGCAGCAACAACAGCATCGTTGGCGTCGGCGGTGGCGTTGTAACTGCTGGCGCCGTTGCCCAGTAATGCGGGCTGGCCGGCATCCCTGAACGTTATCTGTATACTGCAGCCTCGTTTGGATGCAGCAACTTGACGTCGTTTAGTTGACGCCATTTTATCTCTAGCCTGTCTGTCCCGGCGTTCTTTTTTTCGCTATATTGTGTCACTTCCATTGCTCGATGGTCTTACCCGCTTGCTCGCGAGCACATCCTTAAGGCTGCCCCAACCCCAGACTGCTCTCCAAAGCGACAATAGTAATCGTATTAGTAGTTGTAGAAATGACTATGTACAGAGATGATCAGTGTAGTCGCGTAGGTAGGTCGTCATTTATCGAAAAATGATCAAATCTTTTCGCTAGCATCGTATGGGCCCCGTGCTAAAATTTGCGCTACGCTAAGTGTTGATGGCTACAATGCGCCTATATTCGATGAGTAGTTGGACATGCTCCACTGTCTGATAACGTCTATATGTGTTATATTAATGTACATTGACGCCGTCTCTACTGTTCTGAACAGAGAGTGTAATATGCGTCTCGTCGCCTACGGTGATGGTGTAGACACGTCTACGTGCAGACTGACTCGCAGTGTTATTGAACATGTGGGCCATACAACTCTGCGCGACTCACACAAAGTCTACACTCTCCATTTGTTTGCCTCAGTGGGCATGTGGGTTATGGCTGATCCTTAATATTTGAATATCGTGCAGTTAAAAAGAGATGTCTGCGAATGAACTGCTCACATGCCTTGATCCCCCCCGCCCCCCCCCAAAAAAAAGAGCTCTCCGAGATGCTTTGTCCGCAAGTTGTGACCTCTAATTTCTGTGGGGCTTGGCAAACGGTCGCAACGATATGACTGAGCAAAGTCAAACCCTGACGAGAGCTCAGAAGACTTGCGTGGGGCACTACTAGCAAAAGAAGCTGGCCACCCCAGCAGATCTGAGATGCAGAAAGAAGCACAGCAGCAGCAGCAGTTGACTCTAAATTGCATCTGACAGGGACGGTTGTCTTCGCGTGCGTTTAGTGGGGTTGACAGCACAGGCGCGCCGTACTAGCTTTTGGACATCTGCCCGCCGCTGCTTGCGTTCCGGTCTGCATGCTGCATTTTTGCAATATAGATGCGAGACGAATAGAAACCATGGACACAATGCCATTTTTAAATAAGTTTGCATCCCCTCGTTTTTGTCGTTCGTTACCTTTGGGAAACACGAGTCGGATGCGTTTGTACAGGACGCAATGGCTCGACAATCGAGTCGGGTATCTCTTTTTCTTTCGGTTTTAAGACTCAGCCCATCTAAACTCAATTGCCTGATGCTCGAGAACCGCACCCACTATCAGTCACCTTGGACCGAAGAAGCGTCGGCTCAGCAAGTTGGCATACATGCCTAGACCACTACGTTAGTTGTCTGTTTGGCTTCCATTGTCAACACTCTCACCTGATTCTATTTCACTGTAGGCACAATACCTGCTGTGTACCTCGTGCACCATACACTCTTCCATGTATGTGCGTAGATTCTCTATATTACGAAGGTGTCCGCTTGCAGACATGGCCTATTTCCTGTAAGATTTGCCTGTTTTTTAAACAATGTCGCGTCACATATAGTTGGCTAACGTAAGTGTGGTTGCCGTCGTATGAATGTAAACCATTTTCAACTTAACCGCAACAAGCAGAACAAAGAGGAACTAAAGTTAAATGAACACATATAATTTCATTGTTTAAAGCTGCTTATGTCGCAATTTGTGTATAATTATGCATACGTATAACGTATAGCGACGTCAATCTCGGCGTGTGACTTTTCAGTTAATATATGATACCCTGTTTGATTTTTGAATTGGGATTGCTCCATATTGGTGGATCGCGGCGACGTCGTCCCGGTCAACATAACGCAGCTTCATTATCACCATCAGATTGTTTTATTGACATGCTCATTTACAGGCAATCTGTCACAATTTATGTCAAAGTCATATTTCATTAAAAATACCTATTGTTGGAGCACCTGCATCTGCCAAGTGTAATCATAATATTATACACACACACAAACCTATATAAATTCGTTTTTCATTTTTTGTATACCCATATCATAGGGTAATCTAATCTTGCACAATGTCGACAAAACTTGGCTTGTAGGGAAAACTACTGAAACAGGCCGTGAAGAAGAATTGCGCGAGATAAATAAAAGAAAAAGTAAGCCCAAACATGCAGTATTGCACATGCCTCTTATGTCCCAATAAGCGATCTTATTGGGACATAAGATTTCTCTCCGACACACGGAGACAGCGGAAACAACCCTATTGCAGCGAAACCTAGCGACCTCCGTCATTACTGTTGGCTATCGCAGTGAGTACCATATGTGCGTTTAACTTTCTCGCGCTTGTGTCGGACGACACATGCTCCGATATAATACGATGAGTATGCAGAAATACAAGGAATAAATAGAGCTGAACAGGCGACGTATGACATAGCTCAAATAATGTAGACATACTCAACAACCTACACAAAGGAGTGCCAGAGACTCATGTGATACACGTTAACGTGATTTCACATTTTTGATTGCGTGCCACCAACTTCTTGTTGACGCTGTCGTCACAGCATCTTCATAGTGACTTTACCGGCTACTTCTACTGCCCTTTGTGCTTCGTCGTAGGATCGATCCTCACAGTTTAGTCGCTCCTATGGCAGCTTTCAGCTTTGTTCTAACTATTCCGCCTGGTAACCTTTTTTACGATTACGCACTAATATGTTTATCCTGTCTACAGCCGCCTATACGTTTGCCATTGCCTTTCTTGTCGAAATGAATGATTGAGTGCGAGGGTGACCCAATAAAATGAAAACGCCGCTGAGACAAACGTCCTAACGTCACAGAATCAACTTTACCTACGGAGAAACGGAGCAAAAATGCTTACAAGACAGTACAACGTCTTTTTGTTAAAAACACAATTGTAATATTTTACTTATTTCATCGCTGTCACATGCACGGCGGACTAGATGTCACGCAAAAGCATGATTAACAACCTCAGGATTGGGTAGTTCGTGTTGCTACCCTGTTTTCGAAGAACGGCTAGCATTTCGCTGCTAACCCACCGTCGTCCTGGACTCTAAGGGCAAACCTGCTCTGGGCACGGCAGGCTATGAGTTTGACTTGCCAATGAAGAAGACTGATTCGCTACCTAGCGTAAAAGCGAACAAAAACCTGGGGCTGAGGCACCAAGCTGGCTGGTATATGCCACCAACAACATAAACAGTAGCAGTGCAGATATAGAGTCTGCGACCAGTTTTTTTTGTCGTACTTGCTTGCCCAATGCAAATGTGCAAACTTGCCAACAGTTGAGTGAGATGAGCGAGGCCTTCGTTCGTGCCTCAGACATACGCTACTGTAAGCACGCCTTCACAAAGCAGCTTGCTGACATGGCTAACTGGCCAACGGGGCCGATAGTGAACTCATGAGTTGAATACAAAGAATCCGAGACGACTTGCTGCTCCTCCTTAGAGTGTTCGCCTAGTACTGTGGCTAGGCAGCTGAAAACCACTTATCGCCCCCTTCGATACCAACGACTTCAGATGGTCAAGCTAGCCGTTCCTATTGTAGCTCCAAGATTCCGCATTCCAAACGGTGCTCCGTCGAACCCCTTGCGCTTATTGTATCCATCTCTTCGCTTTTCCACCATATTCTCGTTCACCTACTCACGTTTGTTCTTGACAAACTCTAAAAACGTACACTCAGCTAGTGACGGTATTAAAGCATGTTAGGGAAATGTACCTGACCATTTATGTACGGCCTCAAGGAAACTAAGACTTGTGCAACTCAAGTGCACAGAGTCTTTAAGACCACGCTATAAGGCACAGTGCTCTTCTCCTAGTCGTATTGCTCTCCTATCCGCAACAACCCGTCGTCCCAGCAGCCCGGCTGGTATTTGGAACCGACATTGACGAGGCTAAATAACGGATCCAATCGATTCGCCGGCTACTTGGGGCTCCCGCTCTGCGGTATTGTAATGTCGTTATTCGTTCGACGATTCGTTGCGGAACGCTGCGTAGACACTTTGCGTTTTGGCGGCTTCTTCAAATGGCCACTACGAAATCGGAGTGTCGCAACATTTTTGCGAAAATTCGTCTAGTCAAACGTTGCACCACTATCACTTCTCCGTCGCTCGTTGATAGCTAGAGAAAAAGGCTTTGCCTTTACAATTCCGACCGCTCTGACTCCGTTTGATGCTCAACTGCTTGTGTGTAGTAGAAGCCTGTGAGAAAACGGCCAATGCAAAATCTGCAAAAAGTTAAAGAGGAAAACGCGGGATAACAAAAACAAGAGACGCCGACTAACGCGGAGAAAAGGGTGGAATCAGAATTGTTCAACACAATGAAAGTCCTAGGTCTTCTAAGAAGGAGAATGAAGAGGCATTTTTGCTGTTGAGAACCGTACGCCAAAGGGTACTGATGTGCCGAGGCTTGTGGCAGAGAATGAGAGGCGACGAGCACAAAGGGGCTCGCGTATGACTCAAACCTGGGCTCAAGTCGATAGCATACAGATTGAGCTCTGTATCTGATCGGTTGTGCGCGGCCGTCTATTTGCATTTGACGACACTACGTGGCTTCTGATGTGACCTTGCCACCTCTTCGACCGCTTGGACAGCGGCAGTGAAACTATTACTACTTGATTCATATTTTTGCTTCTATACAACTCTCAGTATGTTAAATGGATGTATATATATACAAATATATCAAAGCGATATTTATCGTAAAACACGATTGTATGGATACATATATACAAACGCGTATATATATATATATATATATATATATATATATATATATATACAATTTAAGTTTTATTCAAGTTCATTTATAGTTTTGTAGGCTAACCATATCGTTGACACTTGACTGTAGTAAAGATGTTTCGATAAATGAGCAACTAAGTATGTGATAACGTTGTTCGACATATTATAGATCTATTTCTCTGCAATGACAATTTCCATCTCTCACTGCAAGAAGCAGATCCTTCGACATGGCGACAGCGCCATGTTGTGATTTTCTCTAAATTATCTACAGGTTTCTAAAGTTGAGGTAAAAAAAAACTCGAATGACCAAGAGTTTCAGGTCGAAAAATTGTCTTGAACGGTAACGGACATAACTTGCGGTAAAATACATATATGGTATATCTCTACAAATAGTATACTATTCAAATGCTTATATGCAGGTATTATTTTAGAGTTGGTAAAGAATACCTGATGAATTGGACTATGCGCTCATGCGCTTGAATAGATCATGATGTAATAATTATTAACAATTACTCTGTTTTATTATATTTCGTCACCACTAAGTAATTCAGTTCAATTTAAGTGCTCCATTATTGTTTTCAAAGGGTATATATATATATATATTTCACAAAAATACTGTATTTAATATATACAGTGCACAACATAAGTGACATAGACAACAATTTACCATCTAATAGCGCGTAATATAATATTTATAATATTATATTACGAGTTCATGGTTTTCAACATTTTCGCCGTACACCACGAAAACATGTTGTTGCTTTGGTCAGATCCTACAACCATTTTTGACGATATGGTGTAAGTACTGCGCAGATTGTTGTTGCGAATAATAAAAATGATGGAAAGTCTATTCAACTGAGATATTCGTGCGTACATTTCAAAATCTGCTCTCGAGTGTTTTTCTAATAGAGGCAGCAAGTCGAGACTACAACGCTCTACCTTACATCTCAATGCAACACGTCGAAGAAATTTAAACTGAACTTTTTCAATTGCATCCAATACGTTTCTTCAAATACGGCCGTCAGACTTTACGTCTGGAAATTCATTTGGGAGGAAAAGCGGTTATAGCACATGGAACATTCGTAATAAATAAAACGAAATAGCATATTGCATATAAGACTAGCAGAGTGAATAGCGTGATGTGAATGTTAAAATCGAGCTAGTAATAGTTGAAACAGTAGCAGTGATTTGAGAGGAGGGTGTTTCTATTCACTCCGTTGTCGGGACGCGTTGTTTCTGTCCCCAATAAGTTGGTCGCTGATTCTTTACGACACTACGCGCAACCGCTTATATTCTCTGCAAGACGATATTTATACGATCAAGCTCGTCAACCTAGTCGTCTACCCAGGAGGAGGGACTTGGTCATTTATTAACGTTTATTCCACTTCCTTATTCTCAGCGACGCCTACGGTTCTTCATTCCTGTCGACTGGAACTAGGTGACACATACCTAATTTCCTGCTAATGTTATACGAGGTACATGTGTACGATCTACGTACGCGCACCCGCCATTATCAGTGCTAAGCGGGCTCATCTGCATTCCTCTAACGATGACATAAAAACTTCATCGATACTCTCAACTTGTTGTAGCTGGTTTGATAGATGAATGGGTTCCGTAATCTGGAAATGAAAAAGAGGTGGCGGATGCACGTGTGCTCCTTTTGTGTTCCTCCCTTTTTCTCTACGTTTGCACTGTAAAATGGAACCGGCCGTTGTTTGATCGTTGCTTGTATGTCTTGCCATATTTACCAATCTAGACCAGATTCGTCAGTACGAAAGAGGGTCTCCTTCTAGGAGAGCATACATTTTTTATTTAACTTGAATATGTATAATTTTTCACATAAACTAATTGCCTAGTGTTCTTTCTGTCATTCGACCAAGCAAAATGTTCACCAAAGTTGAAATAATCAATCAGTATGAGAACAATCGATTTGTAGCCCTCATTCTTCGTCGTTGAAATTGGTTCTGGCTGATGACTAGATATTGAGACGTCGACTGGAAACAAAAGCGGCCCGATTGCATGATAAATCACTGTGCGACATTTTGCAATTTTGCTCATTTGTCCTTAGATTGGCGTCCGCTGCATCATACGAACATTACAGCTTCTCAGCAGAACAGGACAGCCGAGCATTCGTAGCAGCAATAGCGACATAATGGCATAATGGGACGAGTTGGAAAGCCAAACAAACAAGCCGCGAAGAGTGTCGTCGCGTGGCCACCACTCAGAGCTGCCCAGCCTACCCCTACCAACTGGTGACAGACACACACTTAAGCGTCGTCCTGATCTTGCTCTTGCAAGCCTGCCTGATCTGCAGTTTCTGCAGCGAAATGTGACCTTCGTGTGTATTTGCTGTCTGGGGTTCGAGCGTTTCCGTCGTTCGTGCCTAACGCTACTGTCGTGAGTTTGCTGAATGAAAGAAATTCATCCCTATGAACCGAGACAGCGAGAGAGAAAGACAGAGAGACGTGAGAGGGGTTAGATTGCTGTAATAGCTGCAGCAATAGGCTGCAGTAGAAGCGAAAGGCGGGTCGCCTCGAATTATGCTTGGCGCATGAAGCCGTTCCGGGCCGCCACCAAAAAGGAAAACGAGAGCGTGCAACTTTTTCGGTGTTTGGCTCACGCCGCGACGCCGCGGGTGGCCTGACTAGTCCAGCCGACGTCAGCGTCGCCGACGCCGCCACCGCTGCCGCGGTCGCTCGTCCTTCTTTCCAGGCTAATTCGTAATTCGCCCTTCAGTCGCCAGATTGCAGCTGATGCTGCTGCTGCTGCTAAGCAAGCCGAAGAACGCGCCAGTGAGTGAGTAATCAAAATATGATGAAAGCAACGCAAGGACACATTATTAAAGAGAGCACATATACGAGGCGAGAGAGAGCGAGAGAGAGAGAGAAAGAGAGAGCGTGACAGAGAGAGTATGATGAGATAGATGGAAGGTATAGTTTAATATTCATGGTTGCCACCCCTATAGCCATGTTAGTGTTGCTATTTTTGTTGTCGCTACTGCTGCTGCTGTTGGCGGTGGTGGTGGTGGTGATGATTCGATGATGCCAGTCATGATGATAATGCTGATGATGATGATGACTGTGGTTGAGGCGTAATAGCTATGATGGTTATGGTTGTAGTAAGTCTGGTGCTGATTCTGCTGCTGCCGCTGCCGCCAGCCGTAGAGATGGACTTATTTTAGCTAATCTAGGCAGAGTCAAGCCATGCTGGAAGTCTGGCTGGCCAGTGGACGACTTGTCGGTCTGTCTGCCTGACTGTGTGTGTTATCCTATCATAATGGTAGCAGTGGACGGGACAACCACCGCCTTGGTCATGGTCTTCTGTGTGCAACCACCGCGCGCCCGGAGTCCTGGACGCCCCCGCGTTTGTTGACGCAGGCTCGGCAACGACCGCCTCATACAGCTCTAACTCCTGGTGTGCTGCTGCTGATGCGGCGGCTGCTGCTGCTGCTGCTGTATCCGACACTACTAAATTGCCAAAAGAAAATGCATCCGTGACACAGATTCTAGCATCATGGCACCGTCTTTCCGACTTACCTAGGTGGGTCATGGATGGTAATAATGGCTGGTTAGAGTCGTTGTCCTAGTTATGATGCTAGCAACAAGCAGAAGCAGAAGCAGCAGCACCAGCATTCAGTAACAGCCAGCCAGAACTAGTGAATGACTATCACTGGTATTGTCCGCGCGAGTCCAGCCTTATGTCAGTGACATGCATCGTAGACTGACCAGAAGGTTATCTTCCCGCACCTCCCTTCCTCCTAGCCTCCTTTGCCCCTCTGCCGCTACGAATGTCACGATGGCCGACGGCCATGACAACAACGTTGATGAAACGCATCCTACAAAGAAAGGCACGGCACGCTGTTGCACCACCGGCGGCGCTATTCGCTTCTGTAGAAACAACCGAAATAGCAGTAACAACAGAAGCTGCGGTGGTAATATCGTAGACATCGCTCAAAAATCAAGCTTATCACGCTCAACTTTAAGAATACTGGCTTGGGTAACATCTGCCTTCAGAGCGAGGGTAATTGTTCATTTAATAAAGCGCAACGGTTGGCGCTAATTCCGGCGATTTTATCTACAGTGGCAAATATTCGTAGTGCTAATAAAACGATTTCTGACTGGCCTCATGTAAGGGCTAGACGTTTACTAAAACCTCTTCTCATTACGACTAGAACACCATTTTCCTAGACGCTATATATATATATTCTTAAGTAAGATCAAGGCCACCTCAGCTACCATTACAGAGCGAAAGTTGAAGGAAACGCCATTGCAGGGCCAAAGGTCCCTCAATCGAGGTCTTATATCGTCCTCAGAACTCAATGAAGAAACCGTCTCCGAACCCACCGGCACGAAATAGGAGCTTAATTCATCGGCTATAAATGAAGATATATATTGTCAGTATCGCCAATCACACGGTATATGTATTTAGTTCTGTTTTTACTATCTTCTTTTTCTCTTTTCATTCCCAAACCCTTGTACCACTTTTTATAATGCGAATTTATGCAGTTCCGTCTCTCTCTCTCTCTCTCTCTCTCTCTATATATATATATATATATATATATATATATATATATTGTGATGATTTATTAATCATTTACAATACGTTTACACACTCGGCAGTGCTCGCTTTAATAAAAATTGTGGTAAAAAGGTGTCACGTGAAGTTAAGAGTCAGTTGTCCGTGTTCTTGCTTGATGGTAGCCCCCGCTCTTATGGACCCGGTGCGAGCGGTATATCTTCAAGGTTCCTTGCAAAGTTAAAACGGTGAGATCCATAAGATTCCTCTTCGTGACGCCGAGCCCCAAGAGCGTCCTCGCAGATTCGGAGTCCCATACACAACTCATAGAGATAGTGATGGATCCGAATCTGCGAGGTTTTTGCGGGTCGGGGAGCGCCGCTCTCAGGAACTTTTTTTTTTCTTATATATATACAAATGCACATACATTTATTTGTCATTATGTAAATAAACATATATATACGCGCACGCATACCAATTCTTCACTACGAATTAACGATGTCAGAATCTGTCATTAAAAATGATAAATCGCGGAGCATTCTATCGCACGGCATTGTCAGTTTCCCAATTTAAAGATAAAACATGTTTACGAAAAAGCGTTGCTTACGATTGCCGCACTTCAGCGCGTAACATGCTGTCGTATACCTGTGGCGTTTTTTATTACACAATTACCCATCCGTTTGTACATATAAGATTTTAGATCAGCCGGATAAGATGAGCTTACTAGTCTCACACATGTCCTTTACTGCGTTTAATATATATATATATATATATATATATATATATATATATATTTATATTTATATATATTTATATATATTTATATATATGTACATATACTCGTATATGTAGATATAGATACGAGTGTATACTATGAGCTCAAAAATGTCTTTGTCCTCGCTGGCTTTGTCTGCTTCACATTTTCCGCATTCCACGCAGTGCCGAGTGTCATCTATAAGTGCGGTCTGTGTGTGTGTGTGTGTGTGCGTCAGTCTACGTGCGCACATCATACGACTGTTCTGCTTCTTTAACGAGAAGTTAATTGTTGGAGTCTAGCAGCCAGAAGCGAGAACGGCCACCTCCTGACTCTTTCCTGCCATTCCACTTCCCCTTTGTCCTGCTGCCCTGTGCACCGACCTCAACGACGGTTGGGTTGGCCACCACACCGCCATACCAGCAACAACAACAACAGAGCAAGCAAGCGACCGTGGGGTGCAGTACCGGGTTGTAACCAGTGATGACACTTAGCGTTAGCAGTGTCATCACTGCATCCCCTCCACCCCGCTTAAGGGGTGGAGGGCTCACCTACTGCCCGGGAATGCCACAGAGACATCGACGCGCCTCAAAGACGCGTTGCATGGAACAGCTTCCGTTGTGGCGGATCCTTTAATGGCGCTGCCATGATGCCCTATCATCAACACTCGTAGGCATTTGCACTTTTGCCGCTCCGATATTTTAGTTGAGTTTTCCTCCAATATGATATCATACACTCGAATTTGTGGTGGCTTAGCAAAACACCAAGTTAATTCATGCTCTGAGGAATACTTAGTTCAAGGGTGTTATTTTTTTAGAAAATTCCAATCAAACATAGCGCAAGATGTCGTAGAAGTCGGGCGCATTATGCATCGTAGCTAACTGTCATTGCCTTACTTAACGTCAAATAGACCACATAACGTGTAGCGGTGAATCTTCTACCATAATATCGTCTGTAAAAGTAAATTATACACTGGTAAGCTATCCGTTGTTAACGTTGATGAAGCTCGCCACTGTCTTTACACGCTCTTAACTTACAGTACTTGACACACACTCTATTAAACAAAGATCCACGCACAATGTTTCAATAATCATCGTCGAGGACAAAGCGTAGTTATAACAAGCATAAAAACTGCGGATTATGGCAAAGGTTCTAGACGAGAGAAACCTAAACTGCTTACGCACTAAAGAGTAAGAATCGTTTATTGTGCCGGTCTAGACGAGCTGCACACGCATAGTAACGCAATCAAGCGGTTTAGTAACAGAAGCAACACAAAAAATAATACAAACAACAATTTCTAAATTGCCTGACATTGTCGTCTGCATTATTTGTTGTTGTCGTCGTTAAAGTAATGATTGACGTTAGCGTTGTCATACTTGATGTTGCTTATATATATATATATATATATATATATATATATATATACGTATAGCGGCGACGGCACTGTTCAGAACGAGACGTTACAAATTGCAACTACGAACAAACAACAATCCGGGCAGTGCAGCTTTGAGCCTTGGTCTAGCTAGAGCCGTTTCGGTTGGACAATGTCCTGCTGCATCATTAATCTGCCGGAAAATCTCATCGATAAAGTCAATAGCGAGAATGCGATCAAAATGTCACCATTTAAACGCCATCTGGTGGCTTGTTTCCTGCTGAGGGCGATAGGGAAGGGTTTATTATTTTATGATTTATTATTTAAAAATGCGCGCGATGCACTTATATATATATATATATATATATATATATATTATGGACAAGCGTAAAGGTATATTACAATCAATAAAAGCAGTTATTTCACGCGTGTCTAGTTTGGAAGAATTGTGGTTAGTCTGCTGTCACATCTAAATCTCTACTACAAAAGCAACTAAACCTTTGCATTAAAGTACAATCACACAAAATTACGTAGTTATGAAAAAGCATAATTTGTCGCAAATTGCATTACATAGATGCATGTTTTACTCACAAAAACAGCACTTCACTTTTACTTACAAAAAACTTACTCTCGCATCGAGCTAAGTTAAGTAGGAACTAATTCCACAACAATAGCAGACGATCCTCATTGGCAACACACGCTCGCCTCCTCCATGATCCGCCGAATAGGGTCGAGCTCAGTAACTCACAAAACGTTTAACGTTAAAAGCTGACCTCTATTCAAGTCCAGTAGCAAATCATGCTAGTATTCGATAACTTTAAATTAATTTTATTTAATTACAACTTTTGGCTTAAAAGGAAGTATATAAATCTAAAAAACGTATATACATACGTGATCATGTGTAGAAGTTCGATCAATGACGTTTATTCTCCATCGGGCACGTCAGCATTTCGATGCAAACGCTTAAAGATATGAACCCTTATCACTTAGCTGCGCCTCCGCAACCTAACCACTACTCCGGGTAGATTCGTCAGAACCAACAAGAAGCCGTTTGGATCTGGGACGCGCGCCAGTCTGGTCGTCCTTCAGCGGAACATCGCTACTCAGGCTACCCACTCAATTCTTCTGTCGGCTTGCGAGTTTCATTCGACGTCACTGTCGCCGCCTATCGTGCACAAGACAACCCAGGCGTCGGCCACATTATTCACCAGCGAGAGATGCACAAACGGCGCCTATATGCGCATCTTCCTGAGAACCACGTTGTAATGGCGTTCGGTCTTGAGTCGTCTGGTCTTTGGGGCAAAGATGACTCAAACTGACCAAAGAGCTTGGAAAGAAGCACTTTGAGGCCACAGCGGATCCAAGATCAACTGTGTTCCTCCGACAGAAAGCGTCATTGGAACAACAGAGAGGCAACGCTAAGATGATATTCAGTGGTCATCAACACACGAGCTATAAGCATAATATAAGCATTATTGTAGATGTTATATAAGCAGTATTTTAGTAATTGTGATACATATACATATTAATAATAAACCCTTGTTCAGAAATGTCTTATTAGTATTGACTTAATATTTCAAACAGTCATCAATATAATATCAATTTTGATTTCTTATGACCGCTGAATAACAGCAACATTAAAACGTTTGTCCCAATACTGACAAGTTCCTAGCCAAGACGCGGTTAAAGCGTATGCCTATTTGGGTACAGAAAACAACACGCTTCGTAAGTAGAAATAATAAATTCTTACATCGTCTAGTGCTAGATCTAAAAGATTTAGCCAAATGAAGCATGGCTGAGACCGCTTGGCATATCTTGTTTATCAACTTGTTCATTATTAGAGAAAAAGAAAGATACGCTTTCATTGGGTATTTTCATATCTCTAATTTAACGTAGAGTCACTCGTTTATTACAAAAAGCACACATTTCTAAAAATATAATGGCAGTGTTACTAAGTACTTTTTTAAAACAAAGTTTAAGCACGTGCTGTTCCATTATTATTCTTCCACTTCCATTCGGTATATTAGAATAAAGGTTGTATAGTTTGCTGATTATAAAAAAGCGATGATGGTCAATATGGCAGGTTGCCATTGTGACGCGAGTACATTACATATGTTCTTCTTTTACGAGACGTTTGTAATGCGACTCTATAATTTGTGTTCATAAAGTGAGGGCATGGCAGGCGCTGTTAGTTCCTGTCAATTAAGCATAACGGCATTGGATCGACAGGAGTAACTTCATTACGAGTCAGATTATACGTATGCACACAGAGAAGCATAGTAGCTCTTCTTTTTCTGTCGATATTATCGACTTACGTATCTCTCTCACTATCTCTATATAAATTTATTGTTCTGCCTGCATTCTGTGCTCTTGCTTTTTTTTATTATCACAAAGCCATTTATTCTTGGCGTATCTTTAAACTTTATTGAATAATAAGAGTAGCAGTAGTAATACTGTAGCAGTAGCGCAGTGTTACAGCTTTGCGCTAGTTTGTCGTCAGTAGCTGGTATATTATATTTTGTTGAGAAAATGGGAACACTGCACTAAGCTATGTCAGCCAGTCCGCCACACTCCATAGTCCTTCATGGCTTCCTGGTTAGCGGATTTCAGCGGTCTATGTGTCGGTTGCCGTTCTCAGGCCCTTTGACGTTGGATAACGTGCCGACACCCAACACCGTCGGCCCAAGGGCTGTTGCAGACCAATGAACCGTAGCGACCCTGCGTCTAACTACCGGACGTGACAATGGGCATGACTGATTATTATAATTATAGTAATAGTAATATTAGCAAATATTATTGAAAATATGACTACCACCAAACTTGGGTTCTAGCTTCCATGAGAAAAGTGCCGCCCTCACAGCAATGTTATTTGAGACTTAAAAATATAAAAGGGTCTGCAAAATACAAAAATACTTATTTTTGCTTAACGGCTACTGAGGAGAAAAGGTCGTAAATTTGACGTTCAAATTTAGTAATCTAGCAGGTAATATAACGCGATAATAATACGCGGACTGGCTTTCCTGAAAGTGTAGCGCATAAGCACACTATTTTACTGTCGTTGTCTCTAAGTACACCTAAGTGTCAAGAAACACAAATAAACTGTAGCCAGAATCTAGTATGCAAGTTAAGTTGTAATATTTATCTGATGTGTTTTCTATTTGAACAACATATGCTCTAGGCTTACAAGTGAAGATCGGTGTAGTCAGTATGTATTAAACAAATCGTTGATTACTAAATTTTTAAAAAATGCTTTTAATTATATAGGATAGAACGAATCTGAGTTTAGCGGCCTTCACAGCTCAAGTTCGTGGTGACTCGAAGAATCCAATCGATGCGCTTTAAGGATTCTGTACGTGCACTGCTATTTCTTGTCAACGTCATCGACTGGCGTTTATGATGAGCTTGTCTGTCTGTCTTAAATGAAAACGTTTCAAAGGAGGTTGTTTTTAATTCTAGACCATCTTTCGTTTCCAACGGGCTTGCAATTCATCCTGAGGCATATCGGCATCAAGGCACCGAGGACCGGACACATCTCGGACCTGTTCCCGCAACCCCGTTCGAGCCTGGGCACGGCGTTGCCCAGGCTCTTGACAGCAATCAGTAGGACGCGGCTTGAATTCGAGCAGACTGAATGCTCCGAGAATCGGCCGCTCTAGGACACTACGCAAGCAAACAAGCGAGAGAAAGAGAGAAAGCAAGCAAGTAAATACGGGGAGAGAACGATAAAGAGAGACAGAGTAAAGGAGAAGTCGTCTGATCGAATGTTAATGTGGCAAACAGGCCTCGCCATAGAGGTCAGTCAGTCAGTCCGTCGGTTGGTCGGTTGGTCCTTCAGTTACTACTCGAGCAGCTTGACAAACTACTGAGCAGGTTCCAGACGTTTGGCGTTGTTTGCCCGCCCAGAAGACTTGTTCCTTTCTACTTGTGCCTCTTGTGCACAGCAGGTCAGCCGTGTACAATGCGTGGTTGTAGTTCTTGCCGCTGTCATTGTTGTCGTCGTTGTTGTTGTTGTTGTTGTTGTTGCTGCTGCTGTTGTTGTTGTTGTGCAAGCTGCATGAAAAAGCACCTCGACAACCTCTGCGACGCAAGCAGCAATTGGTATGCTGGAGACATTCATAATCTGCTACAGTCGTTCACCGAATCAGCTGAGCCACCCGAGTAACTTACGTCGATGCATCTGCTGCTACTCTCGCTGCTGCTGCTGTTGCTGTTTTTGTGCTACCTTTGCGTACGAGCACACTACTTACGTTATGTATTGTTTCAAGTTTCTTTCAAGGGGTTGCTCTAGGTTTGACGATCCCAGTCGCCGAACCGTAGTCTAAGCTATTCTACTCGATAACTCCGACAAAAGATTCAATCTTCCTCTTATACACATGTATTTATGTATGTATATATATTAATATGCGAGAATGGGTTAAACCAAAAGCATCAAAGTTTTTCGGTTTGTTTCGTTAGAAAAGCCATTCATCGGCTACACGCAGCAGGCCATTTTTTGCGCCAATTGGCAGAGGCGTTTATTGGTTTAGGTTCGTTTAAAGAAGTGAAGAAAACAAGATTCGGCGATTTTTGAGGAGCCGAACCTCGTTTTCTTTACTTGTTCCAAAAATAGAGGCGCAACGATTCTGCATCAATTTCTGTGTTAAAAACCAAATCATACAGACTATAGAGGAGAGAAAGGAAAATTCGCAGGAGCAACAAACTCGACTCCGAAAGGCGCGTAAAATTGTATCAAAGTGTCCCACACAAGCTGGCAGCGGATGGGAACAATTTTGAAGTAAACAACGCGCTTTGGAAAATTAAATAAATGCTATTTTTTATAAATATGTATCTTTTTAATTCGCCCTTGATCGGAAGACTGCGCCTCCCCTAAGAATACACACCCGGCCGCAACACATTAAGTAACCGATGCTAGTTATTTTGATATACTATCTTGTACTTTAAAATACAAGTGTTTTCTATTTAATTTATTTGTATATCTTTCGTGCTGGGCGCGTGCTGCCCTCAATACGTGTGATTCTTGTCTTTCTTTTCCACCGTGCTGGTAAATGTCTGTATATTAGGCGTCGGTTTGTCCGCGAATCGAACTAAATAAGCCTTAAGGCGTAGCGAGAGCTAAAGGCCCGGTGCCATATTAGTAGTAACGTTGGATTACAATGAGCAAGATTACCGTAAGTGCGACATGCTTAGTCAAGCAGGTCGGCAGGCTAGCGGTGGAAAAGTGCGTTGAGACAGAAAGGATTTGAAGAGGAGCCAAAATCTATTTGCTTTTGACTTAGCATCTCCTGTTTTCGCCGTCTCTCTTGCCACCGTTGCCATGCCAGACAGTAACAAATCGGCCACAGGCAAGAGGAAAAGTATGAAGTACAACTAGAAGAAGGACAGACTGGGTAGGTAAACTTGTCACCTGACTGAAGGGTGATCTACCGGCGACCAGGGCGGCCAAAGCCTACACGACACCATAATCGTAGTGTTATCAAAGTATTGCTCACTCATTGGCTTCAACGTATTCAGTGTGCATGTGTATTTATGGACGTTCGTACGTACGTGTCTATGCACATGTATGTGAGCGGGCGTGTGACGATGTGTATGCACCGGCAAAGTCGGCGGCGATGCATCCGCATGCATTCGCCGCTCTGGCTGCTGGGTACTGTCGGCGTTGTAGAAGTAGGCCGTCGTAGGAAAATCAGCCGCAGGCGGTGTCGATCGTGGCTCAGCTCAGAAGGCATAGTACAATATTTGAGAGTAAATAGATCCCTTCTTCCTTTGCCCTGATATGTGCCCACTAGTGAGCTCCCCTTCATCTCGGCTTGGTCGTCGTTCAACCGGAAGATCGCGCACTACGCACTAGGCCGTAATCGTCGTGGTAGGGTGTCGCTCGTGGCGGCAGATTTGGTGGAGACTACATGATGATGATGATGACGACGACGGCGACGACAACGACGACGACGACGAATTCGCTTCTGGCTGTGGCCGTTCCAGGCCGTAGAGAGCACCAAGCTATCCCTGGCGGATTTTCAGGCGCGCACATCCAGGGCACGACCAAGATTGCCAATTCCTCTTCCCTCTGCCGATCTCAGACGCGCGGTGCTACGTTACGTATAGCATTATACTGCCTGCTACCGATCGATATATTTATCTATCGCTATGCTATGGGCAGGGCCATGGTCGCACGGCGACGGCGAAGGGCTGCATCGTGGGGACGGATTCGCCGTCCAACGGAACTGAAGCACGTCTCAGTTATTCGTCGTCTTCGTCGCGTTCCGTCCGCGTACCCCCAATTCCTTCTGTGCCCCGCCTCTGCAGCGTCGCATCGGTCATAGCAGTGGCAGCAGAAGCAGCACCAGTACTGGTTGGTTGCAGTTGCAGTGGCGGTAGCGAACTACGAGGTATTTTAATGTCGTTTTGTTGGATGTCACGCGTCTGTCGTCCGCAACAGCCCGAGATGACGTTGCTTGAACCGGTCATCCGACCAAACACTCGCATTTTCATATATCCCGCCCACCCCTCTCTTTCTCTCGTTTATCATCGTAATCGGGCCCTTCGCCTTCGTTGAGGACTGCCGAGAGTCGTTGCTATCGAATCATAGTGTGGAATACACGCCTACCTGGATAAGTGTGTCGCATATTCTCTATCTGCCGCAATCTTTCGTTTGAATGTACAGGGAGAGTGGACACGCCTCATGATGGTTCGCTGACTTCCTTGCACGCCTCGTAGCGGCTTTGAGGCGATTCTACCGACCCATCAAAGGCAATCGTATCCGTAGGAGCAACAGCAGAACCGCCTCCGAATGAAGCTTCATTCGGACTGACTGAACGTGGTGCGTGCGGTGCATCAAAACTGTACCGGTGCGACATCGCCGCACGTGCCAGTGCTACAACCATCTGTCAAACCTGAGGAATTCCATTCGCCTTCGAACAGCGGCTACCTTCGATGCCATCTACGGAGTTCAGCCATTATTCACCAACAAGGAACAATATTATCCACTTTTGCAGGTTGCTTCGCGGTTCGTCATTCGGCTGTTGCTATTATTATTATTATTATTATTAGGCGTTCATGTACGTACTAGGGTTAATGCCAATCTTACTTGTCATCGTACTGAACTTGAATATATTTGAAATCCACATTTCCATTAATTGCACCCAAAGTCAAAAGTTAACGTAAAAACGGAACTGCTTTGGTCGCCTATGATCTTTTGCATACTTTTGCCATGTATTTAAGGAGCATGCCGACAGCCGTACGAAAAAAGTCCAGCGCAACCATACATACAAATCCCACGCTTTGGGTTATCTGCAGAACGAGTAGCAGCACGGCAGATGTAAGCAGCTAGGGCCAGCAAGGAGGTACTCTGTTGTCATCACCCATCGCGTTGTCCGAAAATAACATAACATAATAGCTTTATTAACCGACTGGAAAAAAACTGGTTGGTTTACAATATTGCGCGTACAGAGAAAGCACACATTCACATATACATATATTCATCACGGTTGTAAAAGTTGAGTCAACGAAACTGCTCTATCGCATCGTTGAAGGTGATATAAGTCACACTGTCTCCCGCAAAGTTTGCACAAGTATAACGAGGACATTTCATGGAACTTCTCTCGAATACAGATCTTCATGTGGAAGCCATGTACAGCAAATCGTGAAATTAAGTGTCTATTCTCATAGTTGCAGCGCTTCCATGAAGTACACGTCATTGCCTGGGTTTCATAAAAGAGCGGGATGTCTGCCATCTTATTCTCCCATTCAGACATGTATGTACTCGTTGAAAGCTGCCGTTTTCGGTAACACGTGCATTTTTTGTAAATTCTCAACAAATAGCGGAGTCGACGCCAGTAAATAGACTAATCTGTTGAGACTAGTGCGGTGGACTCTTAGCGCTTTTTTAGAAAAGCGGCCTTGATTTGGTCAAGCGCTTTAAAGTTTAACTTCGTCAGATGCGGCCATATCACCTGTATACCGTAAGAAGCAGTAGGCGCAATCAGAAGCAGTAGGCGCAAGCCAATTGTCCGAAAATGTACGAAGATACACTACTATTCAGACAGTCCGGGTCGCAGAACCAATCATACTATCCATATACCATCAAAAAATGTGCAGTGTCAGACCTATAGACAACATCGTATCCAGGTGGTTATTTCGCTGGTCGTCGCTAGACACGCGTCAAATAAAGAGCCTTCTACTCGATGACATCGCCGCCTGCGATACATTGTGTTGGCACTGACTACTTGGCAAACAATGTGCACTAAATTACGAAGATTAGAAAGTTTGTCACGGCGCCAGTTCAATCTCGCGCCCGGCCATTCCCGAAATTACTTAGTATAAGCCGGTCTTAGGTTAATCCAGCAGGCCCCCGGGCGTATGGTATTCCCGCTGAACCATTTGCATCATTTAAACACGAACCATTGCTAGCTGTGAGCCCTGGGCCCCACCGGCCACACCCCGTACGCACGATCGGCCATGCCGTTTAAAAGCGCCCAAAGGTTCACTCACAGGCAGCCACAAGTATGTGGTTCAACTATTATGGTCCCGACCATGGTATGCAGACAAATGCATGTAAATGCGAAGTAGAATTGAATGTTCACGCCACTACGCGTTAAGGTGTGGCAAAATGTAATCGCAGTTGCTGCAGGAAAAATTTGAAAAGGATCCTCATTTGCTCTCGCACATTATTGCAACCATAGCAATGAGTTGTCAAAAGTTTTCTCTTGAGGAGCTAGCAGTTCAGCCGAGGGAGTTCTAGATAGCCATCGCGTCGTTCCAAGCTTTGTCAGACGAGGAATTATATCAGTCTTTCTGAGCTAATATCAAGACTATTGCGGCCGAACCAATGATGGCTGCTGTATTGGAAACTCTGACGCATGGGTGGAAAGGCAATACGCCTGACACACGCCTTGTAGTAGCACACCTTTAAATCAATGCATTGATTTTTCGGTTTAGTCGCAATTTCTAAGAAAAAGGTGAATAAGTCATTCTATTTAGATTCGTTTGTAACCGTGGCAATTTTTCGCTGTCGTTCGTTTCGTGGCACTGGCCGCCACTGCAAACTACTGGGTAATGTATCTGTTTTTTTACAAATGCTGTTCATGTTCTGTCGCAATGTGATGGCTTTCATCGACGCTTACTTTTTTAGTCACACCGAAACAAACTTGCTTTTTAACAAGTAGCCTTTGATTGAGCTAAGTGGTTGCTGGTGCTGATTACGACGGGTTGTTAGGCAACGTGTTGTCAACAAGTCGAGCCCGGTAGCGTAGTGGCTTAAGTCTGCGTCTCGCAACCGGAGGAGACACATAGGTGCGCGGGTTCGAGCCCCACCGTTGCACATTTATATTTATGGTGGTCCGTCTATGAAGCAATGTGAAAAACAGTTCCGTGGACGTTAAATCTTGGCTGAGGGTCAGCCCGAAAACTTTACTTTACTTACTTAGGCAACGTGTAGCATTCCGGGCCTTCGTTAGGCCCCGTTCGGGTCATAGTAACAGACAGAGATGCGATTGAAATTTTGCATCTTTCTGGTCGGTTTGTTTACATGCCGCTAAGACCCAATAGTACAACTAGCCGTGTTCCTGGCAAAGGAACTGGTTGATTACGAGTAGAAGTAGAACGAGATGACGGCCGGCATGTTGTTACCCAAGCATAGTGAAGCATCGTTCCTGCCTCCTTCTCCGCCCCTGTCCATCGGGTTCCTTGGTGGAGATCTGGCGGGCGGCGTGCGTGGCAACAACGACCGCCACGACAACGAGCGCCAGCGCAACTCTGGCCTGCCATCGCCACCACGACCATGTTCGAAAGTAGCCGACATTCCACCCCATTATTGCGGCCTGTGCTGCTGCTGCTGAGGCTGATGCCGATGCCCCTTCTCCTCTTCGTCCTCCGCCTCCTCCACTTGCTGTAGGAAGCGGTACTTGTTCGCTCAATCCACTTACCGCGCGCCCGCGCTCGCGCGACCGACGGACCGACCTAGAACTGGAACTGGCGGCGTAAAGCAACGATACGAACAACAGCACTAACACTGCGTCGCTAGAAAGTGCTCATGCCCACGACGACGTCGGCGCCGAGAACTCGATGGCGCCACCAGCTGCACAGTTCTCACAAACATTCACTCAAATATCCAAACGCCCACTCACCCACCACCTATTCATCTAGCCCACTACTTGCTGGATAGCGGCACCACCAGCAACTGGCTAGAACGAACGACGCTTGTCGTCGTAGTGGTGGCAACAACAACAACAACAGCCCCAGCAACACGACCACTCCTCGCTATGTTGTTGTTTAGTGTTGTTGTTGTCGTTATTTCTGTTGTTGTCGTTGTTGTTGTTGCTGCCGTTGTTGCTGCCGTTGTTGCTGTTGTTGTTGCTTAGTGTTGTTGTCGTTGTTGTTTAGTGTTGTTGTTGTCTCCGTTGGATAAATGTGTGTATGTGTAGGGGGGTCTCGATGGGTTCTGTTGCCTGGCCGACCCCTTTCCTCTGCCTACATTCTGTTTCCAGCAGCCTACCCCTTCCCTCGCGCTGCCTTTCTCTGCCTGAGATCTCTCTCTACGAACCACAACTGAGCTCAGACGATTTCAGAACGCGTTTAGAAACACTCCACGACCCCCGACTGCCTCAGAGACTCGACGACGAGGACCAAGACGGTACTCCGTACAGTAGACTACTCCGACTAAGAGCATGATTTCGTAGGTGGATCGCCTGGGCAACGTACGTCGTATGCTACGTTGCACCTATACATATATGACCTTGTGCGTTTTCTTTATTTTTTCATTAGACTATATGTATGCATATGGACAGAACGCTGCTGACATATATATATATATATATATATATATATATATTAGCACATAAGGATATGCTTGTAGCTATTCAGTCGATCAAATTTGAGCAGTAAACATGGGGGAGCTCTTCATCTAATATTGTCTTTGCTATCTAGATATCGCTAATGACAGTTAGCTCGGGAAAAGTCCCCCTCCTTCTCTTCTGCGAGCGGCGCTTGTCAGACGAAATAAGACGTTGTGAAACCGAGCAAGATGGCCTAGTGAAAGCCTTTGCCTTGCATTCGGGAGGCCTAGGTTCGAGACCCAAACCGGTTTTTTTCGTTGTCAATTGTATTGATGGTACACGCCTACTTGCACAAACATACGTACGTGTATTCGACGCGGCTATGCGGCCCTTCATAGAAACACATTTTTATTGAAAGTAAGCAGGGTAAAATTACCAAGTAAACAAATCAGATGTCAATGTTAGCCCAGGTGCAATTGTTTGAGATTGTCATTTCAACATAGTACGCATGCTTGATGATGTACAACTTTCTGCTAAAGAGACGCATTTCATGTTAAAGGCAGGTTCACTATCTGAAGAGGCGCACGATTAAAATAAAAGTTCATGAGTCCCTATCAAATGTGCCATTCTATTTA
This sequence comes from Dermanyssus gallinae, assembly GCA_003439945.1. NCBI lineage: Eukaryota > Metazoa > Arthropoda > Arachnida > Mesostigmata > Dermanyssidae > Dermanyssus > Dermanyssus gallinae. The sequence goes on from QVRM01002067.1 coordinate 2,199,583, forward strand.
GATCAACTTCATTTAAGTTTGTTTGTTGGCCTCTTGTTAGTGCTACTTTCTGGCATGTTTGTTCTATGAGTTGACCTAAATGAATTCTAAGCGCCTTGAATATATATATATATATATATATATATATTTACATATTCACATATATATGTATATTTATAGCGTCTAATGAGTTATCAGCTGAGTAGTGATGGCGACTGGGCGTCAAGCCTAGTCGTCGTGACGGCGGTAGCCAACCATTATTCGCCTCTTCCAAGGTCTGTGAGGCGAGGCTCGTTTCAGTTTTAAAGACTTATCATACGAGTGCTTGTTCACACCAACCTCTGCTTCAACCTCACAGCCCAATAGGCCCGTACGATGGTGCCTTGGCGACGACGGCGACGACTCACCCTAACCACTCTTACTTCACGTCACACTAACGACTGTCGTCGTTTCAGCAGCAGCAGTATTGCTGGAATATCCAGGGGGGTGGGTCGAAACGTGGAAGCGCGAAACTTGAAGTAACCCAAGAGATATTGTCCCCCCCCCCCCCCCCGTTTAAAGGGAGGAGGGAGAGGGAAGACGACACGGAATATGACAAACGAGGAAGAGAGAAAAAAAAGCTGGAAGGGGTGGCAATGGGTGGTGGCAGCAGCAGCAGAAGCAACAACAAGGTCTATGTGCGAACGCCGTCCGAGCAGTATCTATTGCTCCCTCGTTCGCCCTCCACCCATTAATTTGTTCATGCCCTTATTTCTTTATTCGGTCGTTGGTTCGTTAATTTGTTCGTTTGTTGTTGGTGCTGAGAGTGAGTGGCTGCAACCACAAGGCGGCGGCGGGAACCGCAGCGACAGAGCAAAGCACGTAAGGAAGAAGCAAATAGGGAAGAATGGAGGTAAGGTGAATGGATGAAGCAGGCAGCGTTGGCAGGCCGTCGCCGCCTTCATCATCGAATTATCCTCTTGTCGCATTTCTCTACCAATCACAGCAGCAGCAGCAGCAGCGGCGGCAATTTGGCAGACAGGTCTAAGCTTTGTGCTTAATTGCATTCTGCCGAAAACTAGTATTGCTTCGCTGACGTGAATGTAGTGGCCGCTCTTTGTGCCGTCCACCTTTGATCCAGCGCATCTACGCGATTATTGAACGCACATTCATCGCCTATCTGCTTCTTTAATAAGCCATTCCGCGTCTCTCTCTCTCTCTCTCTCTCTCTCTCTCTATATATATATATATATATATACATATATATATATATTCTACTGTTTGAACGTTTCTCGTCGCATTACTCATTCAGCTCGAATAAGTAACAAAGCCTTTTAACTGGCCTGGTGGGCGCCATTGGCCATCGTTTTCAGTGTGCAGATCTCAGCAGAACGTTAGAAAAGCAAGCAGTATACGTTATTCTAAACATTCGTAGCAATCAAAACATCGTCATCGTCGTTCTGATATGCCCTCTATATTCCGATAAACGTGTAGGCGTCGGCGTTTATATAGATATTCTTGTTGCTGTTCCGACCGTGGCAGCAGATTTTTTCCACGAGTTTGACTGGGCACATAGTAGACGAGTTCAACATCTGCTTCCGCAAATTTGTTTCGGTAGCCTTTTCCAAGTGTGGCCACCGCAAAAAAGCTACGGCACTGACAGTGCAAATTGAGAAGCGTCGAGAGTGATGTGAAGCATACTCCAAAGGTATTGCTGCCGGAATTTCAACTCATATTATGCCACAATGGTGCACGCAGCGGAATGGTGCTCACGTAGCGGGTTCACCTGTCAGCTCCCTCGTGGCATACCATCGGTAATGAAACCGAATCATATTTAAAGTCCGCACACCTCAACAGATGAAGGTGCTTCACCTCTTGAGGTGTGCGGTTGAGACCGTCACCGATATGTCTCCTACATTAGCCCTGCCTGTAGACAACACAACCCAGTAGTTTTCAATCCAGCCTTCGTGTGCCAGCGTCGTGCGCAGAATCTCTCAGTCACCGGATGATCCCACCTTACGGCTGCTACTGCGTGCCCCTATATCTTGCAGGAAGAGGCAGAGGCCCTATTAGAGCATTTGGAGCCGCTGCTACAGCTAGTGGACAATCTACGACGGATTGAAAAACATGAATGATCATGATGACACAGCTCTGCATGGAGCGACAACGTCATGCGCCGCGCCATCTATAATAAAATACCCCCTATGCGACGGGCAATACTCACGGCCTGACCTAGCAAGGTAACTGAGTATATCAACCAAGCATTCCACCGCCACGGCTTCCGCCCCTCTGAAACGAATTTGGCTCGTTCGAATTGTGCCAATCAGGGGGCAAGTGGACGAAGCTCTTACTTCGGTTCTCTCTGCAGCTTTATCCGATAACGATATTAAGGCAGGGTGTGGCCTTTTATCTTTTGTTCCGGTGCTTCTTCGCCTTCTCCCGATGCTTCATCTCTCTCAGTCATCATTCGCAACCTTTTGTCACGTTCAAGGAAGACATTCAGGCGGCCATCAAGAGCTGCGCGGCAGGGCTGGGCCACGTTTGTTAATTGACTTTCTTTCCCCTACCGCGGAAGCGCCGCCGCCAGACTGACTTCAGCGTTGAGAAAGGTTGCGGACATTCTTCTTTGTGGTGCCTCCTTTTTTTAACCGTTGATATTTGGCGCAAGATAATTCGTTGTTAAGAAAAAAAAGACGGATCGGTATGCCCCACTGCGTGTTCGTCTGCGCCGCGCACGTTAGATGCAACCCTAACAAAGGCGCTATTTCTGACGCCATTAGTGCACATCAACTGGGGTGCATTTGCCTAAGTATCAGGGATTTAGTAGATTTTTTCACAAACCCGCTAAACCTCTGCTATCGTGACGGTGGTCTATTAGGAGGATAGTGTTCGCATAGTAGCCGAGAACATTCGACGGGTCTTCGACGCAACTTACGCTTTAATTAAATCTGGCCAAATTAGATATACCCTATTGGTTCTACCTATAAGGCCTCCCCCGATTAACAATAACTGTAGGACCATCTGCAAGGAGACCGCCAAGAACGATCTGGAACTACTTGGTGTTCGCGCTTTTCTCGAAAATCTTACAGCAGCAACCGAGCGCCGAAAATCAAAACTGGAACTTGCCACCGCCCGCCTACCTTTCCTAGGTAACCATCAAGAAATTTTGTTACCCAATTCCTCTTTCTAGCTCTCAAGACGCATCCATCTTTTCCAGAGGCCTGACCAAACCAATCGAGCCGACGACTAGCAAACGCTCAACGAGTTGACACCATCCACTCTCGAATCCCAGCTCACCCGGCGCACGGAAATACGCATTGCTTGCCGTTTCCAAAGGAGGCGTCGGAATCTCCAATTCACTGACCCTTGCCGGCTATACCACTGTTTCGTCACCGCTAAACACAGAAAGTAGGACAATTTTCTTCTAAATATGCGAAAAATTCAAGCGCCTCATGACACACGCTTCCAAGTGCACCAATGAGTACACTTCTCGGTGACGACACGGCTTCCATAGCAGTAGGCCTACGACTGGAGCAAACCTTGTCAGCCCTCATCGGTGTCAATGCGGTAACCCCGTCGACAAACAGGGACATCACGGCCTATTATGCATCGTCAGTGCAAGGCAAGGCCCTAGAAATACCGCTATTAGTAAGTCCTTAGGTCTTGCGGCCTCCCGCGCATCTGAGAACCGCCCGGCCTCTGCGCGGAAGCCGACAAGCGCCCATATGGGATGACACTAACACTCTTTGAGCGAAGAAGAATGTTAAATTGGGATGCACCCGCCACTGACTTCTCCCCCCCCCCCATCTGTTGTGGGCGGCACACGCGTCTGAAGCTGATAACGTAGCCCACCTTGCGGAAACCAAATAGCTTAGAAAACGCTTATCAATCAGGTATACCCACAAATTGTGCATTTTTGCATTCGAAACCTTGGGTGCTCCTAGCGTTCATTAAAAACAAGAGCCGAATCTTCACGTAAAATATATAGAAATAAGCACTATCAGAACAATTCTTTAGCACGTCGATCGCTGGTAAACACAATGAGATCGCTGCCTACATTGCTAATTATCTTCTTAGTCATAAGTACGGGCCCGTCCAGTGACTCGAATGCCAATGGGCAAAAGACCATCGTATATATGTATATACATTTTGTTGGGTGCTGAAGGCTATGACTAAGCTGAAGAGTGTGCCGCTGATTGAAATTGCTGATATCTACGAGTTTGTAAAAGTCGTGTAATGTGAGCGTCATCTACATCAATCGGCCTGTCGGTGAGCTTTCAGTCACGCAGTCAGACAGTAGCGCGTGAGCGTTAACTTGGTAGACACTGATCCATTTCCTTCTTTCTGTTCTTCTCATTCTCTGTGTGTTTTTAATCATTTACGCTTCGCAGATGGACTGCTTTACCTCCCGTTGCCAATATGTAGAGCTTTGTTGCCAGATGTGAACCTGTATTTCTTACGACAAACAAAACGTTTGACGATTGTTATATGTATATATATATATATACTGGGTGTTCAGCCAAAAATTCAAGCATTCCGGAGAAAATTCTGCATCGTCTGAAATATGATTGGTCTTGCTATAATAAAATAATTAGGAATGATTCCTATAGAAGGCACGAACTCCCACGTGGTGGCCCTACTTCGATCTAGCTCGTTGTTTATCCCATTCTGTTTCTGTATTATATATATATATATATATATATATATATATATATATATATATATATATATATATATATATAATAAACAACCTATGCTACCAATTGATGGTGAATAAACCCGAAACCTATATAAACAGCCGGTGTAATTTTTTTAAAGGAGTTGGAGCAGTGTTAGCGAAGGCGGTTCGAAACTATTCATGACGATGATGGCAGATGTTCTGCCCTACAGAGACACGCACAGACATATTTAGGGGCAATAACTTCAATAGCTCGTTGTTCTTAGTCAACGCTGGGGACGGGACGAGCGAAGAAGTAGAAAAGAAGAGCGTTCATGAGAAAATCACTCGAATGGGAGACGAGGTTCTCGTAAAGATCAGGAACGCGAGCGAACTCAAATGCACCGAGTCGCAGACGACGCAAGCTGCTAACGAAGGATCAGCAGGGGAGACGTAAGCGATGAGTCTCCGACCTATGAAGGCCGGTGCTGGTGCATGAGAGTGCATGTGGTGGTTAGACGAGGAGGATGAGAAGGTGTGCCTGCAACAACCTTTAAGATGAGGTTCGTATTTGTCCACCCTCCGACCACCAGCAATCTTCGTATTTCTTCGTTCGTTCTCAGAATAGCCGCTGGCGCCGCCACCGCCCGACTGTTGTTCAGCACGTTGGCTGTGGCCTTTGTGGTGCTACGTCGACATCCACCCCATTCCACCTCTTTTGCTGTACTTTGTCGATGTTGTCTCTCGCCTGCAGCTTGAGAGTTTCTCCTCGTCATGTCGATCGTGTTTTTGTCGTGGTTGTCGTCGTCGTCGTGATCGTTGTGATCGACGGCGACAGCGAGGCGTCCGTTTACCGCTCGATGAAGAGATGAGGACGCCGCCACGAAGAGCAGGGCGAAGACGAAAATGATCTTCTGGCCGTAATCGAACGCCTCTGTGTAGCTCTAGCTTCCTCATAGCGAGCGTGAGAGGATCTCTCACGAAAAGGATCTATCTTGCTGCCCCGGCTGTCCCTTCGCTTCTGCCCGACGTTGTGTTTGTTCCTGTCGGCTTGCTGGACGATGATGACGCATTGAAGCTAATATTGTGGCTCGTTTAGTTGTTTTTTTTTCTCTCTCGTCGTGTCGTGCCAGTTTTGCCGCTATTGCATCAGGGAAAGAGAAGTTGTTTTTGTGTTTTTTTTTTTGTTTTTGTTCGTTCGTCATCGCTTAGCTTTGTTTTAAGGATACAATAAAAATAACAACAGCAACAACAACAGCAATGATGAGCGCAACAGCAATAGGGCGTATTTCCACCATTGGACTTTAGCTCACAACACACTACTCAAGCGACAACAACAGCAACAACAACAACAACAACATCAGCAGGAGCAGCAATCGCTGTTGCTGTTGGCTGGTTGGTTCAAAATTGTGTTCATTGTTGTTGTTCTGCTGCTGCTGCTGTTGTTGTTGGCGCCGGCGCCGCCGCTGCTGCGGGCGTTTGCCGCAACGGTGCGGATTCTGCTGCTGCTGTTGCTTGCTGGCTTCTGTAGTCGGCGGCAGCAGCAGCAGCAACAGCATCGGTGGACGGTTGTCGTGACGTCCGACGATGATGATGTTGTTGATGATGATGATGTTGCTGCTGCTGATGGTACTGTTGTTATGATAACTCGTGTGGAAAGGGCAGCCATGCACGCAGGCACCCAAACAGGCAGGCGGGCATCTTAAGCGGCAGCCTAACGACAGCCGATGGACGAACTGAGCAAGCCGTGGCTGGTGATGCGGTGGTCGTTCGGTCGGTCGTTGGCTGGTGCCGTTTCTGGTAATGGTGAGGCGGCGGCGGCGGTGGTAGTGGTGATGGTGGTGGTGGTTGGACGCTGATGTTGTTGTGGTTTAGTCTGTGTCGGCATCCTGCTTTCTGCTGCTGCTGCTGCTGCTGCCTCTATTGTTGCTTCTTTCTTCGCTCGCTTTAACCGCCGCCGCCGCCGCCTCTCGTGTCTGGCTGCTGGTTCACCAGTTGGGGGAGGACGGAGCCGCCGCCGTCGACGAGGAGGCGGAGGAGGAGGTGGTGGTGGTGAAGGAGGAGAAACTAGAGGAGAAGGAGAAGACTGCTGCTGCTGCTGATGATGATGATGATGAACATGACGACAATGACAATGTTCATCATCATAACAATCAAAAAACAAAAACACGACGAAGACGAAGCTCGAACGACAGATTAGCCACTGAATGACTCGAATAAACAGACTTACAGAACCCGATATCTAAGTGTGGAGACTGGATGGATGTCCACGATCATCGTCCCCAACCAGTGTCAAGTACAGCAGCTGCACCAGTTCCATTGAAACCATCAGCAGCAGCAACCAACAGCAGCAACCGCTGCCGCTATTGCTGCTGCTGCTGTTGCTGGTGGTGGTGGTGATGGTGTGGCGGCTCCGGTCGGTTCTCGTTCGCCCTTTCCCTCATGCTGTGGCTCCTCTGCTTCCTCGTCGTCAGCCTGCTGTGGCTTCATGCTATACGATGACCCTGCCTGGCTGTCGACTGACTTCTTGGTGGTGAGGCCGATGGACAGAGAGACGGACACAGACGGACTATTCAACCGACCAACTATTGTCCAACTATTGTCGATATATCGATGACGGCGCGTCTCTCTCTCTCTCTCTTTCATATACACTCTTACTGCCCGTGTGTTTGATTTGTGTAGTTCCTTCGTGCTCCATGTATGAATACTTCGATCTCACGTCAGAAGTCAATCCAGTTACGATTGGCACTTCTTGCTACTTACGTTACTTAGTTGCTGCTGCTGCTGCTGCAACAACTCAGTCCTACTTGTTCGCTAGAACCATAGTTATCCTACTTGAAACTTGGACGTCTACTAGCGCGCCTGTTGGCCCCCGCTTAAGCATACCTTCCACGATCATGACTACTATCTGCTACAACAACTTCTAACGTCGATACGACTACTACTACTACTACTACTACTACTATTATTACTACTGCTGCTGTTACTATATAAACTAAGCTCAGCCTTGCGACCTAGTTAGGCCACCACACAAACAGAAAAATCATACAATCAACAATAAACACACAACAACTATACACCCAAGGGCCAAAGCCAAACGACAGTGAACTTGCCGCGAATTCCTGTACGAAGCTGACAACAGCGACTACGTTGACGGTCGCCATCGCCGCCCCTGCTGCTGCTGCTCCGGCTGCGGCTGTGGCTGCGGCTGTTCTTCAGGCGACGACGCCGGCCACAAAAGCGTGCAGAGTCGGCGGCGTAACGACCCATAGATAGATAGATACCTGCGCCTGTCCCGGCAGAGACAGCAGCAACAACAACAACAACAACATCAGCAGCATCTGCAGCAGCAGCACCATCAACATCGGAGGAGAGGCATCGCCCAGCGCCAACAGTCTATTCGTCAGCCCGTCCATCCGTGCATCTATCTACCTACCTACCTACCTACCTACCTATCTATCTATACATCCATTCAGTCAGTCCGTCACTCCGCTCATCTTCTTCTTCTTCTATCTTGAGCGCTTTGGCCGCCTCAGCCGGTCGGTCAGCCCGTTTACACACCGTTGCTGCCGAGCCTGTTGGTGCTTCTGCTGGTGGTGCTTCTGGTGGTGGTGGTGGTGGTGATGCCATTGCTACTAGATGACGGAGGCAACCAACGATTCCAGTGAGTGAGTCTCAAGCTGTTTTGAGCTAAGCTGAGTGGTGAACGAGCTATGATGTGATGATATTCTCGTTGTGTTCTATGTGAGTTCGTGTACGAGTGTGTGTCTGTGAGTGTTAGCGTGTGAGAGGGTCGATTGGCTTGATGTTACATGTTGTTGTCTTGTTCTGCTACAGCGCGTGCGTCGATGTGTGAGGCTGTGTTCCGTAGCTGTGTTGTAGCTTCTGTAGTAGCTCTCAGTTGACGTCTCTCCGGTCGGTCTCTCGACACTAGGAGCCGCCGCTCGGAGCCGTACGAAAGCAACGCTTAGGTCGTACGCTTGCTGTGCGACCTGCCGAACTCACACACAGTTGCCAGCCACTCGCCCGCCCTCGCCATGTAAACAAGCACCAACAATCAAAGCCACAGGCTGCTAGTGCAGTTACGAGTACGAATCAATTCCAGTTCGGCCAGTTGTTACTGTTAAGTTAGGCTCGCGGATCGGGAGAGCGACGTGAGAACAAAACGCTGCTACATCGCTGCACTATTCGCTTGTCTTGACCAGCAACAAAAGAGGCTGTAGTTGCAGACCTACGCCTCCTCTACACAACTCGTCAGGAGGCTAGGCGCTCACTCTGCTCGAAGGCTCGGATCTGTGTTAGTAATAACGACTCATCGACGCAATCTCAGATGGAAATATAGAGATCACCATGGTAGTGCTGCTAACAACAACAACAGAAACAAAGACACGTCTCCCTTGGAACTAGAACCACGACCGAACTTCAACTGTCACAGCACCTGACCAAGCGAAAGCAACAACATCGACGTCCGGCCGTTGCAAATCGGGGCTAGCCGGCTCGCTCCTTGGTTGGCCACCCAGGCGACATCAGAAACAGCGGAATGAGTACATGCTGCTGCTGCTGCTACTATTGTTGTTATTCTTGTCGTCGACGTCGTGGTTGTCCATACAGTGAGTTCGTTATATGGAAGCAACGTTAAACGTCTTCAGTGAAGTGCGTCGACGATGGTCTACTTGCGACCTCAAATACCGTATTGGGTTCACTCTTACCCCTCCGTTCGGTTTACGAACAACGTGCTCGAAGTGTACGAGCCTCGTTTAGTGTTCTCTCTGGATATGTGTGTCTAATGTTGGCATTCCGCTGTAGACCTGAACACCCAGCGAGGCATGTTAATAGTTGTTCTGGTTGTTGTTGCTACTGCTGACATGGCATTGCTGTTGTTTTAGTGTGGTGGTGTTTGAGGTGTTGTTGTGAAAGGCGATGGCACACCTAACAGTGTAACGGCGTCATCTTGTGTTTTGGTTGTTGTCATACAATCAAGCCTCTCTGACAAGATTTGAGGAAAGGAATCCTTTTCTTTCGCCGACCTCGGTCCTTCAAAGCTCTGTTATCTTTGCTTTTTTTTGTTCTGCCTGACGTCTACATAAGCAACGTAATCAAATTTAGTGGACCGAAGCAGTGTAGTAAAGGATTCGTTTGTCATGCAGTGGTCGAAAAAGAAGACGAATAAAAGCCAGTGTTTTCGGCTATCACTGCCAGATTTTTTCTGTGACGTGAAGAAAACAGCAAGTTGAAATCGAGCGTTATTGAATATAATCCGTGTATTTGTGGATGTGTGTGTGTGTTTGTGTGCTAGGGTGTTCGGATGTGGCTCATTCTCATGGATAAGTCAGCAAACAGTGCTAGCGACTCGACTCTAGGTGCAGGATATACGTCTATCTAGGCAATATTAGCCGCAGTGTGTTGTGGACTCAATGAGGTCATCGACAAATTCCAACAATCTCTCACCGCGAATAAATGAGTGAGCGATGTCAGTGCATCATCAAGCCGAGGTGAGAGAGGATACGCGCGCAATGCATTCAGTCGCTTTAGCCAACATAGAGCGTTAATGCAGATTAGCCGTTGAGTGATTAACTGTCGTCCGAAACGAAGCATGTCGGGCAGAGGTATGAGGAGAAATGACTGGTTACCATTTGCTACGAGATTTATCGAAATTAAGTTCTTGGCAGGCATTGTCACAGCATCGACAGTAGGCTATAATTTGTTAACTATTATATATATATACTTACAAACTTTGGGGTCTAAGACAACTCAGCGAAAAAATATTTTTTTCCAATGTAACAAGGGAGCGGAAATTTCTTCTTTTGGAGTAAAAGCGAAATTACCAAAAGTTGTTGTATTAAGCTTGCTATCCTGGCATATCCTCACTAAATCTGCGATTGCGAGAGCTTCAGTTATCCTGTCGACAAACCAATGATACTTTAGAAGACATTATACATATATATATATGATAAGCAGAGGGAAAGAAAAGTGGTGACTTCATAACCACCATAGTGATGAGGGATGTCGACAACAACGACAGCGGCACGATACGCGTGAAGTTCTCACGCCATTTCTGCGAGCTTTGTGTCGAATCGAATCAGTGATGCAAGCGGCTTTCATGATGATTATTAATAATATGATTATTATCGTCATTACGAATCGCCCTCGAGAGCTCGAAGTGAGGCATTTGCAAACGTCGGACAGTTTATGTCGTCCTGGTCTCGTGACCGACATTAATGTGTTTGTTGCAAATAGGCTACTTATCTGCAGCACTGGTTATTGTTGTTGTTGTTATTGTTATTTTGCCACTGCGTTTTTCTTGTCGGTGTTTCCTTTAGCTGTTGTAGAATTCAGTGAGTAATCTTGAAGCAGGTGCTTGTAGGTCGAATTGGCTGTCTCCTCGGCTTAGCCTGTTTTTCCTGTTTTCTGCAGGTGTCATTTGACATCGAGCAGCGTCTTCTGGCTGAAGGAACAATCTAATGGCGTTGCACGGCCGGATTTGTGATCGACGGGCGGCTATTCTACCCTTCCGACCCGGCCATCCATCGAGGTTAATCGCAGAAGCGGTAGCGGTGGCATTGTCCAATCTGGCGCTCTGCGTGCGGTTACGTTGCAACTGCCCTCGATTAATGCTGCCTTCTCGGTTTTGTTTTTGTCGGAATGCGGTTATCTTTTTGTTCCGCGAGTGCTTGTTTTAGCGGACACGATCGATGCCGGCTAGCTATGATAGTCTGTCTGCTTCTGGGAGAGATAACAAGATGCAAACATTAATAGCCGAAGCCAACGGACAGACAAGCCAACGTACAACCACATTCGGTTTCAGAGAGGATTCATTTTTTGCCTCATCATGCATTGGAATACTTTAATGTATCTCAACGCATTCAAATGCTGTCTACATTCATATGAATATTATTGTTGTTATTGTGCTTGGTATTAGCGCTTCCAGTGACACGAAACGAATAGGTCATTCTGATGGAACGATGATTTGAACGACAACAGGTACTTATGGTACATTGTGGAGTCGAAGTGGGCTAAGCACTCGGTTAGCTACCGACGGCGATGATGACTATATACCTAGATGGCTGGCCAAATTCGGAGGAAATGATTGATCGATGTGCCGTTTTGCTAGGCGCATTCGGGAGTAATGTATCAATCAAATATGGTACACAAACCAAAAACATTAGCAGTTAGATTCAACTTCCATATAAGAACAATCAATTCGATTTTTAACGAAGGTAAATGTAGCTGACGAATAAGACAACCGAGCAAGCAGTTGAGACACAGTGCAACGACGCAGTTCTTGTTCGATCGCTCCGACCGTTTTTCCGAATTCTTTGTTTCTCTCTGGCATATATTTTTAGTCAATTTCCTATCAGTTGCAGTAATCAAGCTGTAGCATTAATTTTGGTGCCTACAGCACTATTATTCAGCGAAAAGACCGAGTAAAAGAGATTCGAACACTTTTCTGTGTAAGTTGGGGAACGCATCAAACCTAGAAACGGTTTAAGTCATCATCTTTCGGGACGATTTCGTAATCGAGCGCATCAGCTAAAAAACGGAAAAATTTCCTGGATTGAGGATGAAGTTCCTAACTTTAAGTTGGGCGATGAGCCAGGGCCCTGTAAGTATTCGTTGCTAGGGGCTTACGTCCTGTGTCTGAAGGTACAGCTGAACCGAACAGCTACAGCCTGGGAACTCGAGGACGAGATAAAAAAAAATGCTCACATAAGCCTAGAGTTCCTTCTATGTCTTGTACATCGACATCCTTCGACACCAAAGGGCGCTAACAAATTGGACCGTCGCGCGCATACTCGTATATTTCAGCGTCTGCATATAATCATAAAGTCCTGCGTTTAGATTGCTCGGCTACCTGCGATAATAGATAGGTGTTTTGCAAGAACACAAGCGGAGAGCGCAGGCGATTCAAAGGAAGCTATGCGGTGTTGCTCGCGGGACGATTAAAAGTATGGCTCACATCAAAGTTTCGGGAGAAAACCAGATGAATAATACGGTGCTTTACCGCCATCAACTTTAGCCCTTTGGGATCGTTTTAACAACCCTTTTACTTTTACTTTTGCTTTGCCGTGTGTAATTGGAAATTGAACTTTGTCGAAAATAATTCAGATAGTTTGTGCCTTCGTGGTCGGTTGTTCTTTTGAACGGTTACCGTCTGCGCACGAATCAGCTGTATGTCTCCAATGTGTCGTCCAGGTTTGAATTGCCAGCTTGTTACCCGATTGCGCAGATGTTACTCTGGCTAACAATTGATTTGATGTCCTTTGGCCTCTCTTGTCGCTGTCTGCAGATTCACATGTTCGTCTTTGCACTGTGCAGCTTTCTTTCGTCAATTTAAAATTACGCCATTATTGGGCTAGGTAGCTGTCGTCGGACGATGCTACGTACTGGCCTTAGGGCGGTAGGCTTCAATGTGGGCGTATCACGATGGGGTTCACTGAGCACAGCACAGATTTTGGCTCTTTAACCCCATATACACACTTCACAATGAATCAAGCAGGACATGCTCGTGTTTCACGCGACCGGTCTCGCTCGATGAGCGTAGAAGACTTTAATAAATCGTCTATTTTGATCTAATTTTTGGTATGGTAGAGAATAGCCTGCGGGTACTAAGTCGAGCGGACAATGCGGGCCAAAAACAGTCACTACTAAACATTAAAATAAATTTAACCAGCACTTCAAATTCGTAAGCATGCACCAATTCGTTTCCAAGCTTTAACCGTCCTCCTGTTCCACCACCAAAAATGACCGCAGTAAAGGATCCAATCAATATCTTTTGTTTTAAAAAAGGGTGGTTACCATTATCGTTCTGTGACTACGAAACGATGTAAATTGAAGCTGATTCACGAGTAATCAGGTCATCATTCGTTGTTCGCATGGTCGATGAGGAGGGTGCGGCCAGCTTCCGCCATCCAGCAATCCATCAACCTATGGCGCCGCACCTCAGCAGCGTTATCGGCCGTGTCTTCTATGTGCCCACCTCGTATCTATGCTATGCGACAGTTTTCACTGTTATATGTTGTTGGCTCGTCGCTGTTGATGACCATTCGAGTAAGTCGGACAAAGACGAAAAAAGCGTGCTTGCACCGATCGGCGTGCAGCAGCATCACATAATAAGAAAAATTTAAAAAGACAAAAACTGTCACGCTGGCTGACGACGCCCACTTTAAATGAAAGCTTGACCACACGCTTGACCAGTTACATAAACGACCAATATAATTTGATAATTATATTACATATGTGACATCATATATATATATATATATATATATATATATATATATATATATATATATATATTGCAAATGCTATTTGTTCTTTATCGTTTTTCATTTTACTTCACGACGTAGTAATTTTGGAGCCCTCCACACTTAATCCAGCAGCGCTCCAATCTTTTGTTCTGTCTTCAGAAAAGTAGGAAGATTCGAGGGAGTCAAACTACGATTCCACAGCGGCGACGACATATTAATTTTCTGTGGCTTGGAAATAGGAATAAGTCACAAGAAAAGGCTAAAAGCAGTAGATCTTCGAACCCAAATTAATGCAATTATGTCACTGTAGAAATGTGAGTCGGAGCATTGTCATGGTGAAATATGACTTGTGCACTAAGCTCGGCCGTTTTGTTTGTAGTTCGTCTGTAGATATGTAGGATAATATGCTTTTGTGAGAGCTTAACCCCTCTGTGCGCAGTCAATGAAATAAATGTCCTTGAAATAAAAAAAAACTGTGATTAAGACTTTGCTGGCCGACAAAACAGTTTTTACCTTTCTCGACGCACATTCACCAGACTTTGTCCACCCACTATCAATTTTTCGCCTATATGGTCTTCCTATCTTACGATGTATTTTGTAACACGTTATCGACGTAAATATCAGCCTATATTCAAGAGTGTTCAGTACCAGTTTGGAACCGTGCCCAGTTTTGGGTAGATTTGTTTTCGGAGAAATAGTATCCCTATTAAAACAGGGAATCGTGCACGCCCTCCCGTGGCCAGGCTTCGGCGGCAACTTTGTCCCAACACACACGAAAACCGTCGAGCGGCTATCGAGTTTGGCTCGGAATTCCTCCGAAACTTGGTAGAAAATATTGGTGTTTCTATCTGCAGCAGCGGCTGCTGTGTTTGTCGCGTGCGTGTTAGACGCTGTTCTGCTACTGTTGCTGCTTGAGGCAAGTCGATCGGAGAATATTTTAAAACGAATGGAAGAGAATATCGTTGTTAGCGTCATGAAACGTCCACTGAGGTGAGGCCCAAAGTTAAGAGGGTCGGGTCAGGAAGGGCTGGGAAGAAAGGGCTTTCCGAGAAGGATGGTCGAGTTGAGGCCGATAGGAATAACTGGTCTGGCCGGTGAATGACTACAAACGCGCTGCGATGCGGAGTCGAATGTCGGAGAGAAGTGGCCTGGGTTTGAGTGAGTTCCATTCCACGCCTAATCGGTCTTCGTGTGTCGTTATTGCTGTGTCATTATTATGCTCGATAACGTGTCCTGATTACACACAGACGCACTGCTACGACCATTTCCAGTAGTTATAGGAGGTTGTGGTAGGAGTTCCAGTGTTGTACTTTTTACATTTCCGCTTTCCCTCCGCTTAGGTATTGGGCGAGGTGACGACTGGTCGAAGAAACGCTCCAACGAACCTGAGCATTTTTACGTCGCTTCTGGCTAGCGGGGTGCTTATCTTGATTCTATTTGATGGCGGAGTTCGTGTTCAATAGCCTAAGGGAAAATCTGCCATAACCAGCAGACGCTGCCGTTCCTGTTTTGCTCTTGCTTAGGCACAGTCGTTAGACTAAAATGAAATAGGACAAAGGCGACCGTCAGACAAAAAAATATACAGCTTTTCAAAACAGACATTCGCTCAATAAGTGTTTTTTTTCTCAATACCTACCTGGTGCCAAGGCCTCCGTGATCAAGAACGCGGAGACCCCAGCATCACACTTCGGCAGAGCTGAGACCTGTCACTCTCCCATACTGGGAAGATGAGGCATATAATTTGCACGACCGCGGTGGCGACGACGATAGACTATAACATCAATAACAATTAAGAGTGGTCAGAACTTAGCATCTAAAAATGCCGTAAGTAGGGCATCCCTATCGATATTTTACAAGAAAATCTGAAAAAAAATAAAGGCAATATGGGGTAGGCGAAAACTACTCGAGGGGCTGGTAAATTGGTCTTACTGAATCCGCTTTATTTAGTGATGACGGCGGTCTTAATTTTAGTTGATCCGCCTGACATTATCAATGGCAAAAATAATTCGATCTTATTATCGAGGTCTCATTCCGGTCGATAACGCTATCCCATTGACCGAGTAACTTATGATGTTTAATATATCTCAAACTGTTTAGCCGCAAGCTAAAAAACACCTCATTTCTAGCTCCTAAACATTGAGCTGATACCTGGAACCGCCATTTAAATGTAATGTTTGAGATCAATTAAATTGATTTAAGCATTTTGTATTGCAGTATTGTCAGTAAACCGCAATATTTATTCAGTTTTAATTTATATATAGTTTTATTATGCTATATATATATATGTATATATATATATATATATTTGTTATAGTGCTTGAAAACGTGTGTTTGCTATTGAAGGTAATTTGAATAATACTCATTAACTAGTAAAAGGGTGATGTCTTTAGGCCAGAGCAAAATACAACAGTCGTACACTGTGTTTTGTGCGCCTCGATGTGGTTCTGCCTACCGTCGCCGCTTTTCCCTCTTCTGTTGCTTCACCATTATGCGGGTGAACGTTGAAGAAGGACCTATATTCTGTTCACGAGTTGTAGGCGGATTTGAATAATTTTTTTTTAATTTCCTGCAGCTGCTGGCAGTAAGAATCTGTAGTAATCGTTGGTTTTGTCTTGGCAATTTATAGCGTAAGATGCGTCCAATATGCACTAGCCGCGAGAAATACCTTATTTTGTAAAAGCCTGTTCTTACCATCAGCCACGAGGAATACATTTGTCTGTAGATGGTAGCGAAGTGCGCACGTGTACACGCTCAGGCTTGTTTAAACCCCCGCAGTTTGAGAGACACCCGACATTTACAGATGTAAGATGTGATTTCAAGTTATGGGAGAGTTCTTGGAATGGCTGGCCTTTATACTCCGATGTAGACCTTAGGTCTAATAAGGTCTAATATGTCCTTATTAGACCAATAGAGTAAAGACGTTGGAATTTCCGTGAATTTTGGAAAGTACATTGTGTTGAGAGATTGAGAGTTTTCAAGACCAGTTTACCGTCCAGGTCAAAATAACATTTTTAGATTCTCTGGATCTTCAAAGGCTTGACAAGTTCTTAATGGAGTTGTGCCCAAACCTATCAATTTCACAGGCTTTCGGAAAATAACACGAAGATGAAGAAAAGCATAGAAACGGGACCGTGCGTCTGCCTCTCTCCCTCTTGTGGGTCGATGTCGTGCCGTAAGCGAGATCGCAGTCAGTTTGTTGTGATTGAAGGATTGAGAAGAAGAATATTTTATTATCTATTTACTGGTTTCCTGCCTTTTGTGTTGTCGCAATTTGCTTTTCTCGTGTACGATCCGTTCCTTTTGTCTTTCTATCAGTATATGTTCTATCATTAAGAAAACATATTGTTACCGGGTGATGAGCTGCGTGCGCTACTTTTGTAACGTTAAACTTCGCCTATAGCCGCGAATACGTCTAGTGGTACGAGTAGTGCGAACAAGAGGAGAAACGATACATATCGTCTATAGCGATTGAGTCGCTTTGTGCCAACGACTGACTGGCCTGGGGGCCCCTTGTTTAGCTCACCTCTATGTCAAATCAGCAAACGGCAGCAGCAGCAGCAGCAGCAACAACAACAACAACCGCGTTCGCCGCCATATCGGGACGAACAGATAGCTAGCACAATCCTTGCTGGTGCCAGCCGCATCGTTGTAGCTGTAACAGTTGAGATAGCAGGAATAGCAGCAGAGCAGCCAAAACACCGCATGGTGATAGCCATCGCGGGTAGAGAGAAATATGACGACAGCTGGCGACTACAAGAAGCAACAACAACAACACCAACAACAACAAGACCAACAGCAACAGCAACAACAACAACAACAACACCACCACTAACAACGACAACAACAACAACAACTGACCATGGCACCAGCAGCAACGACGCTCCCGCCATGAAGATACTCCTTCTAAAATCTCTATTATTTACTTATTACAATGTGACCGACCCAGGCAACGCCATAAACTGTTTCTGATCTTGTATTCTTATTATTATTATTTCACCGCAAGTGAAATACGTATTCTTCCGTCAGCAGGGTACAAATGAGTTCAATTTCAACGGTCGATGAGAGAAACCTGAGACGAATCTGGGAGAGATACGGCAAAAAATCACACGGGTTTCCCTCGGGCCTGCTGTAATAGCAAGCTTATTGAATCGAATTCAAGCTTGAAGCTATTTTAAAATATCTGCGAAAAGTAAACGTATTTCATGTTATGCGTATTGTTTACTGTACTTAAAATTTACAACTTGAGAAAACGTTAGGCTTCTAAGCGAAATACCCGCTGTGCGCATATATGGTGGGGCATACGTTGTCAGTTAAAACAGAATAGTATCATCTATTTAATCGAATCCAGTTCAGCAGCTAAAACTGTCATCACCCTCGACAACGTCTTTACTTAGCTGTAACAGACATGCACTCTAAGGTTCAAGTAGCCTGACTACATATTGGCATCCGCGTACTATTCTGCCTCAGCTGGTCCGTGTGTTGCTTATTGTTGGGGTTCCACATAGGATACATGACTACCACTTACACGGCCTGCTGCAGTAATGGGTATTATTAGCTCGGAATTGGCTGGAAGGTCTGGTCCTAGGCAGAAAACCGCCCAGGCTGATGTTGCAGCTGTGTCGTCACTATCGCCCGTTAGAGACAACGGTGATGAGAAGCACAGTAACATTAATAACAACAACAGTATCAACCAATGACTCTAGAAAAAAAGCAACAACAACCAACCACAGCGGTGGATTTCTGTCAATGTCTTTCTAGCAGCGAAGTGCCTCTGTTGGTTTGTGACCGCCCAGGAACGGAAAACATTGGATTGGAATCTACAGCTTGGCTCATGACAATCAACTGTCGGATCTCTGGGAGTTTATGCAAACTGCAGAACGAGGACAACAACAAGCCTGTTCGCTGATGGCACTTGTAATATACATGATACTTACGCATCGTTGGTATTCTCTCACGTACTATTTATTGGTGTACCAATCTAGGAGGATTGGTGGCTGAGGGCTTGGAATGGACCGCACACTTGTTGAACGAAGCGGTCGTGTGTATGGCGAAGTCCTTGGCACGAGATCGCCGACCGCTGGCATGCCACATTGGTAGCGAGCTTTGGTGAGGCCTACCTGGTCTTCGTCTTTTTTCTCTTTCCATTCATTACCACCTTTCTTCGCCATTTTGAGTTGCCGTTCGAATGATTTTGCATAATAAACTCGCAACTCGTTCGAGTCTGACAGAGTCGGCAATGAATATAAGGAAACCCACTCTACTGCACATTTACAAACATATTTGCCCACAGACCGATAAAGATTAGAAGCTATCTTATATTTAAGCATTAAACGAGGTGACATTGAGCTGATGTTAATGAAGTGTTAATATTGTTACCTCTCATTAATTATTTATATCATGTTATGAACTTCAATCGTGTAGCGCACGTGACTTCATTAAGAAATGCATAACAAAGCTTATTGTTTTTAGGTGATGACTCGTGGTAATCAGCGCCATTATGTCTCTATATGTGTGTGTTCTTTGCCACTTATTGGCACATTCAGATAGGTATAGGCTAAGAGCAGATTGCTGCCGAAACAATCGAATATGCCAGCTTGTAGTCGTCTGCGCTTACGTCTTCTTGCTTTCTTTCTTTCTTTGTTGCATTCCCATTGCATAGGGTGCCATCGCAGCCTTGCAGAATATACGCCGAAATGCATGGCAAATGCTAGCCAAGCCCTTGCTGCGTTCGCTTACAAATACAGAACTGGCTCTCGAGCTTTGTGGGCCTATGTGTGTGCATTTTCCACTTGCGTGACGGCAGTTGCGAGAAGAGGAATAGGGAAAGAACGGGGAGGGGGATAATTGAATCATCTGCAGAGGACATCAATGGTGGCCCCCCAAAACAACCGCGGACAATGTCGTTGGGTCAGCGCTGAGTAACAACACACCAGTGAAGTGCCACTTCTACTAATATGGCGACACCTGCAGTGGCATTTCCGTCGCCAATATCCACAAACAAACAAACAAAGACTCCGTTGCTGCGTCTGCTACTTGCGACGCGCAGATCGTATGAAGCCTATGTTGTGTCGTGAGAACCAGACGACTGGAGGAGCGCCCATTTGTGGCAGCCCCACGAAAAATGATGACGCCCGTTCGGCGCTGTTTGGCTGTACGCAGACGCAGATGCTTCGCTAAATCGTGGTTCCTATCGCGATCTTAATGTGTCGTGAGCGAGTGTTGCTAAGTCGGCGGTACGCTTTACGGCTAGTTGCAACATAAAGAGCGCTAACACTGTACGGCTGCAAGGAAACGCTTATAATCGTGTACCGAGTGGTAGTGACAGGGAGCCCTACCTGGTGGAAAACGGCTCATATCACTGCTTGCGACTAATAGATAGTTGCTACTTCTCGTTTACCCACTTTCCCTATCTCTTTCGCACGCCCTCTCTCTCATCCCCCTCTCTCTCTCTCTCTATATATATATATATATATATATATATATATTTATATACACACACATATACAGGGTCAGAACATTTTTCAAATGCGATATAGGGAATTAGGGAGCTTGCTAAAGCAAATATTTTTTTCCAATGAAACATGGGGTTTGAGAAGTCTTGTTTTAGAGTGAGAGTGAAATTACTGTGACACTGGTGTTGTTGCCCGACATAGGAGCTCAAACTGTGCAATTGCGCAAGTCGACCAGTTCTGCTATACAAAAACTAAGCATATGTCGTGTTCTGAAGATGCCACATGGTCGGTTAGAAGAGAATTCGCAAAGAGTGAAATTCTTTTACTAGCCTTCACGCCAAATGCCTCAAAATCACAGCCCTGCGTCTATACGACGACTCGCTAAAAACTGCGGCGAATGCGCATTTGTGATGGTCAATGTGGCAATTTAAAATTATAGCAATGCGAGCCGTGATTGCGGAGTAATTAAGATTTTTCGGCAGGCATGTCGAGATTAAGTGCATGCCTAAATTACCTAAAGCGATTTATCTGATGGCCATTTATGCATGCACTCAACTCGATTACTTCGCGGTCACGGCTCGCATTACCATAATTTTGGTACCAAAAAGGATCGTCATAAAATGCATTTGTCTGAATTTGTTAGTTTTGAGCTCTGTGAATGGTCGTTGGGTTATGATTTTGAGGTATTTATATATCGCGTGAAGGCTAATACAAATAACTTCATTGTTTGCGAATTTTATTTTAAACGACCATGTTGCATGTGGCCGGTGTTGTATGTTCTTCAGAAGCAGGAAGCGGAAGTTTCTCACGAGCACGACAATGTGCTTGGTTTCTTCCTAGAATGACTACTTGATTCGCAATTGCACATTTTGTGTTCCTATGTCGGGCAACAACCCCAGTATCACAGATTTTTGCAACTTCACTCTCACTCCTAGACAAGACTTCTCAGAGGCCAAGGAAAGATGTATTAACGAACTCTACAATTCCCTATATCGCGTCACAGATACAGCTGCGTCCGCCGGATGATGCAGACGCTGTTTGGTTATTGGGTTGCCTGGGTGCAGTTGGAGATGCAGAAATGCAATAAAACTAGTGTCTGGGTGTAGATTGACTCTTCACGGTTTGTGCATCATCGTTTAGTAACGAAAGCCCGCACCTGCAGCAGCTGCTACTGCCACCGACTTGGGACGGCAGCGGGTGGGTGGGTGAGAGTGTTCATATCTCAAATCGTTTTTCTACCGTTTCTCTTTCTCGCTCTTTGAAGAGCTGTAAGAGCGATGCCAGCAATACAAACCCTTTCGCCGATCGACTTCCGGAAACATGGAGAAATCGAAAGGAAGGCGTATCGCCGTGCAGTGCGCACAGATTTCCTTTAGCTACTTGATTACTTGATGATATTGAACGCCAGGCCATCGAGCGGCAACATCTACCGGTGTACGTTGGAAAATTAAAAAGTTTCGAAGCTACCTGAAGCGCTCATCGTCGTCCTCGGGTACAGTTTACAGTCCCTATAGTTTAGTCTTCTACCCGTATGCTTCGTCTAAGAAACCTTGTTGGCTATGTAACATGGCCGTGTTTACTGATCCGCAATCGAGGTCCGTGCGACCGCACATTAAATAGAAGCAGCAGCAGCAGAAGCACCAACGACGCTAGTGTTGCGTACATTGCGAAGACTACAGTCACTGACCGGCTGCCGGCATCATCTACGCAACCATTCACCCAGAAATCCACTGGAAGCGTATTCAAACACGCGTATTTGCGACCATTGTAACTACTACTGTATGAGAAACGAAAGGTTCCAGGCATCATGTGGATGGCAAGGGTTCCCTACCAACGCCAGGTGCGTACAATTGAACGCGTTTGTGGAACGCATTTCCTGAAAGCTCCACTTTATTTGACGGACCCCGGTGGAGGCGATCGCGTGTTCTTAACAAGGGTTGTATGCTATTGTTATGGTTTGCGGTACGACGAATCGGTTTCTAATAAACGTACTTCGATAAGAGAGCGCTGTGTTGTGTTTGTGAGTGAAAAAAACAATGGCACTCGCTTAAAGATCCATTTGCGTAAAATTGTGCGTTTTCATTATCACGACGGATTGAATGTGCCTGCCTCAGCGGCCAAGATTGTTTCTATTTATGGATCTAAAACTGAGTGCGATCGTATTGCAATGTGGTGGCTTAATCCCCGTAGGGAGTGGAGCTTTTTATGTGACAGATCTACTCTGGACGAGTCGGCCTTCCACGATAGATACGCATGCAATAACTGCTCTCGTAGACTGTAAGACACATTTGACACTCGACGAGGTCTCTACACGTGGTGAATGCGTGGCATGTATCAGATTAGTCGCGTCTAACTAGCCGTGGTTACGTGAGTGGCGATGTATGGACGCCGTAGAATCTCGAAAAGAGCACTCAAGACCGGCCAGCGGCTGCTAAGGCCACGATGATGCTACTGCTGTCGCGCAGGGATGATCAGCGGCAGGCATGACTGTAAACAGGAAGAAGTGTGCAGGAGCATGTGTAGGCTCTAAACATGCACTAAACTGACTAGATGAAGTATTGCTAAGCTCAGCTGACAGAATTAAACTAGATGTTGTTTGTCAACACATTGCAAATTGTCTTATAATTATGAGAAACGTATGTTGCACATTTGCCAAAAAAAGAAACATCATCAGACGCTGAATGTTTGAAATAAGTACCAAGACATTTTTTATTGGGGTTAGCATAAAATAAGCCTTCTCCAAAAAAATATAAATTATTTGTCACAATTCTGGTTTCCTTATGTATACTTAGGTACACACATGTGAAGTACGTGTGTTTACACACAATATATTCTCCCGTCGTCGATGGTGCTTTGGTGTATTAGTGCAAACTCGTACACGGGCATTGGCCTTACGGAAAATGAAGGCATGGTCATCGTACATGTTATTAATAAAACGGACTTAAAACAAATGTTCTGAAGACTATGGTGTGTATGTCTGGTGGAATTGGAAAGGTATGGTGCATAGCATCTGCAGAAACGAAACACGATTAACAGAGAAAATTGGTGCCAGTTTCTTGACAATTTCAAGCAGACCGTCGTCAAAAAGCTGGGGCTTTGGCTCTATTATACTGGGACAACCTACACTGCGCACGAAAAAGCTTAGTTACTTGGCAACTACGTAACGCACCACTATCAATTTGGTACAAAAGTTATGGGCATTAAATAATTTCCTATTATTGAGGATAGTATTTTTCTGGGCGAACATATTTGGTTGCAATGGCAAAGTTTTACGGTTCTGCACGTGAAAGCTTCAATGTAAAACATAACAACATATGAACTTTTCATGACGTTCCTTAATCTGGCTATTCGTCGTTTGCTAGCTTGCGGAATTTATATTATGCAGAATTTTCCGAATACGCCGGTATGATCGGTTTTTTCATGCATTGACTGGTGTCCCGCAAACGTGGAGTCTGCCCAGCTATGTAGGAGAAAAAAGGCTAAATAACTTATTTTATAAATTTTATTTTCACTTCTAAGCAAGACGTTTCCGCCTCCTTCATTCCATTGAGAAATAGTGTTTTCGTTCCGAGTTCTACCAAACATTAAAATAAGTACATAAGGTTATTCAAGACCTTGTCAGGATCGTAATATGAATGGATTAATATAAAACTAAAAAATGTTCTTCCCGGATAAATTCTACATATATTGGGCTTTCCGTGGCTATTTTGGTTCAGCTTAGCCTAGTCCAAGTTCTGGTGAAAATCAATTTTTCATTACAGGTCACCAAATGGTTTAAACAGACCAAACTTGTCGGCATGATCAATTTCTTAAGCGCCAGTTTACAAAGCTGAGAAGTTATCAGAGTGTTCCTGAAATGGTTGGCCTGTGTATTTCTAGGTCGTCTTTAAGGCCCCGAGAAGTCGACGGGGGTTGTACTTATTTCTGAACTTACTGCTTCTTTCTAAAGAGGAGGTTTTCCTAACATTGGTTTACCATCCAGGTTTAGTTTACCATAAATTTGCAAAGCAAAACACATGAAATTTAGTTTTATTCAATATTTCACGGACCATTATTTTCAGTTATAACGTACCGTAGCTTAGGTCTTCCAGAAATACTGAATGTGATGCATTCTCACTTGTTTATTACGCAAAACAAATTAGTTTCCTCTGAGTCTCTATCGGGTGAGATTTGCCTGCATTATATGAGGCCATATCATAACTATGTCTTATTATTCTATATGGTGTGGTTTCAAATGCACGGTTACATTTTGACAGGCGGGCTAACAGTACTGTAATTATCATAATAATACAAGTTGCTATCTTCTCGTCTGTGCTGCTTACAGAGCTAGGCCATTAGAGGCTTAAGTGGCCGCCTACGTCTTCACCGAAGAACGCCGACGGGCAGCTGGCGTTCCATGGTCGGTCGGCCATCATGTTTAGTGAAAGGACGTCAACGCTGCTGTTGAACGACGTCCAAGTGGGGCATCGTTGCTGAGACGGCATCCGAGCCCCGCGGGGGTTTACGGTCACGATGCGCTGTAAGCTGTCACTGCAGCTTCCGCTGCGTGGCGTGCCACTACAGCTCATCCTGATCATCAGCATCATCGGCACCCTCAATCGGAGGGGCCTTTCGTTGGCGAGCGGTCCACCGACCCCACTGGTTTCACCCCCACAACTACCATCATCATCATCATCATCGTCGTCATCATCATCTCCTCCGCCTCTGTCCGCCGCCTCAACGGGCATACATCTCGCCGATGACAGGTGCGTGCAATGATTAGCCGTTTTTCTTTTTTTGCTGATGCACTCGCAAACTTTTTGAAACTCACATCTACTCTCGTGCTTGCACGGATCACTTTAGCAATCTCTCCGATCGAAGGAACAACCTTGTCGTATTTACATACAACAGGATTGTCTGCAATATAAAGGTGACCCCGTTTGGCCTTCCTATTTTAACTAGCCAACATAGCCAGGAGTGCGATAGCGTTCCTTCTGTAATGGGTTGCTGCAAAAAATAGCCTGAAAAATAATCTTTCAAATTCCGAAACTTTACGAGGCATTCACACATACACACCCTGCAGTGGGTTTAGGGTTGTGAGCCTGGGACCGCTGATCGAACGCGAGCGGACAGAAGAGGCCGAACCCTTGCAACCCCGCATATTTCTTGCGATCCATTTGGTGAGCTTGATTTGCAGCGTATTTCGATTGAGACGCACCCTAACCGACCTGGGATTGCGTTAGAGCGTTGGTTCCAGTGCCGTCTCAGACCAGAACCTTTCCGCGACTATAAGGCAAGAACTATGCTTATTAGTGCTGAGTTGTGGCTTGTCCTTACCGTCCGGCTCTGCTTTGATGCTTGCCTCGTCGACGGTTTTTTGATCTCAGATATTTCGGGAAATGCATTATGCTTAGGCAGAACCATCAGCTCTAGGTGCGGGACTCTCACGCGCTAAATCCCGTCTTCTTCCGCACTTCTTAAGGTTTGGAATTGCGCGGTAAAACTTCAAGACTATGAGAAGGAAGGCTCTTGCTGTAACCTGCTCATGAATATCTCGGATGGCTTGTTCTTGGAACCGGGGGTGTATCGAGACACTGCGGAGGGCTTGGTTGCATGTCACGCCTTTAGACCTCCGATTAGCTTTGTTGTAACCTCGTAACGACCTCCAAATCGGCTTTGTTGTAACCAATCTTCTCCTTCATAAGGGTGTCCACTCTCCGAGACTAGGCAGCGAACTCCGTCATGTGGGCCACAACAACGGCGGTGTAGCGGCCGGCAAGCGCAAACTTTGCCGACTGCAGGTAACTCTTTCTCTCCTTCTCTGTAGCTCATGATCGCCTGGGTATTGGATCAGCGATATAGATGGGTTTCTCGGCGCATTTATGTTCCCTCTAGGCCCTGCACTCATTAGCCAAATGCGTCCAGATAGGCTGACCTCGGTGCCGTATAACGTAGACTTTGTATTAGGGACGCTACGTGATAAATTATGCGGGCCGTGTCGTACGGTGAACGAGCAAGTCGGGAAACTAGACCCGTAGCGAAGTTTGCCGAAAAATGAAAGCTTACAGTCTATCGAGAGGTGGAGTCCCGGTACGGTAGTCCAACTGGCAGCCATGGAGACGCTGGAAGTTTTGGGTGAAGTCGCCGCTAAGTTTTTAAGGAACGTGGCAGAACAATTTTGATCGTGACAAAAGATAAGCGTTCATGCGCATACTCAAAGGCTGGGTATCGAAGTTCAGTGTCGAAACGCGGCAGCTATCGCCGGCTTTTTGCCAGTACCGGGGGTGGGGGGTCTCCTTGGTTCCATGATTTAAGTAAATACTTTATTACCAATACACATTCAGCCAACTTGTTTTGACGTTCTTGTCAAATGTGCTATTTTACCTAGCAAATAGCTACACATTCAGCCAACTCGTTTTGACGTTCTTGTCAAATGTGGCGTTTTACCTAGCAAATAGCTTCACACTTAATCGATTACGTAATACAAACCATACAGGGAATTTAGTATATACGTGTTGATAGTAGTACTAGTCTATAATGGATACTCCTATTATGGCTAGAATAATGACATGCTTGCAGAAAGCAGCACTAGATTCATAAGAATTGTAGTAGCTGCTAATGCCTCTAATTGTTATATCTGCCGCTGCCGTTCGTTGTGATAATTGCAGGCTTACATTTACCAGAGCGTCGTACAACGTGTCAATTTTCGAAAATTGTGTGGGCCGGACGTACGCCCGACCACAGGAGCGCATGGGAATTCAGACGAGCGCCGACGTGAGTGTGCGATACAAGATCATTGCTGGCGACAAGGAGAAACACTTCAAAGCTGAGGCCAGACAGGTGAGTGCGCTCCCCACTCTCTATGAACTAGCTTGCTGTTGTTGATCGCCGCTTTACAGTTGCTGCAGTTCCTTATGGCACCAACCATCATTCTCCTCACATGAAATGATTTGGCCGTGACTGAAATCATACACCTGAATGTACCGCTTACTCAATGACTAAGAGGTATTTTGTGCCGTTCCGTTGGATGTACGCATTCATCTATATGTAGATGCGTATCTATACGCGTGTTTCTCAGTGTTTATAGTTACGATGCGACTAAGGATTTGTGGGCTGGCTGTCCGATACTTGTAGATTATACAGGCACGCAGATATACTATTGCGATATAGCTGCAGTAGTAAAAATCATTAATAATAACTGATTAATAATAAGAACTGATTTATTGCCACTGACAGCAAAAGTAAATAGAACTAATGAATGATGTATTAGTTATGTATTGTTGAAAAAAGGAAGTCAATAGAACTAATCTGTTATTATTGTTAAAAATGTCTACCTACCTTCGAATTTATTATGCAAAGCAGCAACAACGTTGCGATTGTTAGGATATACTCTTTTCGGCTTCCGTGCCATCTCCTAGACTTTGCTAAAGTCCGCATTAAGATGTATAAACGCTAAGTATTTATTTTGGTTGCAGCAAATTCTGAATAGAACGAAAACCAACTAAAGTTTGTACGAATTCGAAAAGGAGGGTTGGTGTCTAAGTCCCCGAAGCAGTACTAAATCATGTTCGCTGCGAAACATCTGTTCGTGGCTTTATGAGTTCTAGTAGAGTATCGATTTGATTTTTAGGCAAGTGAGAAACGGGGGACAGCAGTACGACAATATGTTATTTTCGGTTAGTTTGCCTGGGTTAGATGATTGTTTTCTAAATATTGAGTAATGCTTATGTTGTTTAGCCATTTGCTTGATATTGGCTATCTCAGGTGAAGCAAGATCATATTTATCGTGATTCATATTGCGTTCTTCCTTGTATTGCTCTTATTCATACTACCGTTGTGCCTTAGTGCATTGGCAACAAGCATAAAACAAACAATAATTCCTGACTGAGTCTACAGTCTATATGCGAACTAGACTATTGTGTACAATTTGTATTTTTAAATCTTTTTTCTTTTGTAGTGCATTTGTTTGTATCTTTCATTTAGTTTTAATATCTTAAAAAATCGCATTTGAATATTTGGGTATTCC
Source organism: Dermanyssus gallinae (assembly GCA_003439945.1). Taxonomy (NCBI): domain Eukaryota; kingdom Metazoa; phylum Arthropoda; class Arachnida; order Mesostigmata; family Dermanyssidae; genus Dermanyssus; species Dermanyssus gallinae. Next base: position 2,227,903 of record QVRM01002067.1, read on the forward strand.
TTGTGTGTGCTCTTTTAGTTCCTGGGAAATCCGGCCATGGGTATTTTAGCTGCAACAGTTCTCTTATCCGCAGGGTGCTAAGATAACTATAATTGTAGGCTTTATGTCATATTGCGACTTACTTAGAGTAACTACACCTATTTATGCGTGCATGACCGTTCCATATTGAATATACATCAAATAAATAGCGATGATATATATATATATATATATATATACCAGGTCCTTTTTCCAATACGGACGGTTCTATTCTATGTATCGTTACCTTTATATAAAAGGCAAAAAGTAACTGGGCTTTTTCAATCGTAAAATCAATTCAAAAATGAAAGAATTAAGCGAGTTATTTCAGTGATTCAAAGAGCGCCAGTTGTTAGCCACAACCATCCCCCATCTCTGCACCAGACTATCGATTTCTAAAGCATATAATTCTGTTTTTTTATCCCTAGGAATGGTTCCACGTGTGTTTTTACTGCTTCTAGAGAAGCGAATTTCTTGTCCTGCGGATAGTTCTGCAGACATTTGAATAGGTCCGACGATGCGATGTCCGCTGAGTACGGTGGATGCGGCAAAATTCCCCAATCAAAGCTTGCTATAATGCGCAGGCGGGGTAAAATTTAAGTTTCCGGAACGGTACTTGGTGAACCAATTATAGCACGAAGTCTTTAATATGCTGTTCTCGCTGAATACGCTCCAAATACTTTAGACCGTTTTCGCAGCAGTGGGACCTTTTTGAACTCATACAAAACTGCCGCCCTAACTGGAATTTGTCGCTGTTCATTAATATAGCACAAACAACGAATGAGATACACCTGAATATTGTTCGGTTTTTTTGCTCACCGAATGTGCAATTTTACCAGCAAATAGCTACGGACTTAGTCGATTACGCAATACGAGCCATATAGGGGATTTAGTATATATATGTTGATAGTAGTAGTCTATAATGGATACTCCTATTATGACTACACTAATGACGTACTGCAGAAAGCAGCACTAGGTATGACTTTTTGGTAGACTTCTCATTGGTAGACTTTTACAGACTTCTCAGAAGCGTGGCTGGCATTTAAAAAAAAACGCATCTAAGAATTCCAGTTACATTCTGTCCAATCTAATATATATATATATATATATATATATATATATGTAAGAGGGCGGATCGTCAAGTTCTAGTACTCTTTAAATTTTAAACATTTATTTTACCACTAAGATTTTCTGAGAATAGATAGATTAGAAGAGTCATTCGCAGCTAGACGAAGGTCAAATTTCGGTGGCGGCATACATTGTTTGAGTTTGGCACAAAGAACCGAAGAAAACGAGGTTCGACGATTTTTCGGAGGGGTAACGGATTTGCATAGACTTCTGTGTTAAACACCAGATGATATGTTCTTAAGTGGTGGAAATGTTACGAACTGCCTATAGTGATCAAGCAGTGTCCCGAAACACTATGTATACGCGTTTTTGCGATTTCGCGGCGCACTTGAAGAGAGAGAAACCTATAAGTCCATCGAAGAAACTCAAACAGAGCAGATCCAATACCAAGGCTCTCGTGACTGTTTTTACTACAAAGGAATTCTCTTCCACAAGGTTTGTCACCTGGCTCTACGGTCAATAAAGAATACAACCTCGAAATTTTAAGAAGATGCGAGAACGCCCGACGTAAGAGGCCCTGCACTTTGGGCAAAGGCACCGACGCGCACGTCGCTACTGATTTCGGATTATTTAAAAAAAATGATTTCTATATTTTTGCAACTCTCCGAACTATTAGGCGAATTAGATGAAATGAAGAATGAAAGAATCGCAAGAGCTCAACTCAAATCCAAAAGACGCGTTAATTTTTTGGGAAGAGTGGAGAAAAAGATGGCACAAGTGCACTGCAGTCGGAGGGGGGCTATTTTATTTTAAAGCAAACAAAAACACTTTTGATGATTAAATACTTATTATTATTCGTTTCATCAAATATGTATTATCAAAACTTTTCGATCGACCCTCGTGTATATATATATATATATATATATATATATATATATATATATTGCAAAGCCAATGTATTCAAATATTTTAATTATGCGTTTGGATGAAGCTGAGCAGCATAGGACTAGTTCCCTGGCACATGCTCACGTATTCATTTCCGCACCGTGCTATTTAAGCGTTTCCTCTTTTCTTACTAGATTAGGTTGATAAGGCTTTTATTGCCTCACCTCCTTAGAATTCTAGAATCGCTACGCTGTTACCCCTCTAGAACTCTAAAGGTAACCATTGCATTAGGAACTTCCCCGCGCTCCTGTCCCCCGTGGCCTTGGTTATGTATTCGCCAATACCTTGTAGGACATTTATTGTTTTAGGTCCGGGTTCCCCAAGCATCTTAAACTTAAATGTGTAGAAAAGGTAAGACGCTTGTAGGCTTTCGTATTTCCTAAGTTTACCTAGGTCGACTTCATTAGCAGCATACTTTTGATGTAAGGCACAGTGCCGTTCCACACCAAACCGGCCCCGCGACGGTACAAAATCGGATTATGTATGCTCTGTAGTCGTCGTCCGTTTTTATTATTCAGTCCAACTAGTTCCATCGCGTACACGGGGTGGGTCTGTCGTCGTAAGTATTTGGCAAGGGTGTCGTTAATCATATCTGGAGGGGGTGTTGTCCGGTGTCTCTAGCACATGAGAGGTTGTAAAGCTTGACTAGCTCTTGGTGCCCGTTGCTCCAATGTCCTTTGAGACTCGGGCAGTCTCTGTCGAAAGAGCCCGTGGAGGATCTTAATTGTGATTTTCACTCACTTTTTTTCAAGACGCATTTGTTCATCGTGTCTGGGACAGCGTGATTGCGTCTGCATTTGTGTTGAGGCAAATTTGTATGTGTATATGAGTGACAGCATTGGAATCTGTTTCGACCAAAAAGTGGTTAGATACTCAAACACTTATTTTGGCTGACGTGCGTTTTTTACACGACTGAGGTTCGTAATAGAAGGGGTGTTCCGGCTACTGTTTTTCTTTTGCCTCGGCTGTTGTTGGTGTGTTCTCTCTGTTTGAACAGCGTGCTGCTGTGGCTATGCGGTTCCATGGGGATCGCTGTATCCCTACTGTGGATCCTTCCTTGTTTCACACTTCTTCTGCCTAGTCTACAACAGGCAAATCAACAGTTGTAGTAAGAACGCCATCAAGGGTTCTCATAGGGCTAGATTGCGAACACCCGATGAGAGTGAGGGTGGCGGGACGGATGACGTACAGCAGCAGCAGCAGCAGCGGCACCAACGGATCTACAGTTACTTGTCGAGGCGGTCATAAACCATCATCACGACGATGGCTTTGCTTCGTTTTTCGTGGCCTTTTTTGCCGGATTCTCGGAGGAATGGCGGCACACAAGAATAATGTCACCCAGGGGTCTGACAAAACGGTGCGTCGCTGTTTGCACTCCGGGCCGAATTGCTGCCCCCGTACTCGTCATCGTCCTGGCGCCGAATTCGTCCCACGACCACCCTCACTCCTCATCTGAGAAAGCTTCGATTCAAGAGCCGACACGGGATATTTCGGTGCCGTATACAACCCGAACTTGGCGATGCTTTGCATGCTAGCCATACAAACACACACATTATACGCAAGTTGCTATATAGAAATATATGTACATGTATATCTATGCGTATAAATGAGAAAGGCAAACGTATGAACTCGCTTGCCTCTACTCCCTTAGAGGGCTGTCTGGTTGCCAACAATGAACAATTAATTACGCAAGGAATGGGAAGGAAGACCTGAATTTTCAAAGGCAGTAGCTGCATTACGATGACTCTTTTTGCTTCTGCTGCTGCTAGCGGTATTGCTTCTATGCGACGAAGCTCCACAGATGGCGGTACCAACCAATATTATCGAAAGCCGTCAGGGGTTGCAAGTGCTTCTAGATGGTTCCGCTATAAAAGTGTGTTCGACTTCCGATAGAATGTCGCTGTAAGTCCCCCTAGATCCCTAGGGACAGGATGGACTGTGAGTTGAAAAGGTCCAGTTTGAAACGGAAATCGCTTTTGCCGTGCAACGAGGAAGACGTTCGGTTTTGGTGTGGAGGCGGATAAACGGGGAGACCGGTAAGGCAGTGGGATACGGTCCTCTTCATGCCCCTATTCCTGGTCGTTCGTTTCACAGCAGGTCACCGAAGGGCATCACTCAGGAGACAGGCTAAACCACCAGGAATTAAGTGGTCGTGCTATTGATTTATTATTCGCTTGCCTTGTATACCTAAATACACATGTCACCCTTTTATATCAGGGGCTATATCCACAGCCGTCTCATACAAGTTGTATCTTGTCCGTGCTCGTTTGCCGGCTAAACTCGATTGAATTGTCGTAAAACTTCATGCATGGTTTTGAATTGCTCACTGATCGTTGTTTTATGCAGACCGTTTGGTCAGTAACCAAGAAATTGACAGTCACATTTTGTTCACTGAGCATAAACAAAACTGAGCATAAACCAAGGAAGTGTCGATCGGATGATATTTTCGAAAAATATGCATTCAGGAACGTCGCACTGGCGCCGACTAAGGACACTGAAATAAGTGACAAGTGTTAGGCTTACTGTTCTATGCTGTCGAGCAACAACGACAATACAGCCGGAACTCGCGGGCAGCAGCATTCGGTAGCTGAAGGCTGTATTCATTCCCGTTAATCGCTGTTTATAATCGACCTGCAGCTTCTTTAAGTGCTTAAAACTCACTTAGTTGTTGCGCTATAGAAGGCCATGATTACAAAGTTGCGGGCCACGCGAATACTGTGGTACCAACTAACCGACCCTTTCAACAGCAACTTTACGAGTAGTTGTTTTCTCATATTTTTAGAGATTTTAAAGAGGCGTGGTCAATGCCGAAAACTGACCGCATTGACGGTAGTCTCGGTTGTCTGTATGTGAAGTACGCTTGCTAGCTAACCAAAGGCTCTTCCCACGACGAAATGTCGTCGTTCGTTCACTCGTGTGGACGACTCCCGTCCTTTCCGTTATGGGTTGGTTGTCTGTCGTCGGCTGTCAATCAGTTAACCAATCAATCCGATCGATCACACGTTGATGGATAATTCGGAACCACCGCCCAGTCAACGCAAATGCTTGTTTGTAGTTCTTGCTCTTGTTGTATCTTTGTGTCGCTCGGGCAAAGCACGCAGCCGGATCGGCACGGCCAATAGTTGCCTAATGCCAAGAAGTACCTTCACCACCAAGCGATTATAAAAATCGGCTATAAGTTGTGTGTGTGTGTGTGACCGTGTCTTTGTGTTTGCACGTGCGCTTGTCGGAAGGGCCCAGACTAACTAGGGGAGGGCTTCTAGTGGCGACACGTATGGAGTCCGCGTGTCATGTTTGTCCATCATAGCTATCCGTTTGACTGGGGGACAACGCCCAATGTATGCTATGCATGCTGCATTTAAATTTACTAAGAAAACAAATATGTTTGTATACATATACATGTTTACATAAACTAATTTGCCAACAACTATATTTTGAATATAGTTCTTTGTCAGAATGTCGACATTGTGATTAGATTTCAATGCAAAGAGTCTCGTTAGCTCTGATAGCCGATTGTATTGTAAACGAGGTACGCCATCAAGCGACCACATTGCCTCAAAAAAATCTCCGTGGTATAAACGCCACTTTGGAGTTTTGTTGGTTTGTCTTTGTTCAGTACAGGCAGTACAGGTTTCGGACGAGACTTGTCGTCGAGACGGAGATCTAGCAAAAAAGAAGAAGAAAACGAAGGTTTTAGTCAATTCCGTGTTAAAATCGTGTACACAAATTCTAATCCATGCCCAGGCTTTCCTGACGCTACTTTACGATGCAGGTTGGAACCTGATAAATGTCTTGTGGCTCAATCAACTTATAAGCTGATTAGTAACAGCCGTTCTCGCTCGGCTGCTCATTTTGGGCCATAGTGGCAGGAACTCAACGTGGCTGCCCGAAGAAATTCCTAAGACGCAGACGGGAAAGGGACGTCGTGGAAAGAGCTGCTTGCAGTGGAGTGCCGGTGCACCGGGCTGTTTCATTCGACATGCAGGCTGGAGAGATTGACGATACAATATAGTTGTGCGCTCGAAACAAAGGCGACTTGAGAGCCGTCCAAAGTCAATATTGACTCACAGAGCGGGGATATAGAGCGGCCATCTCTCTCCACTTTTCTTTCTTCCAGGGATTTGATAACGATTTCAATATGTCAGACAGTCGTATTAAGCAATGGTGTATACCTCACAATTAAGTAACTGGGTTTTATTGCGCTATGCAGTAAAATTCTGCAAACGCCTCAGCAGGGCTGCGAAAAATTATCCCACGGTCTAGAGGAGTAACCGACCCTCGGTGCCGTCTCCTAGCGTCAGTAGTCGAGTGCATCGTGCCATGTGCCACACCCATACCGAAGCGCACGACTACCAGAGCCTCTAGTGCTCAACATCGCACAGACAAGTCGTACAGCATCAACAGAGGTCCTCTCCAGATAGATTCCCTGGCACTTATGACCGGGTGTGTTTAAAAATCTGGAGTTTTCGTAACAGTTGTTGTGGCAGCATGGTTGCTGACTCTCAACAGTATGATTTATGATCTGTTCTCCAAGAGGATCGCTCAAAGAAAATTACGGTAGATGACAACCATGACTAGCGCACTTGCCCCTAGACAACGCCGTCATAGAATAGATCAATCATCTGGAACTAGTAACGGGAAGCAATTCGGCGGTACCACCCGAATTACTGCACGAAATCTATATTCCCTGATCTAAAACAAAATTGGGTTACCGCTAAACACGAAAAACTGCTAATTTACCTTATTACTTTTACCAAACCGCTTGTAGAAGATTTAGTTATTAGATTTCGTTCCTCGGAAACTCCTGCGCTTCTTCAGTTAAGTGAAAACTTCATAAAGAAGTTCAAGCAATTCCCGAAAGTTTCTCCGATTCGCTAGCAATAGTCACTGGCAGGAACCACTAAAACCTAACCAACATATTGTGACCCGCTATTCACTTCGTGGGTCCCACTATTAATCTTGCCATAGAAGAGACTTCCACGATCGTAATCGCTTTATGGTTAGGCTTCGCGCTATCTGTTAAAGAGCTATTTCTCTTGCGCAATTAGATTGCTTTTTTAGATATATGTATATATATATATATATACTTGTGTAAAAAATTGTGTCTATTTTTGCCCACGCACACAAGTGTAAGTTTGGTCTCGTTTGCGAAAGCGTCAATTGCTGGTAATCGGTTTATGAGTCCTATGAATGAAAAAGTCTAGTGAGTGCCCAGCCGGATATTAATTGTCGCAAGACGACAGAACGACATGGCTACATTGGATATATTTTGGCAAAACCTTGATGATTCCTTTAAGGAAATCGTCGTAATTTTGCCATACCCGAATTGAAAACCGTGAACATCAATTTAGAAGTGCTTAGTTTTAAACGACTTTACAATTTTCTGAATGCATCGACTCTGTCACCTAGCTCGTTTCCCAATAGTTGTGCACCCGAAAAATAAAATACCCACAGTACCACTTGGGTTAGTGTGGAGGACATTAGTGCAAAGACACTTAGTCTGAATTTATCATTTTCATATAAATTATTTTTGCACCAGTATCTTTCAGAGTAATGTATTATATACATACTAACTATTACCTAGTATAGATATTTACATTTCTTGTGCACATTTCGACACAGATTCCACTAACGAATATTTGGTATTTTGTCTTTCCTTCCCATTATTCGTTTTCATAATTGCAGGTGGGCGAATTCTGGTACCTATTGCTGCGAATTCGAACGGAGAATTCGGCAGTTCTCAATCGCGAATACCAGGATTTGTATAGGCTGAAGGTGCGCGGTACTCTGCAGCACAGAAATCGCAAACTATATGACGTTCATTGCGATGTCCTGGTTACGATCCTCGACAAGAACGACATATCGCCGCTGTTCTATCCGAAAACCTACAACGTGACGGTTTCCGAAACAACGCCGGTACACTACACAATAGTAAAGGTGAGTCAGTACATACGAGAACCTAAAACTGATATCATATTTGTAGCACTTACATATAAGACTCGAAGTGTGCGGTTTATATATATATATATATATATATATATATGAATAATTTATTATTTGTTGGATATGTATACCTAAACATGATGTCGCTTCTTTTATAGATTGTTATTGTCATCTCTTAGAGGGCAGTATGTATATTACCTACGCATTTATATCACCAATGTATTCTCCTACCTACTGAATAATTGTCTTCCATTGGGACAACCTGTTGGTTATAATATCGACAATTCAATTGACTCGTGTATATATATGCATATATACACATACATATGTAAATCCCGTGCTCAGAGTACTTGCTCGTTTTAGATTGGCTTACTGAGCTAGGTATGCAGATCTTTACTCAGTGGTTGTGTTTACATGACCGGTATTATTATCTTATTACATCAAAGCCATAAGCAAAATGATACATTTTATTGGCAAGTACCTTGTATGCCAGCAAGATGATGTCAGAATCGTGGCCGCCCCAGAACATTTTGCAGTCTATGAAAGGGTACGACAGATGGAACGTTACTCTATTATTCATTTTAGCTCAACCGACAAGACTTAGCGCCTCCGCTTTGCCGTTTGCTAGATAAATGCTATTCGAAGGAACAGAGTCCACATTATGTCTATTACCCAAGGCAGCAGGTTCGACACTGATCAAATAATAAAGCAGACCTTCTTAGAATATATGTTTAAATTTTGCGCAAAGTTATTGCTTTCCTGTATTGTGGAAAGGCTAATTATATATTTAACTTATCCGAGCGGGAAACTGCGAAAACCAGCTCGGATAAGTAACACGCTCGTACCCTCGAGTATGTGGAAGAAAGGCATCAAACAAATGGCGACTTTAGATGCTCATGTTTGGCTTACTTTAGTGTAACAGCGTGTTCAATCCAATTCTCGTGCAGTGTGGTATTCAGGTTTAAAACGCTTTGCCTTCACGTGACAAGCACCGTCTTTAACGAATACAAAGCTTTAGGCTTCAGTGGTCCACTACATCGATTTGTTGCACAAACGCGCGACATGAGTGGCATGCCTCACCAAGCCCCGTCAACGTTTTTGATTGCACTCGACTCTATATGCTGGACTCAGACCGGTTTAGAATACTTTGCAGTGACCCTGTTGAATTGTCCCTGTATTTAAAGTATCGCTACCCGGGGAATTATTTTTAAGACTTAATATGAGAAAAGCAATTTACGTATAAACTGTAGATGCGTATGGAAATGTTTTTCGGGCGGAGAATGACTTCCGTTGTCTGAAAAGTGTCCATCCTGGGCCTTAAAATTAATGAACTGCACTTTTCGCATGGTTCTCTTTGATAAAACCCTGTCGGTAAGTTTAAAGATTCAAAAAAAATAGCAGTCGGATGGCGCCAGCTTAGATGGGTTTAGTATATACACTAAGCGCATCCCACCCACCACTGCAGTCGTGCAATGAATGATGTCTCGGGCCACCCTTGCTATTTGCGCATTTGCATTGTCATGTTAAAAAATAATGTCTCTCGTTGTGAGGACGCTGGGTTACTTTTCGCGCAGCGCAGCCTCTATTCACTCCAGTTGAGCGATGCTATAAGTGTAAACTTCCCCCCTGATAAGCTACCCAGTCTCAAAGACTCGCATTTTACAACGCATAAAATAAGTTGTTTTGTTAGCTTTAGTAGGCGCAGATGGTCTTTCTGACATTTTTGAGATCAATTTGCTTAACTGAACTTTTCTGAACCAAGATTCCACTGTACGACCCGTCACAGCGGAAAGTCCTAAAGCAGTGTAAATCTCGGCAAGAACTTTAAGCGGCCTCTCATTGCCGCTATTACCGAAGCGCAAAAAAGTGAAGACCCTAGGCTACTTCCAATAAAAACACATGTGCATTTGTTCAGTTATTTGCAGAGATTTCCACTGGAGACTGTTCAATGTACGCAGAAGTGACACACCGAATTGACGTCCTTTCTTATAATATGATATATAAAACTATAGAGTAAACATTTAACACAAATCTGGAAATCGTTTTGCCTCGGAAGAGTGTGTGTCGAAAGTTTCCGGCCATTTAATATATTTCGTCCCGTCGGAATCATACATACATACTTATACATAGTATGCTAGTGCAAACGGTCTTTGCATTCGGCCTGTTGGCATATCTGCAGGGCCCGGCACGTGAGATGGGTTTACATCCATAGCAGACATTGCTGATATATATGAATATATATATATATATATATATATACTATTTTCGGTTTTATTTCCTTATTGCCTTCAGCGTTGTTTTTCTTAACCTCACGTTTGTTTTCCTTATCAGCAAAAGACGGAAAAGCTTTCCCAGCGTTATATATATATATATATATATATATATATTTGTGTTTTGGGGTAAGCCGATGAGTGCCTTCCAGCCTTAGCCCGTTTGTTTGGGACTGGCTTTCTTTGCTCCGGGCAACCGAGTCACCATCCGAGCATGGCCGTTTTGCTTCTAGCTTGGCTCCCGCAGTCCGTGACCACACCGTATTCATTTCAGAAAAATCGGTTTTTAAGGTGCTCTCCAGTTTGAAATCGAAACGCAATTTTATATCAGACGGGATACCCGATTTTTACAACAGGTTAGTTATATTTCTGGCAGAACCTCTGAAGAGTATATTTCAATTTTATATCCTCTGTTGTTAGACGCGTCCCGATGTTCTTTAGGCAAAGAGTAATTACGGCGACACAAAAATGACGAGTCGGACGTCGCCAATTACCGGCCTTGCTTAATGCTCGGTGGTGGTGGAAAAGATATTTTCATTTCGTTTTAATTGCGTGTTTTTGACCACAAAGTGCTTTTTATCAAGCTAACCACTTCTGCACAAATTGTCCCAGTTGGGCGTTTATAATAAATCTTGTAGAGTTCGAGTCGACAGCTACTTGTCTTTGCTCCTAGAGTGGCATATTTGCGCCAGCAGAAATAAGGTGTTGCCAATGCGCAGGTCATTTGAAAATCTGTTGCGTCGGTTGTGTTATGCCGTGTTCACAAAATACTGAAATATGCCGTCGATGGTATCGCACGTTGATATATAGAGAACTACATGCAAGTCTATGCGTTATTGTGAGATAGGGCAACATAGATCATAATTCTCTGCATTACCAGCGTGCCTGATCTGCTATTATGCATTACCAGCTGCCCGGTCTATGTAGTAGCCGGTCTTAATTTTAGGTAATATATATTAGTTATTATATTATACACATTGCCAAAACTTGCATGGGTTTACCTTAAGGTGCTTTGTTATAAAAATAAAATCAATACAAAAACAAACGTATGCATTAGACCGTACAAAGTGATGATTTGAGTGTGAGTCCAATATATACTTGTCAGCAATTTACTGCACTTCTCTTTTGTATGGAAGCTTTACCAAAAATTCAGCTTTTTCTTCAGCCTTCCATCAAGCAGTGCAGAAAATATGTTGAAATTTATTACTGGAGGTGTTCCATTAATGCGTCCGACGCACATACCGCGAATTAAAATGTTTAAGAAGCCGTTTCTTAGTTACCTCCAAAGCCGTCTTACAGAATAGCAACTCGTTTGCCTTGAGCATAGTCAAATGGACCGATAGAAATGGTACTGGTCAACTACTATGTGTCCAGACCGTATGCCAAATAGCCTCTAAGTTAGTCCTACAGCTGTCATTCTACCCTTTTTAATATAAAAAAATTACTTCTGTTCCATTGTATTCGATATACCGCATTTATATATACAAGCATAATGTACTACACGGAAAATAAATCACTACACTTAAAATATTTATATTATAATTTTGAGTGGGTCATGTTCGTTGCGCTGATCGTCCTTGTGGCATACAGGCCACACCCAAACAATGGAATTGTGCTAACCTATATTTGTGATTCAAACCTCATATCAAGCAGCCCATATATATATATATATATATATATACATATATATATATATATATATATATATATATATATATATATATATATATATATATATATATATATATATATATGGCCATAGACTCGACTACTACATGCGTGTGATATTATCTTCAACAGATCGCTAACAAGATCACTATTACCAGTATTCGAGTGTTCATGGTATGTCCGGCAAATTGGTGGCATGCAGGCTACATGCAGTAACGTATCTCTCTTCCTCTATGTTCCCCTTTCTCCAAGAGTTGGACTGGTCTTCGTCTCCATATTGGCTGTCGCCTTATGTCCTAAGCGGCGGTGGTGTGGCTATCCCGTGTGCGTAGCCGCGCTGAGATGAGGTACAATTTGTCACATACCCCATGTATGCTCTGACATACACGAAGTTGGCTGGATTTGTAGCGATGCCCATGCGAGAGTATAGCCTGTGCAATGAGATGGGACGGGCGGGCGGGAGGGCGCAGCACGTAAAGACCTCGCCGCATCGACGACCGGCTCTACGGCTGCGAGGACTGCCGGCGTTGTCTGTCTGGCGTTGAGTAGAGTCGTGGCGTGGCGCTACGTAGGAAGAGGAGCGGCTTCATTCAAGCTTTGTGGCGTCTACTCGACGAGCTGACCTTAACTTTACTCGCTACCTGCCTGCGCATCTGCTGGCTCTCCCGTCGGCTCGCCCGCCCGTTGTTTGCCCATACCTCCTCTTGTCGAAATGAAGCGTGCCCGTTACCCAACGCAGCCTAATGTCGTTCGTTCGTGCGCTGCCGCTACGATTGCCGTGTCCCTGTTGAAATGCGGCGGCGCTCATTCGCGGCGCCTAGCAATGGCGCACTACCACCACCACCACCACAAGGTGCCGATTAACGTCGTGCCGCCGCTCACAAATGTGGTCGCACTGCCGCCACTGCTATTTTGTGTTCCATTTTCTCGATGCTTTCGACCTCCTCGACGAGAGAGGCGGCTCGGACAGAGGACGCAAAAGAGAAAAGGGCAAGGGACGAAGGCAGAGGGAGAGAGAGGGCGCGTGCGAGACAAAGAGATGAAGAGAGGGGGGAGGATGTAGGGAAGCAGAGTTGAGCGCGGAGCAGGGCAATGGCACGTCGCACTGCCTTGTCACGTACGGTTCGGGCCGAACAAACAGAGCAGCCGGCCGCCGAGCGGTCGTCGGAATCCGCCGCTATGCTACGACGCGATGCGCCCGCCTTCACTGTTTGTTGGTAGTTGGAAGCAAAACGCAACGCTCTGACCAATGACAATGACTACTAGAACAAACGCTATTTGTTGTTGCTGATGTTGTCAGTATCGTTGTTACTGCGCCTGTCGCTGTTGTGGCAGACGTTTTCGTTGCCATAGTCGTTGTTATTGTTGTTGTCATCGCCACTATATCCGTTGCTGTTGTTGTCGCCACTATATCCGTTGTTGCAATTTACATGGCATTTTCTATCATATCGTACGCGAAAACTTGTGAGCCTCACAAAGAGACTGTGGGACCGTTGCTGGGTCTGCTTTGATTTTTTATTGCTCATTTCACTAGAAGTAGAGGGCAAAGCGTTCCCATCGTTATCACAGTTATTCCTACAACGAGAAGACGAGACCCATTATGCGGAATGAGCTTTTTGCCCAATGCAACTAGAGACTGTTACTGTTTTTGTCCGAGGATTTTCAATGTGTTTCGTGGCAAACTAAGCAAAGAGCTCTTGTTCTAGTTCGTTAATAGTTATGTGCTTTTACGTTTATACACCGGCGATGAGCCCGTCCAGGAGTTTTTGTAGGGCTTTCCTAAATGCATGATGCACATACACCAGTGGCAGCAAAATCGTAGGAGCGGTGTCTTTGCGTTTACTCACTTCCCTGTGTGCTCTCATCTTCACGCGCCGTGCCGCGTCCAGATGGGGCAGGAAAGCCTGCGATCCTTACTGTGGAGATGCGTCGACACTCGTCGTCACCTGAGGGGCCTGGTTGTTTGGTTGTCTCCCTTCTTTCCTAGCATCTTATCTCGACCAGTCGCCACCGGCTGTGAAAACCTTTCCTCCTGGCTGCTTCTTTGGCCATCTTCAGCATCAGCATAAAGTCTAAGTGTGTCGACATCTTTGCCTGCTATGGCCTGCTAAAGCTTGAAACTGTGCTAAATCTGGTCCTATGGATTTATATACTTTTTGAAGTACTAGTTTGAATAAACGAGTATATGACACAATGAGATCGCTGAAACAGGTAGAGCTTGATGTTACCATTTAGAAAGGTTTGGTGAATTGATCCCAATAAAGCAACATTGAATTTAATTCAAATCAACGTAACCTTAGTGGGAGTCAAATGGTTATATATATATATATATATATAGAATAGAAAGGAATGACTGGTCGCAGGGTCTGTGCAGTCGTCCTGTTGTAAATATCCTTAGCCAAGCACTAGACAACATATTATTGATGTTCCCCGTTCTTTCAACGCATCTGGGCACGTACATTATTTGGTCTCTGCGATTGTACGGCCGCATTTCAAATAAATGATAACTAAGACTTGCGTCCATAACTAAAACTCTTCGGTCATTTTTCTTGAGTATACCCATTAAGGGCGGTAATACAATTTCGTTCGTTTTGAGGTCACATATTCTGTGGAGTACCTTTAAAATTATTTTTTGCACACCTTCGATCACGCCTATGTATTTACACAAATATGGATTCCATACAGGTGAACAGTATAAAAGTTTGAATAGCACAATCGATTCGCACACACACGAACTTACCCCGTAGACTCCCTGAGCATAAAACAGCGGAACAACATATTCACAAGTATGAATGCTGCTTTGAGTAGTTCTTAAATATGTGCGGAGAAGGTGAGGTCCGCCGAGATTAAGACTTCCAAGATTCCGCGTCACGTTGGCCGTTGGCAGTGTTGACCCGTTGAATAAGTAGTTTAGCTCGGAGGAGCCGTGTTTCACAAAGAGACATTTGCGAACGGAGGGCTACATATTATGTACAAAAGCTTAGAGACGCAGCTCCCCTGCGGCACTCCAGACGGTGCCGAGTGTAGGCTGCTTAAAGCGTCTCCTAACTGGACTCGGGAAGTCCAGTGGCGCAAAAAATCTGCAAGCCAGTCGCAGGTCTGCAAATGAACCTCGAGCGCTCTTAGTTTATTAACTACAATCTTGTGATCGACTCTGTCGAACGCACGTTTCTGATCAAAATATATACAATGGAATTGTCTGTTGGCGCCTATGCATTACACCCAGTCGTGTGTCATCTCTAGCAGTTGCGTAAACGTAGATCGCTGAGGCACAAGACCATGTTATGCCGCATCGAAGTGTGTGTATATATATATATATATATATATATATATGTAAGGGTCAGTCAGAAATTAATTTTGGATTCATATGGTATATTCAGAAATATATTATATGCGATGCCACTCCAGTCCATGGTCTATATACTTTTGTTGTTCGACTATATAACCTTGGTCCAACATTTTCTCAACGAGAAAGGTCCATATTCGCTGAAATTTTTTTCATGGAAAGAAATGGCATTATATTTTTCACTGCTAATCGTGTTCTTGTTCTACAAAAGGTTTTAATGCAATATGTCTCTCAAATCCTACTAGACAGCACGGTCTTTTCAGACGACATGCCTGCTTGTGTGTGTAAGAGCGAGCGAGTTTCAGGCCTGGAGACAGCAGAAACTTCCAGAGAAGCATTTTTTCATACAGTCAGGCCTTTGAAAGTCAATTTTTTTATTTACATAAACGCACAACGTAGAAATGTATATACTTTCAGTAGGTATTGAGTCGCTTGATACAAGACTACAACAATGGCAGACGACATTCGTTGACTCGGTTAGGTATATGTAGGGAGTATAGGGAGCACAGTAGAGTACAGTAGATAGCGAGTTTGCTGAAATCTATGAGCGCCCCTGCTAAATGATGACACCCCATGTGCTTGCATGTGTATGTGTGCCGGACATTATGCCTCCCGTGATAAAGGATCCGGGTATCAGTTCCGAATGACCCTATTTGTTCATCGTTTGGGCAACGGAGGCTCCACTGAATCGTGAAGCATGGAGTGTCTGGATTTCGGGTCTTCGGTTGGCGCAATGAATCGGTGACCTATTTTTCATAGCATTTGTGTTTTCAAGAGCCCGCAATGCAATTCTATGCCTAACAATGCAGATTAAATATGTAGGAATAGGAAAACATGGGTGCTTCCGGATTTTGCTTCGTTAGTGGGACTTTTCGAAAGTACGCATTCAGGGTGAATGTCTGCCTCCGTCGTCTGCTATTCGTGAAGGTAAACCACTGGAGGACACTTTTGTTATTACGCCGTCATAATGCTCATGCGCCAGTGACGGCATGCATCCATTATGATGATGATGGCGGCGATTGCCATGCTGATTACGATAATGATGATGACGACGATTGCTAGCAGTGTCATGACAGCACAGTCATGGGTTGTGCTAACTAAAACCGCAGCCTTGTATCGGCGTAAAACACTTGTAGTGTTATCTCTTGTATCTTTCATTCAAGAGGGAAACCGGCTGGGTGAGAAACTTAAGAAAGACACCTCTGACCATTGACAGGCTGTCACGCCGCCAGGTGGGCAGGCATCAAGATATGGCATGTCGCTGGATTTCGTCGCTATTCATTTGACCAGACACATATTTATAAATGATAGTATCTAACTAACACTGAAGAAGATATGCAGCTTTTGGATGATCGCTTTGTGTTCGCACACAAATGATCTTATTGATTGCTTTAGAGTTATTAGGGTAGTAGCCGTAGTAGTAACAGAATACGATCAAAAACTATATTCATTATAAGTATAACGGCAGTGGACGCATGCGCGAGCAGAGAGCGAGAGAGAGAGAGGAAACAAGGGGAGAGCTCGAAACAGACAAGTCTAGAACAAAGTTAACAAGACGCATTAAAGCATTGTTCTGCGTGCCCCTTTCCTGCACGCTGGGCTTAAACGGAAGCTTGGGGCTCGTAGCGCAGGTGGGGGAAGCGTTTAGGGGCTTGGGCGCGAGCTAAGATAGCTGAGAGCAGAATCTTGTGCTGACATCGTTGATTTCATCGACGTCCATCTACTACCACGCTCGGAATAAGTGACATGCAACTTTACGATCGTTCCCCCTACCCCAAGTCGTCTTGCCGTCTTTGATCTTTATTAAAAGTCGACGACCTGTTTTGCCGCATTTATTCCTTAATACAAGCTATAGCTAATAGCGCTGATATGATCGCGGCCGCCACGGCCATCAGTACAGCAGCAACGATAGTAGGCACAAGGCGGAAAAATGACACTGCGCAATTAAAGGCTCAACGCCGCCAGCAGCTCTCTGCATTGCCATCCAAGCACACTGATCTATTCACCAACCCACCCGCCCGCCTATCCATCAACGCTAACATGCAACGATTTACTGAGACTTCGAACTACGTCTTTATAACCCGTGATGACGATGATCGGCACTAGTTGTTTGGGGTAGCGTCAGCGGTGGGCCGTTTCCGTGGAACAAGAATACAAGTATACATATTGATATTCAAATATATACATATATTTGAATCTCAATATGTATACCAGTGTTCTCGAATGAGCTTAGTATTAGTATTAGTATGAGTATTAGTATTAGAATGAGTATTAGTAAGTTCGTAGGTCTTGGCATATCTAAGAAGTTTGCAGTTGTTTATTACGGTGAACGTATAGCCAGCTAGTTCCGTATTCTCCAACAAGGAAGATTGGGGTTGAGCCTGCAGTCGTCGGACTGACCCAAATTGCTGGACGTCATAGCATGTAATGATCTAGACCGCCTCGATGGTGATGATAGTAGTTGTGATGATCAGATCATCAGTATTAAGGGCCAGCAGAACTTTATGACCTGTGTATATTATATAGAGGTACGGCCCGGATCAGCTTCGATCAGTTGCTGACGGAGGCTATATTCATGCCGTTTTACCACAGACTTTGGCCGAAAAAAACTGGACATTATACTGGGACGCCCGCCGGCGTTTACCTACGATATCTATCTTAAGTCCCAATACGTCGCTGCAATATATATATATATATATCCTGACCTTAACCTCGTTTGCGAGCGGTGGCATGCTGGTTTAAGACGTGACAGTTATTGAGTTATTAGTTCCTTCCGTGGTTAGTGCTGGCGCGGCCCGGGCCGGTCATGGTTTAGTTCTCGCCGAAGCTGGCAAGGTGAGGAAGTACCAAAACATCGGCTACTCGTACAGATCTGACGCGTTTGCCTTCGAGACCCTTAATGGGTCGGGCCCGGCCACCCTTCGTTTGCTGTAGAAGGTTGGACTAGCCAGCCAGCGGAGATAAGAGAGCGGGCGAGTTCCTCAGACAGCGCCTGTCGCTGTATATGCAACGGGACAATGCGGCGTCGGTCCGGGTTTAATGGCTTTTCCGCCTGCCTCCATCCCTCCAGAGATGGCTGTCCCTACACTGAATTCCCGTATCGATGTACGCGTTTACAGGGACTCAAATGCCGCCTCTGAGGTTAAACGATATATATATATGCCGTACATAAGAGTATGTATGTATGTATGTATATATATATATATATATATATATATATATAGATAGAGAGGAATTTTGGGACCGAAAAGCAGATAAGGCTTGATAATGGGCGATAAGAAATAATTTAATTGAAGAAATAGTCTAATGGGTCAGAGAAACGTCAGTGAGAAAGCCCATAGAAGCGACAGTGTGTATTCGTTACATTTGAGAATAATAGATGGATATGGATTTAGAATGAGAAAGTACACGGTAATCAGATAGGTACTAGAATATATATGGCCAAAGCTTTCTAAGCCTCGCAATCATTTTTAGAAGAAACATAGGGAAAGGGTTTCAGAATCACGTTAGCTCGTATTAAGAACATTTTCAAGGAGAACAAACTTTTTAACTGAAAAAGTAGTGAGACAAACAACTGGCGTAGACCCGAATGACGGACTTAGTCCCCTATCACTTTCGATGATACTGGACCTGCCTGTCCATTAGTGGGCGGTTGGTTGAGAGAATTTCAAGAGTTTTAATGCATGCAGATGACATTGTTATTTTGGGAGAAGCCCATATGGACAGTGGTGAATGTGTGCTTTACGGATGGTGGATTTATGGATGAACTGGAATCCATCATTAACTGGGAGAGAACTATGGCCGTTAAATTCCGAGAAATGACCGAGCAAGGTGGCTTAGTGGCAAAGCCTTTGCCTTGCATTCGGGAGGACTGGGTTCGAACCCCAGACCGGCCACTCTTAAATTGGTTTGCATGGTTTCCAATTTAAACAAGGTAAATGCCGGAGTGGAGTAAACTTGGCCATTACATGAAAAATCCGTACACGGGCAATTGCCTTACGGGAAATAAAAAAATCGATTTATGATGTCGGGGATTTTCTGTCGAGCCCACGAGTACAGGAGAGAGTAAGAAAAGCGACGAAAGCTGCAGTGGCGATAAGGGGCCTGCACATGTTATCTATTTGGTGAAATCATTTGCTACGTACGGGATCCAATGAGATGGACAAAATTGTGGATTCGGAAGTTGAGACAAGTAATTCTTTTTCTTGAAAGGAGTCACGTGACGGTTAACTACTTACATAAACAGAAGCTTTGGAGAGGAATCCCTTATTGAAAGAGCAACTTCAGGCGCCAAGGGGCTTGAGCAGATCAGAAGCGTTTGAAGATCCGAGTATCTACAAAACTTGGGCGATGACAGATGACACGTGGCAGAGAACAGGGAGAAGAATAGGCATATGACAACGCGTTGGCGGCACGCGGCCCACAATCTGTGTGAGATCGATGGTTCCACGAGCTTCACGATGGATATATATATATATATATATATATATATATATGTGTGTGCGCGATGTCAAGTGAAGTGCGATAAGTGCGATGCAACGTGGTTTATGATAGTAATTGCATCTTACAATGCTTGAGTTCTCACAAAAATAATAATGTGATATCAAATAATAGAGTGATGTAATACAAATGATATACTCCAATATATATATATATATATATAACACCGCACCAGTCAGTGGGATGAAAAATATATTGTAAAAACAGTGGTTAAGTCAATGCATTTTAATGATCATTAAAACATATATGCATATTTACATTTATCTTCGGGGTTCTTAGACGGCATTAAATGTGCTACGAAAGGCCTAAATAATTCGGATCCGTCGGTAGAAGGAGAGCACTTAGGAAGCGAGGAAGTAAAAGAGAGGTCACAGAGACGACGACAAAAAAAAACGTTACGTTCCGACATTTCTAAACATCATTTGGCAAAGGTTAAGGAGTCAGCCAGCTGGCCAGCTGGCAGCTGTCGTTGAAAGTCAAACCTCATAAGCATTTAATGCTAAGGTGATCGACGGATAAATGCGAGGCCAGAAAAGGCGAACGTCGAGACGAAGAGAGAGAGAGAGAGCGCAGTTGGTAGTTGGTCTATATAGTAGTATAAGGTCTCGTCTGACGTTACAGACCGGAACGAGTCCGTTAAGGAAAGGGTTCTGGGTTCATTACCGCCAGGAGGCCGGGGTGGGGGGGGGGGGGCGGTGGGGTAGCAGCGGGTCGAAACGACGAGGAGTAAAACGAAGCTTTAACAAACCATTTGCACCAGCAGCAGCAACAGTGACAACACACAGGACAGTCGAGTCAGGGCGACAGGCAGACATACAGACCGATACATAGATAGAGAGAGAGAGAGAGATGGGCAGCCAGACGTCAGTAAGGTACAGAGCGGCTTTGGAAACCTATCGGACGGATGACGTGCACAATCCTAAACATTGCCATGACGGCTAAACCAGATCGCGGATCGATTAGCCCACACCACCACCAATAGTCTTTCTATCATTCATGACGGACGACGCGTGTCGCCCGTCGTAGCTTCAATTGGTTCACGCCCTGATTCATTCTGTCTTCACTTCGATCCGATCAAAGGAATTGGATCGGCTCGGTCTGGATCGTCGACATCAGCTTCCATTTCTAGTCTTAACTAGAGTCCCCTTATGCTGCCGCTGCTTCAGAAAGGCGACTATTGCTACTTGCTTTGCCAAGAGAGGCTTTCCCACATCAGCATATTGCAGTTTGTGCGAAGTCAATTTAATCATTCAAGAATAGTCTGCCATTTGCAAGCGTGCTTTAGACATGCGGATGTATTCGCAGCTGTTCGCATTATCCCCGATATTTCAAATGGCCCCGGGTCCACTATGAAGCGTTTTTATGGTCCCTTAAACTAAGACAGTTAGATTATTTTTATCCATGGCTGGGAGAACTACTCTCTCCAGTTCATCTCGACATTATTTCACTCTGTTACTAAGACGTTTCCATTAACCACTCACCCACTAGGATATATTGGTTAACTTGGGTCCGTAAGCAGCAGAGCCCAAATAGGCCGCTTTTGATAGATATCTTGTTCGATGAAGAACTAACCTCCTAATACATAGTCTGTCAAGCGTAGCCTGCTTTCACGATGTCTCTGTGGGCAAGACATTGAGGACACCCTGGGGACAGTATTTTGACTTTTTGTCGAACCACGATAATAGTATGGAGCGCGTACATACGAGGAGTCGAGAGCCTGCCCAGAAGGTGTCGCACACGCACTAGATACGATCTGTCGAACTGCGGGTTCACTCACACATATCTGACAACGCTCGATTCAATTGGCTTCTTAGCGCGGGAGCCACCAGCATGAATGCACTCGCACCGGTGTCTCCCGCCGTGCCTTCGTCGGCGCTAGGTTACTTAGGCTGGCAGAGACGGCGCTAGCGCGACCTTTACTATAGCTCTGGGCAATATCTACATTGTACATCATTGTAGTCATGCTTTCACGTGCAGCCATTGCGACCAAAGATATACGCCTAAAAGAGTATTCTCAGCCAATAGCAAATTTAATGTCTATGATTTTCGTATTAAAGTGATGGTGTTGCGTGACGTAGTTGCCGAGTAACTAAGCTTTTCCGACAGCCATAGTTGTTATGTTTAACATTGAAGCCTTTACGTTCAGAACCGTAAAATTTTGCCAAGACGTTTCCGCCCCCTCTTTCTATTGGGAAAATGTATTTTCTTGCCGAGTTCTACCAAACGTCAAAATATGTGCCTAACTTTCTCAACATCCTATGCAAGTATGCATGCCTTTGCCTTTGATATGGCTGTCGAAAAAGCTTAGTTACTCGGCAACTGCGTCACTGAGCATCATTACTTTGGTACGAAAATGATGGGCATTAAATTTGCTATTGCGGATTGCTATTGAGAATAGTATTTGGTACATTTTCGGTCGGTATGGCAATTTGTTACGGTTATGAAAGTGAAAGCGTTAATGTTAGATATAACAACATATCGATTTTCCTTTTGATCTCGCTCTTCGCCTTTCGCTACGCAAGCTAGCGTCTGCAAGTGCCTTTATTATACAGCATTTTACCGAACACACCGGTATGATCGGTTTCTTCATGCGTTGACTGGTTTTCCCGCGAACGTAGATTTCCTACGACTATGTAAGAGAAAAAAAGGCAGAATAACTACTTTTTTAAAATTTATTCTCACTCCTTAATAATACGTTTGTGCCCTCTCCTCCTATTAAGAAAAATAACTTTCTTTTCGAGTTCTACCAAACCTTAAAATACGTACATATTGTCATGATACACCCTGTATATATATATATATATATATTTGGGCCGAACACCCTGTCAGTGTCGTGCGTGCTGATATTTTTGACGCACGTGCGTGATGAGGGTGCTTGGGCGACTCATGGACGTGATCGATCAGCTGGCCCGCTGGCAGTCCACGATCCCAGCAACTCCCCAATGCTGCCTAAGGCAAACTTCGTTCGCACGTTTAAAGGTGGCGTCGCAGCGCCAGTTAGCTCCCTCCTGGTTATTGGCCGGTTTGATTGTGCGCACCTGCAGATGCGTGCCGCCTATATGTATACAAACATGCATGTATAGATAGATGTCTATGGGTTTCGCGATCTAGGTCCTATATGGTAAGCAGCTATTGTGTTTGTATTCCGTGGTAGGTAGCCCCTTTCTCTGTGTGGGTTGAACACATACAGATAAAGACAGCCACGTCCCTTGTATTGACGCGCAATGGCCAATCGACTGGGACGGCGAGTAGCTGAGTGGCGCGGCCGAGCAACCTGCCACCATTCGGGGGAGTTCAGGCCGTGCATGGATCTCTCTGATCGGGGCCAGAGGTGGGGAATCGTGCTAGGTGCCTCTTCATCAGCGTAACTTATTTATTGGAAGGCGCTGTCTAGTGGCTTTTCCGTTTGCGACTCAAATATGCGTCGGCTAGCAGTAGTAGCCCATGTACCAGTTATGTGTTTCGCTAAATTGTTTGCGATCATTGTTTGTTGTTGCTGTGTAGCGTATTTAAAATATTTAATTCTGTTGATTTTACTCTAAACGAATATATCAAACACGTTACTATAAGGTTGTCCTTATAACCCCACAGCTTGTTTACGCTTCCGGCGAGGGAAGTAGTGCAACCATTAATGCTCCAGTGCTGCGCATTTTACTCCATGGTACTTGGCAGAGTTCTGGAATCAGAACCGGCAGATGTATAGCTCGCACTTCTCGTGAAAGACGGCGCCGAAACATACGAAGTGGTAACATTCGTGGGGTACTGTACGTGGCATCGTCAGTTATAATCGGATTGTTTCCGTAGCGGGTTGACAGCCTGACATAAAAAAAAAACATAAAGCGGCTTTTTGCTTACATTGACAAACAAATCACTCTCTTCATACATAATGAAAAGCGCCTCTTGCGTGAGGTGGTTCTATACTCTGTCAAGACGATGCAGTACACCATACATTTTTAAGCATGAAGAGCCTTACTGCTGAGAAAACGGACAGTCTTCGCACATTGACTACTTCCCCGTAAATAGAGATAAGAGTCGTCCGTACTGTTTCATTTATATACGTTGTTAACGTCGTTCCCGGTAATGGACACGAAGGCAAATTTACGGGAAAGAGTTTGCAAACTCCAACGGTTGGCCGCAGTAACGTATAACGTATCTGATAGCCAATAGTCCTTCACGCCTAAATTTCATGGATTTGGTCTTCTAGGTGTTTATCTCAAGTCCCTTCGGAACAAGAGACGCTTCTTTCCCAGAAATAATGCGTTTGATAGCAGCTAGGTGGGGATGTGCGACTACGACCACCGTCTGTCTGCACACTTGGCCACCACGGTTTTTTGGTATTCCTGTCGGACGTAACCAAAAGGTCCGCGACGAGAGGGTCAAACGAGACGCAGCTTAGCGAGTTCCCTTGCGGAGTTTTCACATTTTGCTTAATCCCCAATAAGCCACGCCAATCATCTTCCAGTAAGGGGTCCTCACCAATGAAGCTTGTTATTGCACTCAGGAGAGAACCACCCACGCCTGCCCTTTATAATGACTCATCCAGCAGATGACGAGGGCCTTTGTCAAAGGTTTTAACGTAGCCAATAAATATTGCACACCAATGACCTCTGGATTGTGCTACAGCTCGCTCGATTTCTCACTGGAGAATGTGGAGCATTGCGGGTTCCTCGACCTCTCCTAAAGCCGAATTGTTTTTTTGAATGGGCTTGTTCAGCAACGTGCTCAATCCGCCGAAGAACTAACTAGCAGAGAGTGTTCAATCAGCGTTAGGATGCCAGTCCACCATAGATATTTTGACCATATTTGTCATCACCACTCCTGAACAGGAGGTAAAGCCTGGCCGCTCCCTCTTTTTAATTACACCAAATGAATCACAAAGAGTTTCTGCCGAGGGAGCGGCTGGATTCAGTGCTCATCGCTTCATTATATATTTATTCATATGTTTGCCATGTATAACGTAGTATGAACAAACGAGGTACCAGGTTAAGCACATGGCTACCGAGTGTTCGTGCGGGACCGTGATATTCTTTTATTCGCATTATTTCACATTTTCTACCCCTGTAGTTCTTTTTATTCTTTGATTTTGGTAATCGCTGGTTCTTTGAGTTTTTAGTAGTGCTAGTAACAACTATGTAGAAACTAATGCGATTGTTGCCACCGTCCGCGTCATGCGGTCTGTTGATCCACTGCAGGTAAACGCCGACGATCCGGACCAAGGCGTCAATGGCGAGATATACTACAATCTAGCCGAATTGTCACAACAGTTTGCGATTCATCCGACGCTCGGCCACATCTCGCTTACTCGACCGCTTGACTTTCGCCGCCAGAGCACCTACAACCTCACGGTAGAGGCAAGAGACCGCGGTCTAAAACTCGCCACAGGTTCGTATTCCTCCTTCCCTGTCCACTGTCTTCCCTTCCACAAACAGATAACATACGCATATTGTGCTTATACGGTTACTAACCGGCGTTAACGTTGAATCGCATGGAAAACTCAACAGCAAACGCCGTTTGTAGGTTAGCAGATGAACCACAAGCTGGCCATACTAGCAAATTTTATTGACACAGCACTGCTATAAGCGCGTCGATTAAATTGACGATTATGTTTTATTGGTTTGGCTTTTGTAGTATTAGGGATGACTGGTAATGCACCATACTTTTTCAGACAATTAAGTTACCCATTATTTGTCCTCTATCGTAGCATCGAATTCGAGTAGTCTGATGAAGGAGCGTTTGTGTGTTCTGCTGTGGAGCTTAGTGAAACTGTGCATTTAAACTCCACGCTAAACGAAAAGGTTAGCGCGAAGAAAACAGACGCATCACGGAAAGCGCGGAAAAATACGGTTGACGGTAATATAGGTCGGTTATTGCAACAAAGCCGATCCGTGACAGCGCCGCTGCATAGTACGGCAAGGATAGTGTGCTAAAGTGCTAAGGGCACAGCTACAGAAGCTGAGTAACAGCATGCATGGCAGCATTAGCGGTGGGAGCGGCAAGAACAACATCTTCGCTACCTTCGAAATAAATGAGCCGCTGGATGACCACACGCCAATAGCAAGGGAAACCGCAGCGGCTACCACATCGCCAGTGGAGACTACCGCAGGAGGACAAAGCTGTCTTTGTCCCCGCCCAACGGAGGCGAAGCGGCAAAACGAAGCTACCTACGCAGAAGGGCAGCACAGCTGATAGAGTAGGCAATATCGAAATATGTGCTGGGCCAGGCAGGCTTAGCAAAGGTAGCACAACTGGCGGCCAAAACGGCAGATCTCACGTCGACAAACACACCTGGTTTGTCGACAGGAACATTTTTGTGAAGGCGGTATGCAAAATGCGGGCGCAGGGTGATGATGCCGTGTTCTGTGTAGTGCTAGGCTGCGGCGAGTACGCAAAGTGCAGCCGGAGTGAATTCTAACCAAAATGTATCCTGTTACGTTGTTGGGCTCGTGATGCTGCCTACAATAAAATGGTTATGGGATGATTTATAGTACTTGGCGGTCCGGCACTTCGCAGGCGACTGAACAGTGATGCTGACGGGGAGCCCACAAGGTCTCTGCGGCTGCTTCTTTGCAACTGTGCGGGACTTAGAGAAGCAACACCCTAACACCTGTTAACATGCCATACGTCGGTGAACAGTGGACACTGCACTCCTTATGGAGTCTTACCAGCGAGAGGAACTGCATATCGATAATATGTCAGAGTTCCACTAGCTGGCAGTACACCTGCAGGAGGCCGTAGTAGAGTAGTGTGGGCCTCTCGACTATAAGGGTGACGTCTTCTCCTTCACTTCAAATATTGCCGTGGCATGGATTGCTGACATGGTGAGTTCTGGTGTATCAGGTTTCGACTTTTCTATGTCAACCATTGTCGGTCGACTTCAATGCCTGCACTTGAGGTAGGGCTACTAACGATAAAGGAGAAGCGCTACTCCAGTTGATGAATACTGAATTAAGATTTGCAAATGCAAGAGTAACCGAAGGCCGCACTTATGTAAGTCCCAACTAAAACAGCACCATTGACTCATCGTTTCACAACGTTGTCAATGGCGAATTACTCGAGCTATTGCGCCAAGTGAGGTAAAAATGCCCAAGCGTGAATACACTAGGCAGGGAGAAAACTGATCCTCAGCCTACGTTGTGCGACCTCTAGGGGGGCGAATCACCTTCTCATCGACGAGCAGGCAACGAGCCACCTGACCGGTCTTCGATATAACTGCGAGACGGTACGCTTGGCTCCAATGATTGAGCGCCCGCTCACATTAGAACACGATACTACAAATCTGCTCTTTGAGGTAAAAGAAGTAAATTAGGTCCTGCGCGCTCTTTCAAGAGGAAAGAGTGCGGGACCAGATCAGGCGTACTACGGGCACATCGCCAGGCTTTCTATGTTATTTAAGGGCAGGCATGGTGATAACGGACAAGACCGAAACGTATAGCGCCTGAAGGAACGCTGGAGAAAATCGTTTTATCGGCTATATTCAACAGGAGTACCGAAACGCAATGGTCGTGATGCATGCAGATGACATAGTGGTCGCTCGTCACGACCTGGGTGCCATCAACCGCATGAGTTCTTTTGTATAGGTGTTCGTTGTTTTCAAAGGGCTGGAAATAGACGCCAGACCAAGGGTGTGAAATCCATGTATGGTCATGATAGATTATGGGGACACCACCTCATTCAGGCAAACTTTGGCTTGTTTGAAAGTTGTTTTACAATATTGGTAAGAAGCCGCCTTCTGCCTGATCCAATGTCAGACCGTGCACCGGTTGTTGAGATCATTCGATTGAGGTTGAAGACGCCGCGTACAGTACCACCACCAATGGTTTGTCTTGGAATGGGAAATTAAAGTTGAACAAGTCCGACAGGAGGTTGAAGACCTGAATAATTTCACTATCTCTTACCTTTGGCATGGCCTTGCATGTGACAATCGTCACGTCCAGATACATGGTTCATGGCTATAAACACCTGGTCGGATTGAGTACGAATTTCCCCGAGGAAGAGTACACAGAGTGCATCTGTCAACTGTGGTCTGTCCGCCTGCTTGGCCCTTACGAAGAGATCGCTGCATTGCGTCTAAATGCTGCCGCAAAACGAGTAACAACGCCACTAATCTGAACGATGTTATATATCTATATGTATGTATATATATATATATATATATATATATATATATATATATATATATCGGTGTAGCAAAGCATTGGTGCATTTGTTTACATTGGCACCTGTGCCATCTACGAAATATTTGTAGTAGACGCAATGTTGACACGTGTGTGGCTCGTTGGTCGACAGTGCGATCAACCATATATATATATATATATATACATACATACATATACACCAAGCAAAGTGGCTTAGTGCCTTGCATTCGGGAAGTCGTGAGTTCGAGACCTGGACTGGCAAATTTTAAAGTAGTTTTCATGGTTTCTAATTTAGACAAGGTGAATGCCAGAGTGGACTATAATCGGCCACGATCGGCCAAAAACGGGGAGCACAAAAGTTACTCTGATAACTCTTGTAGCCGTTGTTCTCAGTGGTGGTGTTTGTAATTATTATCAGCATGCAACTGCTGCGATAAAGCATAATACAAAGCGAGCAATGTTGATTTCAGTCAAATGCTTTCTTGCCACGAATTTTCATTTTCTAACGTTTGTATACACTACCGCATGCTATAACGCGGCCATCATTAGGTAAACTTATGCATAGAACGGTCGAACAATAAATAAATAAATAAAGGAGCCCGGCACGACCGCAAGACGAGGGAGTGAAGCCAAGCTGTCCACTCGAAGCAGTTCGCTTCTGAACGGAGCCAGTGTGACGCAGCATGCTCGCACGTGCAATCCTCGTATACCGACGCTGGCTGCTACTAGCACTGCTACTGCTATATTATTTATAGAGGATCGAAATCGCTGCACCCATATCATAGGCTGGAGCCTTATTATGGCGAGCCCAGATACTCTCCGTCTCTTTATCGCTCTCTACTGTATCGGATAACATCGTGGAAAACATGCGCTGGGAGTTGTGTCTCATAGTCCTAGCATGTCCGGTCCGTCGTTGTTACGCACCGTCCTGGACAAGGACACCCAACAATAAAGGCTGTTGTATATAAATTACAACTTGCCGGTTCGTGTTTGTTTGCTTAATGAAAACGGCAGGAGTATTTAAGTGATCGATCAACTGTGCAATAGGCGGCACAACACGCTTTATTCAATGCACGAGCAACATAGCCATATTAATGATTTAGGCTGCTTGCAAATACACCTTTCATCATACAGCTACTTGATTATGAAGATTATGCCAAGTAGACAACCAGCCTCAAGTAGACGGTTTATACTTTAATTTCATGTATTTCACAATTAGTTGCATCCTTCAAAACATATATGACGTTTTATGCGACACTAGAGTCCATACCTCGTTGAGAGGTCTGACGGTTGATTGCGCGTCACAGCCGTGTGACCAGTGCGTAAGCTTGGCACTGGTCTCACGGCTGTTGAAGCCCTGGAACGGATTACACACACCTTGTGTATACGTGACGACTAGATCATGCGACTCCCTAAACGAAATCATTTACAGGTAGAATCATCAACTCCAATGGTGACGGAGCTCGGTTTTGACCATCATTATTCGGTGCGAAGATAGCAACTCGTGAAATGTGGACCTGAAAAGCTGAATATCTTTGTCCCAAGCATACTTTTTAAAGGTCCGATTAAGACTCCGCTAAAACTGAAAAGGGTCAGGTGATCTCCAGGACTTTGTGGGTGGCCTACGTTTTCTAAAAAGAACGGGAGGGAACTTGTTGTAGATTTGAAAGCGTTGGGTTTCAATCGTGTGGACGGCAACGTTTACATCAGACGAGAAATTTTTAGAAGGTGTCTTGTTTAGTGTCGGGCACCCTCAGATAAGCCCAACGCTCGCGAAGGGGATCAATGGGGTTAGCTGTTTGCGCAAACAGACACCAAATATATCTTATGCTCAGCTTTCTTAGTGTTCGCAGAGGAGTACGCTTTCTAATCGCACACTTCAATATATCCGTGACAAATACTACTGCTCCTCCGTTAACTCTGCTATAGCTTGGGATGAAGCAAATCGCCTGTATCCCTCAATGCTGACGAGGGGCTCTTCCGAATGGCAACCCAGGATTCAGATAAACGATTAATATGTGGATAGCCAAGAGCACTGATTGTATGAAATCGTTCTCCACGGAGAGTTTTTACGTTACGGCAGTTGAGGTGTAACAGAGAAAATTAGAGAAGACGAGGGGTGATTTGTGACATCTAACGTGGTCCAGCTCTCCCGTACCCGTAGAGCATACTGTTCTGCGGTGTGATGCTCTCAGGGAAGCACGGGACGCAGCACCAACCGCTGTGAGAGGCCGACCCATCAAGGAGGTGGTCTCCCATATGATGACTTCGGCGGAGGCATGGAGGGAGGCGACGAACTTGTTCGACGCTGTTTTGACACTCAAGACAGCCAAGGAAACGGCCAGGCGGGAGAGGTTTGAGCGGATCTCTCGGGAGAGTGGTCGAGACGAGGAGCCGAGGGAGGGGGAGGGGGTGGGGAGCAGCCAGGCCCTCCTGGTCTCGACGCACCCTCACAGGACGGATTACAAAATGGCATCCCCCTATCCAACCGCAGGTAGACATGCGGGATGATAGTCAGGGATAGAGCTGATTGAAGGAGAACGGCAGAGACGCCTCTCCCACGGCTTCGATGTAATGCCAAAGTAATACCGAGCCTGGGGGGTGGGGAGGAATCCGGGTTTAGTGGGTTTGCGAGTCTCACACTAGTCACGCAGGCTGCTAGTGGCGCATGTGCATCATGCATTCCCGAAACCTCCCAGAACAAAAAAAAAGCTCTCCCGTACCAGAGTGTCACCATCTAAATGATCGACCAGTTAACTACGTACCATTGCTATAAATAACAGATTCAAGATTTTGAAACAAATCAACGGATACCAAAATATATAACATTGTCAATAAATATTTTTCTCAAGTTTAACCTAATATCCGTTCGAAATCCGAAAGTATCACTTTATTAAATGATCACATAATGACAAAGCAAATTTTGATGCACGTACCCTACAGATAATTGGAAATCGAGATCGAGATTCCACAAGAATATTATAATAGACCAGTCAGGTTGTCTGTGGATATTTAATCATAGCTGTCGTTGATATTGCTGCACTGGTTGCCGGAGTGACCAGTGTTGTTGTTGTCCTGGTGGGCGCCCTCGCCGGACAGATCCATAGCACTCCCTTTGGTTTAATATGTCGGACAAGTGTGCCGCGGCATATAGTAGAGACGTGCTTGCTCTGTTAGACTAAACGTCTCCTACGAGCCAACAGTACCCGACGACCGACCAGGTCATGTAGGATGCCAAAGTTAACAGTGAGTCAGCATCGCCAGTGAGAACGGTCGTTACCCAGGCGATGGTCAAAGAGAGGGAGGTAGATTGATTATATGTGGATTGACTATAAGGCGAACGAAGCAGGTGGAGTAGAGGAGAGATGGAAAGCATTTATAACGTACATGTCTGAGCAACGGTCTCGGTAGAACCTACAAGAATGCGACCGGCGCGTCTCGATTAATTAATATGAGGGGACAACTCCTGAAACCTGGACATAACTTCTGAAGTCTTTCTGGTCAGCTCGATTAATTGTCGACGTAGTCTTGTATTTCTAAATTGTGACGCTTTGGGCTTTAACCAGATCAGAATACACAAGGGCGTTATTGTTTATGCGTATTCTGGCATTATATATGCATCGATATCGTGTACCTTGTTTGGAGTATATTCTATCAATTTATAGAGTAACAGGTACGTTATTTGAGTCTAACGGGTGGAATTTTGGCGCTTGTTCAGTCGTAGCTCTTCGCTAGCACAAAAAATTACGATCAATATCCTATACACTTTTTCTGAAAGGGTTATAAGGTCTAGAATCATTTTTTAGACCGCGTCCCGTACATTCCAAAATCGATTCGCATGGCCAATAAAAATCTGTAAAGCAGTTTTTCTTGGATGATTACTATTAATAACGAGTATAACGTGAAGCGTGAGTTCATTTTTCAACCAGTACCCTCAATTGGTCTGTTCTAGGCACTGTTTCTGGGGAATATTATTTTATATTTTTGTAGTGTAACGGTGTATCCAAGAGCCCTGCGGAAGAAATCTTTTAAGCAGTTTGCCGTTCGGTGTGGATATAAGCGATTTTAATGAAATTGCTAAGTCAGCATTTTAGCTGCGCATTTTAAATTGACTGTTAATTGACAGTGCCTTGGCATTAGAAGAAATAGAGCAACGTTCGCTGGACGTTAAATGCATATTTATGTATGACATTAGATTATATGTAAATCTGTTATTACATTATATGGAATATATGATTTCACCAGGAGTCTCATTTACATAAATGTCCTAACTTGTTATGTAATTGTGAGTGGCAGGCAATCAGGGCTTACACACTCAATGTTATGTTCTCATGTAAATCATTTGAGGTGTAGTTTTTCTATTTTGTTTGGTATGGCACTAGAAGAAGAGCGAGATTTAAACAACAGCAGGATAGCGATGTGCAGAGGTATAATAACACTGCTAATGCTTCTATTGTAAGCATACATGTGTGTCTGTTGTTTTTCGATTTTTATGACCGTTTGTTTGATTTTTGATGTCATTGCAGATTCAGTGATAAAAGCGAGTACAGCGAAGGTGACCATTAACGTCTCACCGGCTAACCGCCACAAACCCAGAATTCTTGTGAAGAACCTGCAGTCCTACATAGAGCATGGCGTCGGGCCGGAAACATGGGCTGTTGTGCAGGTCACTGATGAGGATCCAGGACTAAACGGCCATATTGGCGGTCTAGCGATTACTGATGGCGACCTTTATGGCCAGTTTCGTGTGCACAACGTCAGTCCTGGCGAGTACAACATTGACTTCGATCCTCGAAATGGCGCCACAGGTGAAAGCCGCGGCTACAATCTGACGCTCCGCGCATGGGACAAGGGCAGCCCATCGCTGACGACCGATCACAGCGTGTTCATTCGGGTAAGCCCGGCGCTGGGCTCCATCACGCCCGTCTTCAACAAAGAGGACTACGACATGCACATCGATGAAGTGGCGCCGCCGAACTCGCCAGTTGTCTGGGTGTCGGCACGTCTTCCGCACGAAGAGAGACACAACGACGTCATCGTGTATCGCATCGAAACCGGCGACGAGGATGGCGTGTTTGAGATTAACGCTAAGACTGGCCTGATCTCGACGAAACAGTGGCTGGATCGCGAACTCCGTCGAGACTACTCGCTCACAGTGAGTGCTAGCAATACGAAGTCGACACGGCACCGAACCGGCGCTGGTGTCGCCACCACGATTGTGAACATCAACGTCCTCGACTGCAATGACAACGCGCCGCGCTTCAATACGACCATCCAGTCGGTGGTCACGATCGACGAGAACGTGCCCATCGGCACCAAAGTGGTGACAGTGAGCGCGACCGACGCCGACGAGGAAGAGAATGGCTATGTGACGTTCGCTCTGGCCAACACGAATAGGGTGCCGTTCAAGATCAACCCGTTCACAGGCGTCGTCACGACGACTGAGGTCATCGACTACGAGTCGATGTCGACCAACTTCTACATGCTTCGGATTCGCGCCATTGACTGGGGCACGCCGTTTCAGCGCCAAAGCGAAATGACGGTCCGTGTTCAGGTTCGCGATCTGAACGATCACAGACCGCAGTTCGAGAAGGTAGACTGCGCGGTAAGCGTCAACAGCCAAACTCCGATCGGAACAGCAATTCTCACACTGTCGGCGATCGACCTCGACCTGAGCGATATGGTTACCTATCGAATGGAGCCAGCCAGCGAGCATCAGTGTTTCTCGCTCGACCCTCAAAGCGGGATACTGTCGGTGGCGTGCGACTCAAATGAACTCGTCGACCTGGACGATGTGATGCTCAACGTGTCGGCGACGGACGGGGAACACTTCGCCGACTCGATGCACGTTAAGGTCAAAATCGAAAAGTATAGCCAGGGTCGTAATCACCTGCTGAAGAGCCGCAAGGACGAGAAGTGGAAGCCGCACGTTGAGTGCCGGGAGGCGGGTCTGACCAAGAGGCTAAAGGAATTTCTTCTGGCGAGAAACTCGGCTAATCGAAATGCGGGCCAGATGGAAGATACTCTGATTTCCCATAGTTTCTTTGAGAACAGATTCGCGCCCGAATTTCCGAAGTCGTCGGTGGAGATCTCGGTCAACGAGAGTGCACCGATCGGCACAGTTCTTGCGAGGCTCCGCGCGAAGGATGCGGATCATGGCTACAATGGACGGCTCGTCTACGTGATTACCTCGGGAGATGAGGACTCGTGCTTCCAGATAGACCTGTACAAAGGCAATTTGATCCTCGTAGAACCATTAGATCGCGAAAGAACGCCAAAGTACGTTCTAAATGTCACCGTCTACGATTTGGGGGAGCCAAAAAAGTCGGCGTGGATGACAGTTGTTGTTTACGTGCTCGACGTCAATGATAACCCGCCTATTTTTGAGAAGTCCCTTTATAAGTTTAAGATTAGCGAGGCTGTCGGCAAAGACGCGCTCGTTGCGAAGCTTCGCGCGACCGACGCCGATGACGGTGACAACTCGAGAATTCGCTACAAACTCTCTTCGGAAACGCATGATTTCACTGTTGACGAAAAGTCCGGCATTCTTATCGTGCAGCAGAATCTCGACAGAGAACGCCAGGCTGAGTACAATTTAATGGTGAAAGCAATCGACTCTTCATTCGTAATGCCGCTGACCGGCACCACCATGGTCAACATACAGGTCCAAGACGTTAATGATGAGCATCCCCGTTTCACGCTGAAATACTACGTGGCACGTGTGCGCGAAGATCTACCGAAAGGCACTGTGATTATGACCGTGTCGGCGCAGGATCCTGACCTCGGTGATGGAGGCAAGGTTAGCTATAAGATGATGAACAAGGATCTCAGACATCTATTCGACGTTGACCCAGAAACGGGCATTGTGCGGCTGACTGGAGAACTTGACTTCGAAAAAAAGTACGTATCGTTTCTCTACCTATTGCTTATGTCTCTATTTCACATATGTATTTGTTTATAATAGTATAAACCACCTCTTGTTCATAGTCACTGACCCCATGTATTGATCTTATCAATTATGAGTAACTTTGTTTTAATAATTGTTTTATATTTTGCCATATGTAACATATGCTGTATATATATATATATATATATATATATATATAATGAGCAGCTATACAGGAAATGCATTATCATGAGGATGAATTTGACGCACAATTCTACTTAAAGCACTTGCATACAGTCTTTTATAATTAGTTAGTTGTCTGCGTATTTCTTTTCCGGCGTCAATATGCATTAAATATAAAATATTGTCCAATTTAAATGCTTAGTATGCACATATGATTTGCTTAATGATAGGGACATTTTTTCGGCGATTTGTCAGGTGATGTATAATACAATAGTGCCTGTATTTTCCTCGTTGCCCAATTCTACTGACGGTTGATAATACCCTGTGTACAATCTGTTGTGTCCTTTGTCTGTCGCGCACAGTCAAATCTATAATGTGACTATCCGAGCAAGTGACTCCGGCGAACCCAAGCCGCTGCACACGGACGGTTTTCTCATCGTAGAGGTCGAAGATGTGAACGAGAATCGACACGCGCCCAAGTTTGCCGACATCGTTGTTCAGGCGGCTGTGGACGAGAATCTTTCTCCGGGCGCCATCGTGCTCAACGTTACCGCGATTGACGAGGACGATCCGACGAAGTTGGACGGCATCGTCACCTATGCCATTGTTGGTGGGGACGGACTCGGCTTGTTCGACATCGACGATAAAGGTACGATGGGAGACGTCTGCTTGGCCAATTGCGCATCCCGGTGTGCAGATAACCAAAAAACTTTGTAAAGTTTACGCTGGCAAGAGATTAGTCTCCTAGTTTCCTTTGTTCAACAGCAATTCGATCCCTGTCGGTTTAATGCCATGATATTTCCTCTACACACAATTGGCGCGTGCTCAATGTCGCTATCCGTCCTGGGAATGTACGCCGCGTTGCTTCCAACACGAACAACTACCAATGCGACGACCTGCGAACGAGATTTGACAGCCACTGCTGTTTCAGTTTAAGATGCGTGCTCGACTTTCAGGATTGTTTTAAGTTAATGAAGTCGATAAAATATGAATGACAATATAATGCCCCCTTTATTGAAAAAGCGGTGTTAAAACCACATTCAATAGAGCATTCACACACATGAGCACGTCGCGAAACTCTCCATGGGAACGCGTTATTCACCACTTTGACATTAGCAACTTCCGATGGAGTAATTGATACACCACTTCAAATATTATTTGGACCTACTGTGAAAAAGGTACTAAGGCTATTACTCCGGATCAGTTGTTTAAAAGGTAGTACAATTATTTCTTACATTTTGCTGTCGTAAGCACTTTTGCAGAACACGGTGGTGTTTAATTATACTGTAGTATAGTCTAAAGTATAGTATAAACTTATATTTATAGTCACGGCTTAAGATAATACATATAAGCTACCCAACTTGCTCTACCTCTGATTGTACACCCGAGCATTTCTGCATACACCAACTAGGAATGATCGCTGCCTATGCCTCAGTAAGGCCTAACATGTCATATTACTCAGCTAAAGGAAGTAGTGGAGAACTTTATCTAATGTCTTCACCGTTTTATTGAAATAATCTAAGTAACGACATCTTGCCTTGAGCATGTTGGATGTTTTAAATTGGGTGTCTACTTGAAACTAAACACATTTTGAAAATCTTGAACATGACGCCATGCAGGGCCGAATGTCAACATTTCATATAACGTTGAACGCGTCAGTTTTAAGAAGCAAGGTTATAAGAAACGCGCCAACGGCTCTTTTCTTATACGGTAAAGACACCCATCAAGATGTCGTCATGCTGAAGCGTCTGCTACCAATCCGCATCCAACTTGTTGCCTCCCAAACACGACTTGGCGTACGCATCTGATGCCTCTGTAATTGTAACTAACTTATTAACGTCGAAGTACCTTCAGCCGTGCTCTAGATGAGCAGAGTGTAATCAATGTCGAGTTTTGGCGTGACTTTTTTCCCCGCTATTTAGTGACCATCGTGTATCTCACGCGTCATGTGGTTATTTGGGCAGAAGCGAAAAACGAAAAACGCTGACACCGGCAAGGCCTCAGTGGCAGTCGGGGGCAAGTAGCTCTCTCAGCCGCGTACACACACACACACACTTGCAGGCAGGCAACGGGATAATGAAAAAGAGAAAACCGAGTGCCGAAATGGAGCCAAAAACGCCTCACTTGAACTTTCTTCTTCCCCATCCCGCGCTCAATCAACGTGACATTAATTAGGACGGTCTCCAGTGGCGGACGAAAAGCCCGTCTAGGCTTTGAGCGAGTCTTCCTTCTATAATGAACAATAACAACAACAATAACGACAGCAGTAAAGGCGTTGACACGGTGCGACCGAGAGGCTAGTAGAAAGGGAACAACTGAAATCTGTTCACTAGAAGACGCGAGGCAAAAACAAAGGATGCATTTTTTTTCGGTGGCTTTCTACCGCCATAATCGGCGGCAAGCCAGCCTTCGACGCCGTTGCTCTGTTTTAATATATCCTTCGTGCGCACCAGCATACGACATTGTTCCGTGCATTACGGCTAGTTGCTTCTGTTGCACTTCTTATTGAGTTTTTTAATTTCCTTTATTGTGATAAGGGTACTCGCCGGTAAGTATACCGCATGCACAATTTTAGCCCACATCGCCAAAATTTAAGACAAATTGCACCGAAAATGTTGCTTGTCCTTGTTATTATTGTGTGGCTTTAGGATATGTCGGAGCGCCATAGATTTGGTATCAAAATGGTCGTCAATGAAATGCGCTATGTATATGTAAGCACTATAAATTGTTATAGAAGAATGTTAAGGTAATATTTGTGAAAGCTAATCATAGAGCTTCATATTTTGCGAATTCTCATCTGAACGGCTATGTCGCAAATTCTATTGCATTCTTCAAACGAAGCAGATTTTTTTCTTAACATATTAAACCTTACGGTTCTACGTTACGCTAATAATAGTCTACCAGATGTTTGCTGTTGATTTTCCTTGTAGACAAGTCATCACGTAGATCATGTAGACAAAGTAAATCAAACACAAAATGCGCAACGTAATGTTTCTAGTTTTTGATAGAAAACTCTGGTGGCAAACTTCCGGTGTATTGGCCGAACCCTTTTAGTCGACGGCTTCGCATGCCTCTTGGCGAGGTCCCCTCTCCCTCTCTAGCTTACACTTTCTAACTCGTACTGACTGACACGTACTGATACGACGAAACAACAGGTTCAATTGATTGATGGTTTTTGTCACTGGACGCACAGAACCTAAACAGAGAGGGGGAGTACCGTGGCGCATAAGGACGGTTTCCCACGCTCGCTCAGTGGATGGGTAGGTGGATAGTGAATCGAAAAGCGTGTCCTTTGAAGTAATGAGCTAGCGCTTGTTGACTGTCCAGTTCACATAAGCCGCCAAAGGGTTTCACCAGGCACTTGAGGGAAAGTCATCGGCTTTCGGTCACGATCGGCTTTCTTTAGCTGTATTATTAGTGTTGTTGTTGTTGTCGCGTTGGCTTTCTGACACGCTGAATCGCTGCAGTGTAGTGATGATCAGATTGGTTAATTACGGAATTGCATTTCATATCAGTGTTCAAGCAGTGTCCCTCGTACTCGCTGTGTCATCGTCGCAGTTCTTATATTATGGTTGTTGTTGGCCTTGTCATATGTTTTACTGTCTATAGCAATAGAAGTAGCAATCATAATAATAATTTTTGTTAAATATTTGTGGTTCCACATGACCTGTTTGTTTGATTAGCAACTTACAACAATTCCCATCGGAACCACTTTTGTTTTACCATTTGCTCCTCCGTAACAACTGCAGCAACTACTACTTATACAAAAAAATTGCTTTTCATTAGTGCATTACCCTCAATCTCTATTCTCGCATAGAGAAAGGAAGTTGACATTGCAACTTGCGAGATTAATTAAGATGATGAACATATCTCCCTCAAGGCGCGGCATGACCTTTCAATATTTCATTGCCGCTACATTTGTGACCTAATATGTTGCATAAAATTGAGATAATTACTTTTCGACTCAGACACACAGCATACACTAGTGTTTGTTTACAAATGTAATACATTCCATAATAGTATTTGTCTTAGGGTATCCGGCGATCCATATATATTGGGTTGGACGGAGTGTAACTGAAATTTTTAGATGTGTTATTTTAAATACCCGCCACGCCTCTGAGAACTCGGTTATGTTTACAAAACAGATATCTAGGCTATCTTCCGTCCCCTACGGGCTTGGAATCGCCGTGAGGCATATCTTCAATACTACGAGGGCCGGACATATTGAGACAAGAACAGATATCTTTGTAAGCGCAAAAGACCGTAGACTTTTCGATGCCTTCACAAAATGACATCATTCGTTGTTTTTGCTTTGCAAATTCTATTGAAAGAGACAGCGCCAAATTCTTGTTCCGGGTGGCAATATTGTTGAGTTCAGAAAAGCCTTACTTTCGCAGAAACGGTCCAAAATATTTATAGCGTATTCGACGAGAAGGAAGCATTTTAAAAAACTCGTACTATAATTGGTTCACTAAGTTTGCTCCGGCATTTTAAACCTTTCGGATAAAGTTCCTTCTGGAAGGCCTGATACGTTAGAGAATGACCGCTTGTGCGAAGCTATGGAAATGGACATGGGTCTTTTACGACATTGTGAAACGTGGAAGATCCTGGTGTGCCTCAGGCCAACCTCCACAGAAGATGCCAACTAAATGAACCCATTTGCGCAAGATTTTACTCTGTGTTTGGAAGGACATTGCATAGTCTACCACGAGTTTCTTCCTAGTGGCCGAATTATTAACACGGGTGTTTACTGTGATCCGATCGACTGAGTTTTTGCAGCCCATTAAAATAAGAGCCTCGTGAATAGAAGGGGCGTTATCTTCCACGGAGACAACGCAACACACATGTGTTTACTCAGTCCGGGAAAGATTCGTGGGGATGCAGAATTATTTGCTATGGGAATCAATATACATATATATATATATATATATATATATATATATATATATATATATATATATATATATATATATATATATATATATAACTAAAATCTGGGGATCCAGCGATGGGGGAAGGCTATGGCTTACAATGAAGAGCACTTTCAATGAATAAGTTCGGTTAACTCGGTAATTTTTTGGATTGGTTTTTTAAATTGCTAGAAGAGAAATTCCAGTTACTTTATGTTCTACCCGATATATAATTTTTTTTGGAGTGATCTCTTATCAGTCAGTCAGTTTCAATCTCTTTGTGGTATACCTTTTTGTTGCTGAAATAAAAAATATGCACCGCGGCGTGCCTAAAAATTGAAACATTTTAGTCAACCGGAATAAATGATGCTCTGAAGGTGCCAGGTCCGAAAAATACGGCTGATGCTCTTCGATGCTTTAGAGCTGGAGCAATACAGACACACACACACTCACATTACCTCAATAAGGTCGCGCGCTGTAAGCATTTTTATCGAGTTTTTCTGTTAACTCAAAATAAGTGTGCGTAAACAATTTACGTGCATCACGAACTCATTTTGAGAATATATATGCCGTATTAAACTAAGTCAAGGACGTTTTGGAATGTTTTCGAATACCTTCGGTAGGGTTGCTTACTTTATGGACTCGTTTACTATTGTATATAGCTGTGTGTGCGTCAGTAATCCCAGGTATTTTGTGGTCATTACAGTATTTGTGACCGTTTGCGATTATCCTTGTTACCTTTTCTTCTTCTGTGTGCTTTCCCCAGTTTCACATCATAACTTTTATCGCGTTATTTTAAACGCGTCGAATAGAGTTATTAGAGATGGTTCTCTACTAGTTTTGATACGTCTGCTCAATGGTTGTTCACTCAACATATTTTCTCAATGTTTCCCGCGTATTTCGCTCTTTCTCTCGTGCCCTTATTCTATCTAATCGTCTCGTATGAATTCTTTAACGAAATATACGACGGTATTTGACTCTAGCAAGATGAATAAACCATTGCCATAGACCATGGCTTGCGTGTCAACAATGACGATGATGGCGCTGGTGGCAGCAGATAGTAAATGAAATAATGCCATTGTTGCACAGGGAAGGTTGCACTGAGGGGTGGAGGAAGATTGAGGTACGTGGAGTCACGCCAGACTGGCAACCCCAACGACGACAATATTACGCTTGCTTTTTATTTGCCCCTTTATGAGCGGAGGCTAAAATAAACACACCGGGTCGGACCACCACAGAACGAATGATGTAGCTGAAAGGGTGGCACAGTCCCTCGTGGTGTCGAATGGCCAACATGTGCCTACGTACGTCTTCGTTATTCGTTCGGTTTGCACAGCCGAAAGGAAAAACCTTTTCTCTGTCCTTTCCGCGAATGAGTTCGCTCTACGTGTGTGCATCTGTATGTGTTCTTGGCGGTTGCCGGCAGTGATGTTTGTTAAAGATTGAACAAAATAACTAAAACACAAAAGCACTAACGACCAGGATCGTCTGATTAATTGTCCGCTTTGCTGAACACCAGCAGCTGCAGCAGCGCCGCCAAAAGTCTTCGTTTGCATAAATGGCCCAACTGTGGGCAGGCAGATGGACAGCAATGGCGTTAGTCGCATGCGCGGTGCAGACGACTGCGTGGTGTATCAGTCGCCGCCGCTAAGCCTGTATCGCTTGCCCCGGCCGCGAATTGAGCTTGCAACTTTTTCGACCTGAGGTTATGCGAGAGGATACAGAAAACAGCCGACGATGGTTGAGGGGAAGGCGAAGGGGTGAGAATATCTCCCGGATGGTCACCCCCCCCCCCCGCCCCCCCCCCCGTCTGTCAACGCGACTTGCCGCGACTCGTCCGTCTGCTGCGGCTGGTGGCCGACGGCGGAAAACATCCGACGAACTGTTCCCAACTGCGGCCTCAGGTTTCCATTATGGCCATTGTCGTCCTCGGCGGCCGCGGCGGCGGCACGTCGAATCATTTTTCCTCTTGCTCTCCTCTCTTTGCTCATCGTTGCCTGTAGTAGGTAGGAAGGTCCGCTCAACCGAGCGCGCGCTCTCCAGCAGATAAAGGATCCTTTCGTTGTATTCGAGACAAGTGTGGTCAATAACCGCCGCGGTTAGACGGTTGCCGTTATGCTTGCACACATACGTGTGTATAATTTGTGCCAAACTGTGTGATATATGATAGAATCTTATCTCTTGAATTGTCCAACAATATTGATACCCATTGTTTTGTCATAAACATGCATCATTCTTTAGCAAATTCAAATGACAACAGCCGTAACGCAGTTGCACTATTGCACTACTCATGTCTGTATTAGTGCACCATCAGCAACATCACCAACGATCTTTGAAAGTACTCAAGTGCACCATGATGGTCCACCGTATAGACTATAAGCTGTGGCGGGAAATGCTTAATTTACTACTTAGTAATAGCAGTTATAGTAGCAGTAGTAAAATAACTACTAAATTCGGTTAATTTTAGCAAAGCCAGACGCTCCAGTGTCCCACTAAGTTAAGATTTTTATTTCTGCCCTACTTAAGTATATATATTCTGCTTCATATATATCGTATAAACTTGCCGGTTTTGGCCTGAAACGAAAGCACGAATTTGCAAGGGTTGCGGGGTTATTTAATCACCAATATAATCTCCCATTCTTTAATTGACGTCTTGCCAATGATCTATCAGCTTTTCGATCCCGATTTGGAAATGTTTTGTTCTGGGAACGACGAATTGTGGTGTCTCATTTTAGATGTTCCCGAAAGAGTTGATTTTTTTAAGTTTTTTATCTACTGGGATAAGTGATATTCTAACGATGCTAGACCCAGATAGTAGTGTGGATGCTTAACCAATTCTCAGCCCAGATCAGACATATTTTTTAAAACTGGTGTTACTCAGGCGTCTTGCTTCGATGAAAGATGACCTCTTACCTGTTCACGAGTTGTGGACGCGTTTAGGTCAATGTTTCTTGAATTCGTTGGAGTTGTTGGCAGTAGACACACGTCTTAATAGTCTGGTTCATTCTAACAGAACGATGTTTCTGAGATCCAACCTATAACACAACATAACTTTATTTGAGTGGAGGTTTCGCTTGGGTTGACTCTGGCAGAAGTCTGCTGCCTCGGACCAGAATGTACGTCTGTTTAAGTACTCGTAAAAGACCAATTTTTTTATCCCAGGTTACTAAGCGAGAGAATATTGCATGGCGTTGGCAATTTGGCGTAAGTGCAGACACGCGGGCGCTCTAACTTATATAATATGGATACACAAGCTACAGCAGCGTTCGAATCTTTTTGGAACTCGTACAGCAAAACACTCCGAGTTTGCTTTTCTACATTTACAATTTCTCCGCTTTCTCAAAAAGCAACTAAGCTTTTGGTGTCAAAGCGGGGCCTACCCAATGATGTAGTAGAACGTACAGTAAAGTACTGTACGTTGTATCATAAACGCGTTACCCTTTTTTCATACTAATATTGCTTAGAGGAGGCTGCAAGCGTTCGAAACAAGTGGATACCAAAACGACCAGAACTTTTGCATTAATAAGCATAAAATGCATATATATATATATATATATATATATATATATATATATATATATATATATATATATATATATATATATATATACAATTTGAATGTTTATATTATAAAATAGTCTCTCAAAGTAACAACTCTGCTTGTTTGGAAATGGTTTGCTGTATAATTTTAATATCACAACAGACTGTCCATCAAAATGGCTGCAACCGCGCTACTTGCCATATTGTATATGATACGTCCCAAAAAAAAATCTTTTCAACCAATCACGGTTGGATCTCACCCCAAAAATTAGCTCCCTGGGACTGCGCATTAGGCAAGTAATTCAAAGGGTCAGATTTTTTTTTTGGTTTTTGCTTAGATAGGACATTCCAAGCTATTTGTTGCGGTGTATAGGACCGCCACTTTTTGACCCTTTGGTCACTCAAAACGTTTTGGCTTTCGGAAATGTTACGTTGCAATATGGGCATTTTTAACATCAAATTCTTGCGTAAAACCATCAACCAAAGCAACGAACTGCGTCACCAAAGTGTGTCATATTTTTTCTAGTGCGTTACCTAATAGCCTCTGACATATTTGAACATAAGCTATAAATAGAAAAAAATCGAACCTGCGATAGGGCACACCAGAGATCAGGGTAGTATTGTGGACTAGCCACCCAGACCCCGCCACCACGATACGTCTAAGACGGTGCATAGACTAACTGAAAATAGGCAGCGGGTATAATCAGGCAGAAAAACAGCCGACGGGGGGGGCGGATAGATCGTATTACTTTCAGTAGACGAGACTTTCTGTCTCGCTTTCTACAACATTTACACTGGTGTTTTCTTCTTGTTCTTTAAAGTATGTCATAATTTTTTTCGCCTTTGTACCTGAATTCTATCAGGGTGGAACTTGTTCTCGCATTTGTTTAGTTAGCGATATAAAGAAAAAAGACAGGAAGCCACAACTCATTCGGTTAGCTGTGTGTTGTTGGTGCGTCAGCCAGAGCTCGCGGGTTTGATCCGAACTTCCACAGGTTGAGCAGCTACGATATGGTCAACGAAAGGCTGGCGGGCACTAACCTACGAGTTGGTATTTCGCAGTTATACTTAGTACGTGGCTATCATCCGACGGCTCTGGGAGAGACTTTTTATCCTCGTCAGCGGTTGAACAAGTAGTTGATATACGGGCCACGTCGTCACTTTGCTCCTGCTATATCTAGTTATTGCCCGTTGCGCTGAAATTTTGGTCAAACTCTTGGCTGCCGTCTACTGTTGCTACGCTACCTTGCGCCTCGCCTGCGGAGCCGATTAAGGCCTATCCTACTATATAAAGAAAACGAACTTTATCAGCACCAACTAAGAGCTGGTTCAGAGGTTAAATTTAGTGAC
The DNA here is from genome assembly GCA_003439945.1 of Dermanyssus gallinae. Classification (NCBI taxonomy): domain Eukaryota; kingdom Metazoa; phylum Arthropoda; class Arachnida; order Mesostigmata; family Dermanyssidae; genus Dermanyssus; species Dermanyssus gallinae. Next base: position 2,272,665 of record QVRM01002067.1, read on the forward strand.
GGCACAACACAGTCATAGCAGCTCGTTCGACGGTAGTCAACCGTCTTGTTGCCTCCTATCGGTTGAAGGGGGGGAAGGGGGGGCGGGGGGGAGCAGTCCTCAATCCGATCAAGTCCCCGGAGGCTAGCTTCGAGAAACTTCCACTTGTTTTAGAGATCCTTTATCGGAACCTGCAAGTGACGTGGTGGCCGCGCTCTCTCCGCACTTCTCCGGAGAATCCCTGCTGTGTCCTTTGCTTTCCATGGAGGCGTTTGCTGCCACACGCAGCTTCAGGCGCCGTCGCTAGCTTCTAGCGTCGGAATCCCATCGTCGAGCATCAGTTTGGCGCCATGACGTTTTACGCTCGCAGAAAGAAGGGACGGATTGCGTGCTGGAGTATGGCCGCACGTGAGCGTATCCTGGGAGGTTACGAGAGCGCCTTGAACTAACCTGAGGGGCTTTTATATTTAATACTTTAACTGGCTGTCTCTTTGTTTTTCGGGCCTTACACTGCGATCGGCGGCCACAAGAACGCTTTTTTCTTCGTTTGGCTCTTCTAATGGTTGGGGAGAACAAAGTAAGTGTTCGGCGTATAGGCCCGGCGAAGGCTTGTTATCTCAGCAAAAATAGGCAGTCCCTTTACGATCAGGCCGTTGCCCACGTATTGCCAATATCCGAATGGTGGCACCACCCTCTTCCGGCAACGTGCGATTTGCCCCTGCTGCTATGTCAGCCTCGCTAGCGGCGCTTCTCTGAGTCGCAATTATCTATTACATGTTTTCGCTTTCGCTTCGCATTAACAGACGTGCCTAGCTCACTAAGCTCAATGTGTTGATGATCTCGCCATACTATCCCTCCGTGTCAGCGTTTTCAAGTTTCCTCCCAAGGCGCTTGTCACGAAGTGGCTGCGTCGTTTGCGATACTAGCGGCCCGGTCTCCAGTTGCCTTTGATATCGATATTCTTCGCACTCTTCTTTTCGACTCGACATTTCAAACTTTTAACTAACTCGACACCTTTACTGCCCTGTTTCCAATCTATTAGTCTAACTCGTTCGTCTACTATGCATACTCATCGCAGGCACCAATTTCTGTCCGTCGTCTGCAACTTTTTTTCTATAGAGACACCACTAGATCTCCTTGGAAAAATGGGCGCACTTAAGGTGCGTTGTAAATATCACACTGGTTTTAAACAAACCACTGCAGGTTTTGAATCGTGAATGATAACGTTTTTATTATTCTTTGGTGAATATTATTTTATTCTCACACATACCGTTAAGCAGATTTATCCCTACTGTCATACCGATACACTGCTTAAACTAGCGTTGTACACATGGCAGTCATCCTCGGACGGTTTTCATATATGCTCGCACAAAAAGCGAAACTTTGAATTTACCTCCCCAGGAGACGCCAGTCCGAATGCAGTCATCTTGCTGGATACACTCGACAACAAATAACTTATTCGTTTAATTTCTATTTGACAGAATAGAAGACACCGCTTTCATATACAAGCTTGTGTGGTTTACTAGGACGCACTATGTAGTATTAGGGCGAACAGCATAGTTCCACATCACCTTTTCGACTGGCAACAGTCTAAATGGTAGCCTTTTGGACTTTTCACCTGCTTGAAAGATCTAGGCTAGCTCATGAGCAGCATATTGTACTTAGAAGGGCAGGCTAGAGCTGCTTTCTCGAAACTTAGCGTTCCTAGCAGGACAGGCGGCGGCAAGGAGGGGAGTCGAAAAGTGCCCATTGTGGGGAAAATTGTTTTTTGTATATATATATATATATATATATATATATATATATATATATATATATATATATATATATATATATATATATATATATATATATATATATATTAAAATGACTAATATGTAAAATAATATACATCTCAAGAATGAGTGTGAATAAACGGTGAATTTGTTTAGCCTGTTGGTTTAATTTAACCATAATTGGGCACTATATCTACAGCGACCACCCGTTTTTTTCGATTTGCTTTTTTCTATTCCAAACGTTTGGAAGATCTTGAAGCACTAGCTTGCAATGCTGCTCGATAAGCTGATGTGTCCCGGGGGATAAAAATGTAATTTAGCCGCAAAGCTGACTTTGCTCTTTCTCTATCTTTTCTCTGTGTGCTCTGACGCCGCCAGTGGTATCCGCCACTTCAGGGCGGATAGACGACAGAAGAGCCGAAGAAACTGGGGACATTCTTTATAGTGCCGTTGTTGGCGATATTATTCCTCGCTACTCATTCCATCATTTACGAAATCTTTGGCGTGGAAAATTGACAGTATATCTTTTTCTCGTGATCGGCGTCGTCATTCCGTTACACGCTATCTCTCAACCGTTGATGTGGTCCGGTTTGGCCTCTGTAGCTGACGTGGAAGAGACAACGACACAGCGGTGAGGCGGTCGGTAAAGGTCGGCTGCCAAGGGTCGCCATTTCCTCTCGTTTCTATCGACTTGAGTTTAGAATGCTCCAACGCGTCTGCGTTCGTTCGTTGGTTCACATTTCTTTCTCAAAATTCATCCGACGTGCATATGAAGCGACAGCAGCAGCAGCAGAATAGTAGCAGTAGTTTATACCACCCATGCGCTGTTGCCACTCTCGATATTGCTCATAGCCATTTTCTTTGTTTCCTACCCGATTGGCTCTCCACGATCTACTCTCTGCGGCTCCAGATAGAGCGTATATTCGTTATAGTGGGTTTGGTCGCAGTGGGTGTTCGTTGGCAAACGACGTAGTGCCGGTGCGGTGGTGTCGGTTACAATAACTAGTAGTAGTCTCCAAACAAGGACAGCCACAGCAATGACGAAAACAGTAAAAGCGTCAAAAATAGATAAACAGCAATATTTTACCAAAGAATCATTGTTTATACGGGAACAGCATGGCTAGTGCTGTGCACAACATACGTTCCCGATATGTCCAGCCAGTTGAATGCTGCAGACTCAGTGATGGCGTCTAGCATCATAGCATGACGACCTGTTCAACATGGTCATGCTAAATCATGCCCGTTGATGCCTGTACTCTGTCAGATTAGATGCTGTGTCCTTTTGTTGAGTGGAATCATTGTCAACGACATCCTTCCTAGCGTCCTAGTTGGGTCCCTCAACAAATGTACCCCAATGTGGGCGATGTCATTGAAACCCTCCCTGCGTCGGACACGACGTTCATTCGTATCATACAAAATTGCTGAAACAAAATCCTCTTGTATGGCATGTTTATCTGTCGCGCTTAAGCTGTCAATCTGCCGGCTCCATTTGGTTGTGTTTTGTCAAATGAAGAATTTGCGGCTGTTCTTGGACGGCTTTTTCGGCTGAGCTAGCAATTCCAATATGGCTCGATCGTTGTGCTGGTGCTGGCAGCAAATAGTAGGTAGTAGTACACCGTTTCGTTGTCGCGGCCTGCTCTGCATTCCCGTGTAACATGCGCCTGTCTATATATAGCTGCAATGCTGCTTTGCTATGCGTGCAATATATGGCCAGCCTGCAGTCTTGAAATAAGTGGCAACTTGTTCTAATGGCGCTATAACGATGATTGCCGGCGCTATCCGAGCTAATCAAAGCTACCAAAAAAAGATGAGGAACGCTAGCGCTTCCGGCGGTAATTAGCTGGCATTTACACTTCATGACTGAATAGAAACGCATCGCTTGTGTATGTTTGCGTGTATATACTGACGGTTAGCGAGTGAGCGAGAGAACCGGCTGAAGGACTCGCGCAAAGTGGGGTCTTTTTTCTAGTTGGTGCATTCTCCAACATATGTTCTGCTTGTTGCAGCATAACAGCTAACACAGTGTTGTTGCGTTTCGGGTTATATCTCGCTCAGCTCTATACGCTCAAGTGGCTATCTATTGCCGCAGCTGAATAGAAAATGTTTGGGCTCAAGCTGGCCCAGCTGGCTCAATCTGTTCGTGTTGTTGCCCGGAACTCTTCAGTATTGATCCCGTGATACGTCCGCCGTTGCTTGCCTTGCTTAGACATTACGCATTCTACATACATATATCACAAAGGTCGATTTGCTGAAAGTGGATCGAAGTAACGATTCCGCCCGTCAGCTTGGTCGTCTGCCCTGCCCGATTGAAAAGTGCGCACGCCTTGCCGTGCCCCCAAAAGTAGTACCGGCCTTGTTCGGGACTCCTGCAGCGTCAACAAGTTGGTTCCTTTGTCGCGCTGTCTAGGATGGATTTGGGCCCCTGCAAAGGGCTAAGGAAAACCCCGGGCTCCAAAGTGAGGCCATGGATGCCAGAACAGCAGTCGAGTACGAACGCAGCCTACGCCTTCCACCTGGCATTGCCGGTCGCACCCGGCTCGCAGTTGCAGAAACAGCGATTTCTCTCGCAGGAAGTCGATATGAAAAGGATTGTTGCTTTGTTCCAGCATTGGCGAAACTTTGATCGGAGTACCGGGCGCAGACAGCGCAGCCCAGCGTACAAGGACGACGGCCGGGAGAGCAGAAGCCGGAGGGATAAGAAGGAGCGAGACTATGGGCGAAGGGGCGCTGTCTTCATTCCTAGGTCACTAGATTGCTAATACTTTTGTTCCATACTCCGCTCACTGCAAGCCAGCAGTGTCTCCTGGCTGGAGCGGCCACTGCACATCGCCTTACAGTCACCCAAGTATCCCGTTCTATTCAGAAGTGCGCTACGTCCGTCGGCCTGAGCTGTGCTTGTATACAGTTGGAGTATGGTAGCGGCAAAAGAGGTGCACTCTTTGAGTAGTCCTGTTGGTAGGGACGTCCAATGCTGGCTGCGACTAATATGTATAACGTTTCTTTCCTCTGCAGGAGTCATACGTACAAGGACTGTGTTGGACTGCGAGAACAAGCCATTTTATTGGCTGGTCATTTCAGCGCAGGACCGCGCCGCCGTCCCTCTCAGCAGCCGACTAGATGTCTACATCAAAGTCAACGATGTGAACGACAATTTCCCGTTAACCAGGCTACCCTACTACAAGGGAACGGTAGTCGAAGGCTCGCCGGCCAACGTTTCTGTTCTTACCATCGAGGCGTTCGACGGTGATCATACGTCGAATGCCGAGAAGATTACGTTTGCAATCACCGCCGGAGATCCGCAGGGATACTTTCGTATTGATAAGCATAGCGGCGTTATCACAACAACGGAACGTAAACTCGACCGCGAGATTCAAGACAAATACCTGCTCGATGTGACCGTCACAGACGATGGAGAACCGAGCCTCTCTTCGGTTACTCAAGTGCTCATCCACGTCGGTGACATCAACGACCACGAACCGAGATTCATTCAAGTACAATACCGCTTCAAAATTCTTGCCCAAGACGAGCTGAAGGAGCAACTTGACCTTGCTCAGGTTGTGGCAACGGATGCCGATGCCGGGGCTAACTCGGAGCTGGCATACTCAATCATCCGGGGCGCCACGTTTCGCTTCTCAATCGATCAGCACACAGGCATGATCCGGTCGCGGTCTGCCCTGCTTGCCGATGAAATTCACGAATTGCACATCAAGGTGAGCGACCTCGGTGATGCGCCTCTGCACTCCACCTGCGTCGTTATGCTACAGATAGTTCCACGGCCAAACACGGCTAGCAATCGGCCACCCAAGATCAAAGCTGTCGACGTGAGCGAGGTGCTGGAGACGGATAAGGTCGGTCACGTGGTCGCCATAATCTCTGCTGTTGATCTCGACCTTCATAACGTATACTTCCGCATTAGTTCGGGAAATGAAAAAAAGTTGTTTGCACTGAAGAAGCCCGACGAGGGCGCCGTGCTTATTGCGCGGCCTATCGTACAGTCGGATGTCGGCACGTTCATGCTTACGGTCGAAGCGACCGATGGCCTCTCTAAGACGTATACCGACTTCAACGTGACCGTCATGGATGACAACAACCAATATCCGGAGTTCATCGAGGAGAAGTACACAGTCGAGGTCTCGGAGATGGTCAAACCGGGAACGGACATCTTAAAAATAAAAGCCGTTGACAGAGATGTCAACGATCAACTCTTCTATGCAATTCATAATGCAGCTGCCATAGCTAGCTTGAAGAAATTCCATCTGGCAGCCTCGACGGGAATACTGCAGGTAGCTCAGCCGCTAGATCATGAGGAAACTCGGGAACACATAATCACCGCTCTTGCTAAGGATTCAGGTTAGTTAAAGATGTTGTTATGTTGCCTCATGTGTGTCATAATGGCTTTTCATTTTGATCTATAAGCATTTGTCGTTGGGTTAGCTGTAAATCTATGGGATGAACGTCATGCTTTTACTTATGGTCCCGTTATAACATGTATGAAACGCAAAGTTCCGTATGAAACGTTTGACGTATTTACGTTATAAAATTATAACAATACTAACATTAGCTGCAATCGTAGGACTATTGGCGTTTCTACCATTTCGTCAGCATCGATGTTTATTAGGTGACGTATTTTTTACGAAAACGTTTGTCCATCACCCTTACCTCTTGCTGTGGTATCGCGTTCTACGCTCTCTCGTTTGCTTACAGGTTTGCCTGGTAAACGCGCTTATGTCCGAATTCATGTACTTGTGGCGGACCACAATGACCATGCGCCTGAATTTCTACAGAGCTCGTTTGAAGGCAAGGTATTTGAGAGCGCAGCAGTCGGCACTTCAGTCGTACAGTGCACGGCTGTTGACAAGGATCGTGGCGACAATGCGCGCATCTCATATAGCATCGTTTCCGGTGAGTATGGTGACGCAAATCAACATACACAAACAGTGCTTATAGCCCCTTGCCCCGGTGTGAATGAATTCATTTGATCTGCAGCCTCTTAGATGTGCTTAAGCTTGGCGAATCCTATCGATTGCCTCATTCGACAGGGCCATCAAGTTGTGGGTATCGCACACGATATGACACCATTCCAGGGTACGATGTAACGATTGCTATGCAAGCATGTATTGAGGGTGAAATTTGCAAAGCACGTTCCGTCGGTGACAGAAAGATGGGAGTCAAGTATATCCCAAACGAGCACACTTACGGCATTGAGTGCGGTCTAAAGAATCGACTTTAATATTATATAGAGATGTATCTGGTTCGATATTTACATAATCGGAATTAGCGGTGTGGCGCACCTAATTTCCCTGAAATACACAATAACCTCAGTACCTTGTCGCACTAAATGTAGGTGCTTGTTTATGAGCCTCATATCACCTCGGCTATATCAGTATTGTCTGGTCTCGGTGATGCAGCACATGACGTGCGGCAATGCTAGGAACGGTGATGTTGGCATATCCTGTGCTGCAAACATCCTTTATTGCGTATGCGTTGCCTTTGAGCCTGTCGTTGGGGACAGGACTCAAAGGCAAGACGCTTCGCCTGTCAGGTCTGCGGCTTTGTTAGCTGCTTTTGTTTGTTGTTATTAGAGATGATAAACACATTTCCACGACGCGCTGTAGAAGCGCAACGGTTTGCGCATCTTGGCCAAATGGCCATCTCACGTTCTTTGTAGCTACAAGCGGTGAGTCGTTGTCTGTTGTCTGCTGGTTCGCTTTCTCTCTCTCTATCTTCATCTATTTTCTAATAACGCTAATGTAGCGCTGACAAAGCGCCGCCCATGAGCGCATCTTACATGCAGCTCAGCTTCAGACCGTGTTGCTATAACGACACATATTAACTTAGGGCTTGGAGAGCTTCTCTCCAAAAGGCGAGCACTAGTCTCTGTTAGAACGGCGACGCCAATTGAGCAAGATCCGCCTACTCTATTGATGGTTGGCGAAGCTCATGCTGACGGTGCAACACAAACCGCCCCGATGTTGTGCTGATGCTGATGGTGGTGCCTTTTTCTTTGTTGCTACTGTTTCTATCACAGCTTATTCGGTGTCTCGGTTCGTTGTGTTGTCGTTTGCTGTTTCGTGTTAGGGTTTGTATCTATAAATCACCCACGTCTAATTATTACGTTTATTTGTAGGCGTCATGTCTTGATATGTGATAAGTGGCACACATGTATATACATACTGCATGTATATACATACTAGGCGGACGACCAAAATGTTCGTAGCACCAAATACAAGCAATATGCAGACAAAGACCACGTACCTTTTATTGCTTAGTATAATGTCCCCCACAGCTATAGCACGAACAAAGTATTCCAAATCTTTAGATCGAAAATACTCGTGTACCGTGCATATCACGTCATTGTTGCTCTGGAATTCCTTTCCGGACATATGTTTCTTGAAGTTTCCAAACAAATAATAGTCGCACGTGGCCAGACCCAGAAAACTTTTTTAACTCTTTGACAACCACGTTTTAGACGCTCGTAATGGGCTAAGATGCCTGTGGCGCGATATCGTCTAAATGCATCTATCGTCATCGCGTTCTTGTACTGGATTTATATAGGCTTTTTCCAGCAGAGGTATGTAGCCGCAGGGCAACGACAAGCACGCCCAACAAATACAACCAGCAAGGCCGGGGCTCGAACTTGCGATTGTTTTGCTAACCATGGTTGCCATGGCAACGCCCCTTTTCGAACGGTGCGTTAGCCGCCTAAGCCATTGCCGCTACAACTTGCGCCCAGGGAATGCTTGACAATTTTAAACTTTAGTTTGCGTAATTTGGCCATGGCAAAAAGAGACACGGCCGCTGTGGGCGGGTGCATTGTCGTGGTGAAACAGCATAGTTCTTTTTTGCATCGCGGGTCGTTGTACTATGATGAATTCCTTCAGCTGGGCCAAGAATGTTTCGTAGTACTGCTCAGTTATCACTGCTTCTGTAGAAAGGTAGTCAGTCAATAGGATACTTTTGCGTCCCAGAAAACGGTCGCTAAAACCTTTCCGGTCGAGATATGCCTCTTTACCTGGAGGAAGGCCCTCCCTTTGCCGCGTGCTCGCGTCTTCCCGTCCTGGAGTGAAGTGGTGGATCCAGCTTTCGTTGACGGCTACGAATCTGCCCAAAAATGCGGATTTCGTTTCAAAGGTCCCAAATTGATACGCTTGCCAATGTTGGCTAATTATATCGTGTGATAGCCATTTTGTTTAAATTTCCTTAATGGATAAAGGTTAATGCAATATTTGATGTACTGCACGATAGCGAGTGCCCATCTTTTTCTCTATTTCGCGCAGCTTCACCGCTGTCGGCGGTCAGTCATCATGAGTTTGTAGACTTCTCGCACAGTTTTTTTTGGATCCGAAGCTGTTTCGGCCGTCCAGAAAGTTGTGCATCATCGGCAATATTAAATGAGGCAATCCATTTGCTAAAACTCACTTGGTTGATTAGGCCACTTAGCAATATCCTGCTAACATATATAGCGCTTGCTATTGATAGTCAGTGTAGCTCCATTTTTGCTCAGCCTGTTGTAATCCGTCTTACCCCGTGTGGCGCTGGCTTATTATCTGTGATTTACTGAAGTGACCTGCAATTTATAAACTATCATGCAGTGAATGTATCTGCAGAGCATTAATGCACTAACACTCGCTATCGTTATTGTTGTTCTAAAGCATTTGCCCTTCTAACTCATGTTCGTTATTGAAGCCCTTCATCGTAATTTGCAAAGTCATCCATCAATATCCGTTTTCCAAGAGTTTGCCTTTGTAAGTTAATCTCTGTGTCTATTTGGTAGGAATTTAACGAGAATTTGACATGGCAAAAACATTATGTTAGATCATCTTTGCTGTAGTGTCGATCGGGGCGAGGTCATTTTAAAGCCGCCTCGCACGCGAAACCGGCACGATGGCTGCGTTAGCTCCTTTTTTGACGGGAGTAGTTCGGCGGGAGTTCTCGTAGTCTGGCCGTAGGTAGCGACATTGAAACGCCGCTTGGTGACAAATAACAAAATCTCAATAACAATTCGATTAAGTGCCGCTAAGGTGGCAATCACTATTGGCCAGCCTGTCGGCCGACGATTCGGCTTGTAGTATCTGCGTAGCTTTACAAGCAGCGGCCGACGACCGTTTGTGCGCCCCGTTTGCTCTCGATTATCACGAGTTCACTCACAAGCAGGACAGAGGGATAGGGGGAGGTGGGGCAAACTCGACTAGAGCGGTGGTGCAGGTGAATTACTGACTCTGTGTGGTCAGAGATGTGGCACACTTGATTTAGTAGCGGTAGGGCTTTACCTGTTATTTATCACAGTTCAACACGACCACAGGAACCAGGGGCGGCGGTTACTCTTTGTTTCGATGACTGCCGAAGCATTAGGGGTCAGTCAGTGAGTAGCTGGTATTGCTAGAAATAAAAATACGACTGAGCTTCACTAGTACAAAGCAAAGTCATGGTGATCAGAAGTAAACAAAAGGAGAGAGAGAGAGAGATATGGGGGGGACGGAAATAGAGAACCAGGGTCGAGTAGACAGATAAAGCAGTATTTAATTTATGTATGAGAGAGGGAGGGTTGGAGGGCTATTATTGGCAGCAAAAAGTTACCACTCCCGAAGCAGGCTCGGGACAATTTGAGCTAGCCAATGATTCTTGCCCCGAAGGCGCTTTGGCACTTCCTCAGGCCCCTGTACCCGCTCGCGTGTTGTGCTTCCCTTAGCTTTGTCCTGCCTTTGCAACAACGGCTTCCGTTCGTCACAGGAAGCATCGCGCGTCCATCTACTCTCGACACTTACTTACTCGCTTGCTCACTTTGTCCACGGCCGCGGCGTAATCTAGTTAACGAGGTGCCATCTTAGCTCGGATCTCCGTTGCTCAGCCGGCCGAGCGGCCTTGCTGTTAGTGCGGGACTGAGCAATCCAGCGTCGGTCGAACGATCTCGCGCTCGTCTACGACCCAATAGTTACCATCGGTCCCATCGTTCATTGAAAAAAACTGCTGAGCTGGTATCGGAAATGTACAGTGTTACCGGTTGGCTCTAGTTCAAGTTTGCTATGTACGACACAAACGAACATACCAATATATATATATATATATATATATATATATATATAGCACGGAGAAACCCTCATTATCACATAAAGAAGTGTATGTACAAGTTTCGTCCCACAGACGCAATCGTTGTTTAAGATATCATAGACACTTTTAGTGAGTTAGTCTGCATATTTGTCAACTATGCTTTGTTCAATGAAGATTTTTGCAATTTATTTTTAATGGCGCACCCACGACCATAGAATCTAACGACACAAGCCCAAATGCATAGCTCGAAAAAGATTGTTGTGGCGCTGTTCCCCTGAAGCGTCACCCAGACGTACATCTGACGCACCCCCAAGAGGGAATTGATCATTTGATGTTATAGCTAAAAAATATCCGCAATGTAAATAAATCGCTTATTCAATATAGGTAGACGATATTCATAAATTACCTTTTTTACTGTAGTTTGTTCAAAGCGACTGTATTCTGTGATATTTTCTGTGAGCACATCATCATGTGAAAACCTTGAATAGCAGGCCTGGTAATAAGGCGCCCATCTTAGCCCGCTTCGAGGCATTTGTTGTGATGCCTTGGATTTTGCGATGATACATCACATATGTGAACATATATATAATGTATCATTCTACGAAACCAATGGCGTCACAACAAATCATTAAAGGAATTGCGCATACCTATATATATATATATATATATATATATATATATATATATATATATATATATATATATATTACCAATTTATGGTGAATAAACTTGAAACAATATATATATATATATATATATATGTTTTAATCGTAAGAAGTGCGCATATACGTATGAACATATATAATATATGCGCATTTGGTTACGTGCGGTGAATCGACAGGCAACGTGGGCGGCAGTTTCGCGATACAACCGCAGCTGGGTACGTTGAGCGTGGCGAAGCCCCTCAACCAGCAGGCGCTTCCCGAGTACTACCTCGTTGTGCGGGCATCGGATCACGGTTCGCCTTCGCTCAATGCCACCGTCACTGTTCACGTCAAAGGTAACGTCAAAAAGTAGCCGCAGCAGAAGCAGCAACAACAACAATAATAATGACGCCTGGGTGGATCCAATCATACCGCTGTGTATAACGCTGGGGTAACGATAGACATAACGCTTCAAGCATTTTATAACATGCTGTAGTTATACGAAACCTAGTTGCTGCATAATGTGTCTCGTCGATGTGTTTATTCGGCGACTTACTATGCTCCAGATGAATGCGTTCGATTGCGTTATTTGCTGAAAACAGTCGGTGTCGCGTTTGCCATTGTGTGTCTCTCGCATATATATATACGTATATACAGAGATAATTAGGCAGCAATAATGACCGCTGGCTACCGATAATCCTTCTCATATATATAGTATATCTCTGGGACGGCTAGATGAAGGTGTTCTGCGGCTTTCATGCCACGAATAGTTAAGGGCTGGATTCCGGCGCGACGCATAGCGGGTAAATGTTGAGGCCTTATATACATAGAAAATATTTTGATGATAGATTAATCATTTACAATACGCTTGCACACTCGGCAGTGCTCGCCTTCGATATATATATATATATACATACATATATATATACATACATATATATATATATATATATACATACATATATATATACATACATACTTACTTTCTATTTATTGTGTCCAAGGTTGCTTTTATAAAACATCGTGGACTACATTTACGGCAACAAGGTTGAGAGCTCACTATAAAATAAGGACAGCAAATGCTAAAACAGCGAAAGTTTACTAGAAGAGTTGTTGACCGATCGTAAGAGTAAATATTGCCAACCGACATAACTCCGTAATTTTTCGTCGACCTACCGCAGAACATGGCGGCCGAATTTTATCGACAGAGAATTTTAGAAGGGCACAAAGCCACTTCAAAGACCGACATAGGATGTTCCAACTGAACGGGCCATTTGCCCACGCGAACAGAACTTTACGGAAGTGGTGCAAGGAGCACTATTTGATTCCAAAATTTGGACGAGCTCAAGCAAGCCTTTCGCAGGCAGTTATACAAACTCGACGTTTCCAGCCTTGACTAATAGCGTTTTAAGGAGGCTACAGGCGTATGTGACAAACAAGGCAAATTATTTGAGTGATATATAAAATACTCTATAACCATGTCATTTGCCTGAAAGGCTAAGGTATTGCTAGGCTAGTATCTATTGTTGTTTTGTAGTGGGCTCTCAAAGTTGTCGCTATACGTATGACCTACTATATATATATATATATGTGTATATATGTATATATATATATATATATATATATATATATATATATATATATATATATATATACTCTATACTATAAACTCTCATAGAATTTGGACAAGAATGTCGCACATTTCGGCCAACTAGGGGTGTTGGGCAGGGAGATCCTCTGTCCCCCCTCTTATTTAATCTAGTTCTCGACGACATTCTTTCAAAATTAGACAAAACTAATATCGGGTACCAACTTACTGATGACTTCCGCCTCATATTTTTGAAAGACTTTCTCATTCCCCGTCTCCTATATAAACTGGTCTCCGGTCCCAGACCATCTTACGCACTCCTTAGTGACCTAGATAAAGAGATCAGAAAGGTTGTTAAGTCGAAATGGCTTAAGCTCGAAAACTCGGTGCCGAACGCCTACCTGTACACGCACACAGCACACGGCGGTCTGGACATCCCCTGCCTCCAAACATTCATTCCCAGACTCCGCCTCTCCCGCCTGACAGCACTACAACACTCCACGCACCTTGGGGTCCAATGGATGCTAACCACCGAGCACTTTAAAAAAGATCTTGCGAAAACAAGACGTCTTTGCGAGCGCTTGGGAACCTCCATTGAGACCGCTACACGCCGATTACTGGTCTCAACAACTACACAACACGTTTTATGCGGCACATTTTAAAAAAGCACACGAAACGCCCTTTGTACATTACTGGATTAAGGGTGTGCCCTACCTATCTAGTAAGGAGTATTTAAACCTACTAAAGCTCAGGATCAACGCACTACCAACGCGTGCCAGATTGGCCAGGGGACGCCCGGGCTACAACAAACGTTATAGACACGGGTGTCATGCGCCTGAAAGGTTGGCTCATGTCGCTCAGATGTGCGATACAACACACAAACAAACCATAAAGAGACATGACGACGTCTGTGATCGCGTGGCGCGTCTTCTTCGCGAAAGGGGTCATAAGGTGGTTCGTGAGCGAGTATTCCGTCGACCGGGCGCACCGGGTCTAAAGCCCGACCTCGTAATAACAACACCTACCGAGGTCTGGGTTTTAGATGCCGAGGTTTGCGGCCCGAACCGGGACCTGGCAAAAGCACGGCAAGACAAGATCGCCAAATATGACGTCGAGTTCCTAAGAGCGGCGCTCCCCGACCCGCAAAAACCTCGCAGATTCGGATTCATCACTATCTCAATGACTGGTGTATGGGACGAAATCTGCGAGGACGCTCTTGGAGCTCGGCGTCACGAAGAGGAATCTTATGGATCTCACCGTTTTAACTTTGCAAGGAACCTTGAGGATATACCGCTCGCACCGGGTCCATAAGAGCGGGGGCTACCATCAAGCAAGGACATGGACAACTGACTCTTAACTTCACGTGACACCTTTTTACCACCATTTTTATTAAGGCGAGCACTGCCGAGTGTGCAAACGTATTGTAAATGATTAATAAATCATCACAATATTTTCTAGACGCGGAACCTCTACGGATGAATTGTCAGTTGCTGCAAGTGCACTAACTGAGCATGCCTCGGTCTGTATTGTACTGCAGTACACGACGGCTATAGGGTCTTGAAGAGAAGGACAATTTATGTATGAGTATGTACATATGTTTTGGAACATGTGTAGGAACGTCTCGGTTTATTACGCCATTACTGATATTACGCAGGTGCATTAGATGCGACTCCTGATATATCGACTGACCCGTTGTTGTTTTTATTTCTGGTTCGTCTGTATAGTTGTTTAATATTGCCGTTAACGTTATTGTTACAGTTACGGTGGCAACAAATGCTCCGCCACGATTTGAAGCGGACACCAAAATCGTTGAAGTTCCAGAGAATGAACCGCTCGGTACGCCAATTGTTGTGGCTCATGCACAAAGTGGATCCGCTCTGTACTACGATATTTCCATGGGAAACGACGAAGGATGCTTTGTCATAGATCAAAGCTCTGGTGTAAGTTTGAACATTTAAAGATGTGTAGATTTAATTATGTAGATAAATATATCAAGACATAACTTAGCACATTTGGCACATTAAGACTGTGCAGGTAGATATATTAATATATAATTTAGCACAAAACAAAAAAGTGCATGTGCATATTACACCGTAGAAAACGGGTAAATTAGATAAGCAAATGTTAGATGGGCCTGCGGGCTCCGGTAGTGCTGACCCTTACGTGCAATTGACATCGTGGCATTGCAGATCGTTACGACGGCTTGCGTGCTCGATTACGAGACGCGCCAGCAGTACGTTATCGTCGTGCGGGCGACGAATCTCGTGTACGCGATCGCCGAGATGGCTTTGACCATCCACGTGGTCGACGTCAACGACAATGCGCCCGTCCTCCAGCCGACGAGTTACGTCGGTGTCATCAGCGAGGCAGCGGAGCCGGGCAGCGTCGTTATGACCAACGACTCGTTACCGCTCGTCGTTACGGCAACCGATGCCGACCGTGACATTAACGCCCACTTGACGTTCGCCCTGGTCGACTCGTGGGCGCGCCGTTTCTTCCGTATTGACCCATCGACGGGATCCCTCTCGGCGGCTCACCAGTTGGATCGTGAGCTGCGCGACTTCTACTCGTTTGGCGTCGAAGTGTGCGACAACGGCCGTCCGACGGTGCTGTGCAGCCGCGTGCCGGCCAAGGTGGTCGTGCACGTGCTCGACGTCAACGACTGTCCGCCGCAGTTTGAACGCGAGTTTTACAACGTCACACTCGTGCTGCCCACGCACCAGGGCGTGACGGTGGCCCGCTTAGTGGCCACCGATGCTGACGTCGACCCTGTCATCCGTTACGCGATCGTCACCGGCAATTCCGAGCAACACTTTTCCGTCGATTCCGTTACCGGGCTAGTCAAAGTCAACCAGTCCAATGGTGAGCACCAAAACGCCCTCCTGACACACACACACACACACACGGTCAGTTCACTGAAACCAACACCACATATCTACATTAACAGAAAACACCGGAAAACGTTATTTTGCTCGGTTTATTGTTCGGGCAGCCTACAGAGTGTCATAGCAGATAGTTCGTTGCATAGGTTCGAGAACGTTCCTCATAATTTCGATGAACCATTTATTCCGTACAAATTGCATTTGCTTGACCTTTTATTTTGTAAAAATCGGTTCAATAGATAAATAAACGATTCAATCACTAGATTGGGAATAGGCTTACGGAGATCCTTTTAATAACGCCACTATTTATCGCCATTGCAGGTATTCCGTATATATTACTACACATTCGTCGTCCTATCCGACTCGAGATCTAGGCTAGGTCCTTACTCAGATACGTTGTTTTCAGACATGCTGGACATCTACCGGCTGATCGTGGCAGCTAACGACGGCCTACACGAACGGACAACATCTCTTTATATACGGGTCGTACAGAGTCCTTCTGGCATGCACGGAACTGCGGGCAGTAGCGCAGCTGGAGCATCCTTTCGGTTTTCATATGCTCGCTACGAGAGTCGCGTTATCGAAAACATCGACGCGGCCAAGACACCGCTGCTTGTGCTCACTACCATCGGCACACCGCTATTGGAGCACGTACGATTTACCCTTCTCAACGAGGAGGATAAGTTCTCGGTCGGAGAGACGTCGGGCGCTCTTTTCATGCGTCCGGGCGTGCGTTTCGACCGCGAACAGCAGGCAAGCTACCGACTCGTCGTGAAAGCTGAAGCAACGGCCAGCGATCGCGTTGCCAGTACCCTCATTGACGTCGCCGTCGAAGACCAGAACGATAATCCACCCACGTTCGTCGATACGCCCTATCATTGCGTCGTGCCCGTCGAGGCGGGAAAAGGCGAGTTGGTGCAGCGGGTCCGAGCCGAGGATCCAGATGAGGGCGCGAATGGTCAGGTGCTCTACTATTTGCGCGATGACTACAAAGGCGTCTTCGATATCGGTACGCAGAGTGGCAACATCACGTTGCGTAAGCATCTGCCTGCGCACATTACTCGATACACGCTTACTGTCGTGGCCAAAGACGCCGGATCGCCGCCGATGTATTCGGAGGTGCAGGTGCCGGTAAAAGTGGTGACACGCACAATGCCTGCCTTCGAAAAGCAGTTCTACAGCGCGCGGATCAAGGAAAACCATACGCCGAACGAACCGATCCTATCTCTAACCGCGCAGAGCCCACGAGGCCGTCCACTCATCTACGATATCACTGGCGGCTACCGCAAGGAGGACTTTCGCCTCGACTACCAGAGTGGTATGAAACAATACATATCGAGTGAACAGTTTCTCGGCGCCTGTCCATTCAATTGCAATTGTGACTAGCTTTGATAATCATAGATAATATTGCAGCTTTTTGTATCGTAAGATGAATGCCAATACCCGAGATTTAGCATGATAGGATGCCCGAGGCGTCTTTGTTGTATGACCTTAAAACAAATTAGCTCTAAAAGTGCTTTGTATATACACTAATGTGTATGTATATACAAGGCTGCTCAAAACGTTTTTAAAGTGAAAAACAAGAATCGTCCATATTGTTGTTTACATTTTGTACTCGATATACTCCTCGAGAAGCTCAATACACTTTTACAGTCGAGATTCCAGAGCATTTAGACTGAAGACAAAAACCTAAAAAAATTATGCTTGAAAACCGCTTGAAGCTCTTATTTTTCATTTTCCAGAATCGTGTTGATGCGTTGCACGGGAAATGTATTCAAAGAAAATTGTAATATATGTATATATATATATATATATATATATATAGTTTTGGTATTCAAGTTTTTATAACGTGCCTCACATAAAAACGCGTGTGACAGAGGATGGCTCTTGACTTTTGCCAGAGTACTGGTTCGAGTGTTTGTTACTAAATAACTTACGTCATAGCACTTTGCGTGCCAGTTGGCTGCTTGATATATTAATTTCGTTTGAGATCGTTTTGACATTATGTTTGGTATTCAAGTTTATCGACTTTTCTACTTTGCGGGTTCAACAATATATGTTTTTCTTTTTTGTGCATGCTATTAGCATTTAGTCTGCGAATGCTTTTGACCTTTAAGCTTGTGAATGTGTTTTACTTTAAAGTTTGCTGATTTGGTTTTTGTTGTGTGACACCCGTTTTGCCGTGCTTTCTCTACGTGTGCTTTCCAGGACCTAACAGTGCTAATTCGCCTTGTGAGTATCATTTTTGCTTTATTGATTCAACACGTTTATTGCTTATAACTGTTGCTTATATGCTGTGTATATTTGTTTTGTTTGCCATAACTACATGCATCATTATATAATATAGGGTCGGTTAGATTGTTCATTTTATTTACCGCAATTTAGTTTTAATTTCCTTGCATGTGACTTTTTTTAGTATTTGAATATATACCATTGGTTTTACCATCTTGGTCAGACGATTATGTGAGTCAATAATACTCTTCCTCAACGTAGTCATAGATTTACCTGCAACACATTGATTACGGGTAATTTGAATGATATCCACATTTTTAAAGAGGTTTATAATTATTATGATCAATACTATGATTTTGCTATTATTTTCACTGGGAGAGGTTTGAAGAGAGCCAAAGAGGGACGATAATCTTGTGGCGCCAGATTGAGACTGTGAGAAGGGTATGATGGATGGTCGGATTAGGAATGTATCCAAAAGTCTATAAACCATCAGAAGTGGCTAAACTTCGCCTATTGGGTTTTTGATCTTGTGAAGAAAATTAAATTTCCCGACGGAGTCAATTTCTATTGGAATGGAAGTGTGACTAAACAAAATTGTAGCTTCTGTGCAATCGAGAACCCTTACGCGATCCACAAAGACCCGTTACATGTGACATGTTTGATAGTCCGGTTCGGCCTCTGGTCCCAAGGAAAAACTGCCCCTATTTTTTTAAAAGGGAAAGCTGGACCCTATTTTTTCATTCCACGATGAATGGCGAGCGGTGATCAATAATCCCTGTTGCCTTCAAGATTTTGGTGACCGCCGTTAAACTTTTTGCGAGGTTTTTGAAAAGTAAAGTGTAGTAATACCACAACCATCAGCGAACTACTGATGTGAATTAAAGCGCATGATTGACCAAATTGAGCCTGATTCGTGTGAAAAAGTGCTAACAAGTTGAATGTCCCGTAACTTTATCGTCATAACTTCGTGTTCATATATATTTCTGAATGTGTGCTAGCTCTATAGTGGAAGTAGTCGCGGTCTTGATCCCGGCGACACATACCCTTTAGACGATATTTCCTAAGATTGGAAGATTTGGGTTATAAAGTTATCAAAAAAGTTATTATTATAAAAAAAAGTTATTACGTCTCGCAGAGATGTTGGAGGCGCCTTAACAGACGTCGCTCGGATGTTAGAGGGTATCAGCCCTGATCTGGCAGCAACTTTGAAAACGATTGCGGAAGCCCTGAAACCTCTATTGGCTCTCCTTCCACTCGCAGAGAAGCTCAAAGCCTTTGCATCATAATGCCAGATAACGAGAACCCAAACGGAAGGGAGGCCGATCATGCTTTTGTTGTCGGTGACCCCAACAGGGCAACATGTCCTGTGTGTAGAGGTATCTTCACGAGGAGGGGTCTTGCCAGGCATATATCGGTCAAACACGCCGATGCCGTCAACGGGCCGTCCACATCCCACCAGGCTCTGGCAGAAGACCTTGATGTTAACACGCTACTCATCGATATCCAGGCAAACATGCGTCATGCCAAACTGCTACGCATTTTACCTAAATCCGTGCGGTCCACTGTTGCGGAGGAGCTTACTAAGGTCTTTCTAAATGTCGCCAAGGACAACGACCTCTTCGCCTGGTACTCCTTGTTTTCCTTCGCTCCTGTCGTGTTACGACTCCCTCGAGCCAGGAAGGATGCTCAATCCCTGTCTGTACTGGTCAGGAAGAACCTACGCGATTTTTCATCAGGATTAAGGCTCAGGGATCTGACACACGAGGGATCAGGACGCAAAGTAATAGCACACCTCGACAATGACCTCCCCAGACGAGTGAAGGTCAAGCTCTCAGAAGGCGACATCTCCGGTGCTGCCAGATTGGTGAGCTCTCAGGATATTTTAGCGCCAGCCAACGAAAATACAGAAGCTCTTCGCTCCAAACATCCCGATGCGCCTACGGATCTCTCCATGCCCACACCGCCGGCAGTCACACTGCCTTCTTCAACCTCACGTGAAGAGATACTGAGTGCAATGAAGACATTTAGCAGAAGTTCAGCTGCCGGCTTAGACTTCATACGACCCCGTCTGTTGCAGGACTTATTGTCTGGTGCACTGGGCAGCACGGCCGGTCGACTAGCGGACGCCATTGCTAAAGTGGTGGACGTACTCAGATGGGGCTCGCCCCCGTCTTGTCTTTTACCACTCATCTTTGGGGCAAGGATGTTTGCATTAAAAAAAAAAGATGGCTCATTACGTCCAATCGCTTGTTCCTCAGTTATTCGCAGACTGGCGGCCAAAATCGGTTGCTACGATAATAGGGACACTATTTCAGCAGCTCTTGGCCAACACCAGCTAGGATTCGCTACCCCGGGGGGTACAGAGGTAGTAGTCCACTGTGCTCGTGCATTTTTGCAATCGCGCAAAGTGCCAACGGTGATGGTCAAGCTGGACTTTCGAAACGCCTTCAACAGCGTCCGGAGAGACCATTTGCTTCGAGCCGTCAAGTCGTGGGCACCAGTACTGTTTCACCAGACGAACCTGGCCTATGGTTCAGAACCATCCCACCTGGTAATGCCCCACAGCACTATGCTATCGCAGACAGGTCTTCAGCAGGGTGATCCCCTGGGTCCCCCACTTTTTTGCTTGTGTATCAAGGAATTGGTGGATTCACTGCAGTCCCCCCTTAATGCCTGGTACTTGGATGACGGGGTTCTGGGCGGGGACCTCCCGACCGTACTTGACGACATACGGAAAGTTATTGAATTTGGTGCTATTAGCAATCTGACATTGAACCCGATCAAATGTGAAGTATATGTCACAACTCACAACGAAGTTGAGCCGTTAGATTTAACTAACCTTTTTGACTTACTTCCGGGCTGTCGCGGAGTAGACAAGGTTAACCTGGAGCTGCTAGGTGTCCCCTTGTTGCCGGAAGGCATTGCAAAGGCATTAGACAGTCGAAAAGACAAACTTGACTTTGCGGCGGGCAGACTGCCTCAATTGGGGGCTCACTGCGGCTTGTTCCTTCTTAGATCTTGTTTTTCAGCCACGAGGTTAACACACCTGCTTAGAGGTTGCAACCTGTTTTTATCACGAGAGCTCTTACAGCCATTTAATGGACTTAGCCTAGACATTTTAGAGATCATACTAAATCTTAAGCTGACCGCTGAGGCAAGGGAACATGTAATGCTCCCGGTTTATTTAGGCGGCCTAGGTGTGCCCGACGCGGTCATAACGGCAGGACCTGCAATCGTGTCGTCACTGACCCAGGCTGCGGAGAGGGTTAGGGCATTATTGGATAACGATGGGTGGGAAGCTTATAGCGTAGAACTACAAGAGTTGACCGACCGATTGTCGTCTTTATTCGACTCCCCTCCCGTTGAAAGGAATAAGCAGAACAGTTGGACAGCCCCCTTGCAAGAAAAGCGATTAGCAAGCCTGATCGATAGAGCCCCCACCTTGGCTGACAAAGCCAGGCTCCGAGCCGTAAGTAGTGAAGGGGCTGGAGCTTGGTTGCATGCCCTACCCTGTCCACGAATAGGGACTCTTTTGGATGACGAGACGACACGCATTAGCACAGGACTGCGGCTTGGTGTCGACCTAGTCGTTCCTCACCGATGTCGTTGTGGTTACTTTGTGGACGCGTTGGCCCATCATGGCTTGTCATGCGCCTTAAGCGCAGGCCGAAGAGCACGCCACTCGGCTCTAAATGATACTTTCAGTCGAGCATTGAGGTCTGCCGGCTTTCCGTGTATACTAGAACCTCCGGGCCTATCCAGAGACGACGGAAAAAGGCCTGACGGCCTTACTTTAACCCCCTTTGAGCGTGGCCGCATGCTTGTTTGGGACGCAACTGTAACCGACTCATTAGCCCCTTCGATGGTCGGTGCAGGGGCGGACCAGGCAGGTCATGCGTCCAGGTTAGCAGAGGCTAACAAATGTAGAAAATACTCTGGCGTTGGCTATCCGCACCAATTTTGTCCGTTGGCTTTTGAAACAATGGGAGGCCCAGGACCGCTTACACTGAAGTTGATTCAGCGCGTGGGCAGAAACCTTAACCTTTCCACGGGAGACTCGAGAGCATCGGAGTTTTTGCGTCAGAGACTGTCTCTCGACATTCAACGAGGAAACGCAGCATCTGTTCGGGGCACTTTGTTGAACTGGGCTAACCCTGGGTTAGAGAACCCGTGACTACACGTTCGCGCGGAGACAATTGTTCACTCCAAAGTGCTAACATAAAAAAGTTATATAACTAGATCAATCAAATAAATATATATATATATAAGTTATCAAAATCAAATTAAACAAATAGATAAAGGCAGAAGATAGAAGTTGAGTTGTTTGACATTGACGCTAAATATTTCTTTGTGATTTAGGCGTGCTGTATGTAAACGAGCAGCTGGATTTTGACAAGGTGAACAAGTATGACTTGACTGTGCGCGCGACTGATTCGGTGACGGGCGCCCACGCTGATGTTTCCGTGACGG
Organism: Dermanyssus gallinae; assembly: GCA_003439945.1. Classification (NCBI taxonomy): domain Eukaryota; kingdom Metazoa; phylum Arthropoda; class Arachnida; order Mesostigmata; family Dermanyssidae; genus Dermanyssus; species Dermanyssus gallinae. The sequence goes on from QVRM01002067.1 coordinate 2,295,283, forward strand.
TCTCCATCGATGACGTCAACAATCATCCACCTTTGTTCGAGCAGATTATTTACAACGTATCCGTTTCGGAGCTTTCTCCGCCTGGTTCGAACATTCTGACTGTGAAGGCACACGACAAAGACAGCAACAGTGTACTCCGGTACTCCATAGAGGACACTGAACGCTTTATCATCGACGCCAAATCCGGCGTCATCAGCTTGAGAAAATCGCTAGACTATGAGAAGCAGTCGAGGTAAGCACATTTTGCCGGTAGCAGTATCTGCAGTAGCACGTAGACAATGGCAGTAATAAAAATAAAATTACTTTTACTATACGCGTTATTGCCTGAGCATATGAAACATGCACGGCTATGAACGGTCACTAAATAGCGCATACATAATGGTTTATTCGTTCATAACAACTACAGATAGATATACTCTATATATAATGCTCTCTCCGTTGAAAAGGCAATTTGCCAACATTTGTCAGTTGGTGTTGCTTGTGTTTGACGCAATGGCCATTGATTATTGACCGGCAATCTTTACAGAATCACCCTGACCGTGATTGCGACCGACTCTGGAGCCCCTCACCCGCTGTCATCGACAGCTCTGGTGTTTGTTCAGGTCACAGACACCAATGATAGCCCGCCTGCCTTTGACCGGCCTTCCGTAGACTGTTCGATCAGCGAGCTGGCCCGAAGAGGGCAATTTGTCGCCCACCTCGGTGCCAGCGATCCCGACTTCTCACCCAGTGTGCTCAGTGTCCCGCAGACGCTAGCGCGCTTTCCTGACCAGTTTAGCAACACCCCCAGCCTCGCTTACCAAATCATTTCTGGAAGTCAAGCTTTCACTATCGATCGCTACTCCGGAGTCGTGTCTGTAGGCAACCTGCACCTCTTTAACGAGCTTGTCAAGTCAGAACTTGACGTGCACGTGCTGAACGTTTCCGCCACGGACGGCGTGTTCGTGACCTTTTGTAAGCTGCGCATACACATCGTGCCCGCCAACAACCACTCGCCAAAGTTCACTCACTTCGAATACGAAGCGATCGTCGCTGAAAACTCGAGACCCAACATGTACGTCACCACCGTTTCGGCTAGTGATCAGGATCGAGGCAGCTTTGGCCGAGTTAAGTACTACATACAATCTGAGGAGAACAACAAGTACTTCAGCATCGACGTAGATAGCGGTGAGGTACGCACAAAGAAAAGCCTTGATAGGGAGGCCAAGCCGTTGTACAACGTCGCTATTGTAGCGGAAGATGGTGGTTGCCGAATCGGACACAGCGTGGTTCGTGTAACTGTAACGGATGTCAACGATAACCCGCCCCAGTTCGTTCTGCCTGAATACCGAGCAAACATAAAAAATCACACCATTGGTCAGACAATCCTTAAAGTGATGGCTATTGACAAGGATCTGACATTGGCAGCACTTCGGTACTCGATCCACGAGGGGAATCCGCGAAACGTCACAGCGAGTTTCGGTATTGTCGAAGACACCGGTGAAATCTACATCAAGAAACCACTTCAGGAAGGCATGGTTTATCAGTTCTTTGCAAAGGCATCCGATCGCGCTGATCCTGTTCAAGAGTCGATCGTTCCGGTGACGATCATCGCTCTGCTGCCAAACCAGATTGAACCGTATACGAAAGCTCGATTGCAGGACCTTTACGTCAAGGAAAACTCAAAGATTCCTACCATCATCACAACGCTGGGAACACAGCCGTTCGGAGACATCAAGTTCACGCTGATTGCCAACGATAACGACCTCTCTCTGTTCACCATCGACACCGACAGCGGACGACTGACAGCGATCCGTTCGCTCGATCGCGAGGAGTGCTCACGATATCACGTCGGCATCCGTGCCGAGTCCCGCTTGACGGGACTCATCTCGCTGATTCAGGTGAACGTCCACGTGATGGACGACAACGACAACAAGCCGCAGTTCGAGTCGGCTGCAGAGACCGGCGGCTATTCGGTGCGCGTGGCGGAAAATATCCCGATCGGCAGTAAGATCATTCGGCTGGCGGCAAACGATGCCGACATTGATTCTAACGGAGTCGTGACGTACGACTTTTACGAGCGCAATGATCCGGCGGCGGACATCTTTCAGATCGACTCTCAGACTGGGTGGATCACAAATCTAATCCCACTCGACAGAGAATCGGTGCCTTCGTACAACTTGACCGTGGTCGCTCGTGATAATGGCACGCCGCTTAAACAGTACTCGCTAACAACCGTCCACATCACCGTAGTGGACTACAATGACAACCCGCCCCATTTCACTCGCGAAGTCTATGACATCGAAGTCGACGAGGATGCTCCGCTTAACACCGAGATTCTCACACTCAATGTTGAAGATCCTGATGATGAGACAAGTGTAAGTAACTACTTAATGCACCTTACTAGCGTTTTCGTCAATCTGACGTGTGGCGTGCGGTGGCGAGCCCTTGACTTATTTTGGCTAAAGGATCGGGGGTCTGTCCCACCCTGTCTCGGCGACGAAGTTGCTTCCAGTTGACGCCCTGCTCTATTCCCATGGACGTAGCTGACGCTTTCGTTGGGTATTCCGCTGCTTTTTTTGTGTATGACTCGATGACGTGGACTGAATTTGAGGACAGAATTTAAGCTTTACCTTAAGCGTACCTGCATTTTTAACACGCTGTCAGTATCGTTAGTGTTTGGTCTCAATATAGAGAAAAGTTAAAAGTATATACTAATTATTCAAAACCAAGGAAGGAATCGAGTGATTTATTTTTTTATTGTTTTTTTTATTTCTTTAAACTTTAAATCAAATACGCAAATCCAAAAAACGAATGCAATTCCTAGTACCAGGGATACCGGCCAAGTTCTCCAGTTCGTCATGTCGAGAAAACTTATATATATGTTTTTTTTTGCGTTCACAGCAAACAATGTATTTCTACTTGACATCGGGAAACGACAGGAACCATTTCGGCCTGTCAGACCACGGCGTACTTTTTGTACGGCAGGAACTCGATCGAGAAAGCCAAGAGCATTACATTCTCGGGGTGACAGCGAGCGATGGCATCTATGTCGCGCGGACGAAAATCAATATTCATCTGCGCGATGCCAACGACAATGGGCCGATCTGTCTGCAGTCGGCGTACATCGAGCAGGTTCGTGAGAACGTGTCTCCGGGCGCTCTCATTCTAAGTGTATCGGCGCAAGACGCCGACCTTGGCCCAAACGCCGTACTTCGCTACTCGCTTCGTGGCAAGGGGCATGAGCAGTTTCACATCAACTCTAGCACAGGTAAGTGTGTCATATGTGTATGCATCTAAACTCCAATGTTACACTACTATTCAACTATAGACTGTACTTGTTTTACATGTTTGCTCAATTTAATATTGGTATATTTATCCTATCGTTAGGTGAGCTCCGAGTAAGCAAGCCGCTCGATCGTGAGACTCAGCCATCGTATAGCCTCACGGCGCACGTGCAGGACAGCCAACACATGGAGTGGTCATGCACCTCGAGCATACACATCATGGTCAGCGACGTCAATGACTGCGCACCGCAGTTCACCAAGGAAAACTACACTGTCTCGATTCCCGAAGATGCCGAGATAAATACCGTGCTCATGAAGATTTACGCTGTCGACCGGGACGTGGGCATTAATCGAAAAGTGTCCTACATGCTCATTGACAACGCTAGCGGCCACTTTGAAATTCAGCAGAACACAGGCATTATTCAACTTATGAAGACGCTAGACAGAGAGGCAGTGGACACCTATCGTCTAATTGTTGAGGCGGCCGATCATGGCCATCCTGAGATGTCCTCGGCGGTGCAGGTGAACGTCGTCGTCCTTGATGTCAATGACAACCCGCCTGAGTTTACGCAAAAAATGTATCACGCGAATATCAGCGAAATGGCGCTCCATGGTGCGCACGTTGCCCAGGTAAAGGCGTTTAGTAGAGATATCGGCATCAATGCCGAGATCAGCTATAGTCTTGAGAACGCGGAAAACTTCGACATTGACCAGGAGTCGGGGATTGTTTCGGTGATGCGTACACTTGACTTTGAAACGCAGGCACAGTATATGCTGACAGTCGTCGCTAAGGATGGCGGAACTCCAACGCTCAGTTCAACTAGCCTGCTTAACGTCAGAGTGATTGACTTCAACGACAACAAGCCGCAGTTTGATAAAATACGTTACAATTCTGTCATTCGTGAAGATACAAAGGCAGGTGAGAAGATCCTGCAAATTCAGGCTACAGACGCCGATAGCGGACTCAACGGCGAACTGAGATATGAAATTGTGAACGCAAGCGAATACGAGGAGTTTAGAATAGACCCGCAGAGCGGCGTCCTCGTGCTTCGCAAAGGACTAGACCGGGAATTTCAGTCGGACTATTACTTTACCGTCATAGCCCGCGATGGTGGCGAACCTGAGCTCAACGAAACAGTTGAGGTTTCCGTGACGCTTTCGGACATCAACGATAACGCGCCTCAGTTTGTAAAGGGTGGAAATTACTCGGCGATTGTACAGGAAGGAAAAAGAGAGCAGAAGGTGATTGACATCCACGTTACAGACAGAGATACGCCAGCTAACGCCGGTCCCTTCACACTCACTATCCTGAACGGAAACTCCAACTCGGACTTCGTTGTTCGGGGTTTGTCCATCTATACAGCTGACGCCCTTAACTCGGAACGACGCGCGGAGTACAACCTCTTAATTCAAGTGAGCGATGCCGGAACACCGTCACTAAGTTCGAAAACGAGCGTCCACGTCAAGGTCATCGAAGAGAGCAAGTTCCCTCCAGACGTCGACGACCTACACATCCACGTCACCTCGTACCTAGATGATTTCCCTGGAGGTGTCATTGGAAAAATGCACGCCAGTGACATGGACCCATATGATAAACTGATGTTCGAACTAGTGGATAAGGAGAACTCGCTGTTCAGCATCGACATAGATGAGGGAACTCTAGCTGCTCAGAATGGTTTGGACGTGGGCTCGTATGTGGTAAACGTGAGTGTCAGTGACGCCAAATTTACAACCGAAGCTCAGGCGTTTGTCGAAGTGTCTATGATTACCGAGGAAGCACTTTCCAATGCCATTATCATGACACTTGCAGATGTAACCCCTGAAGACTTCCTGCTCACTTACCAGAAGGGCTTTCAAAACGGACTGAAGATATTGTTTGGCCTGAAAAAACAGAATGTTCATATAATCAGTATTCAAGCAAGTATTGCTGTCAATGCGTCGAGCTCTATCGAGAAGCGCTCCAATGCAAAGCGGTCATCGCAACGAGATAATTTAGACATTTTGTTTGCTCTTCGCAAGAATCAGCAATACTATGAGGCATCCGGTGTCTCACAGAAGCTCCGGGAGAACCAGTCGTTGATGGACAAAGAGATCGATCGCAAAATTATTCACATATCGCAGAACCGCTGCAGGCCCGGTATGTGCGCAAACGGTATTTGCTCGGATACCGTTGAATTAGATCGAACAGATCTGCAAAGTATTACTACGGATCGACTGAGTTTTGTGTCACCACGTCACTACCCTACATTAGAATGTATCTGTCAGCCAGGCTTTGGTGGGCCCAAATGCGAAACCCCTGTCAACGAGTGCTCAAAGAACCCTTGTGCAACACTCAAGTTGTGCATACCGAGTACGCTGCAGGCGACAGGTTATACCTGTCAGTGCCCGGAGAACACCGGTGGTCCGCTGTGCAATGAAACTTGCGCTGGGTCCGACTCGGAGACATGCTACATCGAGCGGCATCCACTTAATTTCGACGAGCGATCATATGCACACTACGAACTGAACCACGGAATAGACAAGCGGCTGATGTTCAGCGGGCGCGTTCGAACTTTCCAGCAGTCCGGTGTGATTCTCTATGTGGCTGGCCAGCGTGACTATGCAGTCCTGGAGCTACACAACGGTAAGGTGCAGTTCCGCTTTGATTGCGGATCCGGCGAGGGCCTCGTGAGGGTTTCTCACAAGGTCGTCACGGACGGACGATGGCACCATATCATTGTCGAGCGACGCGGCAATTTTGCTCGAGTGTCTGTCGACCACAAATGGGAGGCCAGCGGGGTCTCCCCAGGCAGTCACGACATGCTCAATCTCGATAAGCAAAACTCGCTCTTCATTGGGGCTGCCTTGGTAGGTTCTGCGCACGATGAAATGCGACGCGGCTTCTTCGGGTGTATGGACGACATCAAGGTCAACTCGGTTTCACTTCCTTTGCATATGACGGGTCTGTCCAACGTGGCTCATCTGAAACGTTTTGTCAACGTACAGTTCAAATGCAAAGAGCCTCTGCCAAATCCAGGTGCGTGCGGTACGCAGCCTTGTCATAACGGAGGTACGTGTCTGCTTGGTACGCATGCGTCGAACTATACGTGCGTGTGCGTCGAGCCTCGATTTAAAGGCAGCCACTGCGAGGTGGACACCGATCCATGCGCCTCCAACCCCTGCTCGTTCAGCACCTTGTGTACGAATATCTTTGACGGCCGTAATAACGACTTCCAGTGTGAGTGTCCGCCACAGCTCAGCGGCAAGCGTTGCGAATATGGTCAATACTGTAACCCCAACCCATGCCACAATAAGGGCGTTTGCGAGGAAGGTGAGACCAACTTCACATGCCGTTGCCCCATTGGTTACCGCGGCAACCGTTGTCAGTACGACATCGATGAGTGCCTGCATCCAATCTGTGCCCAGGGTGCTACCTGCATCAATCTTCAAGGTGGGTATTTCATTTTCAGACTGACGATATAATCCAGCGTCCCTGGCTAATATGATGCACGGCTACTTATATTTGTGTGCTTATCTGAAATCAAGTTATTGCAGTCAATAAGTCAGTATTGAGCGCATCCAGGAGAGCTCGCAACGTTAGCTGCTAGATTTACTCGTTTTGATGTTGTTTGAACTTCAGGTGGCTTTGAGTGCGTCTGTCCACCAAACGTGACCGGTCCATTCTGCAGCGAGCATCTGCAGCCCCCGCTCATAATTTCAAGTCGGCTGAACACGACAGTCGAAGAGTTGGTCGGCATTGCATCCGTTATCTCCTTGGTTTTCCTACTCGCTCTGTCAACGGTTTGCTTTTTCCGGTTCCAATTCAAGAAACACCGACGAATGCGCTCGCACTTGCAAAGCCACGTTATGCTGCAGGGTTCGACCGGTGACTCCCTTGATTACGGACTCACCTCGAATAATAAGAAGCGAAAGAACAAAAAGGGCAAACATCAACAGCCGACTGCAACCGGTAAGTTGTTGTCGACAATAGCATATATGTGCACGTAGGGACCTCGGAATGTTTTGCATTTTTTGCGGTTACATTTTTAACGTTAAGCGCCCTGAATCCAAGCCATTGGCGTCATATTTGTTGATTTTTTTTGTTGGACAGTCAATGTTCTCACAGATAAATAAACTTAGTAGAGACTGATTCGCTAAAACAGACTACACCGTTACCAGGTGGCTCTTGCAAATAACACGCGGTCGCCTTTACCAGCATTTACTGAATAGAGTGAAGATCAGTGGCCAATAGAACTTGCTGACTGACCCAATATGTATATATATCCTTATCGTACATATGTATATATGGATATACTCGTATATGCATATTATAATGTATATTCAATTGTGATTATGTATAAGACTTCGCATGTGAAAAACCAACATTATATATATATATATATATAAACACCGACTCAGTTAATATTATGGATACATTACACTTAGACGTATGTGAACAAGCAGTTAATTGTTTGACATTGACGTTACAGGCTAGTGTTTGTGCATAGTGGCATTGTTCACAAAGTTATGCATTAATGAAAGCGGTTTTTAATGTGTTACGTTTGTGTTTGTGATTGTTTGATTTTTACATTTAAATATAGCGGAACAGTGTCAGATGGCCGATTTGCTGCTGGACATCGCCGGCAAAAAGCTTGATGGCGGTTCGATGATGAATAACCTCGACAAGCAGCCCGGAAGCCAGCCGTTAAACGTGCAGTCATCGACAATGAGCTCGCCAAGGCATCCTCACGCTGGCGCCGAAATATCGCTGTGCCAGAGTCAGGTAACCCCCGCGACGCCCCACTCGATTCTGCGAATGCAGTGTTCTGATCACAAGCCAGCCTACATTGACAAAGAGCAGATGTACTCTGAGGACAAGATCAAAAACTGCTCGCTAGCCAGCGCTGCAAGCCAGCCAGGACTACGCTACGACGATCTTGCGGGCTACAGCTGGGATTACAGCGATCTCGCAGCCGAGCAGCACGCACTTACGTCGAACATACCCGAACACGTTCCCGCCATTAACGACGAGGTCAATAGTCTTCTAAGCTCGACAGAGTCCAACTCGCATTCAAACCTTATCACACTCCTGCCTCCGATCACTCCGCCACCGCCGACTGGCCTGAGCGGCCTTAGTGACCTTAGCTTTACGACGTCGAGCCCCGTCCAGTTGGGCTTCGAGGACCAGAGCGTGCTGTACAACCGTGGCCTGAATGACTATTTGCCCTCGCATGCACTGTCTCGCGATACGTCGATCAACTCGACGCTCGATGGCGAATTCGTGTCGTACGGCTTTCCGAATACCGGCGGCAAGGGGTTCGTGCTCAACGCTCACGCTATGGGCCACCTCCAGCAGCACATGGCTACGCTCGGATCGAGTTCGGGGGGGAACACACAGCAGCCTTCGGCTGCCAGCGATGGAAGCTCAACAAGCGACGATAACACAGACAATACAGTCGTACGAAGGATCAACGTGTGAATAAGTAGCCGTTGAGGTAAATGTGTGGCAGCGAACAGAAGAACTGCGGCACACCGATCGCATCGAGCAACTATGAGCAGGGCAAGCCAGCCCCATTGATTGATACTTTCCACGCCACAGGTTCCCCATGTCCATAGCTCGTGATGATACGTTGCACCTGCAGGTAATCTACCTCTAGTAGGGTGTTCCGGGTCAGATCGGAAAGTATAGGAGTAGTCTGCGTTGTGCGATCATCGCTTTTTGAGTTGACTTCGACGATCTGATGTCTTGTTGCCCGCTTAGCTAGCCAATTAATGATCCTTTTACGCAAGGGCACACAAACCAAATTTGTTTCTCTGTTGACCTCATTTAGACGGAAACAGAAACAAACATGTTGCAATTGTACACTTGAAAGGTTACCACATTTTAATCGGCGGGGCCGAACAACAAAACAAGGACCATCATCACTTTAATCACAAATATAGTAGGCAGTTCCACTTCTTAACCTCTTTAGTGTAACAATAACACGACATAGAGAGAGAGATAAGTAAGACAGGGCGTGCGCATGTGTGAGCTGAATTATAGCCGTTAGCCGTATGTGAAGAAGTGTTTGTTTTATGAAATGATGGTGTGCAGCGGCAGGTAAAAAGCGATCCTAAGAAAGTCCATTTGGGATGGCACAGTAAAAGGACATACGACAAATTTGCACTTTAGCCCGAATGCAAATGTATATGACAAAATGTTTTTTGCTAACGAATGACAATATTTAACGCTACATTTTCTACGCCGTCGTGACATTTGAGGACGCCATATTCAGGTTGGCGTACTGTCGCAAATACTTGGTTGACTGGCTAGTTCAACAGCGAGCTGGTAGGCTTTGGTCTCAGAGTGATTCAGCTTTCTTGCATGAGCTCCGCCTGTACTCAACTACCGACAACGTACAGCAGCCACCAACGGAGTGCTGTGTCCCTTAGTTTTACTAAGTGATCAGGTCTCAGCGAATAATCCTAGGTATGCACTCGGCCGCCGACGCCATAACTTGGATACGCTCGAATCGACGACGAGTAGAAGATACGAGACATATTTATTGTGAATTGATTCATCGAGTGACTGGCTGGTTGGCGGATCGTGGCAAGTGATAATGAGTATTTCGTAATTATGTGCAAGTGTACACTCGTAGGTATACGCTATGGTTCACGTTATTGACCGGTCAGTCTGTCGGTCTCAGGTGTACCAAAACATTAAGGTGTGTATATATAAGAGAGTGCCCATGAAATGCGATGCAGGTACCAAATATACGGCTATATATATATATATATATATATATATATATATATATATATATATATATATATATATATATATATATAGTCGAATCCAAGAGTTGACAACTAACGACGGCGTTGGCAGCCCACGGGTTTCATAACGTGTTATGCAGCATTGAAGGATTCTGCGACCTTCGGGAGCGTTAAAGATGCGTTATAGATACCTTAGACTAGTGCGACCAATACCACGCCGCAGTATGCGCAGCAATTTAGTCGATAGCCGAACTACCAAGATGGTAGAAGATCTAGTGATGAGCAACAAATACGAGCCGTGTTTAATGTATATAATTGACCCAACCAGTTGTGTTGATAATCCATAATTTTAAATATATATATATATATATATATATATATATATATATATATATATATATATATAATTTGACATGCCAAAATGTGTGACGAAGAAAAGAAGACACTTGTACAGATTTATATTCTGCATGTGGGATAGTTTATTCGCTTGCGGCCAGCGGCAGTAAGCAAGAGACGAAGGACGAGTCTGTAAGAAGAAAAACATAAGATGGGGTGGTGGCGGGGACACAATCGAAATCCTCTCGAGAGATGAACGTAGAGCATGAGGAGAGCGCAATGGGATATCTAGGAACAAACTCGACAACTAAGGCGCTCCGCCGAGAAGTGAGCTGAAAGGCTGTCGTTAAACAATAATAGGACGTAACTGGGCACCAGTTAGAAGCGAGCAGTGTGTAACATTTCCTTATTACTACTAGCACGATATTGTTATGGAAGCATGATTGGCGATGAGTGGCTGGCGGTAGCAGCAGTAGTCTACCAACAACAGGTCGATTAGTCACGCCCACTGCGACGGCTGCCGCAACGACCCAGGTGGCGGACACAAAATTAGTACGTGGCAGCTTTGCTGAGATCGGCTATCGAGATAGTTTACTCGTATAATTACTCTTACTACGCATACGATACTGTCCTCGGAGCAATCAAAGCCTTCAACCTTCAGAACATATTTTATCTTGGCTGGAATTTTCGATTCTAAGCTTGCTTTCTAGGGAATCAATGAGCATACTAATCGGAATAGACGTCACCGCCCCCCTTAAGCACTCAACCTACTTGCACCCCGCTGTCAGGCCGCCTGAGCTCATGCGTTCGGCTTGGCTGTACGCCGATTACGTACAGGGCATTCACATTTGTATTCTTCTGCCAGTGTGCTGGCGATGCAGGGAGGTAAAGTCACTGCATTCATTCTGTTTAACAGCTTAGCTATGTTCATGCTAATTTGGGTGACAACGCCTTTAAGAATTAAATGGCGAGTTCTTAAGTGCCAAAACCACAGCGTCATGCCACCATGTATGTATATGTATGTATGTGTGTATATATATATATATATATATATATATATGGTGGGTCCTATTCTTAAAATTAGATGCCAGTATTCAGCATGTAAAGAGTATTTGGACATTACTAAGTGAGCGACAACGATGATAGATTTAAATACTTTTATATACAGCGTCTCCAAAAATTGTGTAAATCTAATTGACATGGCAAAACACGAGCGGCTTCAGGTAGCCCGATCACAGCAGTAAACGTATGTATAATTATTACGTAGCCGCTTCAACACGTGAATATGGACAGCAGTTACAAGTAAAGTAAGCTTAACAGTACCCCTCACAACGTGCACAAGTGTAAGGATTAATTGATGGACAACCTATATTAAGTTTTGTTATAACAAAGATAGTAGATTTGTGCAGAAGTGGTTGAGTACCCCAGCGAATTGACCAGTACGATTTACGACTAGTATTAATAATTGCGATAGAGCTGTAAATTAATTGAAAAATAAACGAACATGTATCTATAGTGTACATATTCCAAGAGCTACCGTTTACAATGTCAGTGAGGAGCCTAAAGCTATAGAACACAAACGTGTGAGCATAAAACAGAAGCCAGTGTTACCATAAAAAGAATAACATTTTTTCTTGGAAAACCCAAGAACCCTCCTAGGGATCCTCCTAGGGCGGATCTGCCGCCGCTATGTACAGAAAGAATGGATAAACTTGCAATAGAAAAAATAGTGAACAGATAAGGTGGCAACGAATACAGTCTTTGTGGCGAGAAAGTTGCGGAGTTTCATGAAAAATGATCGGCGTTCAGATGGCGATAACGAATGTTCACGTTGTACTTTGTAGGCGACTTTTATGTAAATAAAATAAGTTTCAATGTAAACCTGGAAATGTACTGGATGCGAATGGAGGATAACATTGTGTAAATAAAGTATCATCGTTTAATTGTAACGTGCATTTATTAGTTGATGCGTGTGTATACATGTACGTGCATGTGTAATCATTATTACAACTACTAAAATGTAATTATAAGCAAGACGTATATATATGATATATATATATATATATATATATATATATATATATATATATGATTGAAACGCTTTATTCAAAGTAGAAAGAAAAATATAAATTTGCACGTATCATTCTAAGAACTTATTGAATTACCTGTATATATATTTATTTATATATATATATATATATATATATATATATATATATATAATTACATATTCTTCTCGTCGAAATACTGAATGAGGTGATTTTTTATAGCCTCCAAAGATTCAAATGTTGTGCCATCAAGGGAGTTCTGGAAAGACCTGAACAAGTGATAATCAGATGGTGCGAGGTCGGGACTATAAACTGGGTGCGGCAGCACATCCCAGTCAAACTCCGCCAATTTTTGTCGGGTGGCCAAACTTTTGTGTGGTGTCGCCTTATCATGTTGAAAAGTGACGCCCCACCTGTTTGACAATTCCGGGCGCTTCGTTGCTACTGCAGCCTTCGAGTTGTCTGCAGTAGACGACGGAGTTGATCGATTTGATTGATAAAAAGTTTTTATGTATTAATGGGACAAGAAGACCCTATGAATCTTAATTATTTTTAAAATTAAAAATTATTTTAATATAATTTAATTGGGGCGATTGAAAAAGAATATTTATCTTTATTTTGAATTTATTTTTTTAAATATAGGAAAAGATACTCTAGGGATAACAGCGTTATTATTTTGGATAGTTCATATTGATAAAATAGTTTGCGACCTCGATGTTGAATTAATGAACCTTTTAAATGAAGTTATTTAGAAAGGTAGATTGTTCCTCTATTAAATCATTACATGAAGCAGCTCAAAATACACGACGCCCTTACTGTCCCACCAGCAGCACAGCATAACCTTCTTCTGATGAATTTCGGGTTTAGGGATAGCTGCGGCCTGAGAACCTCTGGGGACCCAACTTCTTTTCTGTGTTACGTTTCTGTAGAGTATCCATTTTTCATCGCCGGTTATCAATCTCCTCAGAAATGGCTCATTCGAGTTCTTCCGGAGGAGTGCGTGACAGGTATCGACTCGCCCTTCAAGCTGCCTATCATTGAGGTCGTGTGGTAGCCAGATATTCCGCTTGCACGAGAAACCTGCATCATGGAGGCGATTCCAAACGGTTTCGTGGGAGACTCCCGTTACATCTTCAATTTCTTTTATGGTCAAACCTGGGTTCGAAGTAACCAGGCTTATGACTTCGTCGGTCGCCACAACATTGGGTCGTCCTGACCTCGGTTCATCTTCGAGATTGAAGTTTCCAGCTTTGAAACGGGCGAATCGCTTTTCGACTGTGGATTTGTGTACTGCGTTTTCGCCGTAGACTGCACATATCCTCCGGGTTGTTTGCGCTGCACTTATGCCTTCACGGTAGGAGAACAACATAATGTGTCGAAAATGCGTATTTTTGGCCTCCATTGCAAACAGCTGCCAATTCCGCAAACGAAACGGTAAAGTTGAAACCGGTATACCGTCGCGCCGCCACGGGTCTGCTCCTGAATGTAAACACCCAGCCGCACTTTCAGGCGGCCCTGCTGCAGAGCGCGGGAATTTCAAAAATATGGTCCCAGAAAGGCGACGAACTTTTTGACTTACCTAATATATATATATATATATATATATATATATATATATATATATATATATGTTATTATATATGTTATATGTTATTTAACGTGAGATTATAAGTAGTGATTTTACATGTTATTTGACAAAAAGATGCCGGGTATGTGTTTTTACGCTGCGGTCAACAAACTTGAATTAATCATTGATAGTAAATGTAATAACCCAACAAATTTTATTTGGGATTTACTAAGAACATTTCACCTGCGGTTGACATTGTTTTCTCATCGATACCACAGACTGAGGTAATTTTCAATCTTGTCGTAGTGCCGTCGGCACATTGCAATTACAATCAATGCAATTACACCCGATTAAAAAACATTTAAGTGGTTTACCCACATGATCGCTATATCAAAGAACTTAAGACCGCAAAGATAAAAGCCGTAATTCGACAAATTAAGCGAGTCATCTGTTTGTATAAACCCTCAATGCCAATTGAACTCCTACAGCTAGCTGAAATAAAGCGAATTTCTAGATATATGATGGAATAGAAGAGGCAGCATTACGAGAAGCAACAACCATTAGGCTAATAATCGGCAAGCTCGAGACCAGTGCTTTCAAACCCACTTATGAATAGCGAAGAATGTGTTTCGGTCAGAGATAGAACGAGCTGTGGCGAAACCCGGAGGCCATTTGTATGCAGTCTTTATAGACTGCGCCAAAGTCTTTGACAAAGCACCTCCAGATCGCCTGGTGAAGTCATTCTGACATGCAGGGGTGTGTGGCTCTCTTCTGAGCCTAAATCTGAGCTTCTTTGATGAGGATACCTTACTGGTACAGGATAAGCAGGAAAAGTTGCGAGTAAGGCAACATGTGGAAACCACGCAAGGGGACTTACTGAGCTGCGTCTCCTTCACTTCTCTGCTTGCCGATTTTGTCGATAATATTCCACGGGAGTTTCAGAAGGCTATAGTTGTAATGTACACAGATGATATAGTGTTCGCTCACGACCTGGGTGCAGGTAAATCGGCGACGTTTGGCGACTGTCCGTCCCGACGGCGGTAACACTCCTTCATCTCAAAATTGTCCCAAGGCCGACGTTTGGCTTTAACAGAGTATGGGGACACCTCACTAGGGCAAACTGTGATTTGCTTGAAAGAAGTTTACAGAATGTACATCAGGCGAGTACTTTGCCTGTCAATGCGGGCAAGGAGCGGCTTTGTGTACCTATCATCAGGCAATAATTCGATTGAGCTTGAAGGCGCTGCGTACAGTACCATTCGAAAGCTTCATTACGGAATAGGAGAATAAAGTTACACAAGTCCGACGAAACGTTGGATACCTGGATATTTTTAGTGCCTCTCGCCTCTGGTCTGGTCTTGCATGTGACAATTGCCACGGTATACCAGATACATAGTTCATGGCTATTATCACCTAGTCTGTTCGAATACCAAATTTCACGAGGGCACACCGCACTGCCCCTCGTGAATAGCATGCCGAGAACAGCTAATAACGGTATAAGTGTCAATGTTATATACATACTCAATATAAGTGAAATAAATGTAATGATACGAGTTCCCCGTACCAACGTACTTCCATCCAAAAATTGCACCATTCCTGACCCTAAGAAATTTAAAAAGCCTAGACAAGCCTGCTATGTTAAGCGTCTATTAAGGCTCTTAATGAGCTCGCCGGCAACACTTGCCTTAGAGACCTGCGGGGAGAGAATATTTACTACCGGCCTGACACTTAGAAATCTACCGTTTACAACGGAGATTCTAGACTTATATCGAGCCTATAGAAGTGATTGGAATGTATCAAATCGTAGTTGATAGCTATATTGATAGCCCGGCCTTTTCTTCACATGGAGCAGGGATGAAAAGAGCCATGGAAAGTAACCGCCCTCTATCTGCCGATTCACGTGACACGAGTACTAGTATAACACCTGTGTGAAGCCGAACGTTTTTTAAATATTGAATGGGTTTATCGCCTCTGTGAAAAATATCATATCCTATGGAGCAAACTTAAATACGTGGAAACTTGCGGAACATCATGCTAAGAACAGACCATCAATATTAATTACATATCGTAAGACCGTACTGTAACCGACTACCAATATACATATATATATATATATATATATATATATATATATACATATACATATATACACATTTTTATATATATACATATACATATATACACATTTTTTTGTGGAGGATTTAAATGCTTTAGGCACTAACGCATAGGGCAAGTACGAGGTGTGTTCAAAAAGTATCGCGACTTTTGAATTTTCGCGGGTTACGTATATTCGAATTTCGATTTTTTGTGGCGTTATGTTGGTACTCATGTCTCTCACTTATGCCGACAAGCTCGGCCATTTTGAATGTTCACTTAATTGTTGACAGCTGCTTTGCTTGCACGTGTTTTGGATCGTCTTCGATTTTTACCTATTCAAAAAAATGGATCAAAGAACCTGTATCAAATTTTGTGTGAAAAACGAAATTAAGTGCGCGGATGCATTCCGAATGTTGACTGTGGCATACGGAGAAGCTACCTTGGACCGAAGCAACGTTTATCGGTGGTACAAAATGTTCTCAGAAGGCCGAGAAGATGTGAACGACGAAGAGCGTGCCGGACGCCCGAGCACTTCAACAACAGACGAAAAAATTAATGAAGTGGAGAAAATGGTATTGGCCAATCGTCGAATCACCGTTAGAGAAGTTGCTGAGGAACCTAAACATATCGATTGGCTCGTGCCATTCGATTTTTATCAATGATTTGGGCATGAGACGGGTCGGCGCGAAATTCGTACCAAAATTGCTCAATTGCGACCAAAAACAGCATCGCATGAACATTGCTAATGAGATGTTGGACTCTGTCCGCGACGACCCAAATTTGCTCCAGAGGGTCATAACTGGTGACTGAATCGTGGGTTTTTGGTTATGACGTGGAAACCAAAGCTCAATCATCTCAATGGAAGCTGCCGCACGAACCAAGACCGAAAAAAGCGCGCCAAGTTCGGTCGAATGTGAAAGTTTTGCTGACAGTTTTCTTCTATTGCAGGGGCGTGGTGCATCATGAGTTCTTGCCACAGGGTAGAACGGTCAATAAGGAATATTACCTGCAAGTTATGCGCAATTTGCGCGAAGCAATCCGCCAGAAACGCCCGGATTTGTGGAAGAACAAAAATTGGCTTTTGCACCACGATAACGCCCCTGCTCACACATCGTTGCTTGTGCGCGAGTTTTTGGCCAAAAACAACACACTAATGATGCCGCAGCCACCGTATTCCCCAGATCTGGCCCCCTGTGACTTTTTCTTGTTCCCTAAACTGAAGAGGCCCATGAAAGGACGACGTTACGCTACGCTTGACGAGATAAAGACGGCATCGAAGGAGGAGCTGAACAAGATAAAAAAAAATGTTTTTTTGAAGTGCTTCGAAGATTGGAAAAACCGTTGGCACAAGTGTATAATATCTCATGGGGATTACTTTGAAGGGGACAAAATAGATATTCATGAATAAATGAATAATTTTTGAAAAAACACAAAAGTCGCGATACTTTTTAAACACACCTCGTAGATGGAGACTCAGACCCTATGCAGTGTGGAACTCACCCCCGACGGTTGGATATTATTCCGCCGAGATCATACCCTCTAAACGCACCTCCCCCCTTAAGCTTCACTCTCTGTCAGCCCGGCTCTCCTTTTAATAGTACTACGAGCCGACAGAAGGAGTGGTGAGTGTTCTTCGAATCAATTGGCCGAAGACCTCTCAAGGTTTGGCCCTATATCCATAATACTGCGTTCCTCTACCTGCGAAACGATTCCTCTAGAGGCACGAACGTATTATGTCCGTTCTGTTGCAAATCTGTCTCTCCTGAGGCGCTCCAGGTTCCCTTTTCTAACCAGTACCTCTCGTGCCACTGCAGCTCCTATATGCCAGTTAGAGGTGCTTTCACAGATAAATTGCACAAACTGTGCAATTCCCTGAGTAGGCAGGTCCGGAGGGTTCGTACAATTCAGCTTTCCGCCCAACTTCAGTCGGTCCAGAACTTTTATTTTAGTCTCTATTCTGACTTGCGCAAAGACCGGACAGACCAACAGAGTATGGGCAGCGTCGTCTACGACACCTAGGTCACAGAGTACGCATTTGTCCGAGGAGGCTTTTCCTATTCTTGACAGATATGCCTGAAAGTTGCCATGGCCCGTTATAACCTGCGTCAGAAAGTGATCCACCTCTCCTCCGGGTCGATTTAACCACTTCTTTATGTCAGGAATAAGGTCGCGCACGCGCGCACCCGGTGCACCATCTGGAATGGCATCCCATTCGTTCTGCCATGCAGTTAGGGTGCCTTCTCTTTCATCCTCTCTGACTTTCCTATTAGAGCTTTCTGGGCCCCTGTCCCATAATCTTTGCCTTTCCTCTGCCTTTAGGTCCAATGGAGGAGTGCCAGCAAGGACAAGTGCAGCGGAGGTGCTAACAGTCCTATAGGCCTGAGTACTCCGTAAGGCCGCGATCCTTTGTGTTCTTCTTAACATATGTTTTAGTCCTTGCGACGTTTTAGCCGCTGTGAACCACACCGGTGCTCCAAACAATGCTATAGATTCGACGGCCGACATAATAAGTCTCCTGCGTCCTGTTTTACTTGGCCCATGAATGTTAGGAAGGATCTTGGCTATTGTGTTGGCCACCTTCTCCGCTTTCTTCACAGCGTTTCTAGCATGGTGCATACCCCTCATTCCTTTGACCAGGTATATGCCCAAATATCTGGCTACACTGACCATCCTTATCTGGACCTCATTTAGGACAAGGTTGATAGGTCGCACTTGCTTCTTTCCTATCAGCAGAATACCTTCACTCTTCTCCGGAGCAAGAACCAGCCCAGCTTCCTTCATCCATTCCTCTACAAGTTTTAGAGCTTTGTTGGCATATAATTCTACCTCCGTAGTCGTCTTAGCCTGCACCGTCACAGCCAAGTCGTCCGCGTAGCCAAAATCTCAACTCCGACAGGGAGGTTACGCAGTCGGAGGGCCCGAGGATGGAACCCTGTGGGACACCCGCCGTCATAGGCATCTCCTTGCCCTCACAAGTGATGACACGATCTTTCAAGTAGTCCGAGGTTAGCCTTACCAGATATTGTGGAACCTTCCTCTTAACTAGTGTATCCAAAATAACCTTCCAAGGCAGACTGTTAAAAGCATTTTTCACGTCCAGCAGCACTGCAAGGTATAACTTGCGGGTGTTAGGCGTGGTGCTGTGCAGCGATTCTGCATTGGTCACCACTTTGTTAATAGCCGTTAAAACCGACCTGTTTCTTCGAAATCCGTATTGTGCATCGGACAGCAGGCCGTTTTCTTCGGCGAAGACTCGAAGCCTCTCTGCTACAATAGCCTCCACGCCCTTTGCTAACGAACTAGTCAGGCAGATAGGCCTATAACCGCCATTTCCTTTAGGCACAAGGACTACCTCCGCTGTTTTCCATGCTTTCGGGATTTTTCCTTCTTTTATAAGCTTAGTCGTCACCTTTGCTACAACCTCAGGGAACTCCTCGAACAGAGCTTTCACAGCCATTGGAGGAATGCCGTCAGGCCCTGGCGCTTTACCTTGTTTGATTCTCTCAGCTGCTTGTAGTACTTCTACAACAGAAACCTCAGATGCATACATTTCTGATCCTTCCTCTAATTGGTTATTCTCGTAAATTCCTCTAGAAAAGTCTGCGTGCTGGGGAAACAATCTCATCAGTAGACTCGTCCTCTCTGGATCTTTGAGAATAGTTTTTGGAGCTCTGATTTGCAGCTTGCCTCTAACCATTTTGTACGGCTTTTCCCACGGGTCGTCGTCGAGGGTCGCGAGGAATTCTCTCCACCTATTGCTTTTGCTGTCGACAATTTTCTTTTGAAGTAAAGCTCTACAGTTTTGGTACTCCATTACCAGATGAGGGAGTATGTCCGCATTCCCTCTAGCTCTCTTTATGGCCCTCCTTGCTCTTAAACACTCTTTTCGGGTTTTCTCAATGTCCCTGTTCCACCAGTGTTTCCCCAGCACCGGCTTTCTTCTTTTAGGATGTGTTCTTGACCTGCAGGCCTTAAGGCAAGCCTTCCTCAAAGCCTTCTCTAACTCTATTGCATCCCTTGGGAGCCCGCCTATCTCGAAGATATTTCGTATTGCGTCTTTAATAACCCCACTATTCTTGATAGCGAACCGCTGCCGAGGCACGGGAGGTATTTGTCTGGTGTTCCTTGTAATTGTATACTCGATGCAGTGATGATCACTCAGATTCTCCTCCTCAGTGAGTACTCTCCAATCGGTGACCAATACAGCCATCATCTCACTGCAGATCGTCAAGTCTAAGCTTGACTCCTGTCCTGCTCTATGAAACGTCGGATCAACTTCATCATTTAAGACAACCATGTTTTTGGACGCCATCCAGTCCATCAGCAGTAAACCTCTTCTATCTGCACGGGAGGAGCCCCACACCTCTGACGCTGCATTGAAGTCTCATGCTAGGAGCACCCTATCCGGTGTAGGAGCTTCGCCAATTGATATTGCTAGCTCGTCTAGAAAATCCTCAAAGGCCTCTAATTCAATATTTGGGCTTATGTAGCAAAAGTGTATCTTGCCTATGCCTGCCACATCTATCCATGAATAGCCACTACCTGTCCCATGACCCAATTCTTCTATATTGCAATTTCAAACTATGCAGGTATCTGCGCAAACGTCCGCAACCCATTCGCTTCTATCTTGCATTAGTTTTTTGTTTGGCTCGCTAATTAATGTGAGCGTCGTCTCCCGTCTGCTCGTTATCTTTTCTACTAGCATATGAGCAGGCCGACTGCGGTTGCAATTGACCTGTATCAATTTAAACGGATGTGCGCTATACTGATTCATTGGTTGGGATGGGGTTTGCACTAGTTGCCGCAATCAAGCCTCTGGCGGTGTGGCCGGAACCCGGAGTGATGAACCCCTCCGCGTCTATCTTTTCTAGCTTCTTTTCTTTGCGTTGATGTTTCCTGCGGGCCATGTCCTCTTCCTTTTCAGCCTGAATTCTGTCCTGTGCCGATTTTTCCCGAGCAACTTGTTTACGATCCAGGACCGCCTTCTTGAAGGACGGGCAGGACATGGAACTGGCAGTATGGCCAGCCACGTCACAGACATAGCAGTGGGGGCAGTCCTTTTCACAGTCTTTAAATGTGTGGCCGAGTTCACCGCACTTGTTGCAACGTCGCTGTGACTCCTTGTCTTTAGTACACTCTCTGGCAAAGTGTCCTACCTTCTGGCAGTTAAAGCAAATGGGTAATGAGACCCACTCCTCTGGCTTGCAATTTGAATTGCCTAGGAGTAACCGGTTGTAGGACAGAAGTCTAGTGCCTTCTGTCCGCGGTAGCGTAACAAGGCACTGCCATCCCCCTCTCTTGGTCATTCGAGGATCCTCAGTGCGGAGAACCGCAGTCGCGGAGAGCTTTAATTTCGTGCGCAACTCTGCCTCTATCTTGGCGGCATTCAGAAAAGCGTCTACGTCACGGAGAACCACCGTAATTAGGGGCCCCGTCGTCTTGCGTACATCCACTTCCACATCCGTGCTCTTGCGAATTATGTCTGCAAACGTAATTCCTCCTCCTGTCTTGGTTTCATTAACATTTATTATTAGATCTCCGTCTCTTGTCTTGGTAACCTGATTGAGTTTCACACCGGCTTCATCCGGCTTAACATAGTCTCTGATTTTATTGAGGGTCTCCTCAATGGTTGATCCTTTTTCACTTTGATCCTGACGGTGCTGTGACCAGCGGGCGGTACAGACTCACCTCTCGCGCGGGAGGAGCTACGCCCGCGAGAAGAACTGCGGGTCCTCATGCCTTTTCTCTCCGCTAATTCGATGTAACACGAATTTTTCCTGAAACAAGCTTCAACGGCACGTCTGATTGATGACCCGTCCCATTCCTCAGATATATGCAGGACAGGGGGTTCTGTTGCCAGGGGGGTCTTGCTGTTCTCTATAATCTTCGAAAGAATGTTCAAAAAACCGGCAGGTGTCTCTTCGGCTCCAACCATACCGACTACAAGCTTTCTCATGGTTGTTTGTTGGCTCACCTGTGTCTGTGCTTGCTCGCATGCGCCATCGACCATCTCCAGCGCTTCGCTGCTTCGTAAGACCGCGACTCCACCAACAGGAAGATTTATGAGTGACGCAGCAGACGGGTACTCTTTGAGTTTCTCAAGAAGAACCTTATCCTTTTCAGATCCCTGAGTCACCAGCATGGCGCGTGAGTGGCTTGCTCTGAGAAAGCTTTTCCGCGCGAAGGCTGAGTTCTTGAAAATGGCTTTAGGCCACTCCTTATTCACTAAGCTTGCAAGGTCGTTCATTGTTTGCGCTGTGTCAAGAGCATCCTCAACTTGTTGGGCTAGCTCAGCATCTCTGAGCTGTTGGACTCGCTCATTTTCTACTTGCTTGTTGCATCTGGGGCAGAGAACAGTACCTTCTACACCAGAAAGGCTTATCGTTTCTGTGCCTACTTCAACAGTTTCCTTCGAAATATCCAGCTTCTTGCTATTTGCTTCTTTCTCGTTTAGCTGAATTGTCAACTCTTATATCTGTGTACTGAGCACAGTATTCTGCTCAAGTATTTCCTCATTATTCTTACGCAGCTCATTTTCGCAGATATTCCTTTTAACGTCTTGCTTGCTAAGCCACCAGATTACTAGCTCTAATCTTGTAATGGCATTCTTAATATCAGTATGCGTAGTGCCGTGTTTCTCTTTTAATTCCTTCAGCGATTCGGCGTTCTCGTTTACCTTCTCAAGTGCCTCTGCATAGTTCGCTGGGGGGTCATCAGCCTTGACACCATCGCTTTTATTTTTCTTCTTCAAGGTCTTCATCCTGACCAGTTCAGCCAGGTGGGGAGGCATCGATTCCATTCCTGGCAAAATTTCGGGTGATTCCTCCGCCTGCCTCTTATCTCCTGTTCTGGAGCAACTTGCCTGGGAAGTTACCTCTAGAGCTTCCTCCTTTCTGGCCGAGTCCACACAAACCGCTGCGTCCGAACGAACATTACCCATACATATATATATATATATATATATATATATATATATATATATATATACATATACATATATACACATATATATTTATACATGCGTACATACGTGGAGTTTTCTAATGCAATTTATTCGCGCTCACCGAAAAGTCCACGCAAGGTCGATTCACCTTCGTTTCTGGGACAACAAAGCATATGAGTTTACCAAACATACACATTATTCTCAAATAAACAGCGGTGAGACATTCTGAGCCTGGGTGGATAACTTGTAGCCATTTACTCATTTTCAGTGTATCGCTTTTGAAAAATTATTTATTCACATATGGGTGCACTGAGGGTACGTATTTAGACATCGAACTCGGAAAGGATATCGCCAGATTGCTGCGTGGCTATGCTACGCAAAAGATGTTATACCTGAGTCGATTAGGGAAAGCTTTGGAGGAAATTATAACTACGGTGGACGCTTACTAAGTGAAGCCTGCTAAACTTTTTATTCAGTTCAAACAGCTTAGCCTCTAAACAAGAGTCAAGCAAATGCATGTCTGATATGGCAGTATCATAATGCAAGTGTCTGTATTATAATAATAAAGAAAAGGTCCTTCATAAAGGAAAGATGAACATGACCTATAACAACGACTTCACATACAGAAAGACCTAATCTGTGATTAGCGAGCTTTTTGACATTGATTTCATTAGTAAAACCAGATATGGAGCTAATCAGATATTTTGTACACAGCTGGCCTTTAGTGACCCTTCGTTAACATGCAAAGCAAACTTATTACACGAAAGGGAAATGGGGGGGGCTATACTGCCAGCTAGATTACTCTCAAACAACGAGAGTAACAAGAGTGGGTCGAGCCCGGCGGCGTGGTGGAGGAAACATATAGGTGCGTGGGTTCGTGCCCCACCGTTACATATTTGTAATTATGGGGGTCCGTCTATAAAGCAATGCGAAAAGCAGTCCTGAGGACGTTGAATCTCGGCTGAGAGTCAGCCCGAAAAGTTTATAACAACAGTGAGTTACTACTTTGCTTTGCATCTGAATTCAATTTATTTCACACTTTATCGCGTAATTATACCTAGTTGTGTCCTATAAAGCTGACATTTGGTGAGTATACACATATGTACATTTCGATTTCTACTTATAAAATACATATGTTCATATGCCAACATCGTCAGGATGATAAAACGTTCAATTCTGTAAGCTGGGTCAATGACCTAATTTGATTAAAATTTCCCACATGATATCTTTCACACACCTTTCGACAGTATTTGCAGACACAGGCTTGTCCTGCGTCATGCACGTCAAATGGTGGAAACCGTGCACGGCAAAAACTGGTGACCAAATGGCGATTCGTTCTGTTTGCCCTCTTCCAGCTCGAGTCAGTCATTGCTGGTGTTGCGATGAACTGTAGGTCGACTTCCAGTCGCTTCGATTTGTGTTTTTCGACGTAGTAGTAGTTTCGACGCAGTAGGCTGGGGTTACAGGGAGATTAAACTTTTCGCTTGTATCTTTTACAAACAATGGCGTATCGGTCAACAAGTAGACCAGTCGGTTTTCCGATGTCGCGTGCCTTCCGAGCACCATTTTCAGAAATGCAGGTTTCTGAAAATGGTGCTCTATCCGAGGTTGCCAGGTCACGCACGGAAAATAGTAAACTCCTTTACGTATCTCGGCCTCACATTAACAACGACGGGTAAGTCATTCTCAGCGCATATCGAGGAACGAGCTCGGAAGGCGATCGTCCCCGCAGCTATGATCGAATCCACACAGAAACTTGCTGTTGCTACGGCCGTGAGCTTATTCGACCTGAAGATCGCACTGACAGTCACCTATGGAATCCAGGAATCTAGGTCGTCTTGATCACGGAGGTCCCGGCACCAGGTAAGTATGGTCTGACTTTGCATCTGCAACAGAATAGGGGCTAGATAGAACTGTTGCGTGGATACAGCATATCGTCGTCGTCGTCGTCGTTGTTGTTGAGGAGAAGGAGAACCACGTTGTGTCTGTCGTCACTGTGACTGAGAGTCGGTTATCATTAGTCACATGTCGATCAGCTGTCATTGTTGTTTGCATAGCAATGGAATGATCGCGCCATGCTGCCATGCTCAAAAAGATGGAAACATAATTTCACTAACCTGGCCTGACACGAGACCAATGGTGAATGCATATACGTAAATACTTTTTGGGTGAGACGGGTAGTGTGGGACTAGATGCTGATGTTGTTGGCGTAATTCCCACAAAAAAAGCTCTTAGCAAGAGGCATCCGGACGAGACGAGCAGGTAGTACCGTTCTTTAAAGATACATTATTTCTACGTTTTTTACCATACACAAGCACTACTGCTACATGCACACATTACCCATATGATAACACCCCTTCTTGCAGCAGGAAAGAGCCAGGCTATAGGAGCTGAATAAAGAAGGTAGAAAAGGTAAGAAAACCAATGCTTTATTTTAAATTTATGAGAAATCGCCACGGTTTTGGATTCTTGATTGCACCGTTCTTTGCCTCAGATTCGCTGCTGTCCAGATTTCAAATAGACATAGCCATTCGATTTTCTGTAATCACTTCATCAACAACAGCCATGGAATTTGCTTAACCTGGTCTAGGTCCGATATTGATTTCCACCCAAGCTCACGAAATCTCTTACACAAATTTCAGTTCACAACTGTTCGTCTCCCAAATAGTGCCGACCATTAGCGTTCTTTCTAAGCTCCGGCTGATCACTTTTTGCTGCTAGCACTACAGCGCCCTGTTCCGTTCTGGACGCGCTAAATTTACTCGAAATGCTCTTGCATGAACAAGTGAATTGGCGACACGCGAATTGCGATACACTCTTCGAACGTTCGGCGACAGCCGTGAATGGTGGCGCTGTTGGCGCTGCCTTGGAACAGGAAGGAGCTAAAATGAGCGTGCATACCATTGTTGTTATTATTATGATGATTCCTCGAACGTAGGTGTCGTAACTGTCGCGATGTTTTCTATGTGTGTGTGTGTCGACGATAGAGATGGTCGACCAATCTTGACTTGATTGATTTGCCAGATGGTCGTCTAAATTAGCTACGGAAAAAAACATTTCCGTATCATATGTGAGCATCTGCACCTTCTGAGCTAGTACTATGTAATACATTCTACATAGCAACAGATAGAGACCTAGATGTTACATGCGCCAGCTCATACTGTCGTCTACATAATGTTCTAAAAAGTAAGTCACTTTTTGTTTAAACACACATCATATATTAAAATTGCTAAACGTATACTGTTAGACTTTTCAATGTAGTCTGTAACGTGTATATGTATGTATGCATATATATATATATATATATATATATATGTAAACGGGTACAAACTGCTAGAACACTAAGTTTATTCTTGCGATGATACTTAATCGTGAAGCATTGACGTCCTTAATAATAGATAAATACATTCAATTTCGATGGTATATGCGCTAAAATATGGTCTCCACTCTGCTTCGTAGAGATTTTTGATCTGACACCGTGCACATAATGATATGAAAGCTGTCAATATAAACTTTCTTCAATACTTATCTATATTAAATCCGTTTCTTTTTGAGCATTTCATGTTGTAGAAACCATGGAATGTGATCTAGGTTACAAATAATTTGTTTTTTGGCTACACTTCTTCCCTCCACTGCGGTTGAATGCCGGTGCCTCGATGTAACGGACACTGGTAAAGCGTATGTTTCGTTCTTCGTAAAAGCCCAAATGGGCTATGATAACCTCGTCGTTAAAAGAAAGGATACCGAACTCTGGCTAAGCGTAAGTTCGTTTACTTCTTTATGTGACATTGTGGTCGACACTCATTTATGCAGCGCCAGGCTACGTTTCATTCAAAGCGATGTTATTATGTCCATTTGTTGTAGTTGTGTTTAAAACCGGGCTTAGTTTCCGAAGGCAAGACATTATCATTGGACCGATCTTTACCTGCAATAATTTAATTGCTGTGCAATATTCACGGGTCTCTTATCAAACTCATCGTAGATGGCGCTTGTGCATGTGTTGCCTCGGCAGAAAAGCTTGGACGTGAGATAAACTCTGAGACATGGGAAGCTGTTCACAAGCTGTTCACTTCGCTCGTTAATTACTTGAAGGCTCCCTACCAGTCGCGAACATCGTTCTAAATGCGCCCGTTCATCCTGAAATTATTGTAAATTGTTGTGCAATAATCTGTTTCTCGGAACACCATCAAATGTCATTGCGAAAGTCTTTAAACGATGTGTATGTCGATCGTTCGATCTTGAACGTGCCCAATAATTTACTCTACTCACTGTGCGTATTCTGATTCGGTAGAAACAAAAATTGCCGCTCTGTTACCTCGGCTTGGCAGTAGAGAAGGATCATGTGCAATTGGTAATGTAAGTTGCTTTTTGGAAAGCACACTCATCAGGGAAGTTCTACGATAGTTTTCGAGAGCGGCGGAATCTAGCTAAATCTAATGAAACTGAGTTTAGCATCGGTGGTCTTTTTAGCAACAATAGTCATGATTTTCTGACGCTTAAAGTGACATTTCTCGCCACCTTGTTTCTCTTATACATTTTCGTTGTCTGTGCGTGCACGCACGTATAGCGTTTCTTGACTTTGACAAATTCGGCATGCGAAATTAAGCCATGCAACGCGTTGTGCGCCGCGTCTTAGCAAATTATCTTCATTTTATGCAGTAAGTATAGGGATGCCAGGGTTTATGTGGTGTTTTTGAGATGGGTGGCCTAATTAGCAGCTGCCAGAATGATACTTCTGAAGCGCTGATGATGGTATTTTCGGATTGTTGAATTTTTAAAGGTGGCTTGAATTTCCTCAATGTCAGCCCGGCGCAGTCGTTTCCGCTTCCCGGTGCTCCTGATGTGCATTTTATTCCAACTGTGTATAGGTTTGCAGAGCCTCCTCTGATAAATTTTTATATATTAGCGGGCTTGTCATGATATAATGACATTGAGGGTGTTTCGACCGTTCCACGCGTTGTAGAGGGAATGTTTTCGATGGTTAGTCCGGTATTTCCGATTTGTTTAGTGAAGCTGCCGTCGAATTTCTGTTAAAAGAAGATTCTGCTCTAGTGTGAACGCGCTTTGACGAAGTGGATCAGCATTAAAGTGATTGCACAGTATTTCCCAGTATTCCTTCGACAAGTTTTTTAGAATGACCATATGTGCAAACAGGGTACCAGTGGATTACTTTGACCACGATACACACTGATTCTTCGAATTTTCGCTTGCTCGTGACGACTTATAATTGCCATATTTTTGGCCGTCCTGCGTCTGACCTAATGGTCAGGAGATGAGATGTTGTGTTTCAGTATAGTAAGGAGTGTATGCTTAAAGAGACGTGCACGAAGGTCTCGTTGAGAGGAAGCATATCTGAATGTAATGGGTCCTCCAAATAACTTTCTAGAAGAGGAGAGACTCGGACATTCCACGTTCCATAAAGTACATGTGATTTGATTGGAAACTGCTGTGTCTGTTTATGTGTCTGTTTACTGCACACTTCACAAACGATTCGGTTATTCGGAGACTGGAACTAGCTTTGGTAAGTGGCACAGCGGAGTATCGTTGTCTTGGAGGTTTGCAACCGTGGTAAGATTGTAGATACGCTCACCAGGCGGTTTTCATATTGTAGAATTCTAGTGGGTAGTTCTAGTTAGGTAGACATCCTAGACTCCTGTTAGTTTACCTGACATACTCGTAAGATCGGGTAGACTAACAGGAGAACGCAGAGATACGTTATGCCACCATCTTGGCGAGTGAGGTTTGTAACCGACTTTCTTTCTTCTCAAGTTGTTTGAGCAGCCACAGGAGCAAACGACGAACTTGCCGGTCTTCAGTTGGCGGTGTTGCCGATTGGTTGGTGCTGCACTGCACAGCAGGAGCACGAACGAACGCGGACCAACGCGGCCAACATGAGCGAAAAGGACCCTAAAAATCGCTCTAGCACTATCGAGAGGTGGTGGGGTGGACGCTTCTGCGGCGGCATGCGCGGCGACGCGCCATCATCCGCATCGCCATCTTTGCCAACGCCAGGCTTATCGTTATATCGGGTCGTCGGCCAGCGCTGGCGTAGCGCGACCCAGAAGACGTGGCTAATCGCATTGGCGCTTGTTCGGTTCACCATTATACTAAAGAGTATCGACGCATCAATGAAATTACTCCCGGCAGCTGCCGGGAGCGTCTCGTACGACCACCAGTACTTCAACGTCTACAACGCAATTGACTATTGTACAACATATGCCGTTTGTCTCGAGTTTAGACAGCTTCTATTTAATGCAAAATTTGTCATCCCGAAGCTGCACCGTATATTCGATTGGCTTGACCTGTCGATCATGCACCTCGCTCAAGCTTGTTTCCGATACGGGAAGTGTAGCCAAAGCGGTAAGTGAAAGAGAAAGGACACCCGCTCATGATCGTATTTCTCTTGAAGTATGTAAATATATCCCACAGGATCTGCCCGGACAATTTCAAACGGCATGACGGAGTGACCCTGACAAATTTGAGAGCGCGGGTGCCCGTGGCTGAGAACATCTTCGGTGTCGGTCTCGGCGCAGCCCAGGTTGACCACGCGGTAGCCTTGACAGGGGTAAACAAGCGCCGAAGGTATGCTATTGCAACAGACCGCACAAAGTTTTGTCTTTTTGCGTTTGAAATACTCGACATGCCAGGGTGCACAACGACGGAGATTATTAGTAAGCTTTGCCCAAGACTAAAACTGAATAAAGACTGGACCGCCGCCATGCATATTCTCTTTGTATCGGCGGGATGGCTGCGAATCTGGTGTCATGCCGAAGCCGAGAGATCGACCCCGATACAATGCTACAATAATATAAAAATGTCAAGCCCTTTATACTATATATTATATATGAAGTCAGTAATCAGTAAGGCATATATATATATATATATATATATATACATATACACATATGCATATATGTTTAACAGCATCTAAGTGTTTGTGTGTGTGTGTACCAATGGCGTGAACCTGGCCGGCTTCTCGGCTAGATAGAGTTGAATGAGAACAAGTTCGTGGAACGATCCCGTCTGCTGGCCCGACGATTAGTGATTGGCGTCGCGTACGTCGTGGCGTGGACAGGCCGATGGATTGGGTTAGCGTTGGCTGAGTTCATCGAGCGATCTGTGTCGTCGTTGATCGTGGTTGCTGACGCTGTCGAGCGGCAATGGTGGCGCTCGGCACTAGTCGGCTTGAGCCCCTTTCGAACAACTGGTTCCGCCGCCGCCGCTCACTCCGATGACGAACAGGCTTCCGAGTTGATGATGATGACGACGACGACGTCGGCCATAACACCCATCACGACAGAGCAATTCGACAGACTTCAGAACAACTTCAACGATAGCTTGGTAACTTGGCCGTTTTCTCCCATCAACATTAAGGACAGCTGATCAAATGAATTATTATGACGTAATTATTTCGCCTCCATTCGTGTTCGTTTGTTTTGTCTGATCTTAGTGGTCGTGTTTAAAAAAAAAGATGTTTTGCTTATCGATATAAAGAGATAGAGAGACCTCATGATTCTAGCCAATGCCTACGATACGAAAGGTCGGTGAATAGCGTGCGTCTTCGTCGTCGTAGCGTGTCTTAACAATGTGTTCAATCTTCCCCCTATATGTAAGCTCTAATCTAGTCACTTCGCATGTCTTAATGTTTTATACTGTTTAACTTTTTAGTTTGTGACGTTTATACTTAAATTGGGCCTCATTGAAGCCACTAGGTGGACAGCACTAAATACGGACCAGCATATGGCTTAACAAAGACACTCTCATTACGCCGCGCATTCGGCCAGCAATTAGTGAATAGAATAGACAACTTATAAGGAAAGTACAACAGAAATGGAAAATTTCTGGTTAAAATAGTGTTTTCTTGATTGCCGTTGTATACTGCACGTATACAGTTTTTTTATTTGATTATTCTAGCCACCGCAGGGTCATAAGCTATAGCATATTCATGTAGTGTATTGTGCGTGATTTTCATCTAAAAACCATTACAGTTGTTGCTCTAATTAATAAAAGTCTAGTGAAATTATGTAAACAATAACTAATATTAGACTAACTTTTTCTCTCGAGGTGTACACCGACCTGTAAGGCTTGACATACATCATCGGCATGCAGAAGCAATTTGCTCGTAAACGGAACGAACTGCGCTGAAAGAGTACTAGTTGTGCTTTTGATGTCCAAGATTTCGTAGTCTTTCTTACAAAAATAAATAAATGTTTATCAAAGTACTTTTTTAGCACATGTCTACTTTTTATTCCGATATCATCAAGCACCGCTTAATCGCAGCCGCCTGTTCCTCGCTTAACCACACTTCTACGATAACTTCGTATTTCCTACCTCTTTCATAGTCTAATACAATCTAAAATATAGTTTTAAACCGTTCTTTGTTACCTCGTATTGTATGTCAATTTGTATCCATTCTGCATCCATACGGGAGGAACAACTCGTGGTTGCATTTTAGTTTGTAACGGTCTCTTAGGTTTACGGTATGCAGGTAACGGCCAAGCATAGAGTAGAAGTGCTCGCGTAGGTGCCACCAGATCTGGTGTCTCTCAAATTTTTCGTCTTTCCATTACAGGTCCTTTCCATATGGTCGAAGAACGGTGTTATTACTATCGCCCCTTTTCCTCCATAAATTTCTCGGTTCCTTCTTCCGCTAGTAGGTCCTATGGCAGCATTTTAGCTAGGAACAAGAGCCTTTGCCGCGACATGTTTCACATGTTCCTCTCCGGTTTAATCCGCATTGACGACCACCCCGAGACGCTTGTCCTTTTTCCTAATTTTTATCAGATGTCCCGCCATCACAAGGTTAACTTCTCAGCCATTCAGTCAGACACAATGCCTCGCTGTTTTTGTGTGCGGCTCACCCACTCCACCACCATCGATAGAGCATAATTGACTGCGCCTTGTAGGGTTATGATATATGATATGACGTTTATTGATACTTAATTGTAGTTTCTCATTTGTGTTACACTTTATATAGTCACAGGCTAGTGCGAAGCATATGTACAGGTTACAGTAAGATTTTATACATTATCACCGTAGTATTTCGTTTTATTGCAATTATTTATCTATGGATCGTGTACACGTGTGTAAGTGTCCTAATGTCACTAGGCAACTTGTTCCACAAGGTAGCACCTAAAGTACAGAGTGCAAACCTTGATTGTGTACTTGTGGCCGAGGAGACAATGAGCAAGTGAGATGCCGAGTCTCGGGTGTTTTGGGTCCTTGCAGATTCGATAAGGCCGCGGAAGATGTCAACGGCCTTCTTGAAGTCGCCGCCCCGCACTAAAGCGGGATAGGGCGACTGTAGGGAGGCTGGAGTAGGGAGGAAAAGCAAACTGGCCACTCCCATGGATACGAAGCGATGCCTAGCAGTTACCGTTCCCTGGGGGTGGGGGGGAGGCGGGTGTTAGTGGGTTTGATAGTCCCACACTAGTCACTGGCTGTGGTGACGCATGTACATCACGATTCCCGTAATCCCCCATAATAATGCTGAAAGATTTCAGCATTAAAAAAAAGATTCGATAAGGCCAACCTTATATAAATGATGATGAAAAATAATACGTTTTATTTCGACAACTATGACAATTTAAGTGAGTATGGTTACGGGAGCACTGAGAGTTCTTTATATTGTTCTATTGATATTGAGACGTGATGTAGAAGACCTAAGACGAGGCGAAGTGCCCTTTTCTAAAGCAGATGAAGCGGAGTTATATGAGACGCATAAGAAAGACCGTACACCTTTACTCGAGTGCGAAATATTAAACATATCGTTAACAAAAATACTAAATAATAGCGGACCACTGATGCTTTCTTGAGCCACTCCAAATTATATATTTTCTATACAAGAAGGGGATTGTCCAATTTGGACAATTTGGCGTCTTTCAGAGATGAATGAGCGCACCCACCTTATACAATTTCCATACCTTTTTCTCTAAACAATTCAAATGCCTCGTTGACGTCATGTAGCCCGTAAAGGTCGTCCCACAGAGACGACGACAGTTCGGCGAGTATTTGATCATAGTTTGAATTTTGGACACTCGTTGGCTGCCGACGTCTTTGATTTTAGACTAATAAATGTGGTGAAGTGGTTGTAAGAACGCCGGAGGCGATAGTTTACTTGGGTGGAACATTGCAGTAAATATGATCTATGCATGTTTCGGTGATACGTTGGCCATGGGCAGTGTCCGTAAAAGCGACCCTAGTCGGCAGACCAATCATCTCTTGAAAGTGCTTGGCGTTCCATTCTTGTTCATTCTCTCGTAAAAACGGAATGCGTTACCGAACTACCACGAATATAATCAATTTAGTTGATAAAGGTCGTAGTGTCATTTTTGCAGGCTTTTGTCTTATGAAGTCTTGTTCTGCGTCGGCTCTCATCTGCTTTTGAAGATGTGCCGAACTCTTTGACTTTAACCGACTGCTGGCCCTTTTCGTATAAAGACTGTCAGCAAAAAGCAACCCAGTGACCGGACTACATCGGTAATTACTTTGTTCCAGCATCGTCAGGGAGTCGTTTGAAATGTCGCGACCGGTCAAGAAACCGAGGTAGCAGCAGGAATGCAAACAATTGGAAGGGAAGCTTGAGGAACGCAGCCGCAGCTGATAGCTGGTGGAGAAGATGGCGCCGGCGACGACATCGCAGCGACAACGGCGGCTGTCAAATAACATCCCATTAGCCCACCGTAACGGGAGAAGCCGTCGAAGACGAGGGCGGCGGGATAAGGCTGTGCAGGGGGGAGAAGGGCAGTGAGGACAACATTCGCAGAATCTCCTGGTGTCAATGGCGCTGAAAGCGAAGCCATGGAGAGCGAGGCCACACTGCGGCCAACTGGTGACTCCAGAGAGCGGCATGAATTAGAAAACGCAGAAGGCTGGATTGTCGTTAGTGCGGGTGCCAAGGCGATGGGAAAGGACACCTAAAGTTAAAACATATGAGCGACCTAAGGAGATTATTTTTGCTGCTGATAATAATTGGCTGGAAATAATTTTTAAGGCTGTTTGCGCTACGTTTTTAGAGAGCTTAAATTAAAAATTGAAGAACCTCGTTTCACACGAGCTGATCTATTTGTTGTCGTCAAAGAAAGTCGTAGAAGCCGAAGAAAGGGCGACATTGCTGAGTTTAACCTCAGTCGAAAATATCCAGATTCAGTCCAGAGTGACTGGCCAATGACGTACCTCAAACTAATAGAATTGGCAAGGTGGTGCAATGTATCAATAAGAGAAGGTACTACCAACCCTGATCGACGCCATAGTCGCGCAAGTCGGAGTAGCAATTCAGAAAACACTTTTTTACTGCCCTTCCCACCTTGTCCATTCAAGGGGCGCCGTCTACAACCCCTTGCGGCTTCTCTGGGATGTCTTTTTGATGAGATTTTTGCATCTCGAACTGGCTCTGAACTTAGCACTTGAGTCGAGCTTGGTAAAGCAATTTCAACAGGCTGCTCCACAAACGACTTGTAATATGCTATCGTGGTTCCACGTACTCCAATCACCGTCACCTTTGACGAAAACTCGCTGGGGAACAGCACGGCGGCGTCAGTACTCGCACTATTTAACGGCTATCCTTTGTCCGCCAAAATATCAGAATGCTCTTAATCATTCCGTGAGGTGTCAGGACTCACTGTCGCTGCCGAAGGAACGAACACGATCAAGTCGACTTGCGCAGAGAAGGACCTCGACTCGTGGTGCCATCTGACTTATTTTACAACAACTGTCCTCACGATCCCTCAGCAGAAGGCAAAGGGATGGTCTCTGCGTTTACTTGTTCGGGAAAACCTTAATTGATTTAGAAATCGTGTCCTACTCGACGCGGCTATCAATGCCAATCATTACGTTGTGCCAAAGACTAACAGAAACGATAACATTTCAAAAAGTTCGGGTTCTGCAGTTTTTGCGGGAGCTCGCATTCTAATTTCAAATATAGTTATAAGTTAAAAATAATAAATCTAATGTTTAATATAGTTTGATTCGTTGAGTCTTTACAAGTCTCACTATATTATTAGTCCTTATACTCAACACGTGTGTTAATTATTCATTGTTCACCTTCTGTATATCAAGGTCGTGTTGTTTAGTATGGCACTTAAACGGGTACGAGAGTAGGTATTTCAGGTATTATTGCTATTTGTTCCATTCCTTTGCCATATCCTTGTCTAAAGGTTTGTCGTGTGGTTGTACCTAGTTGTAGAGATTTTCAACGATCTTCACATGCAGTAGACTTGTTCATTGAATGTTCAAGTGATTACATATACATAAGGCTGTAGAATGTCATTGTTATAAAGCAGGTTAAACAGGCATGTAGTTAGAGAAAGACATAGCTTAGCGACGTCTGCTTGTACCGGCGCACGTAGAATCAACAAGTCTTAGCGCAGAGGAGAAACGCTACGGAAGCAGCAACGACGTGCCATTGCTGCTGTGACCTAAGTTTGTTGCCGGTAGGAAAACTGACGACACTACAGTACCGTCTCTCTCAGGGTTAGCAGAGACGGTGTTGAGACGCGGTCGAGGACGGATCGCAGTGCAGTGATACAGGCGACGAGGCGGCGCAGTGCCGACTGTAGCGGAAAAGTCGGACGAAATAAAACTACAGCCGTGATGGAGCGAGAATTGTCTCCTGAGCACGCGTGAACTAGAAATATTACTCTATCTCGAATATAGTGGGTTGGGACCACTTCATTTTTTTAATATCCTCATTGAGGATTATTATGATGGGTCGGACCAGGTATATGTTTTTAATAATTCGCATCAGAACATTTTGTCAGACACCCTCCCCTATAGAAGAACATTAATGCCATCACCGTGATTTTTCCAACCCATAGCATTGTCCACTTTAGGAGTTTTAAGTTTGGGAGACAATATTCACCCTAACATCTGTTTAGTAAAGCAAATACAAATGAACTTTAATTGGGTTGGTTGTATTGTTGTGCGCTGTTGTGAGTTGTGCGAGGGAGCCACCTGCGTATGCAGCAATAATTCCGTTTGTTTTATCGAGAGAAGCCTAACCTCGGAATTGTGCTACTATAGAACAAGAGACACAATTAATTCTACTGGCGTCAGTAGTGACGTCAAAGATAGTGCAAACAAAGTGCAATCCTATGCATACTCTGACCATTCCGTAAATACAATATTCTATAGGTTGTTTTTCGTATATATATATATATATATATATATATATATATATATATATATATATATATATATATATATACGCCTCGTCGGCGAGAATTTGTGCTGTGTACAAACCTGTTAAAACTGTGTGATCGAGCTGCAATGCGATGGTTCAATCGTTATATATAAACATGTCAAGTTCATCATTTTTATTTCAATTCTATTGAAATCAGTGCATTGTATGTATATGAGGTAACAATTATCTCGTTATAGACGTATACGCCAAATCAAATAAATGAAAACGTCACACATCCTCCAGATTCGGCCGTGTCCAGTTTAGCAGAGTTTCACGCACAAAGTTATCCGGCAATAGTCGCCATATATATATATATATATATATATATATATATATATATATATAAGGTGTTTTAGAAAATGTTGTCGGTTATTTAGCTATCATAGCAATCTCAAGCAAGACTGCGTGTCAGTTCCTACTGAACGCTTCTCGCTACGAGAGCGTTGTGCTTCTTGTGTGTAAACGAACTATGGAACCAACAAAGGCCTATTTTTGCAAAACTATGTTTTCTACTACAGCAAATGAACTGAATGCGGCTGCCTCGTCGGCAAAAATGTGTGCTGTTTACGGATCTGTTGAAACTATGTGGTCGTACCGCAGTGCGGTAATTCAGTTGCTTTTGTGGTGAAGATTTGCTTGTGACAGATTAACTACGGACTGGTCGGACTCCAACAGTGGATAAGCGTAACGTAACTGCTTTCGTGAATTTCAATAGACATTTGACATTCGAAAGGTTTGCACTTATATATATATATATATATATATATATATATATATATATATATATATATATAGCGTGAATCAGTCGATCCGCGCCGAACTAGTGGAGGGTACGTGAAACGTGTCGATGAATTGGTGCCGCTGACGCTCTTCTCGCAAAGATCAAACAGCATCCTTTTCTAAGATATCTGATTATCGGTGGCTACGACGACGTGATTTGCAACACTAGTTTTAAAGCTCCCGAGGCTGCCTGCTCACGCAGTTTGAAGCAAGTGGTCGTCGCAAACCGCCCTAAATGCCGTTCAATTTGTAGAGGCGTCGTATTCTACCAAGACGATGCCCGCCCGCACACAGCTGTGGCGACCTGCCGTAAATTACTGGATTTTGCATGCGATGTTTTACTTCATGCATCTTATACTTCCGACCTTGCTCATTTATATCATCATCGTTTCCTTCACTTCATCACAGTTTGGGGGAAATTAAAACCACCTTGATCACTTTTTTATATCTGACTACTATACGTTCTGGAAGGATGGAATTTTCTTATTAAACGAGTGTTAGATAAAGGCTTTAGAAAGAGGTGGTGCATATAATCATGACTGAACTGACACCGTAGGTATGAAATACATTTGCATGAATTGCCTTAACAATTCAACAGAATTATATATGTATATTTATATACCTTTGATATGCTAGTACCGTGGAGTGAACAACTAACGCAAAAATTCTGAACTAAAGTCAATGACTTTTCGAATATCGCCCAGTACTGTCGGGAGGTCTCCATCCAGAATGCCGTCATCCAGGTACGAGACATTAAGAAGGACTGCAGTAAATCCACCAATTCATTGATGCATAGAAATAAAAATCAAAGACCCCCGGGGATCACCCTGAAGGCCTGTTTGCAGTAGCATAGCGTTGTGAAGCATGATTAGACGTGATGAGTGATTGTAGGCCAGATTCGTCTGGTGAAACAGTAAGAGTACCCACAACTTGACGTATCAAAGCAATTGGTCTCATCGGGCGCTATGAAAAGCTTTTCGGAATTCCAGTTTGACCATCACCGTCGGCGCTTTGCGCAACTGCAGAAATGCACGAGCACAGTGAACTGCTACCTCTGTACCGCCAGGGGTAGTAAATCTTAGCTGATGCTGACCAAAAGCTGCTCACGTGCAGCCAAAATCCTGAGAGCCGATTTTGGCTACCAGTCGGCGAACGACTAAGGAACATGAGATCGGGCGTAATTAGCCATTCTTTTGTGCAAACATCTGTGCTTCGAAAATAAGTGACAAAACAGGTTCGAGCCCTATCTGGGCACATCTACTACTTGAGCAATGGCGTCAGTTAGTCGCCCGACCGTGTTGCCCAGTGCACCAGATAACAGGTCCTGCAACAGACGGGCCCTTGGAATACAACATTGAATTTATTCAATAATTGCACATTTGCACACTGAGGCAGTGCCCGCCTAAAAAAAATAGTTTAAAATCGCCTCCCGGTGAGTTCGCCTGCTCCTCCTCCGCGACGGACCCAGCTCTTGTGATCCCGGTGCGCCCGGAAGACCCGTAGGGTACCCTGCATGGCCAGGACGGTTAGGTCGATCAGGTTTTTCTTCGATAACCCGAGAGTCAGGAGATCCTTCACCGACTCGGGCTCCCATACACCGGTCATCGACACGGTGATGGACCCGAATCGGTGGGGAAGCGAGCTGGGAAGTTGATCCCTGACCCCGGGTATATCGTATTTCCTGATCTTATCCCGTCTGGCCAATGCAAGGTCTCTTGAGGGGCCGCAGACCTCGGCGTCCAAGACCCAGACCCTCGTAGGTGTTGTTATGACGAGGTCTGGTCTCCGAGCCGGTGCGGCGGGTCTTCGGAAGGTGCGCTCTCGTTCCACCTGCATTCCTTTAGCACGGAGTAGGCGGGTGACTCGCTCACATATGTCATCGTGGCGCTTGATTATAGGGCGATGGGTGTGATCGCACACTTGAGCGATGTGGGCCAGCGTCTCGACAGCGTTGCACCCATGACGACAAAATTTGTCGTACCCGGGGCGACCCCTTGCGAGTCTGGCACGCGTTGGTAGTGCGTTGATCCTTAACTTAATCAGGTTTATGTACTCCCTACCGGATAGGTAAGGAGTACCCTTGACCCAGTCATTTGTAAAAGGGGTTAGGTGTGTGTGTTTCAGGTGAGCCCCATCGACTGTGTTATGTAGTGTACGAGACCAGTACTCGGTCTCGTGTGCGGCGTCCTCAATGGTCGTGTCATCGAACACACAGAGAGCGCTGGTTTTCGCCAGCTCCTTTCTGTGATAATCGGTCGACAGCAGCCACTGAGTGCCTATGTGGGATGATCTGTTCAGGGCAGTGAGGCGGGAGAGGCGAAGTCTGGGAATTAGTGTACGGAGACAGGGGATGTCCAGACCGCCGTGTGAGATGTGCGCGTATAGGAAGGCGTTTGGCACGCTGTTTTCGAGTTTGAGCCACTGCAATTTCACCGTTCGCCTGATCTCACAGTCTAGTTCTAGGAGGAATTTTTGAGACGGTCGGGGACCAGCGACCAGTTTATAGAGAATTTTCGGGATAAGGAATTGTTTCAGTATTGTTAAGCGTTGCTGGGGTTTAAGGGGAGCTGATGTTAGTCTGCCGAGTAGTTCTAGGAGAGTGACCTTGGCCGTGTCGACTCTGCCATTACTGTCGAACTCGATGCCAAGGTATCTCCATCGAGCGCATATACCCTTGGCTGGCAATTGCCTCCCTCCAACGGAGAATTCGGGGGTTGACTGATAAAGGCTCTTCTTCACCCGGCTATCATAAAGATGCGAGATCGTAAAGCTCTTATCAGTGTTGATTTCAAGGCCTCTTTCTTTGAGTAAGGGGAAAGCTAAATCTAGGAGTTGTTGGAGGGTGTTCTTGGTGGAGGCGAGGAGGATGATGGTCGTCCGCAAAGGCTAGGCCCTAAGGCGGGTTTCCTTCTTTAGTCGATATCCTAAATTGTCTAAGTTTTATTTTCCTGAGAAAGGTCCGTCCAAGAACTAGATTAAATACAGGGTGACAGGGGTCAGGGTGACGGGTGACAATAACAGGGTGACAGTAAAGTCCAGGCCGGCAGCTGAACTTCGGCTAAAAGTTTTTCACGGCATTTAACATCTTGTCGCGCGAGGTTGAGGAAGGCAGTGTGACCGCCAAGGGTGTGAGCATGAGTAGATCCTGAAGAGCATGTGGGTGTTTGAAGCGAAGTGTTCACCAAACCAGCTGCACCGGAGATATTGCCTTCCGATAGCTAATTCTTACCAAGAACAAATGAATATGCCATACAATTCTAAACTATTAAAAGTACGACTCATTAGTCCAAATATCTATTGTTCTTTTAAAATATTCCAATACTGTTCTTTTTATTTTTTATTTTTTGTGTCGCTATATATCGCTTTTTAGTGTGTGTAATTGTGAGTAAAAATTAGAATTGTAACCTTTCCTGGGAGACTGTCTGTCTGGTAGAACAGTTTGTGGAGTGGGATAGGCTTCGGCTTCCAAGATTTTTTTAAAAAGGCAGCGAATTAATTTTTAATTTTCTCTCTCTTTAAACACAAAGTATTTTTCAGTTTTTAAAAAATATTCAAAATCAATAATGGCTCATGTTATCCTGAACGATGGGCGGAAGAGCAGCGCTCCGCAGGTACGACTGAACGTAAATGACGATCATGCGTTGCATCTCTGTTGTTCCAACGACATCCTCTGTCGGAATCTTGGCTCCGCTATGAACCTCTGCCGACAAATGGATTAAGTAGGTAACCTGATTGGCGAATTGGTCCCACTCATTCTGCTAACCTGCTCCTCAGAAGGAGTACTGACGCGCGTATCAGAGCCGAACAGCGTCTTGCTAGTGGCTGATGAGTCGTCTGGCAGTAGCAGTCACTGCAGAGGCGCAGCTATGTGACAAAGCAACGAAGGCGGGCAAGATCCATGGCCCAGCGAATACCTATTCCATTCAGTCTGACCGGTAGGTTTGCCTGCATCTATGCCCTGTCCTCGAACGTCAGGCCGAGGATGCTTTCTTCCAAGGGTCTCCTCACCTAGTCACCGAGGCTCAAAATTTCTGCCGGCGGAAATGTAAGGCAGGTGCGGTCCATTGTACGTACAAGATCTTTTGCACCCCCATTGCGTGCCGGACCAGAAAGTAAACTTCGTGTCGCCCGAGATGACCCAGCCGCTGGTAGAGCCGGTAGAGTTATTCCCCCATTCCTGCCATTACCGGCCAGATCATCTTGGGGAACACTGCCGTGGCCAGCACGTCCAGCTCACACCGGTCCTTTACAAATATGCGCAGAAGTTTGCTGTTAAATATAGCGATGCTTGCTGTTCTTTTGTCCTCGAAACCCCATACGAATAGCTTGCATTGAGATAGGTGAAGCTGCAGCCCGCTCCATTGATTCAAGGCTCTAGGACTTTTAATGTCATTAAGCAATACTAAAGAATAGTTGTCAAGAAGGATTTCATCGACCAGGCAGAAAAGAGAGACCTTAGAGGATGCTTAGTGACCTCTGTCAAGATGTGCTTTCGACTGTTTAACTAAAAAGCATTTTTAACTTAAATAAACGAAAGAGAAGAGAAAACGTTCCAAAAGAGAGAATAGTTTCCGTTGCTCGGGAAACGTGCCAACCGAAAATATAACTATTTCCGCCCTATTATCAGTGGCGTACCCCATCTACCGTGGCTGCAGGACGTTTTTCACACTGACCAGGGGAAGAAGGGTCTTTGTGGCCAGTCTACGAAGACTGCAACTAAAAGCTACGGGCCGGTATTCCCCGGATTTTTTCGGGGGATGAGCCACGCGCCGTAGGTGACGCTTCTCACAACATCTGTAACTTGCCGCTACGTATGAAGTCTCAAACCTTAGCGACTAGTGCCACCACATCGCTGTGGTCTCCGTTGGAAAGTAGTTTAGATGGTCAGACGTGAGGCTATCGAGGCTTCCTGCCGCACCAGATATAAGGTGCGAAATGCCTTGGCGACATCGTCGCGCGAGCTTGAACCGACAGCTGGCAAGCGGATAGGAGAAGGTGAGACTACGTTTCCTGAAGGAGCAGGAGGACGCTTTGTCATAATCTGACCAATTAACAAGCGCAATCGAGTCATCGGAGGAAAAGATTCTAATGGCGCTCCGCACATTAAAATTTAGAGTTTGTAGGCAGGGATCTGAGCGCGGGCTTTATCTGTCATTACATGCCTTTCTG
Source organism: Dermanyssus gallinae (assembly GCA_003439945.1). NCBI lineage: Eukaryota > Metazoa > Arthropoda > Arachnida > Mesostigmata > Dermanyssidae > Dermanyssus > Dermanyssus gallinae. The sequence goes on from QVRM01002067.1 coordinate 2,337,404, forward strand.
GAGCTTTGGCCTTCACGCGAGTGCAAGTGCTAGCACTGGCAAAGCGAATAGACGAAGCAAAATAATTATTTCGCAGTAGCGCGATTCGAACGCAACGTTCGGTTCAAGCGGAGTTCTAGGAAAATATTGTAAAATCTTAGTACGGAGCCACCGTCAGCCAGTTCTTACGTAACAGTTCGGCGCGTCTTGCTCAGGTGCACATTTGTATAATTAACGTGCTCCTGAAAGCGACATATTCAACGGTAAAAAACTACTCAACGTTCATTCTTCGGACCCTAGACAAGTTGCGTGAAAAACAGTTGTAGAGGCACTCTCGGCTTAACACAACAAACTTGTTCAAGTGGATGCGTGCGTTGCATTACCACGTTAGGTGGCAGCTAGATCTGTATTGTTCCAACAATTGAACCAGTGATTTGTTGTCTATCACTGCAGTATCGTCATTTTTTGCTGTTTTCGCCGTTGCCACCTTGGCCATTACCACCGTTAACATCACCTGGGTTGGGGAATGACTCTATGTAGCACCACCGACTTCACACAGAGCGCGTAGCCGAGTGGATAGCGCCATTGACTATCAAGCGGCGCAGGACAGTTGTCCCGAGTTCAAAGCCGGAACGGTGTTTGATTTTTCCAGCCAACGAGCTCTTGGGGAATACAGAGAAGCTACGCGTAGCAGAGGCAATCCCGTGTTACATGACTAGTCAAGGCGAGGTAAGGGGCGTTAAAAAGCTTCTTGAATGTGTGGTCCGGAAACACAACGTCTACGTCTACGAAGGCACCGAGAGGCGCGTCTATACTTGTCCATAAGGAGGACGGTGTCTCATATGCAGACACCTTGAAGCGATTGTGTAACAACATTGATTCTGGAGAATACAACGTGAAGGTCAGTGGGGTGCAACGGCTTGCCAGCGGGGACATGCGGCTAAGGGTCGCAGAAACAACAGAGGGTGCATCGGCACATTTTCTTGATGCACTAAAATCAAATGGAGACGCCAATGTATCGACCGACCACTCTGCACTGAAAAAAATTATAGTAAGGAATCTGCTCGAAGGTACAAAACGGGAAGATGTCGACCAAGCAATTAGACATGCCGCCAGCGTTGCTGGCCTCTTGCTTGTAGTAGAACCACAGAAAGGAACCAACGGCCGGTGGTCGGATCTGGCCCGAATGAACTCATCCGACTTCGCAAAGCTGATGAGGGTTGGACGAATCCATTTTGGCTGGTCGTCCTGTCCAATCTATGAGTAGGTCAGCGTGTCGACATGCCAGAAATGCCAGAGAGTTGGGCACCAAGCTCAATCTTGTACATTCAAAGAAGTCACGGCCAAACGATGTCATAAATGCGGCACCCTGGGCCACGTCGCAAAAGATTGCGAGGAATCCCTCTCATGTTATAACTGCGGGGTATCCGTGCATGCAGCCAACTCTGCAGCCTGCCCGGGATACAGGATGAAGATCGCCGAGGCCAGGCGCCATTTGCATCATGCAGGCCCTCGACGGAAAATGCAAAACTGTCCTTCAACAACAACCGAGGAAATCCGTCCTCTTCCACAAGCAGAGATGCCACCTTCCCTTGAGCCCACGGAAGACGTAGCGCTGAGCGGGCAAAGCCCTCCTGCGGATACGCCTACTGTCGACGCAGACGGCTTTAGGCCGGTTATCTCGCGAAAGAACCGCAAAAGAGGACAGAATTCCCCGACTGATGATCAACGGTTAGCCAAATCTCTGCACTCAAATGGTGCGAATTAAGGTTATTCAACTAAACTGTAACAGAAGCCGCGGAGCTCACCTAATGCTAGACGAAATAGTGTCTAGGAGGAGCACTGCACTCTGTCTGCTTAGCGAGCCTAATGTGAAACTGGCAGAGAAGAACCAGGCGACCTGAGTTGTGGATGCTCAGACCAGTACCTGCGTTGGGCATGATTTGCCATCATGTCTCCGAGTTACGGGTTGTGGAAGAGAATCAACCTTTACATGGATAGACGTGGACGGCGTCGGTCGTTTTTACTCATGTTACAGCAGTCCAAACGGCACGCTGGACGACCTGGAGGGCCTGCTCGAGGAGATGAGAATGTCAGCGAAGGATTGCCCTCTACCACTAGTAGTCTTTACTGGAGATTTTAACGCAGCCTCGACAACATGGGGGGCAACCAACACTAATAGAAGAGGCAGAGTTGTTCTTGAGTGGTTAGCAATGTATGACCTCGTTGTTCTTAATAAAGGAAACGACCCTACCTTCCACCGCGGGGGAACCGAGTCGCACATCGATTTGACGATCTGTAAAAAAGCCACGCCTAAAAAAAATTTAATTGGACCATACTACTTGACGAAGCGAACCTTAGCGATCACTACTGTATAGAATTTCACGTAGAAGCAACCACTCCATTAGCAGCCCTTTCTGCCCCGGTTAGGCCACCCCGGCTAAAGCCACCTGACAACAGGGAGCTGCAAAGGAGGCTGGCAAAAATACTTAAAGTAAAGGGTGAACCTAAAACCGATCAAGAGCTTCAGAACGTTGTGGAGGAAGCGTGCAAGACGCCAAGCAAGAGGCGAACGCATTTGAAGCGACTACGTCCGGTTTCGCCGAAATATTGGTGGAACGGAGAAATCGCGGAAGCCCACAGACGCTGCATCTACGCCAGGCAAAGATTCACTAGGGCAAGGCGCAGCAGCATGGATGAGACAAGCATTGCGCAATTGCAAAACGAATTTAGAAGTCTTAGGGCCACTCCACGCAAAATTATAGATGAAAGCATGGAACGATGCCATAAGGAATTCTTGTCGGGAATAGAAAACGACTCGTGGGGACGACCGTACAAGCTGATTCGTGGCAAGACAGAAACAAGAAAGAGCGCTAACCTTTTCCCGGACGAACACCGACAGGTAATACAAACGCTTTTCCCTCGACATCCATCCCTCAACAGGACACCTTTTGAAGCGGGTGCGGACGAGAGACCAGTCCAAGAGGTGACTCTAGAGGAGGTCCGTGCAGCGGGAGAGAGACTGAAGGCCCGAAAAGCACCAGGGCCTGATGGTATACAGGCCTCCGCCGTAAAAGTTTTCTTTAAAGAGTTTTCTGAAGTAGTTTTTCACGTTGCCACACGAATACTCAGATCCGGACGCTTGCCTCTGATTTGGAAGAAGGCCGACCTTGTGCTTATTCCCAAAATGAACGGCACCTACCGACCAATCTGCCTTCTCAGTACACTGGCCAAGGGTATTGAGGCGATTATAGAAAACCGTTTGCGATTATTCGCAAAAGAACGCGGCCTTCTTTCACCGAATCAGTTAGGATTTCGCAAAGGCCGCTCGTGTCTGACCGCAATACAGCGGGTCGTTGCTAAGGCGGAGACACTCAAGAGAAAGAGAGTTCCGAACTACCTTTCTTAAATTGTCTCGGACTACCTGAACGAACGGCGGGTAGACAATGAGGGATCCGAATTTGAAATGACAGCTGGAGTTCCCCAGAGTTCTATCTTGGGTCCTCTTATATGGAACTTGACGTACGACGATGTCCTACGCTTAAGTAACCTACCAGAAGAAACAGAGCTACTTGCGTATGCGGACGACCTTGCAGTTGTAGTACAGGGCGGCACCCCCCAGCAACTGGAACTTAGAGCCAATGATGGCCGAGATTTCCGTCTGGATGAAGGGAGCGGGTTTGAAGCTGGCCCCTACCAAAAGCGAGGAAGTCATCTTTCTTGGCCCAAGAGGGTGTGCTCTCCCAAAGCTAATTTTGAACGGCCAAGATATTCAAGGGGTTCAATCAGCCCGCTATCTGGGAATGTACCTAGACAGAGGCCTGCGAGGAACACCTCATCTCCGCTTGGCTGCAGAGAAAGCCACTAAAGTTTCACACGACATCGCCCAGCTAATGCCGAATACATTCGGACCGCAAGAATCAACGCGACGCCTTCTTATGTCGGTTGCCGAGTCGATTATGTTATTCGCGGCCCCTGTGTGGCCACTAACCGCACTGACTCTAACCCGCAACAGGGCGCTGATGCGCAAGACCCAACGCATCGCGGCTTTACGGATTACGATGGCTTACAAGACGGTCAGCACGGCGGCTGTCCTTGTACTGGCTGGTACGATCCCTTGGGACCAGAAGGCCGACAAATGTCGTCGCGTGCGGGCGAAACCGACAAGCAATAAGGAAGAAGAAAGGAAAAACTTTGATTTCTTGGCAAAATGAATGGGATGCCATACCAGACGGGGCACCTGGGGCCCGTGTAACGGCTTTGATCCCTGACATTAAGGCGTGGATTAACCGGCCCGGCGGCGAGTTGACACACCACGTGACTCAATTGCTCACAGGGCATGGCAACTTCGAGAGTTACCTTATTAGAATAGGAAAAACAGATACGCCACTCTGCAAGCACTGTGAAGAAACAACGGAGGACACGCCGGAACACACAATATTGCTGTGCCCGGCGTGGGCTCCATTACGCAGGGACATAACCACAACACGTGACGGCAGTCTTAAGAAGCTGGCACACCTTCTTATGAACTCACGTGATGACTGGAATCTTATAGTTCAAATAATCGAACGTATTATGCACGCCAAAGAAGAGAAGAATCGTTTTTACTTCACAAGGCCCCGTGAGGCTCTCTAGGGCAGCTAAGATAAGGACGCTACTATTCACCCCCCCCCCCTCAATTGTTTGAAGTATTGCTTGCGCAGTTCCCAGTTAAGTGTGGGGACGGGGACATGACTGGTTTTTAGTGGGTTGGAGCCCCACACTATCGGCCTACATTTGCAGTGAGCTTTCCTGCCGTGGTGTCCGTTTGTGCAAACCGCATTTTCGAGTTATGCCCTCAAAAAATAAAAGGAATTACTTTATTATTCATTAATTGTTTATTTTAATATGCTAGTAAATAAACACTTATTAAAGTATTATTATTATTATTATTCATCGCGCCGACATTGAAAACGGCGCGTACCTTTGAAAAGGCAAGGCATGAGAAGTTGACAGCCACAGCCAAGCCAGTAACAGCTCTGTTTCACCGGAGGAAGAGCAGCAATGGCTAATGAGTTTAAATGTCCGTGGTGTTCAATGTGCATCCCTACGAAGAGGGTATCCAAATTCATGCAGGAAGGACTCATAATAAGAAGATTAGAAAAAAAGGTAGAGTTTAGTGGAGCAACAGCGCTTCGGCAGGCCGCTGCCACCACTGGCAGCATCTCACAACCGCTGCCTTCTCCTCGTCCTCCGCTAATAGAACCTTATTCTCACCCCGCCAGCCAACCGCCAACGAGTGGAGGGCCGCCACCTAGCCAACACCTGCCACCCTCTTCTCCCTCTCCTCTTTACCGGTTACTAGCCAACGCCACGATGACACGCAAGGTGCTGCGCAGGATTCCAAAGGGAGCCAGAATTCCTCTGCTCAGACTTTTCCACCGTCTGCTGAAAGATGTCGTGGAAAGTACTCCGACGACACGATTGCATCCGTAACGGAAGAGTCAACAACTGAGATGATGGCAAAGCACCCTCCTGCTTCTCCAGGGGACGTGGTTCCACCGTGCCCTATCGGCTTGCCAGCGGTCGGGTCGTGCTCGAGCGAGGATGTCGTTATAGCACTTCGCACCTTTGCATCTGGTGCGGCGGGAGGACTCGACGGCCTCACGCTTGACCGTCTAAAATGCCTTCTTCCTGCCAACGGAGACTACAACGATGTGCTAAAAATACTTGCCAAGGTATGCGACATCATACGTAACGGGCAAGTTCGGGAAGCTGTGAGAAACGACATATATAGCGGGTGGCTCATCGCCCTGAAAAAGATACCGGGTAACCGACTCATAGCCGTTGGCTGCATTCTACGTAGATTGGCCACAAAGACCCTGATTCCCCGATCAATGTGAAAAACTACCTGCAAGCACGGCAGATGGGGTACGCCACTGACAATGGGGCGGAAATAATTGTTCATACGGCTCGCATCTTTCTCGAAAACAACAAGACATGTTTCCTCTTAAGATTAGATTTTAAGAATGCTTTCAACTTAAACAACGGAGGCACCTCTTAACAGAGGTTTTCAGGCACGCCCCGGCGCTCTATCCAATGATGCACCAGGCGTATAGCAGGCAGACTCCCCTGATGTTCGGTGAGACTGAAATCACGTCATCGGCCGGTTGTCAGCGGAGAGACGTAGCGGCTCCTCTTGCGTTTAGCCTGCTTCTGCATCAGTATGTCAAGCAGGTGACATGCAGGGTCCCTCTGTTCTACCTCGACGATGGGACCTTCCTTGACAATGATCAATCGGTGTTACTCAAAGACATCAAGAATCTTAGAGCGTTTGAGCAATGGAGCGGGCTGCAGCTCGACCTCTCTAAATGCGAGGTTTTCCTTCAGGGTTTTGAAGACGAAGAAAGGCAGCAGGTAATCGCGAATTTCAACAGCAATCTTTCTCCCGGGCGTCCTTATAAAGGACCGGTAAGAACTGGACCTACGGCGGTGTTCCCCGACATGATTGGCCCAGTACTGGCCGAAAAGGGAGAACAACTCTCCCGGCTTTACTAGCGGCTGGACCATCTCGGAAGACACCAAGCCTACTTTCTGTTCCGGCACGCAATGGGAGTGCAAAAAGTCTTGTACGTACTACGGGCTTCACCTGTCTTTCTTCTGTCATCAGAAACTTTGGATCTCGACGACCAGGTGAGGAAAGCCTTGGAAAACATTCTTGACCTGACACTCGAGGATAGGGCATGGACGCAGGCAAGCCTACCGGTTTGGCTGGATGGAATGGGCATTCGCTTGGCCACGGACCTTGCTTTTTTTTTACATGGAGGGGGACGGTAATGCACCATCTCTTTTTATTGAGACATCTGTGCTCCCCGTTTTTTTCTTCGATCATGGTCGATAATTTAATCCGCTCCGGCATTCACCTTGTTTAAATTGGGAACCATGAAAACCAATTTAGGAGTGGCCGGTCTGGGTCTCGAACCCAGGCCTCCCGAATGCAAGACAAAGGCTTTTGCCACTAAGCCATCTTTGCCCGCCTTCTTGGCCTCGTCACATAGCTGCGCCTCCACAGTGGCCATTACCGCAGGAGGATCTATCAGCCACCAACAAGACGCCGTTCGGCTCTGGGACGCGCGTCAGTCTGGTCGTCCTTTTGAGAAACAGGTCACTAGACAAAAGGGGTGGAACCAAATCGCCACTTAGGCTACCCACTTAACTCTTTTGTTGGCCTGCGAGTTAGGTGTAGACAATATTAGACTGAAAGCGGTCTCATCCGACGCCGCTGGAGCGTGGCTTGACGTGTTTCCCTCCGAGCTCGTAGGAAGTAAGGTGGCCGACGACCAGTTCCGTGCCGCCAGTGGTCTAAGACTTGGCATTGCCATGTTTTAGAAAGAGGTCCATGCGGTGGAACAGTGGACGAGCGCATCCTACATCGGCTTAGCTGCACTTAGCTGGCGGAGCTTACGCAGGGCCGCCACGATGCCATCAATGACATCCTCGGGCGCGCTTTTAGGCAAGCAGGCTACCGCGTCACGCTGGGGCCTGGTGGACTGCAGAGGGACGCCAGGCGTCGACCGGATGGCCTTACTAGCCGGGACTGAGACCGTAATCGGCCGCTGGCGTGGGACGTCACTGTCTCTCACACGTACGCTCTCGGATATCGTGCACTAGCCAGGGCGGGCGTCGGCCCCATCATTCACTAACGGGAGATCCACAAACGGCGCCTATACGCGCATCTTCTTGAGGACCATGTGGTAATGGCGTTTGGTCTCAAGTCATCTGGCGTTTGGGACAAGGATGCACTCAAACTGCTACCTTGCTGCTCAAAGAGCTTGGGAAGACGCTCTTTGAGGCTACAGCGAAGCTCCACCGCGTTCCTCCGACAGAGGGTGTCATTGGAGCTTCAGAGAGGCAACACTAAGATGATGTTGATTGGTCAGCGACACTCGCGCAATAACAAAGATGTTATATAGTTAATACATAAGTAATTGTGATACATGTTCATAATGATAATAATAGTAAACCCCTGTTTCCAAAAATATATTAATGACTGAATATGAACACCAATATAAGCAAATTGCTTCACTGGGAGATGACGGACAATGAAATACAAAACATCACCACGACCGTTGCCGACATGCTCCCAGACGCCCAGACCTGTCGCGAGGACAGTCAGGAACTTCTCCGCGCCACTGTCTTCCTTAGGGAACCTCATCCTAGTCTTGTCCATGGGTTTCGTCGCCCAGGCCACTTCCCGCCAAGAAGCTTAAAAAGCGCACGGGGAGACCCTACGCCAACAAAGGAGTGCTCGCTCCAAGGCGGCGATTAACACGCACCCCGGCGCGTCGAACACCCAAAGTCGCGCGGTCAAACCTGACCACGGCCGACGCTGTAACTCGTTTGTCGCAAGTCGTGTCAGGGGGCGGTTCTGACCTGTTAGGTCAACTTAGAGCCCTAGTGGTGGTTTTAGAACCCCTTCTGCAGCTACTACCAGTGTTGGAAAGTCTTAAACACATAATGCAATAATGGCGGAACATATCTCAAATAATATAGCCAGTGGCGAGTCAGGGTTGTCGACACAGTCAGAGCGAATAGCCTGTCCTTTCTGCAACGGGTTATACACAAGAAGAGGACTCACTAGACACATAACAGCCAAACACCCATCAAGTTCTAGTAATTTATCTCTACTTTCGCACATGCCAATCGATAATAACACACAGCAACCCGCCCGTATCATCGAAAATATTCAGGGTGCAGCGAAGAGGTTGAGACTCTTAAGGATCGTCCCAAAAGCGGTTCGGAAACAGGTAGCGGAAGCTCTAACAAAGGTCCTATTGGGAGTTTCAGCCGATAATAACGACATTGCATGGGGTGCGCTCCTCTCCTTCGTGCCAGTGATTCTCCGCCTTCCTACGACTCGCAACGACGCACAATCGCTCTCCGTTATTATCCGTCACAATCTACGTGAATTCTCCAATGGGCTGCGCCTAGCCGAGATTTTACCCCCGGCCGCCGCGAGAACCCGTACGTTTACAAATGATCGTGTCCGCCAGACCATTCTCAAGCTATCGGAGGGTGACGTGTCAGGGGCCGCGAGACTGATCGAATCATCGGACGCGCTGGCTCCCAGCACAGATCACTTGACAGCTCTCCGCGATAAACACCCCCCGGCCCCGCCAAACTTAGATTGGCCAGCCTCCCCCGGCCTTCCACTCCCTTGTACCACGTCTGGAGAAGAAGTAACAGCCGCAGTCAAAAGTTTTTCACGGAGTGCCGCCGGGGGACTGGATTTTATCCGACCCAGATTGCTCATGGACCTACTTTCTCCAACCCTGGGAGACACAGCAAGCCGACTGGCGAGTGCACTGGCCAAAGTTGTGGACTTACTTTTGTGGGGCGTCCCCCCACCTCAACTACTGCCCATAATCTTTGGGGCAAGGCTTTTCGCCTTACAGAAGAAAGACGGGTCGGTAAGGCCGATTGCATGCTCCTCTACCTTGCGCAGGCTGGCTGCAAAAATTGCCTGTAATCGAACCAGGGAGACGATTCGCGAGGCGATAGGCTTACATCAGCTTGGGTTTGCCACACCAGCAGGGGCTGAGGCCGCTATTCACGCCACCCGAGCTTTTATTGATTCACGCACGCTCCCTGGGGTCCTTGTAAAACTGGATTTTAAAAACGCTTTTAACTCTGTAAGACGGGACTATCTCTTAAAGGCGGTCTTAAAGCATTGTCCCCAGTTATCGCATTACTTCAACCAGGCGTACCGTAACGCCTCCTGCTTGGTTCTCCCAGATGATGTCATAGCTTCCGCTACGGGACTGCAACAGGGTGATCCTTTAGCTCCCCTTTTATTTTGCCTAGGCATTAAAGACCTAGTCGACTCCCTCAACAGCCCGCTGAATGTTTGGTACCTTGATGATGGCGTGCTAGGAGGCGATGCGGACATAGTTGCTGACGACGTTCGGCGCGTGCTTGATTTTCGTGCAAGCTCGGGTTTAGAACTAAGCCCAGAGAAATGCGAGATTTATGTGACAGGCAGCAGCACACAGACCCCTGACCTTGACACTCTACAGACCTTATTGCCGGGATGTAAGGTAACACTTGACTGCGACCTGGAGCTGCTGGGAGTCCCGCTTCGACCGCAAGGGCTCACGCGCGCACTGGCAAAGTGGCAAAACAAGCTAAAGGACGTCGCCGACAACCTCGCCCCGCTTGGTGCCCACCGCGCCCTTTTCTTACTCCGATCTTCGTTTTCAGCTACCAGGGTCACCCATCTTCTCCGCGGAGCGAACCTAACAGAACAAGTAGAGGATCTGCGTGCATTGAACGAGTTGACTGTGAACAGCCTCGAGTCTCTTCTCAATCTATCGCTGGCACCTTCCGCTCGAAAGCAGGCTCAACTACCAATCTCGAAGGGGGGCCTGGGGATCCCGGATCCGCTCGTCTCGGCTGGGCCAGCGATAGTCTCTTCCCTCTTCCGGTCAGAGAGCAACGCCACCGCACTATTAGACGAGGCCGGTATTGTTCAGTACAACGAACTCAAGGGACGCTTATATGAAGAACTAAAGACAGTATGCAGGGGCGTTCCGGATAACCCTTTGAGCCAGCGGGACTGGAGCGCGTTCTTATACGACGAAGCGTATTGCAGCTTACTCGCAGGTGCTGCCGACAACTCCACGAAGGCTCGCCTCCAAGCGGTCGCTGCCAAGGGATCCGGAGCTTGGTTGCATGCAGTCCCCATCGTCCCACTGGGCACTCTCCTGGACAATGAAACAACAAGAATTGCGACAGGTCTTCGTCTTGGCTGTGACCTCGTCACTCCTCATCAATGCAGATGCGGTCAACCTGTAGACGAATTAGCGCATCACGGTTTATCGTGCATTATAAGCGCCGGACGGTGGGCCAGACATGCCGGTATTAACGACACCTTCAGCCGAGCGCTTCGATCATGCGGATACCCCTGCATTCTAGAGCCCCAAGGTCTCTCCGCCGTAGATGGTAAGCGCCCAGATGGGATGACCCTTACCCCTTTCAGTAGGGGAAAAATGCTTGTTTGGGACGCCACAGTCACCGACTCATTAGCACCCTCAATGGTCGGTGGCGGGGCGGTCTCGGCAGGCTACGCTGGCAGTCTAGCCGAGACAAGAAAGCTTGCAAAATACGCTTCCATCGGGTACCCACATGAGTTTCAGCCGCTAGCATTTGAAACCCTGGGCGGCCCAGGCAACATCACCCGCAAACTTCTCCACAGAGTCGATCGGCAGGTTTCTTGAGACAACGTCTCGATCTCGACGTTCAACGCGGGAATGCTGCGTCCGTCCGGGGCACACTACTAATGTGGTCTCAGCCCACTCTTTACGAGATTGAGTAACATTTACGGCGCTCACGTTCTCGGGAGACAATTGTCGCTCCATTGGCATTATTAATAAATTCGATCTACACACGTCCTCTGCCTGGGTTTCGTCTTATGCGAATGCACCTCGTCTGCTCCTGTTTTACGCCCAGGCGACCTTCTTTTTGCTGCGCCATTAAGAACAGCATTCAAAATATCTGCAGACTCCCAGAACAAGCTAGCTCTCAGCCGGATGACAATTTTGGCACCGTTCTGTTAAACTCCAAATTCAGAACCATATGAAGCCTCGGTTAGGTCTTAATTTTTTGCCGCTTATCTATCTCCTTCTGGCACGACCATGGCTGATCCGAAGGGTCACCAGCTGCAAGGAAGGGGCGCCCATAAAAGGCATGCCGTTACGCCGTCAGTGATGTCCTCAGTAGAGTGTTCAGACGGACAGGCTGCCTTTTAAACGGCCGGCAAATCTCTGTGAAGATAAAACATTAGGCCAGACGACATGAGCCTAATTTCCAGGCCATAGGAACTGCTGAGCGCGGCGAACTATACGGCAACCCCTCGCGCGGTAGGCGGTAGGCGTTACACTCAAAGCCAAGTGGAACCAGACTCTTCATTACAAAGCCGTGGGTAACGAGCACATCATCGCCCGTTTATCATTGAGGCATCAGGCATGTGGGGACAGGAAGCCATGGCCCAAGAGAAGAAGTTCAACGCAGTAACGCAATCTCAATCTGTATATTTTAATCTGCAATCTGTATATTTATCGGCTAGCAATACATTGATGACAAAATAAATAAGAATTGTTACATTATATTAGCATTATTTATTATTATTTTGATTTGTGTTTAAATTTTACGATTGTGATGACTTGACTCTTTGACTGTTATCGGTTAATTTCGAGTCAGCCCAGAGTACCTATACTACAAGCCGCGTTCCCCCTACAGAGCCATTCCCTGTAATTTGCCTCAGAGAAACATCGCGATACCAACAATTATAGGAATCAGAACATCAAAAGAAACTATTATATTTATTACGCTTGTGAGGTTCGAACGCCTTCTATCGGTTTTAGCAACAGTACCTTATTTACTCATCCCATGGCGCCAACTATGAAAGCGGCATTGCTTGAGCAAATTGTCATTATTACAATAATCGTCATCATAATCATCATCTACATTATTATCATCGCTTGCGTTTTGTGGTTTTATGTTTACTTGGAGTTGAGGGTTTGTGCTTGAATGTGCCTGTTACGTTCCTGGTGATGGGTGTTGCCGCTGTTGTGGTTGGAGGTTCCCTGGATTTGGTACAGTTGGTCTTAAACGCATCCCTCCAGTGGTCGACGATCGCTGGCACCTGGCCACACGTTATTTGTTGCAATATTCTTGGCTTGAGGCAAATTTCCAGTACTCCAACGCCAACCGTTATGCTCTGCGGCGGTTCTAGCTCAATGGAGTGAATCTTACAGGAGGACGATACCTCCTCGTAAATGCATTGGTATGGGTAAGCACGGAACAATTTGATGGGCGTACTCCATAAGCCAATGCGCATGCTGACCGTTATGCGCAGGTCGGCTCTCGCACTTAGCGACGGCTGCGAATCACGCAGGTGTAGTCACGTATGTAGTCAGGAGGCAGACCGAGCAATGCAGATACAATCGGGAAAAGAAGCGTTGTTCACTTTTAGTGTTATGGTTTTTTATTTGCCACCCAACTGCACTAGTCGGTGTATGTATAAATGTATATATCAAGATTTACTTGCATGTTGAATAATCACGAATTGTAATATGATAATTGCACGATGTCCGTGCGAGTTTCACAGTCTGGCACTTACTAGCATGATACCTTGCACAAATTAGTCACACTATTTATTAAGTACCTGTATCTTCTGACTCGAGGCAATCCTCACTGCGGCCAAGTGGACTACGTAACGAACCTTGTAGAAACTAATTGGTCTTGCTTCCCACATTATTCCACTCCAGTAACGTCTATGTACGGAGGCTTATAAGCTTAATACCCGTCGAGTGCTCTTGGAAGCCCATTGGAGCTGAATGCTATATAACGCAATTAGTTATTTTTATACAGAATGGGGATATCGCAATTTTAAGTAAAAGCATTCGCAGGCGCTTAAATGTCGTTTATACAATTGGTGTCTCCTGTGTCATCTATTTGGTAAGCGCTGTGAAGGTTTTTTTTGAAGGGGTCCGTGCGATGATGAAGTATGTGAATCTTTAGGTCTGTCAAAACGTTTTGTCGGATACATAAGATATATGTATGTATTTATATTGTTTATATAATATTTGCTTAATACAAATTCAGTCAAATATTTATAACCTACTATTTTTTGTACTTTCTCTTTTTATGCGCCAAGGAATGTTTAAGGTTGTTTTTGAGATCTTCAGAGTTTTACAAATGTCTTCCTCTCAGATAATTCTAAAGTGAGTAGGTCAGATGATCGGATCTGGAGAAGCAGCGTTGGTATTTTCAGGTGTTTTGGGTGAAACATCCTATGCAACTTCTTGCAAAGTGCGGCAGATCGTCTCAAATGTATAAAGGCGGGCATAGTGTCACAACATGACGCTTCTACGATCGGCCTCTACGATGATACGGCTTGTCGCGTTTCATGCCGCCCAATGCTTGTTAAGCGCGAATGAGCTGATCAACGCGTTAGCGAAAAAAACGTACTGCGCGAAGGTAATTAAACTTCAACATTCGCTACGATCGTACACAGTTTCAGGCTAACTAACCTGCAGTCTAATTGAGTCGCTATTTTCTTGTCTGCCTGTCTTTATCAATTTTATAGCCTCCCTTTATTTGCATATTGTTTGAGACTGATTGCCCCACATATTCTGCTACCGTAGCTAGCGCCTGTTCGAGGTGGAATCTGCTGCCGCTGTAGAGAATTAGTCTGTCTGAGTTTTATGATATTTATAGTAGGATGCTAATTCCGTGTTATATATATATATATATATATATATATATATATGCATATCTGTGACAAAAAGCAGAAACATCAGAATGTTAAGGTTGTGCCCCCTATGCTAAACCAGGTGCCAAGATGTTTGATACTTGTATGCTCTGCTAGTGCGTCGTCTACAATAATCTGCTTAGGTCCCAGTATAGAATGTGCTCTGGAGCCCTAGCCTTGGCTAGATTAGACAGGACATCTGCTCTTTATCCTGAGTCGAACGCGGCATGGAAGTGTACTATCACATTCTAGAAAAATTACTGTTTCCGAGGTGAGGTGCAAGTGGAATAACCCACGTGTTGATTTCACCATGTGTTTAACCTTCTGTACTGTAACTGTGTATTAGATTCTATGGTTTTTTATACATATGCATCGCGTAAAGCTTGCCCGTGGCCCGTAGTCGATCTGTCGCATATCTATTTTATCTATACCACAAACGCAATCGAACCACCGCATTGCGGTATAGTGCGCACATACTTTCGCTTTGTCTGCCAGACTGCCAGGCTTTGTCCTTCAAGATAAAGAAAAAGTATTTTTTAGAAAACATTTTCCAGATATATTTTTCCTTTGTTTACAAATACGCTGTCAAATCGCAATATTTTAAGTAGAAGTTGATTCGACAAACCAACTTACTAGCAGACACCCTATGTTGACAATACACGCTTGTCTCCACTTGAACTCTCTGAATTGAATAAGCTAATTATTCGACAGAACACTCTGACATAATTTGTTTTATTAACACCCAAACTGGGTAAATATGTTTATGTTACATCAAAATGTTTCGAGACGCCAATAATCTACCGTTTTACTAGTTCTGCTATAGACCTAACCGCCGGGCATACCGCGGCGTGGTATCGATCACATTTGCTCCAGCATTGTTTAAATTGGTATTCATCCTGTGGCTCATGAAAACCCTCCACGTTGCACAGAACGTGATGAAATCCGTGAGCTGAAAAGGTCGCAGTTAGATAACGATCTTTTACCCCGCTACCCCGCCATTCAGTGCTCGTCATTGCTGCTGTTCCATAAATACCTATGTCCACCTCACTAATTTTGGTTTCCCAGTTCCGCATATAAATTCAAAGACACACGTTTTCTTCAGATTACATCGTTTTTTGTAGGTCCTCCGTCAGCAGCGGGCCATTCTCCAACGCGTGAACAACCCTATTCCTGCATATATTCGATAGCGCAAAACCTTTCTTTAAAAAGAAAAACCTCACCCCATCAATTAAACGCAATTCGTCTACTCCCAACTTGTCCCATAATACTGGAATGCCGTATGTGGCTATGAGTGCTATCTGTATTCCGAAAAGAGCAATTGCTGCATGAACTGAAAGCATATGTGGACATTTAGTTGCCGCAGCTGCGATGGTGGCTTTCCTGACTCTCTCCTGGATGTGTGATCAAAAACTGCAAACGCTTGTTTATAAGGTTACGCCTAGGTATGTATTTTTGCTTATAAATTTAATTTTTGTTTCCCTGATTTGGAGCACGTCACGCCTGGCCATACGGCCGGCCCTTCGGAATTTCATATCTACTGTCTTCCTCAGTTAACCTTCAAGCCCTTCTCATCCATGAATGTAACTAGTCGATCCATGACTTGTTTCACCCTGAAAATACTACCACCAAAGATGACCACATCATCAGCGTACAGTATGATTCTGGCCCACTCTTGAGACCAGTTCGCCCTTATTCGCTTTGGTAGTCCACCCTAAAGTACGCAAAACAGCAGTGGGCTCAGTCCATCGCCCTGTGCGACACCTGTGGTTTGAGTCACCTCCCCCGAAATACCGACCCCGTTATCAATCAGCACCGTGTTCTGTTTTAACATAATAATAAGTAACCTCAGAACTGCTCCCGGCACTCCCGATTTTGCCAGCTGTTCAACTATTCTATCCTCTGGTGCTATGTCAAACGCCACCCTTAAATCTACAAACACCGCATATATGCAACTCCTCGGCCTGGAAAGCGTTTCTCAGATTGCTCCGAGCAGCTACCCAATTGCTGAGTGAGTTGACTTTCCTTTCCTAAATCCATGCTGCTCCTCCGGTATTACCCCCGCTCCTCCAAGAACGACCCCAGTCTCCTAGCTGTTATTCCCGAGAATACTTTAGACGAACAGTTTTTTATTGCTATTCCCCTCCAAGCTTCCGGTTCCGTTTCTACTCCCTTTCCTTTTGGAATGAATATTAAGATCGCTTTTCTCCAGGCCTCTGGAATTTTCCTCTTGTTTAAACATTCATTGAATAAGGCTTGCCAAGCATGGTGCGCGAATTAGGGTATCTTTCATGTGTTCATTTTTTATCAATTTCTTACCGTGCGCTTTCTCCCGTGGTGCCCTGTCTATCGCTTCTATCACTTCACTAAGTGAGATTTCCTTTATTATACAAACCCTCGTTTTCTCCGTTGTCTGATGTCACGGGCCTTCGTATTCTAGCGGCGCTTTCGGAGTTGTGTCCGACCCGACCAATATTCGCCTGAAATGTTCGACTAACCTACCCGTCTCTACGGAACACTGTCTTCTCCTCTTCCGCTCCAGCCATGTATGTGGACGTTCGTCAGCCTCTATTATTGCTACCCACTCTTTATTTTCCCAGTGCTTTTTCTTCTTCTCTTTATACGCTTTCTTAAACAACCGTTTACCCAACGCTGCCAACGGCCTCATTAACGGGACGGTCTCTTGCTTGGCTGCCCTGCACCCTTCATTAAACCAGGTTCGTCCGCTTCTCTCCTGTGGCGGCAGCATCGCAGACCTCAATAAGCCTACTAGACTGCGTTCATAGGAATGTACCTGGATTACCTCTGGCACCGGGAGTAGCCCGCTAAGTCCTTGTAAAGGGACGTTGCCGTTAAGCTTCATCCCTGAGCCTTCCCTCCTCCCTCGTTTTTGAACACTGCCTCTAATTTTCATCCGGATACCCATAGGTATATCTCTTCTGTGTCCCGCACCTCCCTGTAAGGGATCGTCGTCCCCTGTAAACAGTATGTCCCTTCTGTCTATATCGGTTGCAAATATATCAATAACTGATGTTCCGGAGTGGCATTCATATGTGCACACATTCGCCCTGTTAACTACCCATCAACCGATCTCCTCCAGTACGTCTAGCAAAACCAACGTTCGTGTCGAGTCTACCCTATCTAATCTCGCATTAAAATCCCCTCCTATGATCATCGGAGCCTTCCGCGGTAGCGCTTCTATCCCCAGCAAGAGGCGCTCGACGCTCATTTCTCCCACCATCGGTCCAACAAAAATTGATACCCCCTGCTCGACCTACCCGGACCCTTTTGTTGTGACAGTTGTCTTCAGAAGTCAGGTCGATTTGGAAGCTGATGAAGATGACAATACATGAGCTGCGCTTCTGTTCTCCCGTGTAGGGTGGGTCCTATCAGCGTTAATGGTCGTGGGTTGCAGCATATGTGAGGGAGTTAACGGGCACCCATCAGTCATGCCAGAATGCTCAGAATAGCTTCCTAAATGGCCCTAGCCACAGTCTGCACGATGATATCTGTTAACCTCGGCATAATCGTCGCAATCCCCCTGTTGCACTAGGAGGACACGGAGGACCATGTGCGCCTTGACAAGTTGTCAGAGGCCTGTATATGACCCACAGGCGTGCAGAGTGGTACCAGCGGGGCATCTGTGCGCTTGATAATGCTGTTTTGGGACGATTTTTGTAACAGTTCCATACGCTTCAGTGTATGTGGACATGAGCCCCATATGGCTCCATGTTCTCCAAAACACAGACTGCATGTCTGTGCGAGTCTGGGCTTTGCAATCCTTCCTCAGGTGCTCCGTGGAACCACACCTTCTGCATCTCGGTGTAGAAAGTTTGCAGTTTGCTGCAAAGTGATCTATGCTGTAACTCTTAAAGTATTGCATGAGCTCTCGATATAAGACAATGCCGTGCCGTCTCAACCCTAACGGAACCTCTGCTGGAAAATCTCCACCGCCGAAGGTCAAAATAACTTGCTCAGTGGTCGATACAATATTTGTCTTTGCGTCTTTATTTTTCACCCTTATCGCTTCGGAAACCCCAAAAGGCTTCAGGGCAGCCGATATTGTAGCCTCCGATATTGAGGGATGCACACCAGATATTTTTCACTGCACTGTGGATCGCCCTCCACTGATCCCCGCCGACACCTTTATGTTGGCTAACTCCTGCAGCGATAGTAGCGTAGCTTTATTTTCTTCGGCCTCAAAAACAATTAGAAGTTCCCCACTCCTTGTGAAACTGGGTTCTTCCATCTTTTCGTTGATGTGTTTAGCGATAAAGTCGCATACATCATTAAAATGGAGCTCCAGGGAATTGTCTTCCGTCGAAAATATTGCTGCCCATATCTTTGATACAGTTTTGAACGAGCAGAAAGGGAGCCCCGTGCCTACATAAACCCTCTCGGGGACACGGCACTCACGGAGTGACGAGCAGGTAGAGCGTCACTTGACGAATCTGCTGTTCAACCCTCACATAAAAAGCTTGGCCGCAGAGGTTGAGTATCCACTTACACTTGAGCAGCACACAATGAACCTTCCCTTTAAGGAAGAAGAAGTATGCCGAGTTATCCGATCCCTTCCTAGACGGAAAAGTAGTGGGCCAGATCGAGTCTACTACAAACATTGGGTGCAATCGGAGCCGCTCTTGAAGGAGATCCTCTGTGATTTCTTTAATAGAATTATGGATGAACGGCATATGCCCAGAGTTTGGCACATTGCTAGGCTTTCCCTGTTATTCAAGGGTAAACACGGCGACGATAGAAGTGACCCAAATCTGTACCGTGGCGTCGAAGCGAACGCTCAAGAAAATATTCTATAAGCTGATTATTGAAAGGATTACAAATGTAGCAAACCATGCTCTGCCTCCCGAGCAGTTCGGATTTAGAAAAGGCATGGGGACCCGCGACGCCATCCACGTTTTGCAATCCGAAGTAGAACGGGCGGTGTCTCGTCCAGAAAACCACCTGTATGCAGTCTTCATTGACTGCGGCAAGGCCTTTGACAAGGCTCCGCGCGATTTTATGGTCGATTGTTTTAGACAGATTGGCATAGGTGGAGCTCTTCTGCGAGTAATTTCTAGTTTTTTCGACGATGATACACTGTTGGTCGAGGGAAGGAGCGGCGTGCTTGAGCTAACGCAGAATGTTGGGATTCCTCAGGGGGACCCACTAAGTTGCATCTCATTCACGCTGCTTCTGGCCGACCTTGTTCAATACGTGCGTCAAGAGTTTCAACATGCCGTGGTAGTGATGTATGCTGATGACATCATTGTTGCTCATCGTAACATTGGTGCCATCTCGCGCATTACCGCCATGGTAGAGGCGCATCTCATGAAAAAAGGGCTAGAGTTATTCGTTGCTGCGGGAGGCCATTGGAGTTTGTAAACTCTTTCCCATACTTGGGTCTCCGGATTCACTACAAGGGAACATCGTTTACTACACACATCGAGAACAGTGTTAACTCGGCACTGGCAGCTCTCTACGGAGGGGTCGGAGATGTACGACGACTGTCAGTCGGTACGGCAGTGCGCTTGTTTATGTTAAAAACTCTGCCAAAGCTGGCGTATAGTTTAGAGAGAGTGTGGCAACACCTATCTCAAGCGAATTTTAATTTGCTTGAAAAGTGCTTCACACTATACATGAAGCGAGTACACTGCCTTTCAATCAAGGCGAGAAGCCGCTTCGTGTATGTATTGTCGGACTGTGCGCCGATGGTGGAGATGCTTCGGCTTAGACTGCGTATGCCATTGACGGAGCCACTTAACCATTTCTTGGGAGACTGGCGACGCAAATTCACGGAAGTAGCGACGGAGGTAAGAACGCTCGACATCTTTAAGTCTCCTTGGTTGTGGGCCGGGGTGGCCTGCGTTGAAAGGTCCAGGTACATCGTACAGGGGTTCCATCACCTCGTATGCCCCCGTAGGGAGTTTCATGAAGACTTTATTACTCAGTGTATTTGTCGGTTTTGCTCGCAGCAATGCGCTAAGTACCACGCGGTTGATTGTCGGGTACTGCAACGAAGATCTTTATACTTCTTCTCTCGGTGGAACGGCAGGACAACAAGTATTTATGTTTAATAATAGCATGAACTATTTTGTACATACTCTATTTGAGCGAAATAAATATGATTGATTGATTGAGTTTCACTTGCTGAAAAAGTAATTTCAGCAAAAGTCTGCGACACACGCATATCCTTGCTGCGAGAGGCGATGCGGCGCGCTTCCCACATCCCGTCTTTGGACGGTGAGCCGGACATTGAGATCCAGTTTGGTCTGGCTTGAGAGGGCTGCAGATTTTATCAAAGGGTGCATTATCGAACCACCATTGATTTGGTGCCAAAGTGAGCCCCATTAAATGGACATATCCTAAATAGTTTGTAATCCCAATGGTAATGTTTTAAGGCATTAAATGGGAAAGCCAAACTATAAATATCACAGAATTGCAATTCTCGCAGAGTTAAATATTTGCGTTCCGCTAGCCAACGTTGGATGCTTTTCAAAGAAAACAGATACTTCTGAACACGCCATCAGCTCTCTTTATCAATTAACTGAATGTCCTGTTCTACTGAACGGAGTTCGACTTTATTGCCTAAATGATATGAATGCCATAGATGGATACGTACATTTATCGTGACGTTCAATTTTAAGGCGCAGCTAGTGAGGATTACGCATTTGTCCGGTGCCATCACGTCACGATTGCAGCCCTCAACCGTCATACCGCGAAACCCTTAAGAAACGAATAGTACAAACGTGCATATATATATATATACATATATATATATATATATATATATATATATATATATATATATATATATATATATATATATATATATATATATATTATATATATATATATATATATATATATATATGTTATTTATTATTTCTTGTTGAACATCTTTTGCATCAGAGGCTCTCGCTGTACAGTATGACTTAACGTGCTGCTGGCTTCGTATATCATTACATTATTAGCATGGTATTATGTGCATGTTTACAAACATCCTTATCTGAAATGCATTTCTACTATTAATTGAATTATCACAATGCTTATATTACTACCTAAAGATCGCACGTAGTACGACTAGTTTATATATATATATATATATATATATATATATATAGTGCGTGTCTAGGATTCGAAATAACCGCACGCATTCTAGGTCGCTTCGTAGAATATGCCAATTTTTACCTAAACGTCCAGTTAGGTTCAGAATTCCTACTAGTGAAAAAGTGTCCAAAGTGACACTGAAACCTCAGATAGCAACCCCAGAGCAATTTGGGTTGACCTGTGGCAATCCGGCCTTGTTATCCTCTGAAAGGGCAACTTGCCACGCCATCAAGAAATTACCAGCAACAATTAATGTAATAAGATGAATTAGAACATACAATCCATAAACGTGTATGTGGTAAATGTGGCTCATTGATCGCTCGAGCGTGATTTGTGCCCGCAACAAAAGTGTGATGTGTGCCCGCGGCTGTTTCACCCACGTTGTGCTAATCTAATTCCATCACTCACCACAAAAAAGGCGGAAGATGCCTCATTCGTCTGGAAGTGTATACACTGTTCTGCAGCAAAAACGCCTTCATCAAGCCAAACACCCCAAGAATACTACTTACTGAGCCCGGGGCCGGTAAAAATATCGCAAAAACAGCCAGGCCGTCGGCAACAACAACAACAACAACAGCAGCAGCAACATATGTGTCCGGTAAACCGGTAGCTGCGTCGAGCAGCAGAACCAGCGGGCCACAGCGCCATCAAACAACCGTTAAGTCATTTCAAACTGCTCCCGCTTCTCCGTCGGTCGAGCCCAGTGGCGTGGGGGTGCAGTATTCGTCTGCGCCTCGCGACCAGAGGAGACACATAGGCGGTGCGCGGGTTCGAGCCCCACCGTTGCACTTTTGTATTTATAGGGGTCCGTCTATGAAGCAATGCGAGAAGCAGTCCCATGGACGTTAATCCTTGGCTGAGAGTCAGCCCAGAAGGTGTGCTTCTCCGTCGTCGGTCTCTGGTGACGGCGGAGGAACAGCAGCAGCACCGGGATCAAACCGAACGAGAACTTGAACTAGAACAACAACGAAAGCGCGAGCGGTAGTTGCGTAAGCGACAGCGGTCAACGCATGGTGACTGGTGCGTCTGTCGATGGTAGTGGTCTTGTCGGTGATATTGATATGCGTGGCATCATGCTCAGTTTGGCTAGACTGCCTGAGCAGATAAAAGTATTTGCAGTTGCAGATGAGTGATGTCTGCAGCTGACTTATGCCATTGCTCACTTAAAACAACAGTTTGGGACGCTTAAGAGTCGAGTTAACCAAAATATTCCATAATGGAGTATTATGCTAATAGTGTGTATGAGGTGGCTCGAACGGCCGAGGGGGCAGTGGCGACGGCGGAGGCTGCTCGCGAGGCAATAACATCAGCCGGAGAGGTTACGGGTTCTGCGCAGAAGCAAGCGCGCTTTCCGGATCAGTATGGAAGACGTTCTGATATTCTCTTCAGCGGAATACCGGCGCGAGAACATGAAACGGACGGGCAGCTTCGGGCAACCATCATTAAATCGTGTGAAAAGATTAAGGCGTCGGTCGAGGCGAGTGGTATTGATATCGCGCATCGATGCTCGCGAATAATAAAAATAAGTGGCAAAAAAGTAACCGATTGGCCTTCGGTGCTGGTCCGCTTCGTCTGCCGATGAAAAAATATAGGGGCAGTGGAAGTGCCGGGAGAAAAAAAACAAGGTCTACCCTTCTCTCGGCGTTCGCTGCTACGAAAAAGACTATTTACGCTAACGACCATCTTACGCCTGAAAATGCCATCGCTTATTACCAGCTACGTAAGCTTAAGGGCCAGAGAAAAGTCTTTTTTTGCTCGGACTTTGGACTATCGGTTACAGATCAAGACAACGAGTAACTTGCCTTGGAAGGAATTCACCGCGGGCATGAATCTCGCTGCGCTTGGCAGTTCAGCAAGCAGATAGCTCTAATATAACATATGTAGTCAGACTGTAAATATATCAACGTTCCAGTGCACCTCGGATGCACTAGTTTGAATGCATTGTAACGTGAATGGCTTAAAAAAGCACGATGTTGATATAGAAACCACGCTATCTTGTCTACCACGGTTGCCATCGGTCTTAGCAATCTCTCCGAAACACGGTTTCGGATACAGTCGGTAGAATACCCGTAATTTAAGTAAAATGATTATAACTCCTATTTTAGTTGAAGAGACGCTCGGGGGGGGGGGAGGAGTGGCTCTATATGTAAGGAGTGACTATACTGCACGAGAACGCAATCACCTAAAATTTAGAATCTCAGACGACCTGTTTTGTAGGAGTCCATTTTAGGAAATAGAGGGTTGCGCTGAAAGGGACACCAAGATTGTAGGTGTTTCCTACAGGCAGCCGAAGGAAAACCCAGCGCATTTTGTTACCTCGCTAGAGACTCTCTTGTCAAGGATCGGTAATAACATTCTCGGAATAACTACATTCTCGGACCACCACACAACGTTTATCTCTGTAGTCTCTAAGAGAATAGTCTGTTTCGGGTTTATTCACCATGAATTGGTAGCATAGTACAATAGTTATCATATCATTTTGTAGGCTAAGAATATCGTTGACGCTTGATTGTAGTGAGGAGCAGGTTAATATTTGGTAACGTCCGATATTGTACTTTCCACAGTATTTACAGGTAGTTCAATAAGTTCTTAGAATGAGCTTTTTAGAATTCGAATTTTGGCACGCTTTCACCGCTAATAGGAACTGCAACTTTTCGACTGCTAGCACTCAATATATTATGGTGATTGGCCGTTGCGATTTCGTTTGATAGCTTTTCCCGTGCAACGTATCGGCGTGATTTTTAAAAATGGAGAAAAAAGAGTTTCGAGTGGTTATCAAGCATTTTTATTTCAAAGGTTGGAATGCGACCCAAGTAAAAATTGAGTTATACGAGACGTACAGTGACTCTGCGCCATGTTTTGCCACTGTTTCCAACTGGATTAATGTGTTAAAAAGAGGGTCGCAGGAGCACCGAGGATGAACTACGTCCAGGAGGCCAAAAAACGGCAACTGAGGAGGAAAACGTAGAGAAAGTGCGAAAAATTCTTGGCACAGATAAGCGAATGAACATTAAGGAAATAGCGGAGGCATTATGGATTAGTTTAGGCAGTGTGCATTTTATCCTACACGAAAACTTGAAGATGAAAGAGCTTAGAGCAAAATGGCTGCCGCATTTGCTCAACGAAGGCCAAAAAGACGCGCCTGTTTTGGCTTTACAGCGAAATTTGGCCAAGATGTCGAACAATCTGTCGGATTTTTGGTGCAGATTCATGACCGTCGATGAAAGCCGGGTTCATCACTACACTCCCGAGACCCAAGAAGCATCTTGCCAATAGTGTGCACCTGATGAAGGACCTCCGAAGAGGGTGCGAACAACGGCGTTGACCGGAAAGGTGATGGCTACAGTTTTTTAAGACCAACGTAGAATAATGCTGGTCGACTACCTTGAGAGCTGTAAAACGATCACAGGAGAATATTATGCAAGACTGTTGGACTGCCGTTAGCAAGAACTCATCGTGAAACGGCCCGCTTTGCAGAAGAAGGTTGTCCCGTTTCATCAGGACAATGCTCCTGCACACAAGTCCCGGCAAGCATCGGCAAAACTGGCCCAACTGAGGTTCGAACTTATTGAACAACCCTCCTATTCTCCAGACCTGGCCCCCTCTGATTATTTTCTCTTCGGAAATTTGAAGAATAGTCTCGGTGGAAAGCGTTTTTCCAGCAATGAAGAGGTTAAGGCTGCTGTCAATGCCTATTTTCAGTCTAACGACGCGGAATTCTACTCAAGAGGTATGAAAGCTCCGAAATCTCGGTGGGAAAAGTGTATTGAGCTTCTCGGGGAGTATATCGAATAAGAAACATTTTAAAACATGATTTGGAAAATTCTCGGTTTTCATTCTAAGAACTTATTGAACTACCTGTACATACGCACTCGTCAATTTCATAAGAGTTTCCGCTCAAGCATATACGAGTAGATGTATGTATGTTTGTATGTATATATATATATATATATATATATATATATAATATCCAGATTAAGTGCATGTAAAATGACTATGTGGCGACGCACTGCGGCTGTCGCGCGACATGTCGGCGGTAGTGAACGTCGCCACACAGTCAATTTACATGCACTTCATCTGGACATCCCGCTGAAAAATCGCAATTACTCCGCAACAACAGCTCGCATTGACATAGGCTCGGTACGAAAATAATCGTCACGAAATGCGTTTGCCTGAGTGTACTAGTTTTGAGCGCTGTGTGTGGTCGTAGGGTAATCATTTTGAGGTATTTGGCGTAAAAGCTAATAAAAAAACTTTATTTTTGGCGATTTCTCTTCTAAGCGACCATGTTGCATCTTCTGACCGGTCTTTTATGCCCTTCAGAAAACGCAGAATTTTCTCAGAAACAAGGTGTGCTAGTGTCTAGGAGGACTGGCTGTCTCGCAACACAACATTTTATGCTCCTATGTCGGGCAAAAACACTCGTGTCACAAATTGTAGTAATTTAACTCTCATTCCGAAACAAGACTCCTCAGAGACCATGTTCCATTGGAAAAAGTATTTGCTTTAACAAGCTCTACAATTCCTTAGTACGATGATAAACAATTTTGTATACACCCTGTATGTCATCTTTTCATTGCTATATGATCCGGCGGACAGGGTAGAAACGGCTGGTGTACGGTCTATATTAATTTTTTTTCGGGCTGACCCCCAGCCAAGACTTAACGTCCACGGGACTGCTTTTCGCATTGCTTTATAGACGGACCCCCATATATACAAATGTGCAACGGTGGGGCTCGAACCCGCGCATCTATGTGTCTCCTCTGATCGCGAGGTGCAAACGAATGCACCCCCACGCGACCGGGCTCAACACGCTACTGTCCCTTCTCTGTTAAGAGTGATCTCGGTGTAACAAAAAATAGAACTTTCACTTTTAAACAAGAAAATTCTGTCTCCTCGTTATCTCATCTTATATTAAACATCACTGTAGTTTGTTTTACAAACTTTTGTTACCTCAGCAATTGTACGAGTTTCCGAACGACAAACATTTTTATACAGCTCCCCTCGATCTACTTTTCAGCATTGTAGTTCCTCAGTTTCTTTTTTTCTTTCCACTGAGTTTGGTTCCTTTCTAGGCAAGTCTTAGATGAACTTTCTTCTAATTTACGAACAAAAGTAAATAAGCACTGCTTTTTAACAGCATTTGTAGGATCTTCGCCTCGTGACTGAACCTCTCCGCTATATGTAATTAAGTAAAGGTGTCGTACCAAAGTTTACGTTCTGTACCACTTTCTCGACAGCTGCACTTGTGCAGTGCCGTTCAGGTTAAAATCGAAACGCGTCCCTAGAGAGAGAAACGGATCGCAAATAGACCGCAAATTAATGCAGCAAATTAAGCCTACGTATTATCCGGAGCCGGTCTGACTTACGTATATCACGTGCACGTTATTCAAATATCTGCGGATGAGCACCAGTCAGAAGAACTCACTGCCCACACATTGATGGGTGTATACTTTAATCTATCAGTCGATATAAATTCTATTTTATTCACTAGTTAGGGCTGCTCTAGAACGGCCCTTCTATCCGTGGCGGGTCACACTCACCTTTCGGTTTCTTAGAGGAATTTATCAAACGGCTAAACATCAGTATGAGAAAGACGGTAAACAGCACCATGCGCAGTAACTCTTCCAAACGGGCTGCCATCTTATTCGTTTTTTTTTTGGCTTACCGAGTGTTGCCGCCTTAGTCACAAGCCTCGTATTGAAAATAGATAACATGAATTGGTACCATCCGTTGGCTAGAATAGAAGCACTACTCGTACAATTTATTGTGTGCGTCCTACGTTCCGAACGTGGAGCGCTTTAGAATCGAAATCGATCCATTGATAAATGCCGGTAAGCATATGCATGGTGAACTGAATATCTAGCAGAGAGAAAGTTGACGAGTTATGAACTGACGGGCTCCCTTAGCAAACATATAGTATTTACGATTGGGTCAAACAACTACGACATCGAAACAGCCACGACCGACCACCATCGTGACCATCATCATCGTCATCATTCTCTCGACCGTCATGAAAAGCACAGCGTTCAGCAACAACCTAACTCCTTAATTGCATGGCTCGCAGGGTCATGGTCTTACGATGCTTGCCCATAGGAGATAAAGCGTAAAACAAAAATAGCAATTACAATATTCATGTTTACACTTCATCGTACTATCGCTTGTGAATTGTAATGCTGTTTCCGTTTTTGTATATGTGTCGACACCTTCACACTGACTGCAGTAGTTTTGGAGCTCAGTTCCAAGAATAGCTCAGTTTCAACTAAATATAGCGATGCAATCAAATCGCATCCCCACCAAATGTAACGATGTTTGTTACGCTAAGTTAAGTGGGGAATGTAAGCTCAGCCGAGACGGTTACTGCAACGCGAGAGACTCGGTACGATGAGTGACAACACACAGTTAAAGGTCTAACAGGTAGCGCTGCCGCATGCCTAAGAAGAACCTAGAATTAAAAACATTTTTTAAGAAGGTTGTTTTTCCCTAAGAAGAACCTAGCTCAGCCAAACTGCTAAGTCGTATGCAATGATTTCAAGGTGGAGCTACTTACACGTCGCGTTTTGCTTAGTACTAATTAAAGTAAAATCGTACGACGAGTTCTTTATTTACTAAACACTTAGCGTAAACAGATGTATCGAATTAAATGCAATGCAAAGTATTAGTACACAATAGCACAGTTAGACCTAAGCACCTTACGCCGCTCACAGTGTGAATGCAGTTTTCTTATATATATATATATATATATATATATATATATATACTTATATATAGAAAATATTTTGATCCTGTTCTTCCTAAAAGTGTGCATGTGTTTATTTATCACAGAAATGTGCAAAGATACACCAACACGAGCGTCAGCGGGGTTGTCATATCCGCTGTGCAATCGACTGATGCGACGCTGGCTCGTTGGAATGCAACCTGTCTTCATTTAAAAGACCCCCCCCCCCCCCTCCAAACTTTAACCATCGCAATCCAAGAAAATCTGAACATCTGCCGGTCGTACCTGTTCCTTCAGCAAAGACCGCAAAGCTAGGTAGAGTTAGGTACAGTAGACTACTGACAATGGGTGAGCGGGCGTCACACTCGCGCCTGTGCAGGCAGCAGCAGCAGCAACACCATTATCGTCATCATCATCAGTATCTTTAGGGTACACCAAGCAACCTGTTACAGGTTAGCTTTAATCAAGGAATTTTGTTCCCTTTTTGTTAGTTCAATTCGATTTCGCAGAAATCTGATGGTATTTCATCCTGCTGCCCACGGTTAACATTCTCGCCAGCCACTCACCTTGCTTCCTTGCTCTCTCCCCTCCCCCATCTGGCCACTCGGCGATACAGTCATGCATGCATACGGCGTGTTGCCAACGGAACCGTAGAATGAAGACAGTCGAAAATGCGCGGGTTCACACACTCACTACTCTCATTTATTATATCTCACCACACGACAGAGAGCCATACGGCAGCGCCGCCTCTCTTCGTATTATTATTATTATTGCTACCTAGCTAGCTCACACAATGTCCCGGCGGTTAGCGCGAAGCAGTTTCCACCGCCGGAACTCACACAGACTACACACTTAACAATGCCGCTACGCTAGCTCTAACAATCACTGATTCAATATATATATATATATATATATCTACCTGCGCCTGCTAACCACGATCACTCACCACCCTAGGGCAGTCTCACTGCCACGCTCACGCCGTTGCCGCTGCTACGCCGTCGGACGTCCCGGTCGCCGCCGGACTAAGGGTTTGCAGAGCGTGCGTTACGCCGAACGCTCGAGGTAGCACAAAAAGGGCTGAGGAAATGGCGCGCACCCCTTTTTATCCGGCCGGCGACCGGCAACATGACAGTGCGCGAACAGCGCAGCGGCGGATTATGGCTAACAGCGCCGTAGCGCGCTGTGGCTAGCAGGCAGAGATCATCGCCATCATGGCGGGCAGATACAAACTTCAATCCGTGGCCATACTATATGCAACATTCCTCCCCCTTTTGAGGGTGGCGGTAGCTTCCCTCAAAAAAATGACTAAGTTCAATTAACTGTGTATAATATTTATTGTGTTGCCCTACGAGATCAACTATGGCTCACAGCACTTTCGCCAGCAGGCGTCCAGCTCGTTTGACGTAGCGGCCTCCACCGAGGTGCACCCTGTAGGCACGCGTCACGCCGTCCCTGCTTGTCAGCGCCTGCTCCACACGACCTAGGCGCCAGAACGCCCGCGGCACTCCCTCCTCCTGCAGCACCACGACGTCGCCTGCGGCGAGCGGCTCGGCACTCGCGCCTCCCCGCCGCCGCAGGGCCGTCCTCAGGACGAGCAGATACTCGGCGCGCCATCTCTTCCAAAACGCGTTCAAGATCGCTTCCTGGCGCTTCCAAATTCCGGCGAGGCATCCGGGACGGTTACCCAGCGATATTAACCTCTCTGCCGGAAACGCCAGCGGCACCCGAGGCGCCAGGAACTGGCTCGGGGAGAGCGCCCGTGGCTCATCCGCCGAGTCCGGCAGTCTCGTTATCGGCCGTTGATTGATGATCGCCGCGACTTCATGAAGAATTGTTATTAAGTTGATTAGCTTCAACTTGCTTCCTTTAATTGTCTTCCTTAGGCAGTTTTTTACGACGCCGATGAGTCGCTCGTAAAACCCACCCCACCAGGGGGCCCGCGGGATGTTAAAGTCCCACACGACTCCCCCCTGGCTGAGGTACTCTTGGGCCTGCTCGCTGCGCAGCGCTTTCGACAGCGCTACGACGCACCGACTCGCCTTCTGGAACGTCAGCGCGTTGTCGGACACGAACGTTGCTGGCATACCTCTCTGCGCTACGAATCTCTTGATCGCCGACAAGCAGGCCTCTGCCGTGAGGTCTTCGACTACCTCCAAATGAACGGCTCGAATAGCGGCGCATGTGAATATTGCGACCCAGATCTTCTTTTCTCCTTCTTCATTTCTTATTATTATTGGCCCGAAGTAATCGATGCCGGTGGTCTTGAACGGTCGAAATGACATGTCGAGCCGCGTTGCCGGGAGCGGCGCCTCCTCGGCCAACGCTGGCTTGGCTCGATCACGCAGACACTTCGTACACTTGTAGATTGTCGACTTCACCACCTGCCGCATCCTCCGGATCCAATATTCTTCACGCAACACGTTCATGACTATCTCTGTCTTTAAATGCTTCAGACGGCTCTCATGCGCGTCCATAATAATCAGCCGAGTGAGCGGGTCGTCGGCAAGCAGTATCGGGTGGCGTACCTCGAATGGCTCGTCTGCAAACTGCAGCCGCCCGCCCACCCTCAGGAGCCCGTCTTGATCCATGAACGGCTTGAATTCGGCGAGGCCAGCGTCTTCGGGAGGCTCGCCGCGAGAGGTGCTCGCAACGGCCTCCCCCAAGCAGCGCTGCTGGGCCTCCCGCAGCAGGTGCTGCTTCGCCCAAGCGAGCTCCTCCGCCGTGAGTGGACCGCTCGCTACCTGCCGACGGAACCGCCTTCCAGCCCGGGCAACGGTGGCGACGATTCGGATCAATTTGCGCAAGCTTGAACACCCCGCTGGGTCTATTAGCGGGGGTTCGCACGTTGCGACAAACGCCCGAATCTCTGGAATCTCGTCGCAGCCACGCCCCGGCTGGAAGGTAGGGTACTGCGTCGACGACTCCATCAGGAACTCCGGGCCCTGTAACCACAAGGAACTCTCCTTGAGTTTGACCATCGACACTCCTCGAGAGGGTAAATCTGCGGGGTTCTGGTCCCCCGGACAATGACTCCAGTCTGATGGTTTCGTAAGTTTCAATATCTCTTCTAAACGATTCTTCACGAATACTCCCCACCTACTCGGGGTGGCGGAGTGAATCCAATGCAACACGACGTGTGCATCGGACCAGCAATAGATCGTACAATCTATATCTAGCTGTTCACGTACCTTGGTAACAAGCCGCACCGCTAATGTTGCTGCAACCAGTTCCTTCTTCGGTATAGTCAAACTGTCCAATTGCTGAATAGGCACTAATTTCGCCTTTGCCGCGACCAGCCCGATGCGGCTCCTGTTGCCGCCGTCGATTGCCTTGAGGTATACCACTGCGGCGTACGCCCTGTCGCTGGCGTCCGCAAATGCGTGCAACTCGACGCGGTCTCCGGTTGGCAGATATCTCGGCACGCTGAATCCGTTGAGCTCGGGTAGCTCCTCAGTCCACGCCAGCCATCTTCGGAGGAGCTCCGGGGGGAGCGGTGCTTTCAGCGGCGACTTAGCCCGATGAGCGTCCTGAAGGATTGTCTTCAACTTCAGGACGTAAGGAGCCAGGAGGCCCTGGGGGTCGTATAGCCTCGCGCAGGCTCCCATCAGGGTGCGTAGCGTCGGCGCGCTCTCCGCCACGAACGAGAGCATCGGCTCAGGATCGAATAAGAGCGCGTCGTGCTCCTGATCCCAACCGACCCCCAGGACCTTACCGAAAAGCTGCGGGCTCAGCAGCGCACCGCCTCCTCCCCCGTCGCCAAACGCTTGGCGCAACTCCTGGCTGTTGGACTGGAACTTCTTCAATATCATGCCTGCGTCGCCGAGAATCTTGACCACCGCGCGCCAAAGTTGTTCGGCTTCCTCAACCGTTCGGCTGCCAGTCAGCATGTCGTCCATATATAAGTCCTTACAGATGGCCGCGCTGGCCTCGGGCTCGCTCCCGACGAACTGCTCAGCGTGGGCCCGAATGACCGCGATGGTGTTGTGCTGACTGTCCTTGACCCCGAACGCCGTCGACGTCATCCGTAACAATACTTGGCCCACAAGGTTGCGCTCATCCTGGAACCATAGGAAACACAATAAATTGCGATCCTCCGGCCGAACTCGCACCATCAAATAGGCCCGACTTATGTCGGCCACCCAAGCTACCTGGTGCCTCCTAAACCTTGTGAGCATCGCCAGCGGGCAAGGGAGTAGGTTCGGAGTGTCGTCAATGCAATCGTTGAGCGACAAACCTCCCCTGCCCGCTGCTGACGCGTTGAAGACCGGCCGTACCTTATATGACACCTTGCCGGGCTGAACTACCGGAAAATGTGGCATAATATATAAAGCAGACTCACCGGAGGGCAGAGGTTCTGCGAATCCGCCGTCAATGAACGCTCTTACTTCTCGGACGTAGTCTTCTGCCAATGCCGGATCTCGCCGCAGCCTCTTCGCCAGCGACCGCAACTGCTTCGCTGCGAGAGCTTCATTCTTGTCGATCATGACGACGTTCGGCTTCAAATTCAATGCTACTTGGTATCTTCCATCTTCGCATCGTTTGATGCTGTCGAGAAGATTCTTCGATACTTCTTCTTTGTTGCGTGGTTCCAACTCCGACGGCCGGATACCAATTGATTCTAATGACCAAAAATTTTCTAACTCCTGTGTCGTCGTCGTCACCGCGAGAGCCTGGTTCACGCCGTCGAGGCCTGCCCCGTCGGTTACGAGGACCCACCCGAACCGAGTGTCCATGCCGATGGTACACTTGTCTAAACGACGTGGCTCTCCGCGGATGACTCTAAACGTGTCGCCGGCGCCGAGCAATAATTCTACTACGGCCGGCCCGCCGATCCGCTCGGCCAGTCCGGCTCCGACTCTGTCGCGCAATCTTCTTGACGGTGTCGGGAGGGTGGCCGACGCAATCTCTTCGACAACACGCGCGTCGATGAGCATCGGCTCGCCGGACTGCGTCAGCAACTCGAGACGAACGATAGGAAGCTTCTTCGCCTGCTGGGGCCGGGAGCCGCCGAAGACATGGACATACGTGAATTCATGTCCCACAGGGCTGGCCTGGAGGGCGGCCGCCAGCCGACTGGTTACAAACGTGCGCTGTGAGCCACTATCTAGGAGAAACCTAGTCACTGCATGGTCCCCCGCTCCCGTCTGTACATGCACGTGCCCTGTTGGCAACAGTGGACGTCCCCCCCCGTCCACTGCCGCCACGTTAACTGTTGCTCTGGTGTTTGTACATAACAATTGTAAGTGGGGGCCCTTACATAATTTACATACAATATGCTTAGTGCAAGCCCGCGCCCAGTGGCCGGGTTCCAAGCACTTCCTACAAACTCTGGCATCTAGTATCTTCTGCCTACGCAACTCTATGGGCATGTCCGCCCGGCATGCACTAGATCTATGTCCACCCCCGCAAAATATACAATTTGTGTTACCCTGTTTTGGTCCAACGTGTGCGTGGTAGACTTGAGCAGGCTCGCTCCGAGATGACTCGCCGAACGACCTTCTAAACGTATTACCCGTTCGCGTCGCAGGACCGACATGAGCTTGCACTTTTGAATATGACTTGTTTTTTTCGCGAGACGTGACCTTTCCCGTCAAAAAAGTTAGCAGGTCCTGAAACAGTTTCTCCGCATCAGCCGCTAAACTCTCGTTACCCTGTACACTTAACACAGCCAGGGGGGAGCCTTTGATTGGTACAAAATTATCTACCTCTTGTTTCTGTAAAAATTCTGTCCTTAAACCTGGGGGTAAAGCTTTCATTGCTATAACATATAAAGTTGCTCCATAAGTATCACACTTCAACACTTGCAACGATATCACTGCACGATTCAGGCTATCTAACAACTGGCGCAGACCCTGGTCATCAGAGTCGCGCGTCACCCTAGACACATCTAATAATTGTGTATAAATATCACACAAGATGAAACGTGCCGCCCCGAACCTTTGGACCAGGCAGCTCAGGGTCCGGTTGTAGCCGGCCTCGGTCAACGGTATGCCCGCTACTGAGCTTGCAGCTTCTCCTTCAAGCATGTCGCGAAGAATCTTGTGCCGCTGTAGATCTGAAACTCCTTGTCTCTCGTGGACGAGGACTCTGAATTCATCGATGAATGACGGGAAGCACTGAAGATCGCCGTTGAACTTTGTTAACTTGGCAGTGGGGAGCGCCACTCCACCCACTGTGCTAGCTTCTTGCGCCGATGCTAGTCGATTCACACTCGGCCCTGCTTCTTGGCCAGACGTGTCCGGGCCGCCCGACGGCATGGCGGCGCCTAAATTACTACGTCGCTTGTAGCCCATTAAACTACCCCGGATACGGGACAACGTCTCCGTGTAGTCGTTAGATCTATCTACTTCTCGCCCTATCTCTTCATCACTGAGCTCGCCGGCTACGGCGAAGAAACGCTCGTCTAACTGATCTAACCTGCCTTTGTAATCCTCCGCTGTTAACAGCCAGCCAGCAACACGTGCCTCAATCTGCTGCGTAAACTGCGGAGGTTGTTGGCCATCAGGCCAAAACGATTTGATAGTGGTGTCCAGCTTGGACACCAGCGCACGCACTGCGCGCCGCAGCGCTATCACTCGCTCGACTGTCTCAGCCATCCTGGCTGCCGCTATGGTCACTTCTACGTCCGGGCCTCTTGCTACACGTCGTGCCCCACGTTGGGCGCCAATATGTTGCCAACGGAACCGTAGAATGAAGACAGTCGAAAATGCGCGGGTTCACACACTCACTACTCTCATTTATTATATCTCACCACACGACAGAGAGCCATACGGCAGCGCCGCCTCTCTTCGTATTATTATTATTATTGCTACCTAGCTAGCTCACACAATGTCCCGGCGGTTAGCGCGAAGCAGTTTCCACCGCCGGAACTCACACAGACTACACACTTAACAATGCCGCTACGCTAGCTCTAACAATCACTGATTCAATATATATATATATATATATATCTACCTGCGCCTGCTAACCACGATCACTCACCACCCTAGGGCAGTCTCACTGCCAC